>OY755205.1:24617954-25358394 GCA_963576765.1 Draba incana
TTTCTTATTCATTTTCTCGGGGAAAACAAATCATTTTCCTGAGAAAATTTTGAGATTCGAATTTTCGATTGGATCTAAAATGGGGAAGACGAGCGGGACGAGAGATTGGGGTCAGATCTACGCGATTTACGGGATCGAGCAGAAACACACTCTCTTCTTCCTCCTCCTTCACGCGATTGCTTTCTCTCTACTCTCCACCGTCTTCTTCCTCTACTTCCACCAGATCTGCGTTTTCCTCGAATCCTTCCTCTTCTCCAGCTCCGCCGCGGCGAGATTCTCCGCCGGATTCTTCGGCGCCGTAACCGCACTCTCCGCCGTGTGTTTGTTTTACGCGGCGGCGAATTTCTTCTACTCCGCCGTGCCGCTCCGGTACGAGATGGCGCAGAGGATGGTTGGATCGGTGGTGGATTGGTCGAGCGTGAAGACGGCGCTTGATCTCGGGTGCGGCCGAGGGATTTTGCTGAATGCGGTGGCGACTCAGCTGAAGAAAACCGGTAGTTCGGGTCGGGTGGTCGGGTTAGACCGATCCATGACTACTACTCTCTCTACTCTCCGTACTGCTCACATCGAAGGTGCGTGAGTCATCATTTTTTTTTTTTTTTTAGTTTTGACTTTTTGACTTTGTCTTTTTACATTTCAAAGTCGTTTTCTCGTTGACTAATGGTATATTACTATTATTATGACTATATTGCGTGATGAACGGTATTCACATATGCTTTTGCAGTCTATGAAATTAAAACAATTATCTTACTACTATTTTGGATTACACAACAAATTAGTCAATAATCAAGAAAAACTGGATAAAAATTTCAGAATTACTAAACTTGTTGTGTAGAAATGCTAGCTTTTATTTTTTTTTATCTTGTACAAATTTTAATTAAAGTGCTTTATACATGTCATCATGTTGTAAAAAAATTCGAATTATACATATATTATCTTTCTTGTTCTTACTGTTATTTACATTCAAATATTTCATGTCATTATTCAATAATTACAAATTAGTACGAAATGAAGTAAACTGAAACCTATATGGTACATGTGTAGGAGTGCAAGAGTACGTGACTTGCCGTGAAGGAGACGTAAGAAGGCTTCCGTTCAGCGACAACTACTTCGACGTGGTGGTCTCCGCCGTGTTCCTCCACACCGTCGGGAAAGAATACGGCCAGAAAACGGTGGAGGCGGCGGCGGAGAGGATGAGAGTGCTGGGAGAAGCGGTGAGAGTGCTGAAACCAGGCGGAGTAGGAGTGGTGTGGGACCTAGTGCACGTGCCGGAGTACGTGCGACGGTTACAGGAGCTGAGGATGGAGGAGATTAGGGTTTCAAAACGAGTCACTGCGTTTATGGTCAAGAGCCATATGGTCTCGTTTAAGAAACCTAGTCATCATTTTGTCGGATCCGGAGAAGTGCGTTTAGATTGGAGATGTTAAATAACGTGGAATTAAGAGAAATATCTAATTTCATACTTTTTTTGTTTACTTTTTAATTAGCGAAGTGAAGCGTCCAAATGTCATATAAAGAAATGTTCATCGATTGGTGGAGTTTTCAAAAGATAAAACTCGCTCTTATGTATCATATTGATATTATCACATTTCAATTGCTGGATTCATTTTTAATTTCTGTAGGGGTTAGTGGTGAATGACTCGTACTTAAAAAATCTGTTCAAACATTGCATCTTACGTTGAGACATTTTTTTGTACAAAGTTAATCATACTTTGATTGAAATAACCCCGTCGGTTTTGAAAGAGACTAATAAACTTTCTTTTTATAATTTTAATCAACGGTTGTAGAGTGGCATTGGAGAATAGTGGAAGGATAATTGGTATTGGTTTATGGTCTAGAATATATGCATCGAATAGGATTTAATTTGATGGGAGCCAGCTTAGAAAATTAGGTTGGATATTAATGCTATGAAGCCTTTTTGTTTGCCTATGTAAAAGCCTTTTTGTTTGCTTGAAAATGAAGTGATAGTTACTTAAGTTAGTTACATAGTGTCACTGACGCTAATCGCTATCACTATCGATTTTATTGCTTCTCATTCAACTAATTTATCACTAAACTTGATTAGACATTATATTTCCGATCTTTATAATCCGAATTATCTTACCTCAACTCTTTTGAATTATAATAACATGGTGGTCATGATCCTACTTAAACGTATAATAATAGTCTTTTGGTAGAGGGTATTGTCAAATAAAACAAAAACAGAAGAGTTAATTAATAAATTGGGGCCACAAATTTAAAGCTATTAGAGGACTAAAATTCAGGTGTAGGGGCATCTTCTTTTCACTGTCTCATCCCCTTTTGTCTTCTTCTCTCCTTCTTCCTTTTTCTTACCCACTAGTCTCTGTTTGAAACGACCCTTGCTACTATTTATACTCTTTTAATATTCTTTTCCCGTCTGGGGTAAATTATATTAAGGGGCATAAAGCCCAAAAGGATATGAATATATTCTATTCATATTTTACTTTCGATTTAAATGTAATACCTTAGTTCGTTTTCAGAGGAAATTACATTTTTGAGTAATATCAAAAGCTTTGTTATAACTTTTCATGGGATATTGAGTATCATTTTCTTTCTTTTGCTTGTGGAGTACATTGAAATCGCACACCATAAAGACAAAATCTTCCACAAAAATGCACAAACAATCTTACAATAAACAAGTCGTTGATCACCAATGACCAACTCAGTAATCCGCATATACACTGTTTAAATTTAATGAAAACTAACCCTCAATGATGATCCCCATGACAAAATATAGTAAAAGATTTTTGTTCTTGAAAACATCCACTAGCCGCACCAAAAACTCGAACGAAGCTCAGCGAAGAGAGTGGAAACGTCAAAGAGTGAGATTCTATACCTTGACAGGGACGCAGTAGGAAGAACTGAGAAGTGGAGGCAAGACACAGACTAAGTGAGGACCCGGCGGATTGCTGCTTACATTTGCTTCTTCTACGTTTGGCAATCCGAGTTGGGGAGGACGCACATAACCCGCAACTAATGGGACACATAGTATCGAGATTACTACTCTTGAACCTGTAATATTATAACCAGCCAACAAACATATCACCATTTGTATGCAAAAGTGTTTCTTGCAAACAAAACAAGTGAGGAGAAGAAAATATTACTTACCTTGCTCCTCTGAGAGAGAGACGTGGCCTCTCTTCCTACCCGCAATCATCCAATTCTCCGAATTTGCATTGACTTCATATAACACCTCATCCTTGTGTAAATAAAACACAACAGCTGATGACCATACCGATATTTTAAAGAAAAACGCTAACTATCATCCAAAGGGAATCTATATCGACTTCAATCTGGACACGACTTACATGTTGTTGTTCTACGGCCTCATTTTCCTTGCGATCTTTAAGCCTTTCCACTCTCCACTGCATAGTAATAAGTTTCCCGACCCTAAGACTATCAGAAGGAAGTGGGAGAAATCCAACTGTAAGGCAAGGATCAAGCACTGGACGCTGCAAAACAATAGCACTCTTGAACACCAAATCTCTCCTTTCTGTATCAGTTCCAGAATGATCTGCATCCACCGGTTTATGCGCTCCAGCAGCTCTATCACCATGGATTTCATATTTGATATTCAGAATGCTCTCTGGTAACTGCAAATCTTTCCCTAATGTTGTGCAAACAATTAGTTAGTTCGCAGTATGAACAACTGTTTACTCTCTTTTTTCTTTCTGTTTTTGTACGCAAATGTCATTTCTATGAAGTTTAGTGTTTTGACACGTTCTACAAGTGTATCTTCCTATGTCTATACTACATTATCCTTATCACACTTTCTTGCCAAACCAGTAATATTATGGGCACTGCTCTGATATCAGAAATGGCTTTCAAGTTGCAGATGCTGTTATCAGTTTACGTGTCTTTAACAAAAAGTAAAATCCTAAAGTAAGAAACCAAGTGATATTAACATTTATTTAGAAGAATAGGGGTACCTGAAGACTTCGTCTTCTCTAGGCATATACTGAACACAACTGCTGCTCTAGATCCCGGAGACACAACAAGCGGAAAGAACGTTAAAGTCGGTCTTCCATCACTTTGTCCATGAACAAATCCATCTTGGAGATCAAGCCAAGCATCAAGAACTATCAAGTTGGCCTTGACAAGGGAGTGTAGCATAACCTGTAAAAGCGGTATTACTTAATTAATAATCTTGACTGGACGTGAAGAATTACGAGGCAGCTGAGAGGTTAAAGATAAGATTTACTCATTATAAAAGAGCTAAAGTTGGCTACCTGCAACGCCATAGTGCCATCATTGCATTTGTTTGCCACCCTTGTGGTCACGTCAAAAGGGTCGGTAAAATGTGCAGCTATGGTTCTGTTCACATAACAAAATCTATTAGCCTTGTGATGAAAAGAACTGTTTGAGTCTGGTCAAAACCTCTGGATGTGATAAAGAAAAATGATCAAGATTTGCCATGACAAGGAAGAAACACAATACCTCTCAAATCTCTGGTTATGATGCACCCCAAATTCAAGTTTCAAAGCCACAGTTCTCATTCCCTCTAAAATATCTTGTTTCAGTGGATTGACTGCTAACGCAAAGAAATATGACCATTGGTAAGTGGATGTGACAAGAGATGTAATAATCAGAAAAATATTTTTTGCTTCAAACCTGAAGATGACCCTCTAGCAAGCTTCTCACTCAATGCGCGAACAGGGACCCACAGAATAGAATTCACATTGCTTGCCCACTCTGAGAACACTATTTTACCATCACAGAGATTAAGCATCTCTGAATCTCGTTTTGGAGAGACAGGGCTATCTTCTCCAGAATTTTCCGCTTTTGATGCACCAGCATCACAATCTGGTTCCGTGTATCTCTCCATCTCAATGCCATATGTGTCTTCGATCTTTAGCCCTGGACCGGTATCAATGTGCAAGATGGCGCCTTTCAGTGAGTAATCAATAGGACGTACTATGATACCAATCCACTGGGCTTCATTTATTAGCAGAGCAGATGATACAGCTGCAGCAAGATCAACCAGAGCTCTTGGTTTCGAGACCTAAAGAATAAGATGTCTATCGTATCAACAACATCACTACTCATGCATGTCATTAATGACTTTTCTAGCATCTCACAAGCTGTAATTAATTTGTTATCGTGTACCTTCAGGATAGGTCTGGTTGGCTTTTCATAACTCATGAAGTCATCAGTATCTGCAGGGCCACCCTTTGAAAAGCTGTGAGACCTGAATCTCAAGCGCCCAATCTGGCCAGTAACGACTCCCAAGACATAGGAACCAGGTTTTTGTGGAGGCAAAGCAAAACTGATAGTATTCCTTCCAGGCTTTAGCACAGTTGCAGCGGAACTCTTTAAATCCTGAAACCCAATTCATATACATAGTTCTCAGTAACTTTAATTCAATAGAAGAAAAGAACGAAAACATTTATGTCCAGTGGAGATAAACCTGGCCGCCTTCGTCAGTGTTGTTGGTGGCTACCAAGGTAAGACTCAGTGAATCAAGGGTGATATCATCAGGAAAACCACTCCATACAGTAACAGATAGATTGCCAGGGTCTCCATCACACAACTGAAGTGGAGGACCAGTATTTCCGGAAAAAGTGATCAATGATGACACATCTAAAGGAACTGGGTTCTCCATTTCACTGTGTGCAAGATTGACAACCTCGGCCTGAAAAGCTTGCCGCTCCTTGGACGAGAATAAACCCTTATCCAACGAAAGTAGTCTAACACAAGATGACATGTACCCGGCTTGATCATTAAGAATCTTTTGACACTCAGCTAAATTGGGTAAGACTTCTGCCAGTAAATCTTGCCATCGTTCACCCGCATATAGGGCACAAACTTTTTCATAAGAGTTTGCAGCCAAATCATAGTTCCTGTGCTTGAAGCAGACAGCTGCAATTTCACCATCAAGAACGACTCCATGTCTCTTCCACCAAGAACGGTGATAGTTTTCAGCAGCACCTTTGGTTAGGTTAAGATATTTATGCTGTCAAAACAAAATTTATTATGAGAAGCTAGTAAAAAGAGAAGCATATAAATCAGAAGCTTCACTGTCCTTAAGTAAATGACATGCACATTTGAAATTGCCAATTATACTACCTCGAAATCCTGAACAGACGACAATGTCTTCAACAAATCATGATCTGAAATGGTAAGTCTCAGAGCGTGCTCAGCTGCAACAAAAATTTCAGCAAGCCTCATAGGCCTATCTAGCGGACTCTCAAAATTTCCAGGTGAAGAATTTGTTCTGGACATGGGAGGTGCTTGTACTTTAAGTGATGAAGGTGTTCTCGGAGACAATTCTAAACCTGATCTGTCGGAATGTATTTACAAATCATTTTAGTTCCTCAAAGAATAACAAAAGGTGATGATTTGCAATACGTCCAGGAAGATTCGAAAATTATAGCGATTAAGTGCAAACACATTGGGAAACAAAAAGAGGGAAAGAACAGAATTTTATAATTTCCTTACCCTTCAGTAAAACTTGGCCGGCCATCAAACATTTCAGGAATATTTCCAGTAGAAAGAGAAGCCCTTCTTCTGTTAGCCACACGTAGAAGGACAGATGGTTCAAGGGGTAAAGGTTTCCGTTGAATACCAAAGTGCTTGGGCCTTGAAGTTGTCTGAAGAATAGTCTGTACCAAAACAAGGAGATAAGTATTCTACAAAAAATGATGGCAAATACAGTTACGAAGAGCTAGATCTCACATAAACTACATTCACAAACAATGCCCTGGTAAACAAAATTATGTCAGTCCACAAGAGGCCATGCAAGCACAGTTATTTCTTAGCCTGAATCTAAGCATGACTGGCTTCAACAAGAATGCTGTCAGATATAACATTCACTCATCATATGCAGATTATACCTTTTCTTTTTCAAGCACCTCCGATGAAGCATCTGGTGGAAGAGATGGCCAGACTGCTGGTTTTGGCCAAGGCAGCATACTGAGACAAGCACTGCCCAAAAAAAGTGTAGAATTTAATACAAAAGAGCATCAGCATAGCCTAATCCCTAAGAGTATAGCAGATTTGACAGGCTTTTTTTAGCCAACAAAGACTTGCTTTGTTTTGCTAAAGTGAGACATATACGTCCTTCAATGAACCAATTGGGTAACCCTTTCTCTACGGGGGAAGTCACTGGAGAATTAACACTTCTAATTAACAAGAAAATGCACATGCTATAATAGAAGTGGACCGGTACCTGTTCAGTGGACTTCTTTCTATGTCTGTTCCATATCCTATCAGATATCCAAGTCTCATGAACTGCCATGAACAGAAATGCATTTCAGTGGGTATAAGCACTTAAAAATGATTGTCATATTCAACCAACAAAACAACTTTTACGTGCTTGGACATGGAAAAACTAGAATGACATCACATAAAACAATTAGTGAATTGTTACATAGACACATGCAAAATAACTTAAAAGAAATATATGACAGAGAACTCCATTCAAATTAACAGAAAGAAACTGAAAGAGGATGACAGTGAATGAGAAACAATGGTTTAATTCAATTTCCAAATTTCTACCTTAACCCGTGAAAGTGAATAGAGATCACCCTGAAGACGGTAGAACTCCTTCTCAATATCAGGTGCAACAACTCCATCATGGTGATGAGAAGCAGTTGCATCAAGCAGTGCTAAACAAGCAGTAATTACCCAAACTTCCCGCATACAGAAGGGCAGCACACTCTACAACAATATCGAAGGATGAGGAAAAATAAGGTCGATCAATAAAAAAATCAGATGTATGATAAAGCGTTTATTTAGCAAACAGTATAGACTACCTCATGAAGAGTCAAGGCCTTTGCAAAACTAATAATAAAAGAATAGCCCCTGGATGAAACTTCAAAAGGACGATTCAACTTGAACAACAGCTGCGAAAAAACACATGAAAGTAAGCTAATGAAAAATTTGGTAGAGAAAAGCTACAATTGCGAAAGCAGAAAAGGACACTGTGATCAATATTATGGCACTTGTGTACACTAACCCTAGATTGACAGGCAAAGAGATACTGTCTAAAATCGAATTCTCTAAAAGAATCATCTTGCACAATCTGTGTCAATGGTTTGCTTCCTGGTTTCAGCAGTGCAGCTTGGTCATCTTCACTATCAAATCCTCCAAAATCCCTCTGTTTCCCAGGCATATTAACTGCAATGTAGTTAATGCATGATAGATTTTTTGTTCAGGAACAACTCGGAAAAAGAAATCAGTTTGTTGGATGACTACTGATCCCAAATATACCAAATCCACAAAATCATGGATTTTTATTGCCTCGGATCTGCACGAGAGAGACACAGAGGTAGGAAACGAACCTGTTTCCAAATAGCAGAGCTCTAGTTCATCATATTCACGTAATGCATCTTCATGAAGATGAGCCATCTCAAATATGAAAGCCAAACTTTCCTGAGATAGAATACAACATTATGACCTTAAAGAAATGAGAAAAGTTCCATCAAATGTGACTGCAAGGACCAAGGGTGGCATTTTTAAGTTTAAAAGGTGGGGATATTTCTCATACTTCTATGGAAGATAACAAAGGGGCACAAAAATTCTCTACCAGAGACTTAATCAAAACACTATAAAATCAAATTACAAAAGGAAGAAACAGGATTTTGAACCATTTTATTCATCTGCATAGCAACCACATTTCGTTTTCCTTTCAGAAATTGGGAAGAGAGATAACCTTCAGGATGAAAAAGTTGCAAAAATTCCATATTGGCATAAACCGCTGCTCGCTGAGCTTGCGTATCTCATCCTCGTAGAATTGAACGCGCCTATCCAAGGTATTCCTTATGCATTCGGTAATCTTTAATTCTAGATCTTCCCAAAAATTTGCGTCAGGGCCATGTACATCCAACTTACAACACCTTAAAAGTAATGCAAAAAATATCATATGAAGACCATGTATGGCATACATATATTGAGTACAACTGATCAAGTAAATGAAAAGGTGTCCAGCCTCTACCTTTTCGGCATTATCGTAAGTTACTAAGCTACATATAACTTCCTTTCTGTGAGTGATTACTGCTAAATAGGTTTAGTTTATGCATCTAGCAAAAAAAATGAGTGAGTAATTGCAATTGTGCAATGGTTTTTCCTAATCTATATTTGTTAGAGTATATTAAAGTAGGAGCAATCAAGCCTCTTGAGAATCTGGCAAGGTTTAACTTTGGTTATTGGTCACATGTGCTCAAGCAAAAGACACTACACAATCTGCATTGCTAACCTTTCTCTCTTTTTAGAACTGAAATCGACTTCAAGCTTGGCATATACTTTCTTGACAGATTTAGTTGCTTGATCATTACTTGAGTGAGCTTTAGATACAAATACAATAAACCATTCCCTCTCATCATTCTGAACAATTAATTTCAGGCGTGGTTTAAGAATGTTCTTAAACTCATCAAGATCCTGCAAGGCCAAAGATATAACAATAACCAAGTAAGTAACAACGTTACATTCTATTTGAGACCTAAATTCTTGTCTTTATAGCAAAGTTAGATAGAGAAAAAATATCATCAATCACATCGTATAGTTTCGCATTTTCGCAAGTAAAAAGCCTCCACTGCCAAGAACGACAAACATGATATCAGCAAGACACGTACCTCACACGTCACAAGAACGATAGTTGCATATGGTTCTCGAAACCAGTACAAATACTGCTCCTGCGGGAATCGACTGCGAAGTCTCGCGTCTGTAGTTAATATGAATTCAACCGGCAAGTTCTCAACAAGCACCGGATTTCGAGTCTTGTTTGTCAAGAATGCTCTTTTCAGTGGCTGGTGTTCTTCAAACAAACCTTTAACCGTGGGCCACAGATCAGACACATCTTCGACTGTAACAAACGGAAGATAAGTGAGATCCACGGTAAATGAAACGAAAGGAGAAAACGCCTTACTAGAGTTAGATATCAGAAACAAAAGCATAATCCGATTCTCCATGTTGCCAATTTCAGCTGGAGAAATTCAGGAAGGAATGCTTGTTTTCTTAGCACTTTCAACTTCATTGGTTATCGAATACATGGAATCACATATCAAGCCTTAACTCTCAGACTGTTGATTCAGTACATTCTAGAGCTCAAATATGCAATCAAATGACGATAAATCTTCACAACAAGGTTACAAACTTAGCATACACTTGTTAATCAGTTCAGATTCATACATTCACCTGATCTGGGACTTGAATTACATTGGGAAATTTCAAATTACTATCAGATTGCAAAAGCGAGAGAGAAGTAGTACAGATCCTAATCGACGAAGAAACAGAATGCAGAAAAGGTAGGGAAACAAAATCCAGATTGGGGAAATTTACCGGCGGCGACGACGCGATCGCAGGAATTCTTAATCGTCTGGAACTGGGCCAAATAGTTCGCCATCGGAGTAGCAACGCCGGAATATCTGATAAGATCCGAAAACGTTTTAGTCTTGAGAAGAGAAATCAGAGGGAGAAGAAGATGAAGCAGATTCGAGAAAGCTACTCTTCTTCTCTTTCAAATATCATTACTTCATTACTAAAATGGAATTTCTCTGCTCAGTACAACAAACGTAGAGCATTAATGTATAAAAAAGTATCAGTCCTAGGCCCAATAATAGCCCATTACTTAGATGTTCACTAATTTATAGATTTTGGCCCTACATTGCACAATTTAATTCAAACTTCTACACTTTTTTTCTTTGTCGCTTATAGAAAATCTTAAAAATAAGAGCACTTTTGTAAGATAATTTGCTCGGTTTGCAAAGGGGGAGTTGAGAGAGTATTGTGCATATACTCCGTGATTGCCCATTGATAAGGGGAATTTGGACTCGCTTGATTAATCGTGGGCAGCGAAGAGATTTTTTTTCTTGCTCTCTACTCGAATGGATTTATGGCAACTTGTGCGACGGGAGAGTTGTGAATGAAGTTCCATGAATCACTATATTTGGTATGGTTGTTTGGTGGAGTTGGAAATGGAGATGCGAAAATGTTTTTGGCGAGAACGGGAAGTGTAGGGATCGAGTTAAGTTCATTAAAGAGCTGGCAAAGGAGGTTTGGGTAGCTAATGAGAAGAGGGCAGATGGTGTGCCTCAACGAGTACGGGTGGAGCGTATGATAAGCTGGATCGCGCCGACGGGAAACTGGGTTAAGTTAAACACGAATGGGGCGTCGCGTGGAAATCAAGGACTAGCTACCGCTGGTGGAGTTTTGAGGGCCGAAGATGGTAGTTGGTGCGGTGGGTTTGCTTTGAACATAGGCCGGTGCACGACTCCGTTAGCTGAACTTTGGGGCGTGTATTATGGCTTAGTCATTGCGTGGGAGAGGAGAATAGAGAGGGTGGAGTTGGAAGTGGACTCGGAGCTGGTGGTGGGTTTTCTCAAGAAAGGGATAAATGAGTCGCATCCCTTATATTTCCTGGTACGGTTGTGCCATGGCTACATTTCGAAGGACTGGATAGTCCGTGTCTCACATGTGTATAGGGAAGCTAATAACCTGGCGGATGGATTGGCGAACTATGCGGTTACGTTACCTCTAGGTTTTCATTTGTTTCATGATGTACCGCTTGAGCTTGATTCGATTTTGAGAGCGAATGCTATTGGGGCTGCGACCCCAAGACAAGTTTTTATGTAATTGTTTAGTGTAATAAATTAAAACTGGGAGATTCTTCTCCCGGTTCACTACCAAAAAAAAAAAAGTAATTTGACAACAAATTAGCTAAACGTGTGATATATGAAAATTAATTAGAGAAAAACGAAGAAGAGATCACCTGGATATCATTAAAGAGATAATGAAGCTCATTATAAAATTTATCCATTTGCTAAGCATATTGACAAGCGCCTGGGAGTCAAATCGAATATAAAGTTTGGTATAACTTCTTTCCACCGTTTTGTCCAAATTATTTTGATAAATTATAAAATTCGATTGATTTTATTCTTGAAAAAAACATTTTTTGTCTGATTGAATTTTATTCGAAAACAATTTTCAATTATCAACATTTCGAAATGTTAATTTTCCATTTTTTTAAACCGATTTTGATGTCCAAATTAATTTGATAAATTATGAATTGAGTTATTCATATTATAACGATAAGACCAACTCATTGTAAGATATGGTGTTTATGTTAGTTTTAGCTGTTTTCTATGTAACTTCATTGAAACAAATTTTCATATTCTTTAAATTCTACGTGATTCCAAATTTTTTTTTTTTAATTCATTTAACTCAGAGAAAACGTTTTTGAAATTTCCATTATTATTCCAATGAAATTTGATTGTTTACTCTTGAATTTGTTTTTGTAATATAATTGAATTTGATTAGAAAAACAATTTTCAATATCAACATTTCGAAATGTTAAATTTCCATCTTTTGAATTTGATTTTGATGTCCAAATTAATTTGATAAATTATGAATTCAATTATTCGTAATTACAATGATAGACCAACTCATTCTTAGCAAAGAGTTGCTGTTTCTCTCTCCTGACCGAGAAGTTTCTGGCGATTTCTAACTTCGACTTGTTCTCAGAAAGAGATATGGGAAGACCTAAAGAAGCTTCAGATCGGAGCAGATCGGGAAACATGGTTAGTGAAGGAATCGGTAAGAAATAAATTTGAAATCGATCATAAGCTCTGTCTTGTGGTTAAGGGTCTCAACCCGAAGCAACAAAATCCAGCTGGAGTTCGTCAGTCGATGCCTGGAACCTGGGGTTTAATAGGCAAGGTGGAAAGACATATTAATGATGACGGAACGGTTAATTTCTACTTTCAAAAAGAGCATCAGATGTTGACGGTCTTAGATCGAGCTCCATATACTTATAGGGGATGGATGGTGGCGGTAGATCTATGGAGTCGCAGAAATGATCCATCCTTCTTAAAGTATATACCTCTCAGGTTTCGCATTGATAACCTCCCTCAGGAATACAGGCGAGAAGACTATGCGGATAGCATAGGTTCGATGTTTGGGGAAGTCACTGATATTCAAGTCAAACAAGCTAATCCTAACAGAGATCGTCCAGCTCAGGTTTGGGTTCAAGTTAAATTTGATGTATCACATGATATCTCTCTAGTACGTAAGGTGCAGCTCAGTAATCAAGGAGAGGAGGTGGAATTGGAATTTAGTTTCAAAGCTCTAGAAAAGTTTTGTGCTACGTGTGGTAATCTTTGTCACTCGTATGAAGACTGTCCAAAGGCGAATACTGTGACAGCCACAGCGGCTACCCTGATGGAAATCAGTAACAACCCATATGCTACAGAGCAGGAAAGGCGAATTGCAATTGAAGGTATAAAAACAGGTCAAATTGTTGAAGAAAGCTCTAATAATGTATTAAATTTGCCACCTGCTTTAGCCCCTTTAGTTGAATATTTTCTAGAAGATATAACTGGGGATTACAAACAACCAGAATCAATTTTTGGGAGCTGGAGATGTAGCTTTGGGATGCAAGGGGCAAGAAACTAAAAGGAAGGGTTTTGAGGTGGATCTGGAGGTTGATCAAAGCCAAATTAAGAAACAAGGGGTCAGTTTCGAGTCAGAAGATCAAGCTACACTGGTTAAAGGGATGGAGCATCAGATGGTTGTTGTTACAGGGGAGGGTAATTCAAACACTGAAGCTAATTCAACTGGCTTGGTGGTTGCCATAAAACCACCACAGGAGCCATGAAGATAATACACTGGAACTGCCAGGGATTAGGGAGCTCGCTGGCAATTCCTACCCATATGGATATCATGAAATCTATAAAGCCTGATATCATGCTCCTGGTAGAAACAAAAAACGGTGTACAATTTGTAAATAAACTATGTAAGGACTTGGGTTATGCAAATTCGGCTATTGTAGGTCATGTTGGTAAGGGAGGAGGTCTGGCTATTTTTTGGGATGCGCATGTTAATATTAGCCTTGTGGAAGACCCAACCCTGTATTGTACGAATATGGATGTAATGGGTGGTGTAAAATCTTTTTGCTTGTCTTATGTCTATGGTAATCCAGTTCCCAAGTATAGGCAAGGGCAATGGAATAGAATGATAGCTTCTAATTCTGCAGGCTCAAGCCAAAATAGGGCATGGTTGATAGTATGAGATTTCAATGATATAAAGGATAATTCAGAGAAGTTGGGAGGCCCTATTAGATCGGAACAACGTTTGCTCTTTTTAGAAGCTTGTTGAATAACTGTGGGTTGGTAGATCATTAAATAGTTGGAGGTCAATATACCTGGACAGGTCAGAGAAAATCTTATACAATTAAATCCAGGCTTTAGCGAATTGTCATTGGTGTGATTTATATTCGGATGCGTATTGTCAGCTGCTTCCACGGAATGTCTCCTCAGATCATAGACCTATCTTGATAAGTACTGAAAAAGCATCTAGCCGGAAAATTAAATTGTTTAGATATGATAATAGGTGGAGGATAAATGAGGAGGTGAGAAACTTAATTGCTCAGGTATGGAATAAGGAAATTCTTACTACCTCTCCATATAATATCAGCAGAGTAATTGAAAAGTGTAGGAAAGCCTTAGCGATTTGGAATAGTAAGCAAAAACACAACTCCCAGAAGAATATTC
Source organism: Draba incana (assembly GCA_963576765.1). NCBI lineage: Eukaryota > Viridiplantae > Streptophyta > Magnoliopsida > Brassicales > Brassicaceae > Draba > Draba incana. Next base: position 24,632,462 of record OY755205.1, read on the forward strand.
AAGAGCTTAGAGCTAAAATCCATGATGCCTATGAAGCTCCAATATTAGATTATGCTTACATCAATGATTTAAAAGCCAAGCTGCAAAAGGAATATAAGCTTGAAGAGGAATATTGGAGAACAAAGAGTAGGGTTTTGTGGTTACAGTTGGGAGACATGAATACAAGTTATTTTCATGCCAAAACAAAGCAGAGAAGAGCTTTTAATAGAATCCATGTGATTGAGAAGTATTTTAGGTCCCTATATCAATATAATGGCTCTGTGATATCTCAGGACATCCTGCAAGGAATACCAGAATTGGTTAATTCAGATATGAATGAGAGATTGACTCGGATGCCAACAGAGGAAAAAATAAAAAAGTGGTTTTCTCTATCAATTCAGATAAAGTTCCAGGACCGGATGGGATGAACGCTGGATTTTACAAACAACATTGGGATTCAATTAAGGAAGGTGTGTGTTCATATGTTAGGCTTTTCTTCCAAGAAAATTATCTAGATCCTAACCTTTGTCACACACACATATGCTTAATCCCTAAGATTGAGAATCCGGTACAGGTTAAAGATTATAGGCCTATTAGTCTAACTAATGTGGCTTATAAAATTATCACTAAATTGTTACATGATAGGCTTAAGCTGTGCTTAGATAGCATCATATCAGATAATCAATATGCTTTTATTCCAGGAAGATTGATTACTGATAATGTGCTTATTGCTCACGAATTGCTACACTCAATGCATACTAAGAAACTTAAGGAAAATTATATGGCACTGAAATTGGACATTGCTAAAGCGTTTGATAGGGTGGAGTGGATGTTCTTAGACCAAGTAATGTCTAGAATGGGTTTCAATTCTAAATGGAGAGAATGGATTAGGATATGCTTATCTTCTACCACTTATTCAGTGCTGATTAATGGAGCTCCCTCTCAAATAATTATTCCGTCGAGAGGAATTAGACAAGGAGATCCTATATCACCTTATCTATACATAATTTGTGCAGAGGGACTCTCACAGCTTCTTAAGGTGAATATACGCAGACAATGCCTTCATGGTTACAGGGCATCTAGGGGGGTCCAATTGTATCGCATTTATTATTTGCTGATGATTCATTAATCTTTTGCAAAGCAAGTGAGCAAGAATGTCCGACTCTTCTGAATGTTTTGCAGGATTATCAAAGAGCTTCAGGGCAGGAAATTAACTACTTAAAATAAGCAATTACGTTTAGTAAGGGTACTCCCTCAAATGTACAAAATATGATTATCAATAGGACTGGTATTACAAAAATTGGAGGTTTTGGAAGATATTTGGGCCTACCGGAGCATATTGGAAGAAGAAGAAAGGATGTTTTCCATTATCTCAAACAGAGGATAATGAATAAGATGAATGCTTGGTCGAATCAATTTCTCTCTCAAGCAGGTAAGGAAATCCTACTTAAATCAGTAGTAACATCCTTACCTACATATACTATGTCTTGCTTCATGTTACCAAAGGGTTTGCTAAATGATCTTACGACACAAATGAGAAGATTTTGGTGGTCCTCGGGAAAAGACATGTATCGTATTCCCTGGATAGCTTGGAATAAAGTAACTGCTACAAAATCGGAAGGAGGAATTGGCATTAAAGATTTGGAAGCTTTTAACATTGCACTTTTGGCTAAGCAAGCATGGAGGCTTATGAGTAATGCTTCGTCTCTGTTTGCCCATTTTTTTAAGGCTAAATATTTCCGGAAAACAAGTTTCCTTGCAGCGAAGAGTTATGTTACATCAAGCTATGCTTGGAGAAGTATTCTTAAAGCTCAAGATCTCCTTAAGAAAGGAACAAGATGGGAGATAGGAAATGGACATCAAGTTAAGGTTTGGGAAGATAATTGGTTGCCCATCTCACCATCTAGATCACCTAAGAGACCAGGGGAGAATATAGAGCCAGATTTGATGGTTAAGGATCTTCTAGATGAAAGTGGTGGTAGCTGGAAACAAAATAAGCTAAGAGATGCAGTATGTCCTAAGGATGTGACTCTTGTTGAGAAAATAAGACCAAGTATTACTGGAGCAGAAGATATCTTGATTTGGTCTTATACTAAAGATGGACAATATTCAATTAAGTCAGGATACAAAGTTGTTAAAGAGATGAGAAGTAATTCAAATATTGAGGAGGAGCAGTTAACTCCAATTCCACCGGAGGTTAAGGAGGTTGCAAATAAAGTTTGGAAGCTTAACATGCCCCCAAAGATAAAAATGTTTTTGTGGAGGATGACTCACAATGGAATTCCTGTGGCAATTAATCTATCTAAGAGGAACATCAAAGTTGATAAGGTATGTCAAATGTGTGGAGAATATGATAAGTCGGTAAACCATTTAATATTTAAGTGCAGGATTGCTAAGGAAGTTTGGAGTTTGGCTCCCCTTAAAGGCCGAATTGATATTGATAAATGAACGAACATTACTGCAGAATTTGGAACATGTTTTCCGGCAGGTTAAAAATGAGGATGGTCTATACTTCTATCTTGGCTGGCGAATATGGAAGATGAGGAATACTTTGATTTTCAATAATAAGAGGGAGCATATTGTTCATGTTATACACTCAGCCTTAATGAATCAAATGAGATGGAAAGAAGCACAACAAGAACTTAACAAGATTCATCATCAAACGAATGTTGAACCCAAACATCAAGTTGCAGAGTTAAATGAGGTTAGGAGTTTATCTTTAAATTACTATTGTGTTGTTGATGCGTCTTGGATTGCTTCCGATAAAAATGCAGGTATTGGATGGTCCTTATACAGTAAAGAAGGCATTCAACTACTTAAAGGAAGCGCCATGATTTCCCCGGTTTCTTCTGGTTTCTAGGCGGAAGCTTTAGCACTTCTTCAAGCTGTGCAAACTTTGCGATCTTTGGATTATAAAAATATCACTTTCCTTGGTGATAATTCAGAGTTATATGAAGCATTCATTCATGAATCAAATGCTTCTATAGCTATGATTGTTAAGGATATAATAAAGTTAACAAAGAGTAGTAATTTCCAGTTTGTATGGGTTACTAGGGACATAGTAAGGGAGTCGGATGTTTTAGCTAAACAAGCAAGGGTGGGAAAGAAGGATTACACTATCTCTTGGACATTGTAATATATTCTGTGAAGTTTAATATATATTATAAGTTGACAAAAAAAAAAAAAGATAGGATATTTATGTTATTTTTAATTATTTTGTATGCATCGTTCAAAGAAATTTCCATCTTCTTTATCTCTCACATGATTTGAAAAATCTTTTTTTTTTAATTCATTAAACTCAATGAAAAAGTGATTGAACTTTCCATTATTATTCCAATATAATGGAATTTGATTGTTTTCAATCTTGAAAAAATATTTTTGTCGAATTGAATTTTATTAGGAATTTTTTTTTCAATATCAACAGCTCAAAATGTTAATTTCCATCTTTTGAAACTGATTTTGATGTCCAAATTAATTTGATAAATTATGAATTGAGTTATTAGTATTAAAATGATAAGATCAACTCATTCTTAGGAAGGAGTTCGACTCTTCTTATTTGAATTTAGCCGTAATGGTCCTACGTTCTGTCTAACAAAAGATATCAATTTTCTTTTCGTATAAGATATCATGTTTATGTTATTTTCAGTTGTTTTCTATGCAACTTCGTTCAAAGAAATTTTCATCTTCTTTATCTTCTACATGATTCCAAAATTCTTTTTTAGTTCATTAAACTCAATGAAAAAGTGTTTGAACTTTCCATTATTATTCCAATATTATGAAATTTGATTGTTTTCACTCTTGAAAATATAATATTCATCTAACTAAATTAGAGTAGAAAAATCATTCTCAATATCATCATTTTGAAATGTAAAATTTAACATTACATATACAACCTTTTCTCGTGTTCTTAACTAAATCTAGTTATTAGTTATTGAGGACAGTAATTTATAGACGAAGTAATAACATAATAACCATCCAAGATGATTTAGATTAAAAAAAACTAATTGTAAAACAAAAAATTACTTAGAACATTAGTACACTCAAGAAAACATTCACATTCCTTTTATGATATGGTTGAAATCAGGTACAAAAACATTAGATAGTTAATTATTTACTAAAGTACATAATATTAAACCAATTTTGATTTGTTTATTTTTATTTTTGGTGAAAGATATTGATCTATTTATTTAGTTTAGGCAACTTCGCTGAAAGAAATTTTCATCTGATTTATCTTCTACATGATTCCAAAACTCTTTTTTTCTTCTTCATTAAACTGAATGAAAAAGTGTTTGAACTTTCTATTATTATTACAACATAATGGAATTTGACTCTTTTCACTCTTGAAAAAACAATATTCATCTAATTAAAATTAGATAAAAAAACAATTCTCAATATCAACGTTTCGAAATGTTAATTTCCATCTTTTGAAACTAATTTTGATGTCCAAATAAATTTGATAAATTATCAATTGAATTATTCATATTAAAATGATAAGATCAACTCATTCTTTTAAAGAAGTACGACTCAAATGCTTTTAGTGTTGCCGATGAGATACTCAATGACGACATAAAACTTTGGATGAGGCAGAATCAACCACCGGCGAATCTGGTCATGATTTTCGAAGATGGGTATTATTTCAATGAAGTGAAAAAGGTGATAATGCCAGTTACAACATCATGGTCATCCATGATTTCAAAAATCTTTTTTTTTAATTCATAAAACTCACTGAAGGAGTGTTTGCGCTTCCCATTATAATTCTAATATAATGAAATTTGATTGTTTTCACTCTTGAAAAAACAATGTTCATCTAACTGAAACAGATTAGCAAAATCATTGTCAATATCATCATTTCGAAACGTAATTTTTTAACATTACATATACAAATTTTTCTCGTGTTCTTAACTAAATATATTTATTGAAGACGGTAATTTTATAGACGAAGTTATAACATATTTATCATACACGATGATTTAGATAAACCAAAAATTGTATAACAACAAATTACTTAGAACATTAGCAAACTCAAACAGAATAACAAACATTCACATTCCTTTATATAATTTGGCTGTAATCAGGTAACAAAAAACATCAGATAGTTACGGGAATAACATATATTTGAGAAATACATAATCTCAAACTAATATTGATTTGTTTATTTTTTTTTTTGGTGAAACATATTGATCTATTTTTTTATTTCGTGGAAAATTAAAGGAATCACATAATTTAAATTAGCTTTTTAGAAACAACTTTGTTTTATGGTGTAGACAATATTGTTTTGTTTAGTAGTTTAGTGTACGATATTTGCGCTAAAACTATATACAATACTATTCTTCTGTTGATTCCTCTTTCAAGTCTTGACATCTTTTTTTCCGAAACATTATGAGCTAAAAAAAAGTATTTTTTCCAGATCTTCTCCTTTCTTATTCTTCTTTTGATTCTTCCTTCTACTTTTGAAGCTTCTTTTGATTCTTCCTTGTAGCAGATTTTCCGTGTCTTGCTATTCTTCCCATTGTCTTCAACTTCCTCTTGTGCTTAGTCATCCCTTTTCCTCTTTCAATCTTGGGCTTGGCCTTCCAATTTTTATAAATCCCATCATATGTTTCCTTCAGTTTCCTCTCAGCATCCCTCTCACTACTCCTTTTTTTCCTCTTAGCTTCTTGTTCCCAAAACTCTTTCCTAAGAGACTCAAACTTCTTGAACAAATCCTTCACTTTACCATTCTCCTTGAAGTAATGAAACTTGTCACTTTCAGCCACAAACCGGTGCTTGACTTTCTTCCCAAACACAGAAACTTCATTTTCTCCATTGCTAACAACTTTAGCTTCAACGTTTTGCTTCTCATCAATCTCTCTAGCCACTCTTGTTGCTCCCAAAACGTTCAGTTTCCCGACTCAAAATCCTTGGGTTTCACCATCTCTTTTCTCACTGTACCAAGGAAAACTGCAAACAAAGGTTTCGACATATCTCTCTCTCTCTCTGTTTTTTCTTTTTATTCTCTTCTCTTTCCTTTCATTTTGCAGGAACAGTAGCAACATATAAAGAGCATTTTGAACTTGGTCATCAAGCTAAACATTACTCTGAACAAATTCTGAACCAAAAGCCACATAATTTAAATTGTACACTCTCTACTCTGAAATCACAGAGTTCTTCTCTGTCTTACAAATATATATACAAATGTTTTGATACACGTTTCCAAGGTCAAAAAGCAAAAGCAGTCTTCATTTTTTACCCTGTTTTTTACTCTGAGATAAATTAATGAATTTCATTCGCATGTTCCATAAATAAAGAGTAATAAATTCATTCATTCGCTTTTACCTTGTTTGATTTGGACCTGCATCAAATGCGGGATTATAAATTTTATTATTTATTTCTATATTTTGATTTGCATAAAATATAAACCAACACATGAAGGGGGTGATTGGTTGGACTGTAGCTGTAAATTTTTTGTTGTAGGATTTGGTCTGTAGACGTTTTTGCTGTAGCTGTAGAATTTTTGCTGTCATTTTTTAAACTTAAAGTACGATTGGTAAGTATTAGATGTATGATGTAGACTAATTTTTATTATTTTAAATTTACAAACTAAAACATATCATATTTATATCATACTGTATATATGGAAAATATTTAACTAAAAATAATGAATATTAACATTGATTTTAGATAAAAACTAAATATATAATATTATTTCTGAAATGCATTCACCATAAAAAATATTATTTCTGAAATGTAGTATGCATACATATTTTATAACATATCAGGGGTAAATATGGTACGTAAGATAACACAAATAGTTTATAAAAAAATGTGTTATACAAATTTACAATACATAGAAATCACAGGAAAAAAAATTGAGAATATAAAAAAATTGAAGGAACGAGAAAAGAAAGGAAACAAGTAATCGTACAGCCTCTTATTTTTTCTAAAGCATGAAAAATATGGCTGTAGGAAATAATAGAGTTACAGACCATTTTTTTTGTTTGAGTTGTAGTTTTCAAAATCATTTAAAAGCCTGGTTGGTGACACTTAAGGCTGTAAAAAAAATTTAGGCTGTAAGTAGATTTTACAACCCAACCAATCATCCCCGAACTGAGAAAATAATTTTATGAAAGAATTTCAAAGTCTATCGTTAAATGTTAAATAAATATGGTATGTGACTGGTTTAGTTTAAGTTAATTTGGTACTATGATTTGTGTGAAATGTTCAAAACATTTATATACACTGGAGTTAATAACATTTACATGTATTTTGACTAAAATATGAATAAATAATCAATATTTAAATTTTATTTTAAGTTTATTGAGTTGATTTGCACAAACCAAATCGAGATTTTCATCTTTAAACGTACAATTACAAATTGTAGTTGTACCAAAAAGCAAAACAAATAAAAAGTTGCAGATCATTATCTATTTCTCTTTGATCGACAAATCATGTTTTTTTTCTTCTTCTAATGCCTTTAGAATTAATAGGAAAGTTAGAGATTTTGTGTAATTAATTACCACAATATTTGTACATTCTATAGACAATTAGTGGATTTCGTAGGACGCGTATATTAAAAGTCATTATGATTTAGGAAATTTATATAAATGTTATTTTTTATAATGTTAAGGAAAGTGAATGCAAAATTTTAGGAATGTTTTTTTATTTGTTGCCATGTTTATAAGTTTTATTTTTTTTATTTTTTTGATTTTTTAATAGAATGATAATTGTCCCCTAAAACTCTCTTCGGGTGACATTTAGGATTTTTAAGTTTTAATATCTCCTAAAGACCTTTTTGAATGACACCTAGGATTTTGAACTTTTAGGGGGGTATATTCAATCTAACATTTCAAGTGATTCGTTTTAATTTGTCAAATCCTATGTTATTGAACCATGGATTTTAAAAGACTTATTAAAATCCACTGTTATTGAACTAGTGATTTTAAAAAGTATTTTAAAATCCACTGTTATTGAAATTATATTAAAGATTTGATTTTAATGATTTCAGGAGATTTTAAAGGAAATTTCAGGGGATTTCCTTGTTAAAAATACAAATACTCAAATCTCATAGTTTTAGGTGGGATTGCAGAGAATTTTATTATAAATCTTATAGAATCACACAAAAAATCATTAAAATGACCTAAAATCTTATTAAAACTCAAATCTTTTTAAATGCAAGATTCAATACACCCCTTAGTGTCTCCTCAATTAATATATATAGGATTCTTTTTTTTTTTTTTGGTCAAAACAAAAAAAGGAAACGAGTTAATAATTATGACTACTTAGAGGCTGTCAAATAGTGTCCACCATGACATTTATGGATGAAATATTCTCTTTTCGCTTTTGCTTAGCTGATCAATGCTACTAATTGAATTAAAATTCCGATTTTGCTAAACAATGTATTTAAGCAAGTTCAATGGTGTTCACGCTGAGAATATTGCATCAGTCGAAGCTTAACTTCCTCTAATCTTGATTGAAATCGAAGAAGCTATTATCCAAACATTTTAAGAAGTAAAACAGACAAGGAACATAGTGAAGAAAATGGACAACACGCAAAGTTCATCTCAATCGGATTTGATTAATCCTACATCTCAACCAACTGAAATTTGAAAATTGACTTTCTCAAGTTTATAAAAGCTCATCGAGAGCTCCATTAATCCGGAGTAAAAATCTAGTGACACTAAGTTAATTTGCAATGCTAGTTTGCGGATGTTATAGTAGTAGATGCAAAAATTCAATATATTCAAATTCGAATTTGATATACTTAGTTTTTTTTTTAGATTCTTTTTTTTCTGGTGACGTATATAATATAAAGTAGTTTTTTTTTGCAAAAGTATATGTTATACTTACGTGCCATAATTGCCATATCCATGAAAAAGATTAACATTGTAGCCAAGTTTGAGCTACAAAAAGTGAAATTGGTTATTCACTAGTCGAGCATTCACTCAAAGTAATAGAACATGAATGTTTTTACTAATTAGAAAATAATGACACTTCTGGACATTAGTAAGCATTAGTTTTCCATAAATGTGATTAGTTTCTATTGATGCATGGATAATGCAACAAAAACATCGATGACGCTTATTTTAACAATGAGTTTTGATTAAACCACTGTTGGAATTTAGAAGAGGTACTTGAGTTTTTATGAAGAACAACTTGAGTTTTATGCTTTTATTACAGTACTAGGGACATTACTACTTTTGTTTAAGATCGGAAATACCGGATTCGAACCAAAATTCGATCATACTGCGGATCAGTATTGGATCTTGCATATATAGAGTACAAGGAACCGATCCGAACTCGACAGGATCCGAACCAATCCCGATCCGATAAATACATATATTCGAATTGTCTTTGTAAACCTTCACCCGCAAACCCGAAAATCCAAATTATCCGAAAAGCACCCGAATAGATATCTGAACGCCCACCCCTAAATGCTGATGTATGTCTCTGTTGAGACAAGTGTAGGAACAGATGGAGACACAACAAACTAGCCTTCGCTCTCTTTTGTTGATTCGAATCAGATGGAATAAGGATGGATCGATGGCACCACAAAGAGTATGAACAACTCTTTGATACAGCAAGTACTCTCGTTCAAGGGGGGAATTCACACACAAGAACAAGAACACAAAAAGCTCTTACAATAACGTGTAAGAAGATACGACTCTCTCTATTGAAATAGATTAAAACGTGACTACAATGCTGCATATGAGACTTTATAAATAGTCCTTCAGCCGTCAAGGGTTGAGATTCAATCTCAAAGAAAGGAAAAATTACCTTAAAGAAAATAAAAAGGAAACAAATCAAACAGAAATGGGAAACTTGTGTTTTTCTCACAAGATTACAACTCTAAAAATTCTGAATAAATTAGGAGAAGATGTCGTGATTTCCTCCTGCAAAGATCAAGTAAATATGGAAACAATAAAAATAGAACTTACCTTATTAGTTTGAAGAAGGGGCCAGGTATGTTCTGTTTCAATTTCTTCATGTATTCCTCTGTTCTTCAAGCCAGTTTCCATATCCATCTTTTTTTGGTGTAATGCATTTTTGAAGAGGAAATGGTTCACGTCGAAGTCAAGATGTTGCATCATGAGCTCGTGGTGCTTTGATTGGAAACCATGTACTGGTGGTTGCTTGAGTGAGTTGAGGAGTGTTAGTGCAGCTGCATTGAACTTCTCTCGGAGCTTCCTAGTGCGTGATCATGTCATAGGTCCATCTCTTACTTCTGGTACAACGGATAAGGGGTCTTTAGTTGCTTCTTCTTCTTCAACAAAACTCTCAATGGTCTCTTCTTCCTCCTCTTGTAAGTCTGGTATTAGGTCGTTGGAATCGATGCCCTAGGTGAAAAAGAGAATTTGTTTTTTATTTAATTTTATTGTCAAAACTAATAAAATGACAAAATGACTTGACCTAAATAATTTATTTACAAATCAACTAGTACTAGGCCTATACCCGCGCATACGCAGAGGTTTTTCTTCTATATTTATATTTGATTTTATTGATAGTTTATTTGTATCAAAAAAATCACTAAAGCTAATTGTATAATAAAACCATCTCCATTCGTAGAATCTCATTAGAAATGCTAACAGTTTTTTAATAATAATGTTGCATTAAATCAAGTTAAACAACATTGTGTTTGATTATTGTAAATCTCTTAACATGACTCATCATTCCTAATCTTTTTCTTCCTTGAAGCAAAGCTACTTGGTCCAATCTCTATTGACATTCGCTTTGTTCTGTAGAAGAGACCACAAAGTAAACAATTAGTGGTCGAATATAACAAAATTGACAAAACTAAATGAAGAGCAAATGTGTAATACCACTCTGAGCTCTTCAGATTCTTTATCATCACAGTGAGACCCTGCACAAAAATCGAATTCAAAATCAAATTAAGTTGTTTTAGAATGAGATGAAAGCCAAAACAAAACAAGAAAAGGAGAGCAACCTTTGCCTTTTCCTTGTCACTCTCTTGCTCTGACTCTGAACCAGAACTAAGCATCCAAAAATCCAAGCCCTCGAATCAGTGTCTTCCTTAATGCGTCTTGGTTGGCCTACTTGTGTTTTTCACGGTTGGTCCAGCTCCTCGTTCCATTTGCTCTATCAAAACTTTCAAACATCAAAAACAAGAAGCCATGAATTATACAAGTGCGAGATATAAGATTCATTACAAGATACCATTTGGAAACTGTTGATTGACCTAATATGTGAAAAAATCTTTTCGCGTTTACGTGTTTCCAAATATGCTCCTCATTCTTGTTCACAGCAAGTTTGCACACGAGTTTCAAACTGAAACATAGCCAAAACCAAAACCAAAAGAAAGGTTACAACTTTTAACCATTTCCAACGCTGAAAACACAGACAAAAACCAGAAGAAAGCTTAGAAATTTTAACCATTTTCAATGAATTCACACTAAATACAAGAGAAATTAACAATGGTCTTCATTCTCAAGATCGATAGCAAAACTCAATGATTGGAAGAATAGACAATGAAGCAGTTTTAATGTAGCAATGACTATGAAGCAATGATCATCATAAAATCCAGAAACCAGTAGTATTACGAAGATAAAAACATAAGACGAAACCTTAAAGAGATCCCCCAATTTGTCTAAGAAAACAATTATTACGAATCGATACAAGGACAAGTTAAAGAAGAGATTAGCTCAATTATTTCTATACCTTTTTTACCTAGCATTCTTTGAATATAAAGACGAAAAGGTAAGAAGGGGAGGAATTTCAGAAATCAGAACTGTATGTCAAAAACTTTACAATTCTCTATGGAGGCATCCCCTGTGAACTCATCACGAACAGAGCTGGCAACCATAGACATTTCCACATCCCAAAATGATTTGACAATATCTTCGTCGGCATTTTCGTGGGAGTTAAGGTTGATGAAGCTTTGAACACCCACATAAACTTTGAGAAAAGAGCTTGTAAATTTATGAGATCTCCGTAGAGACTGTTGTGTTTTTGATTATCGTGTTTGTGATTAATAGAATGTGGCTTGAGAAAGTGGAAGAAATCGGTTACGAGTGGGATGTAACGCTCGTGGTGGAAGTTGAAGCAGAGAAGGAAGGAGAGAGACTTTTTGATTTCCGTTGCGGGTAACATAAATTGTATCCATGTGTCAATATGTGAGGAGATGAATATGCTGATGTGTCACTCAACTGGAGAGGGACAACCCTCCTTTCATAGTATAGATTATCCACCCAAACCGCATCTCCACCTTTCCAACCATATTACTTAATAAATCCTTAAACTTAATTTTTTCCCCTCTTTTCTTCTCATGTGTAGTTCTTCTTCGTCGGATCTCTTTTCTTCTTCTTCAAAATTAAGTTTTGGTTTCTCCCAAATTCCTTTCACCATAGACGTTCTATTACTCTATTTTCTTTCGGGTACCGTCTTTCCATCTTGTTTCTTCGTCGGTTTCATCTTTGAGAATCTATCATGTATTGAAGCAAAAGACCACTTTTTCCCAATGTGCATTACTTGGGTGAGCCTGAGCCTTAGATACAAATGCAATAAACCATTCCCTCTCAATTAACTTAAAACTCACCAAGGCCAAAGATATAACATAACCACATAAGCGATGGAATAATAAGCAATTGTAGAAAGCACAAACAGTAGCAACGTTACATAGTAACTTGTCTTTATAGCCAAGTTAGATCACATGATATAGTTTGGTGTTTTAGCAAGTGAATAAATAGTCTCCACAAACACAATATGAACACTCTGACCAACCATTTGCAGCCTTAAACTAACAAGTGTTGATTCCAGAGTTCAAATATGCAATCAAATAGTTCACAACAAGGTTAAAAAACTTGATCTCTCTGTATTCTAGAGACTAAATCGTTCGCCATCTAATTGAGTTTAAGTGTTGTTTAAGAATGTAAAATCAGAAAGCGAAAAACCAGTGAATCAAATAGTATACATGAAAAGACAAAAAGGAAGAAACCCATTTCATTATTCCAAAAGCCAAATCGCTAGAAAGTTACAAAAGAAGAAAATCTAAAGAAAAAGGCATATAGTGCAAATGGTGACACATTAGAAGAATACATTTTGGTGGAATAGACTTTCTTCTCAATTCCTCAATAATTTCACTATTTTATGTGAATTTGTTTTCCTCTATAATTTTGTGGGTCCCATCAAATGAATGAAAAATAAAACAATTTTTTTTAGATTTCTCTACATTTGTTACTCCTAAAAAAGTGAAAGGAATACGATGAAACAAAATTGAAGGAAGATTTTCTTGTTTCATTCTTTTTTTCTTCTTATTAATTTTCCTTTTTTCCCTCATACTTAGAACCATTTGCACCCATAATCTTCAAAACAAAGTTACAAATCAGTTGAGATTCTTTTTTTTTTGTAGTCAATCAATTGAGATTCAATTAAACCTGATTTGGGATTTGAATAACACTGGGAAATCGACGAAGAAACAAAATCCATATTGGGGGAATTTACCTTTGGAAAGAGCATAACCAATTTTCATTAATTTAAGAGCATAAAGAAAGAAGCTTTTTTTTCATTAGATATACGGTACCAGAGAAAATTACAGATCTACTCTGCAATTAAAACTTTTTAATTAAAATACCAGAATAAAAATCCGAACTAAAACTAAAACAAAGACTCTCTTAACTAACTAATTTATTTAGCTTAATCTATCTTCTTCGAGATCATTCTTCTCCTCACCATCTGTGATCTCTCTTTACTCCTCCTTCTTTTGAATCTTCCTCTTATTCTTTCTTGTCGCCGATTTTCCCTGTCTTCTTATTCTTCCCAGCTTCTTCACCTTCCTCTTGAGCTTGATCTTCCATTTTCCTCTTTGGATCTTGCTCTTTGTCTTTCAAGTGTTATATATCAACTTGTATTTTCTCTTCAGTTTCCTCTCAGGTTCCCTCTTCCTTCTCGCTTTTGCCCTCTTATTTTTTTCGTCCCAAAACTCGATCCTAAGGGCTTGAAACTTCTTGCTCAAATCCTTCACCTTCCCATGTTCCTTCCAGTAATGGAACCTATCAATCTCAGCAACAAACCGATGCTTGAATCTCTCCCCATCCCCAAGCACAAGAGCTTCGTTTTCTCCATTGCAAACAATTTGAGTTTCCACGTTTAGTTTCTCTTCAATCTCTCTAGCAACTCTTGTTGCTCCCAAAACATTGAGCTTTCCCCACTTGAAATCATTTCCTCTCAATAGTTTACCATTTCTTTCATCACGGTCAGTGCCGGTCCAATCATTTTGGATGCCCTATGCATATATGTAAAAAAATGATATTTTCGTACATTTTTCAATACCGTAGAAATAATAATCTAAATAGAAAAAACATATCAAAACTCCATTAAACCGTTTATAATTCCAAACAATTATTAAGAAATAAAAGAAAAAAAAAATTAGAATTTATTTTTGAAATATTGCACTCCTTGTATTTTTGCCGTATTTTTGCCTGCAAAAATCATTAATTAAACTCACGTTGTCGAGTTTTTCAACCATCTATGTTTCAATAGATGGCAAAGCTAACCCATTCAATTTCTCTTGTCACATAGTAGACCACAAATAATTTTGTTATCAGCTTCAACTTCGAATTTTAACTAAGTATATAATTGAAACTAAAGGTGGGCATTCGTATATCCATTCGGTTTTCGGTTCGGTTTATTCGGTTTTTGAGTTTTCGGGTATATAATATAGAAACTTTTCAAGTTTTAAGAAATATCGGTTCGGATTGGGTTTGGTTATAATTTGGTTTGGGTCTGTTTTTATTTTGGGACTGAAAACTGAAACTAGTCGAATTTTATTGGGTTTCGGTTACTTTTGGTTTTCAAACCCCAAAATACCCGAATAACCCAAAATAAACACTACATCACCGAAAAATCAAAGAAAATTTCCTAGTTTTGTGCCAAGTAACAAATGAAAATGAAGAAATTAAATGACAAACACAAGTTATCTTAAAAAGAGGATAAGAACACATAAGTTGTCTTAGATAACAAACATCATACACAAACACTAAATCAAGAACAAGTCACCACATCATACCACACGACACATTATCTTAAACAATTAGAAACAAAACAGAGATACATTAGCTAATTCGGGCATAGGAGACTTCAAATGAATGAGAAACAAAACAAAATAGAGCTCACACACAAACACATACTTCAAATGAACAAAAAAAAAAAAAAACCAAAGCATCAACTAAGAGGAATAGAAGAAGTGTGAAATTTGTAAGCAAGAAGTGTAAAATTTTTGATTATGATTTTTACTTTCTTCCATGTTTGAAATTTATAGCCCAGAAATGTGAAAATAAGAAACAAACACGAATCCTATATTGAATCCCACGAAAGAATCAAAATAATCCCAAATCATACTTGAAATCAAAGAAAAAATGTAGTTCAAAGAGAAACCAAAACAAAACACTAATTCGGATTTCAAGTGAGTAATTCACACCGATTCAAAGATAAATTAGAGTCTAAATCGAGAGATAGACAAAACACGATAAAAAAATGTAACATATTAGGATCAAAATCGAGTATAAACAAAAACCATAATGAAACTTCATCAAACATTGTCTCTTTAACAACTTAGAAATCGGTATCTAATAGTACAAGTGAATGATTTCTAGATATCTTTGATGGAGGAGACGTTCTACCAGTATGATTAGGAGTTGGATTCAGCTTTGATAAGAAGAAATGAAGAACAAAGTCGTGCTTTGATCTTTTAGTCTTAGGGTTTTCAAAAAGAGGAAAACCAACATGCTATTACCAGATCTCGGTATAGCATAATTTATGCCTTCTGTTCTTATGCCTTCCGACAAAAAGAAATGTTCTTATATGCCTTATAACATGTCAATGTTCAGCCGACTATGCATATAGCATATTACTTCGTAATGAGATATGGATGTTATTGTGTTATAACCGGCATTCAAATTTGATAGAATGTATATCGTTGACATATAAACTATCCAGAACAACATAGCAAGTATTTTATGATGATTTAGAATTGATATATCATCTTAGAAAAATTGCAAGCAAAAAGATTTTTTTTTTGTGTGTGATCATCGGTGATGTGTGATGATGATAAAGTAAAATTGAAGTGTCATTTGTTTAAATCATCGCTTGATGAAAGCTAGATCTTTCTATATATGTTGTACATTCGATGTGTTAATATATTCTTTTACATTTTTTTTTGATCTTTTTAAAACCTCTCCAATCCAACACTAACTTATACCAAAACTTATGTTGGAGTTCTCCAATCCAATATAGTGTAGGATAATTTTGGTGTAAACTTTTATATGAACCAAAATTATCATCAATTTCACATTTTAGCTATATGAAATTTTTGTATAAAGAGAGAAATTATACACATGATTTTGCCTTTAAATGGCATCCTATATCAATGCCATCATCATCATGATACACATTTTGTTAAGTTAGATTTGTAATTAAAGAAAGAAGCCAGATGATGTTTGTTGTTTGATAGTATGATATGATATGATCATTATGGGTTAACTTGCTTAATAGCAATAAAAAAAAATTATAGCTATTAAATTTAGGTC
This sequence comes from Draba incana, assembly GCA_963576765.1. Lineage (NCBI taxonomy): Eukaryota > Viridiplantae > Streptophyta > Magnoliopsida > Brassicales > Brassicaceae > Draba > Draba incana. Next base: position 24,648,958 of record OY755205.1, read on the forward strand.
AAATGGTTAGAGATTTTATTATAGTTTTTTTTGTGTGTTATTTTTGCCAATTTCCCGATGGTTATTTTGTTTCTACAACCAACTAAACCCAAGACTAAAATAAATAATTCGAGAAAACTTGACAAAAATAATAAAAGAAAAAATAAATATAAACGCTTCTTCTTCCTCTAAATAAATCTCTCTCTTTTGTTTTCACTTTTCCGAGATTCCGACGATCAAAGTAACCATGAATCCAGATTCCGATCATCCTCAGCTTCCCAACATCAAGATCCACCATCCTCCTTCTCCTCGTCACTCTCACCTCCACCACTCCTCTTCCACTCCCTCCTCCGCCGCTACCCCTACTCCCACCGCCGGCGCTCGCCGTAAGATCGGAGTCGCCGTCGATCTCTCCGACGAAAGCGCCTTCGCCGTCCGTTGGGCCGTCGATCACTACATCCGTCCCGGCGACGCCGTCGTTCTCCTCCACGTTTCCCCAACCTCGGTCCTCTTCGGCGCCGATTGGGGACCTCTCCCTCTCAAAGATCCAGCTTCCCAATCTCAGCAGCAACCTAGCCAAGAGGATTTCGATGCCTTCACTTCCTCTAAAGTGGCGGATCTGGCGAAGCCGTTGAAGGAAGGAGGGTTTCCGTACAAGATCCATATAGTGAAGGATCATGATATGAGGGAGAGACTGTGCCTTGAGATTGAGAGGCTTGGTCTTAGTGCTGTGATTATGGGAAGCAGAGGATTTGGTGCTGAGAAGAAAGGAAGTGATGGGAAGCTTGGGTCAGTTAGTGATTACTGTGTTCATCACTGTGTTTGTCCAGTCGTTGTGGTTAGATATCCAGATGATCGTGACGGACCTGTGCCTGTTGTTACCGTCAAGGCTGGTGTGGATGATGAAGAAGAGGTTGATGAGGCTAGTAAGCCTGTTGCTCATCATGAACACATCAAAGGTCAGGATTCAAGTTCTGTGCTTTAGTGATTAATGAGCTGTTCATGGATCTTCTGTTAGATTAGGTTCAGTACTGTGTGTTACTTACAGGCTGGTTTTGATTTGGAGTATGTGAGAGATTGCCATAGATGGGAGCTTAGAAATGTTGATCCTTTTGGAGATGAGTTATGTTGGTTGAGTGAAAGATAAATTTCCCATTTTGATTGCTTAGTTTACCCAAAAGTAGAGGATGTCTGATGTTTGATTATGGCAACTTAGTTACACATAGTCAATCTTTGAATTTGTTTCATCGACAACAATAATATATATATATATATATATATATATATATATATATATATATTCTTGTTGAGAAATGAGAATTAGACAGTGACATTGTCCTGCGAAGTTGGAATTTGTAATCTTAAATGCGGTTCATAAATCTGAAAGGAAGCTTGGATGTAAGAAGTTTGTGTTGTTGTTTTTTTTATGATTCAGGCTAGGAAATGATTATAATAGCAAGATGTTTAGATAGAAAAATCTACAAAAGCATGGAGGTTTGTAGATTGAATCCGATTGTGTAACAGAAGCAATGTTTATTGTTTAGATATCAAATCTAATTGAAAATGTAGCATTACCTACTTACTTTACTGACTTATGACTTGGTGAATTGTCAGATAAAGATATTGAGTTCCATAGATTGCTTGCTTCTAATATAGAAGACTTGATGTCATATAAAGATACTGAGTTCCATAGATTGCTTGCTTTGTCTTAATCCTAGAATATTTCCTATTAAGCATGTTATGAGAATATGGTAGGAGGAATCTGAAGGATCCATTTGCCAACTTCATTGTACTGCTTGGTTTATTTAGTGTTTCTTATTTGTGTATCTTCATATTTTGAAATGGATTTTGTGGAAAAAAGGTTACTCCGGTAAATGCAAGTAAATACGGTTCTATGATCTAAAGACCGAACAATATTTGTCTTATTCCTTATTATCTTGTGTTTCTACCACAGATGAATGAGTAGCGGTTTTCGGGATCTGGTCAGGTTTGCTCTCTTTACAGCAACCAGGTAAATACAAAGTTCACGTTCTTTTAGAGCTTCTATCGAAACATTAGTTTTATTTGTTGATCATTCTTTCTTTCGTGTTTTTGGAATTGTTAAGGTACACAAATCAATTAGGAGTTTTAGCGAAGTGTTCAGAGGAGGAAGAGTGTTTGTGTGTGTTCTATCTTTAGCTATTACAATGTTGATGAATTATGAGGGTTATATGGAGTGTTTGTGTGTCTTCTCATGTAATGGTTTCTGCATTAAACATGAAACGATTTGGTATGATTACTGAAAACCCTTTTAGTTTCTATTTTAGGAACAAAAATGTTTCTGATCATCTTCAATAAACAACATGTCTAAAGGATCAGAAATACATAAAACTAACCTCAATGTTATCAAAAACTCTTCATAAGTTAGTTGTGTGGTGTCCTAGTCCCTCAATCCATAGTTGGGTTCCATCCCATGCATCAATTTTCTCACTGATCTTGTTAAAAAACTTGTTCCGTTTAACTTGATCACATCTTCTCTCCATTCTTGTACGGCCAATTGTAATGGTTTTGCTTGGTTTGGTTTCGATATTTTCTTCTGCTAAACCATTAAACCAAATATCACGAGCTCTTTCCTTCCACCATGATGTAGGGGATTCATTATTCACCAATCCAAGCTCCTGCTACAAAAATCATGGGTTTACGTTCCCTTGATCACTCGGAACACTTCTTCACATGATATCTCAACTCGAATTAATTTTATTCAATTAGCCTATGTACCATATTACCCCTCACACATCTTATCTCAACCAAACTAAGTATTCTCTCGACCTAAAAGTAATTTTTTCGATCGAAACATTTACATTAACCTTTTCTTTTTCTTGAGAAATTTTCTTAAAGAATTAGGTTTAAGGTAATCATGATTATTATCACCATCATCTTGATGTGGCCATATGTAACGATCTTGATTCCTTTAGCTTCTTTTGGGAAAAATATTTGTGGAATAAGGTAATCAACATCTTAGTACATTTTAAATTGTTTATTATTTGGAAGTACCAACTTTAGTGGACTTTTTCAAGATAAGAAAATAGAGATATTGCTAGTTGCCACTACGAAATATGTCTTAAAGTAGTTACAAAAAAGATGTGAGACTCATTTGCAACACAAATACATTGCCGCATATGTCTCACAATATTGTTTTTAGCGTTCGCATTACAGTTGCAAAAGAGCTACCAATATAGCAGATGTTTTTCTAGCATATGTTCTGAAAGTCTTCTAAACAATTTCTATCAATGTAGTTTGTATTACGAAAAAAATAAAGTACAAAATAAGTTATTTTAACAATAAAAATTAAGAGAGGTTACTCCTATTAAGCGAGAGATGTTCAACATCATGCGAGAGATGCCTTTACTAATTCTCCAAATCGTATTATAGCTTAGCTACAATGTGTTCTCTAGGCAATGCAAAGTCTGCGTGATTTACGGGTCTCTAGTGTGGTGTTTGGGCTTGATTGTAAACTGGTGGTGGAGGCTCTTCATAAACTCTTGGAATGGCCAAGGTATAGAGTTTTATTGGCTCAGATTGAGTTACTACAGTCTGGTTTTGAGGTCTGTTCTTTTGAGTTAGAGGCGGTACATGCAAACTGTGTTGCTCGAGCAATCGCGATGAGCGTTACACGTGATGGGAGATTCAATTCGTATTTGGCACTTAGTGGTCCGGCGTGGTTACATGAGAAGGTTCGCCACGACTCGATGGTTTAATTATTTTTGCATTGTCTTGGGATTGATGTTTTCTTTATGTTAGGCTCTGTTTTTCTTCTTGGTTTTTGTCTCATGGTTCCTCTGTGTTGTGGATTCACGTTGCTCTGTTCCTGCGCACTAAAAGCATATTGATGTTTTAAAAAAAGGAGGTTAATGTAGTTCTTTTTTTATGAAAATTATTAAATTAAGTTATTCTAGCTAATTTTTCTATATAAAATTGAAAATTTCGTAGACCGATTCTCACAATTATGAGAGAATAGAATTACACTTTAGTGGGCTTGATAATTTTTGGCCCAAATGTTTCTTTCTTTGTGATACTTTTTAAAAATGATTTGATTTATTTGTGAATCGGTTTAAACCGGCCGGGTGTGAAAACATTGAAATTTTACCCTAATTTTTCTTATCGGATGCAAAAATGGATCGAAACAAACTGAATCCATAATTTCTCTACGGAAAATTTGTATCTAATGTCAATACAACTTGCAAGTTCGTACGAGAGGCATCTACAGAATAAGGTTAAATGGGCTGTCGAGAATGTCGCACCTCCGGCTAATGTGGCTGGATTTGTTATAGCCTACATCCATCAGATTTTATTTAACCTAGGCTACGAAAGTGCTCTTAAAATCAAGGCCTTTGCATCCATTGGATAGAGGGTTCCTGAACATGATGTGTTATTCGCTCAAGATGTAATTTTTCCGTTTGCCAACCATACAAAAAAAAGAACGCGGCCGATGAGATTATCTTTTACATGATTCCAAAAATCATTTTTAATTCATAAAACTCACTTAAGAAGTGTTTCCGCTTCCCATTATAATTCCAACATAATGAAATTTGATTGTTTTCACTCTTGAAAAAACAATTTTCATCTAATTGAATTGGATTATAAAAATCATTTTCAATATCATCATTTCGAAATGAAAATTTTAACATTATATACAACATTTTCTCGTGTTCTTAACTTAAAATCTATTTATTGAGTACGGTAATTTGATAGACGAAGTTATAACATAATTATCATACACTAGATTTAGATAAAGAAAAAATTGTAAAAGAACAAGTTATTTAAAACATTAGCCTACTCAAATAGAATAGCAAACATTCAAATTCCTTACTATAATTTGGTTTTAATCAGGTAAAAAAAACATTAGTAGTTAAATATTTACTAAATTACATAATCTCAAACTAATATTGATTTGTTTATTTTTATTTTTGGTGAAACATATTGATATGTTTATTTATTTTGGAGAAAATTAAGGGAATAACATATTTTCAAATTAGCTTTTTAAAAAACAACATTGTTATATGGTGTAGACAATATTGTTTTGTTTAGTAGTTTTGTGTACCTTAATTGCGCTAGAACTATATATAATATATTCTTCTGTTTGATTGCTCTTTTAAGTCTTGTCATTTTTTTACGAAGCATTATGAGTGGAAAATTGTTTATTATCTTTGTAACTTCTTCATAAACTAGTTAGAAGTGGTGGTTTTCCAAAGCTGAGAGAATCGAATCTCTTAAAGAAGTGGTGAGTTTTCCCATTTTCCCTCACATAGTAGAAACGCCTGCATGTGACTGTATTTATCTGCAAAAATAGATACTTCTTCTCCAGTGGTCACAACTTGAGGTGAAGCTTCAAGCTGGTGCTTCACTTGGAGATTTTTTGCCACTTTCATAACTCCAGCCACTGCAAGCTTGCCCCAATACATTTTCTCTCCTTCAACTGCTTTTGATTTCATTTCGTTCCAAGGAAAGTTTTGAAAATGAATTATGACATTTTTTCCCTCTCTTTTTCCCTCTAATTCTTCTCTTTTGTAGAAAAAGGTAACATATAAAGAGAAATCCTGACTTGGTCATCAAGTTAAACCTCCGACCAAAAAGCCAAGAAAATCACTTTCAAGAATGTACGAACTCTAAACTCAAACACAGAGTTCTTTTGGAGAGGGAATAACACATCATATTGAGGAATAACATATTTCGAACTAGATTTTTGTAAACAACATTGTTTAATGGTGTGGACAATACTGTTTTGTTTAGTACGTAGTTTTGTGTACAATATTTGCACTAAAACTATATACCATACTATTCTTCTGTTTGATTGCTCTTTAAGTCTTGACATTTTGTTCCGAAGTATTATGAGCTGAAAAAATGTTTATCATATATGTAACTTCTTCATAAATTTGTTAGAAGCGGTGGTTTTTCATAAATGTTCATCTCAACTTTCATATTCTTCCAAATATTTAATTTTTGATTCTCAAGACTCTTTGGATCTTCATCTTCCATTTATTTATGAAGTCATTCACCTTTATACTTTTAGGTTTTTCGTTTTCTTGGTAAATATTGCAATTGCAATTTTCACAAAACGATTTTACAAAACTATACACTAATAATTGGATTTATTTTTTCAGCAAGTTATAGGTGGCTCCCAAACTCTTGGTGATAAGGTAATCGACATCTTTGTACATTTTAACTTATTTATTTTTTGGAAGTACCAACTTTTGTAGACTTTTTCAAGATAAGAAAATAGAAATTTTGTCAGTTGTCACGACAAAATACGTCTGAAAGTAGTTACAAAAAAGATTGTGAGACTAATTTGCAACACATATATAGTCGCAAATGTCTCATAGTATGTATGTTTTTTTTAGCGTTCGCATTATAGTTGCAAAAGAGCTACCAATATGTGGCTCCGACATATGGACTTAATTTGACAACTAATATATGCGACGTCACTCCGGATCGCAACCAAAAACCCTATTTCTTTAACTTAGATTACAATTCTCATGGCTAACTGCGATAGAACTTTTCATCCAAGTGTTCGATCCTTTGTTATACTAAAATGAACAATGAATGTGTTTTGGGTATGACTTAGATTTAGTTGAGTAATCGTTTACCCCAAACAATTATGCATATCATGAATCGAATATCAATATCTTCGTAACACAATCACTACAAGTGATGAGATTTATTTGTTCACTATGAAAATGGTGGAAGGAAAAATAAAGAGATCAAATAAAAGACATAATACCAAGTGAATACTTGACATGTCGTCGGTGTTGGACAAAGAAAAACAAGATAACAATTTTTCGTTTTTCATATTAAATTCGTATTTAATTTTACCAAGAAAAAAAAATAAAGAACAAAATAAACCCATAATAAAAAAACGAACTTTTTCTATAGTTTTTCCTATGAGGGTACACCGGTTTTTATATTATTTTTTTAAAACATCTTTTCATAAAATTATGACTTATAAAGATTTGGTTTTGACAATGAAGAGAAAATGTGGCTTTTGGGTTAGGACAACAGAAATGAGATATCATTGGTTGATTTTCCTAAGCTAGATTCACATGAATGTTCCTCTCAAGATAATTGACACACTTCCTATGGAGTAGACAATGGTTCGTGATAAAAGCCCTAATTAAGCTTAACCAAATTCAAATTCAGCTTTTGGTATTCCATCCTAATGGTTAAGTTAGCTTAAAGATCAAGTCTATAAAAGCCAAAATAACTATTTGTTCGGTAGCTCACAAAATCATTTTTCATTCCTACACAACATTTATTAGGTGAGGGAAAGCTTATGATATAGATCAAGAGTGATCAATTCCCAAGCTAGCTAGTATTATGCTCTCTTCATGTGATGAGACCAAAACGATCTAGCCTTTCTTTTTTAACTATCAAACATCAGTTTTTGTTCTAGTCCAATCACTACAAGTGAGATTGATTTACTATGAACATGGTCGAAGTAAAATAACGAGATCAAATAAAAGCATAAAGTAAAGAGTTTAATCAAACTTAAGTAAAATGCATTAAGTGTTGAAGTTTTGTCCATATTCAAGTAAATTGTCTAGTGAACATAATAGTTATAGAAAAGTAAGAGGGAAAACTAAGCTAAACTTAATTAGTTCATTAGGCTTGAAATGGTTGGGTTTCAGTGAAATGGGCTTGAGTGATAAATTAGTGTTGAGAGAGAGTGTAGAGCGATTGGACGACCATCTGCTTGGTTGTCCGACCGAGTTCCCTTGACTTTGACCATGGTTATTGACCATTCACCTAGTCAGCCGATGGGACTGGTTCATATTGATCTGATTTTCCTTCCTCTTTGTACTCCTCTTGATCTCTATGAAGTGAATTTATTAAATATGCTCAAAGTACCTAAATAAAACCTAAAAAGAACATGAAAAGACACATACATGCTCTAGGATTCTAATTACAGAAAACAAAATTGTGATGGAAATGTGAACACTGCAAGACAAAGAGCTATAAAATCGGTTAAAGCCAAGTTCTAAAATCGTAAAAAAATATAGACACATCAATGACCATACGCAAAAGACAAGCGTCCAATTTTATTAATATTTTATCTCAAGATCTTAATGTAGTTGTTCAATATTCTCTTCTTTTAGTTGTAAGATTAAGAATGTCGAGAAGATGACATTTAAAAAAAAAGAAATACTTTTTTTGGTGTCCTACTTTCTCGAGTCTTAAGCTATACATTTGCAGATAGACAAATATAGGGTCGCTTAAGAAGTTAAGCAATAACCATGATATGATTAGATTCATAAATATTAAATTTACATTTAAATCCTTGGACATTATTCCTGCATGGCAAAAAATACGAACAATTCTACGTTCATGTGTTGATTGTCAATCAGTATTTGCAGTTTGCATGAGCTTGTGGTCTCTAGTTATTTGTACAATAAAGATATACTTTGCGAGAAAATTTTCAAAAATTTATGATATCCATGTAAAACACTAAAACCTTGCAGGATTTGTTCTACCAGAACGTTCTAACGCAATCTCAAAAAGATCAGCATCAGATTCTTCGTCATAGTCCAGCTTGCGTCTGTGGCTGGTCCTCCCACTAGCACTCTCATCATTATTTCCTCTGTTTGTGAAAAAGTTGCTTAGATAGTGTGAATCTATTCTTCCGATGGAGAATAGCTCTTTGCTATCCCCAAGCCCACCTGGAGAGAGATGCAACCTGGAACCCGCAAGACGAGGATTTGGTGTGCGGTGCCCATTTGCCGGGCCATAAGAAAATGGGGATTGACCCAAATTTATAAGAATTGTGGTCTCTATGTTAGAAGCAAGAATTGGGTGGAAAGGAGTCCCAAACTCGTCTGCTTTACAGTTAATGACATGAACCAAGTGCGAATTGATAGTGAAGTAAACCTTCTTCTTGCTCGGATCGTAACCACAACCAACCACCTTGTTTTCCTTAGCCCACTCATGTTTCTCCGATTGACAAACTAGTTGCATCCCTGATACATGCAAAAGAGTAGTGATTGAGCTTCTATATATATGCAAAATGTGAGTGTGGCAATTGTTTTTAATAATACTATATATATACTAAGATTATAATTAACTATAATCATGAATAAATCTTTAAAAATGTCGATGTATCATTATAAGAATGGACCATCATTTTAAAGCCTTTTGAGTAGTTTTACGATTTTACGTTGGTAAAATTCAACAAAACAGTGTTACTTAATTCCAAATAACATATCAGAATCAGACTTTTTTTCTTTATTGGACTCAAGATTTTAAATGTCGTATACACGTACTTACATTAATTAATGAAGAGATTCTATTTTTCTAATCACTCTAAAAAATGGCAAACCAAAAGTCCACGGAAGGTGGGGATCATAATTCAGTTGAAAAATATTATTGTCATTTTTTTAATTTGTGACAACAACGATATATTCCTTTGTGCATTGTAGACACATTGGGGTCTAAAATATGTGTTTTTATAATATAAAATTATTAAAATGGTTATAAAAGGAAGAAAGAGAGTGTTTTTGTGAGGTATATTAAAATATAAAATTAATAAAATTTAAGTAAAAAGAGTAGAAAGTGTCTAAAAAGAAGAAAAAGTGTCTAAAATTGGATATTTTGGAGAGTGTTTTTAAAAGGAAAAGAGAGTGTTTAAATATAAAATTAATAAAAGTTGAGTAATAGGATAAAAGAGAAGGTATAAAGTTAAGTACAAAAAAAAAGAGTGTGTGTTTTAATAATTTTATATGGCTTAAGACACGATAGTGTCTTTAAAAGCGTGCAATGCACACGCTCTTAGTGGGTCGCCATTTCTCATTAACGAAAATTAGATCTCACGGTATTTCTTCAACTTTTTTTTCTCTCACTTTTCTAATCTTTTTGCTTGACATTAAGTGCTTACTTTTCTCATGAAAATTGATTTGAAATTCGTCCTTAATTAACGATTTATGGATCCCCTAGACCATGAAACTATATGATTCTAAATGACTCATGGAAATAGATAAATAAGTACATACCATCAAGATAGACAGAGCCGTCCGATTGAAACCCAATAGAAGCCGGGAATTGTCCTGGCAGTCGTGTATGGACAGAACCAACAATTGCTAGTCCCAAAGACAAAACGCCTTCTTTGCTTTCAACAATCTTTGGCCCATCACTCTTGAACAGCTTCGTTTTTTCACATTCCACTGATGAAACGTCACCACCATGACCACGAAGAATTTCAAGAATTGTGATTTCAAAGTAAGCCTCTTGCGGAAAAGCAGAGCTTGCGAATTGTGGTCCCGGAAGCGGTAGAGTTCCTCGGAGAATCATCAACGGGTTTTTCGCGTTGACCGTTCGATTAAACCTAATCGATTGCTTGTATTCCACGGAACCGTTTGAAACTTCCCATGTAATGACTACATGAGGATCTTCGGTCCCGAATCCAAACCGGGTCCACCCATTCTCGACCACGTCGGTCACCAAAGCTGGGTGGTCAGACCAGGTGAATAGACCAGGCTTCGACTGATGGTTGATTATATTTCCTCTTCGTTTGATGTTGGACGTATCTAGTTGGTGGATGAGGCTGGTCTGGTGGAGCTTGGAGATTCTAGCCTGAAAGTTATCACTCCTTATGGGGCTCGCCGCCTCAATATCCGGTCGCCGGAGGCAGCACCAGCGGCGAAGGAAGACTATGAGGAGAGAAGAGAGGACAACGACGGAGAGAATCCCTGCGGTTAAATGGGCCCATTGAAGCATTCTTGAATTCTGAGAGGTAGAGAGAGCGATGGAAGGAGAAGAAAGAAATAAAGTCGTGGACTTGGACTCGTTCAAAAAAGCATACGAGTACACTTTTATATTAAACGTTATATTGTTGTTAATCAATGTCAATCTTTATTTTTTTTTTTTTTAATGGAATGTAATTATATTCAAACAAAAATACACTTTTATATTAAACGTTACATGGTATTGAGATTTTTATTAAGATATAAATTGAGTCTAATCTTTTGCTAGCCGATTTCTCTATGATGAGTCTGGTGCCTCGAACCAAAGCTCGAAACCTCTATCAAGATCAGGTGCTATGCCTCGAAGAGAAGATAGTCGGTTCCATATCTGCTTATCGATGAGTTGAATGAGTCAATGCGGAGTAGTTGACTTTGTTTCACTGCAATGAGTAGTTTGCTCTTAGAAAGCTCCAGATAGTTATTACTTTTCTCTATTTATTTTTTAACTTGCAAGAAATGCCCCTATGTATAAGAGATCTATTACAAAACCAACGTAGCATCTTTAGTTTCGTCTTTCTATGCGTATGTTGTTTGGCACAGTTGGCTCTTTTAGATTATTTGGTTAGGCTCGTGGAGTGCTTGTGGTTCCTTGGTATGCTTATGGGTTGAGTTCTTACACTTTCTTGCTTCATTTGTATCCTTGCTTGTTGTTTTAGTTGTTTTTTCCGTGGTTTGAAGTTTTGTCTCTTCCGGAATGTTTAAGTTCTATATGTGAGTCTTTTGGCTCCGGCTTGGTTTCCGGTTGTACACCGGCTTTGTATCCGGATTTGGTCTGGAGTTGTATCCGGTTTTCGAACCGGCTTTGTATCGGTCCCGTTTTCCAAGTAATAAAATGACAAAAAAAGCATCTTTAATTTCGTCTTTCTTTCATACTTTTTTTCTTGATCAACAAAAAACATTTGAGATAGATTTTTGATGCCTAGAATCCCAAATATTCCCTGATTTTTTGGCTGAGTTTAGAAAAGAAACTCAAAAACATTTGGATAGAGCCAACCGCAATAACCAAGGGATATAATAGTTATTTCTTCTGATTTTATATGTTTATTTCATCTAGTTATTGATCTATTATGGTGATTAGATTTTCATGTATTTCAGTGTGATATTTTTTTGGCTCAGCCAACTAATAGAACTTTACGTTGTTGTGAGAAGTTTTTTATTTGAAATTAGAAATGGTGTATACACATATACGTTTATGTATATATATATTGTTTGGACATAATTATTTGTCGCCTAATGAAGGTCTAATGTGTTGGATCCTAGACTCATGTGGTCAGTATGTATTAAGACATGGTCTTCTAAAAAAAAAAATTCATGCAATGTTTTTGGACCCACGTACTCTTGTATTTTTCTAAACCCCAACAGCATTTCTCATCAGTTAAATTGAAACCTACCTAGGTGATTTATGATTCAGTGATTCACTATATCGCTGCCAAAAGACAGTGCAATGAAAGTGCTATGGCATAGACTATGCCGCATAGTATTATTATTACGTATTACTCTTTAACAATATTGGGTCTAACCTCACAAAATGTGATTTAACAAGAAACGTCACCATAAATGTTCAAAGTTTACATTTTAGTTTCTTTCCTAATCAACATTACCTATAAATGTCATCATTTGCCCAATAACATAAAACCATATACAATGACAAAATTGAAAACCTTGGAAATGGAAATGGCCCAATAAGTATGTTTACTTCATTTCAAATATATGTCATGAAAGATAATTTAGATGAGCATATTTGTGTGAAATGGAGTTTGTTACCCTAAGAAGAAATTAAACAGAAATAAAACAATGCATTTTCAAAACCTATTGCATTAGTAAGAATGTTTTGCATTTTCAAACCCTTATGCATCTCAAATATATTTCTGCAAGTATATTTTAGTGAAATGGTGTTTGTTACCATAAAAGATAATTAGTAAGAACCTATTGCATTTTTTAACAGAATAAAACAATGCATTTTTAAAACCTATTGCATTAGTAAGAACCCATTGCATCTCAAATATATTTCTGTAAGTATATTTTTGTGAAATGGTGTTTGTTACAATAAATGCTAAGTAGTAAGAAAAAAGTGTTGTGGCTACCCTTCACCATCAAATCGTCTATCGAATCCAAGATCACGCTCTTGATCTTGCTCTACCATCTTCCGATGAAGCGTTATTTCTCAAAGTCACATCAGCGTCGCATGCACCAAACTTAATTCAAATTCCTCGGCAAATATCTCGCGAAGAATTGCTGCGTCGACTACCGGAATCATGGGTAACAAGTTATGAATAACTACATCATGCAACCCAATCGCTCGAACAGACAGCAGAAGTCAGTTTCCATTCTAGAAATGATGGAACAACTGAAATCAAGTTTGAAAAACCAAGATCATCATTGTTTCGAAAGCAATTGTTCACTCAATTTACCATACAAATTGATGAACAAGATCTTCATAATAATATGAGCTGTAGAGCATGATAATTAAAGAAGTTTCGACATATACGTGTGAGAAGTACGAGAAGTAAGGACATATAGTTATTAGGGTTACAATTTACAATAAGTATACTCTAATGTATTTGATAAGCATATTTTTGGTCAATTTTTTTTGTTCCTTTTGAATTTGACATATCTGAAAATTAAAAATTTAACTCAAGATCTACTAAAATTGAAAACGGGAACTAAATTACTGAAACAAATTAATAATAAGTTAACGCTACATAACTGATTTAAAAGATAAACGACAAACGCACGACTTAGATCCGAACATAATGAAGCCTAATGAACATAACTTAAAAGATAATTTTTTTTGCTAAAGAGGATTAAAAACTTAGATCCTAACCTAAGTCTTTCTTCTCTTTTTGTCCTTATCGTCCTTAAGCTCCTCGAGATTCTGAAAAGTTGCAGTGCGCTTCTCCTCTCCCGCTTTTATATCTGCTCTTTCAATCTCAATATGGGTCTTCTTCTCTTTCATATCATCCTCAATCTTCAAAGCAACCTCAACAAGTGCCTCGTCGTTGTCATTCGCAGCTTTCTCTAAGGTCATGTCGCGTTCTTCCATTAAGCCGTCATATTCATTCTCTTTATCGGCAAGAGCTGTTCTTTTCTTAGCTAAGTCGACTTCAGTTGGAACACCTCGCCAAGCCTCCTTAACCTGGCTATAATAATCGCCATCCCATGCGGGAGGACCACCGGAGCCACTGCTGCTAAAGTACGCAATACCCGCAGCGGAAGCAACTGCCGCCGAAACAACTACTGCTTTTTTTCCATTTGAAACATCGTGAGGAGAGAGATAGAGAGAGAGTTAGAGAGAGAGAGAGAGAGAGAGAGAGAGAGAGAGAGAGAGAGAGAGAGAGAGTTTGTGAGTGTAAACGACCACTACAAGAAAACAGCCGCAAATCCGACGGAACTGAAATTTTTCAATTCTTCTGACGGACAAGAAGACTGTCGGAAATCGGTCGGATTATTGGACCGTGTAACTAGCCGGTGCCGACACCGGCAGTGATTCTGGTTTGCTGTCGGAAATCCGTCGGAAATTATGCACCGTTAATATTTTCCGACGGATTTCCGACATACACATAACTAGCTGTCGGAAATCTGTCAGAAAAATAGCCGTTATATAGCCGTTATTATATCCGTTTGATTTTCGACGCTTTTCCGACAGATTTCCGACGGTCAGCGTATTTATATATATGATTCCACACATCTTCATTTACTCACAACAACAACAACTTCCAACCAAACATTTCTTAGAAAAAATCGTCAAGAGAGTGAGATGTCATCTTCTAGATATTATAGATCGTGGATGGATGAAGAGATGTATGATCCGGAGTCGAAGACATTAAATGCAAGTTATGCACGAGGTATATGCGAGTTCATGGCGGTTGTCGGGAATCGAAAGGTGATAAAATGTCCATGTTTAAATTGTTGCAATTCGCGTAATGTTAATGTAGAACAAGTTTGGCATCACTTGTATACCAATGGTTTTATGCCGGGATACAAAATTTGGTTTTTTCATGGAGAAACTAGTAATGATGGTGCTAGTAGTAGCAGTGCACCATATGTTGCGGATAGCTTAGGCGAACATAGAACGAAAAACTTAGGTGAACATAGAACGGATAGCTTAGGCGAACATAGAACGGAAGAGTCATGATTGTCATGTACTGATGCAGAGGCTTCTTCCATTTGCTTTTACCCATCTCCTTCCTCAAACTGTCCACGAAGCTATTGCAGCAGTTGGTGCTTTCTTTAGGGATTTATGCACGAGGACACTTACAGTTGAGGGGATCCGCAATTTAGATGCCAATATACCAGTGATCCTTTGTAATCTTGAGAAGATCTTTCCGCCGTCTTTTTTTGATGTTATGGAACATCTTCCCTTACACCTCCCCCGCGAAGCCGAACTAGGTGGTCCCGTTCAATTTTGTTGGATGTATCCTTTCGAGCGGTACATGTTCCATCTAAAGAAGAAGGTCAAAAATTTGGCTCGAGTTGAAGGTTCTATTGTCGCACAGAGTATCAATGAAGAATCATCACAGTTTGCGGAATATTACTTTCCGCGGGGAGTTCGTACGAAGAGTAGACGTCCTGCTCGTCATGATGATAGAGGTGAGAGATTCACGTATGCCGCGAGAGTCACCATTTAGATTTTTTATTTTCAACGTTTTTGTAAAACAATATTACTTTTAATTTTATTTTAATTTCTACTTTTAATTTTATTTTAATTTAAATAATTCAAATTTTAAATTTAAAATTTATATTAAATTAATTATTATTTAATTTATTATAATTTTTAATAATTTCTACTAATACGTCGGAAATCTGTCGGAAATGGATCCGTCGGAAAGCTGTCGGAAATAACACCGTCGGAAACCTGTCGGAAATAAATACGTCGGAAGTCTGTCGGAAAGTCGTCGGTTTACATGTAATCGGAACTCGTCGGAAACAAAACCGACAGATTTCCGACAGTGACATTTCCGACGGAATTCCGACGTGTCGCCGGACTCCGCCAGGATGTCGGAATTTCGTCGGAAATAAAGCCGTCGGAAATTTTTGACGGATTTCCGACAGAATTACCATTTCCGACAAGATAGAAACGACAGACAAATCCGTCGGAAATCTGTCGGAATATGCGTTTTCCGACAGACTTCCGACGGATATTTCCGTAGGATTTTCGCTGTTTTCTTGTAGTGGACTAACCGACCCATTATATAGTCAGTGCCGATCTAATCATTTTGGATGTCGTATGCATATGTGTAAAAAATATGTCATTTTCGTACGTTTTTCAATACCGTAAAAATAGTAATCTAAATTAAAAAAAAACACATTAAAACTCCATTAAACAATTTATAATTCCAAATAGTTAGTAAGAAATAAAAGAAAAACAACAAAATACAATTTATTTTTGAAATAATGCTCTCCTTGTATTTTTGCCTGCAAAATCATTAATTAAACTCACGTTGTCAAGATTTTCAACCATCTATGTTTCAATAGATGACAAAACTAACCCATTCAATCTCTCTTGTCATATAGTAGACCCCAAATAATTTTGTTACCAGCTTCAACTTCGAATTTTAACTAATAATTTCAAATTAATTTTTTTTAAATGAGTAGTTAACATGTTTGCTTAGAGAAGACTATAAACATTAAAAAAGCATTTGAAAAACAAATCTTTCGAATATTATTATTGTAGAAAAAAGTTTATAAATTTTTTTAATTATAGGTATAACAAAAATTTAACTAAAAAATACCTTCTAAATTTAGGGTCATAAGCGGTGGCTGCTTATCTTCTGGACCGGGCCTAACCGCATGGCTAGTGCCTCATCCACTAAGGGAGAGCTAACAAAGTCTCTCTTTCATACATGTACCATTTATCCATTGATGGAAAGCTAACCACACCACTCACACACTACAAGAAAACAGAGATGTTGCGACGATCAATGGCGTCACAAAAGCGTCGCAAAACAGGTGTTTGCGACGCTTTTGTGACGAAACATAGCGTCGCTAAAAAACCGTCGCAAATCTAAACCGTCGCACATTCGTCACAAATTTGTGACGCTTTGGAGACGAATAAAAAAGCGTCACAAATTTGCGACGATTTTGAGACAACCCTAAAGCGTCATAGATATGCGACGGTTTAGTGACGATACAAAAGCGTCATATATTTGTTACGAAATTTTGACTCTCTTATTCAGTCATAAATTAGCGACACTATTGTGACGGTAAAATTCGTCACAATTGCGACGAATTTGTGACGCCATTTCATAAATTCTTTTGCTCTTATTTCGTCACAAAAGTGTATAATTTGTGACGATTTTGAAATGTTTAATTGATTTTTGAAACACACACCAAAATGTTTGAAATGTAAAAGAAATTAAACTAAAACCATAATTTACAAATGCCAAAAGAGTAATGAGTTTACAAAAGAACATAAACACTTTCAACAATGTTTAGAGTTGAAAGGATCCGATACACAAGTTATAGAACAAACGAAACAACACCTACACGTTTACGGTTCTGAGGTGGGTGCTGCGGTACCTTCTGCGTTTGGTGGTGC
The DNA here is from genome assembly GCA_963576765.1 of Draba incana. Lineage (NCBI taxonomy): Eukaryota > Viridiplantae > Streptophyta > Magnoliopsida > Brassicales > Brassicaceae > Draba > Draba incana. The sequence goes on from OY755205.1 coordinate 24,666,241, forward strand.
ATTGCTCGAGCTCGGCCCAGTGGCTAGGCCGAGTGCTGTGTCGACTAGACGGGTCAGTGGATCTTGTTGTTGATCATCTACTTCTTCTTCTGCTTCTTGAAGGTGTGCTGCGACGCGGGGATCGGATTTCCTCATGAACTCGATGAACTTCTCCATTTTGCTGACCTTGGCATCACGGCGAGCCTGAAGTTGTTCATGCTCAACAATCTTTTGATTGGCAGCAGCAAGTTGGCTCTTGAATCCTTCAAGGTTAGATGAAGAAGAGCCATCGTCCCTCTTCCTCTTTCTTGCTGTCGAACCATCTTTTAATTGGCCAAGTCCAAAGGGTCCGCCCTTGGCGTTTGTCTTAGTACACTGAAACAAGAAAAGAATAAAGGAAAACAATTATTATCTGGATGAACAACCATACGCAAATCACAACTGAAAGTGAAAGCAAGATGAAACTGGAAGCAAGAACAAAGCAAAGTAGAAAAAAACATCGGCAGAAGAGATTTTCAGAATACCTTGAGAAAAATGGCGTTCTTTTCATCGAGGGTCAGAGTCCGTTGAGTAGAGCGTTGAGAACCACCATCAGATGAAATAGATGGGCCGTCTCCATCATCCATATGTTCAGCTATCTCCTTATCATACGCTTCACAAACTGCTTGAGCTTTGTTGTCAACAAAGCTCCCATCTGATTTGGTGTGTGTTTGCTTGAAGACTTCGCCATATGAAACTGGTCGGCCTAACTCTCGCTCCTACATATAAATAGAAGTGTTAAGTTTGTTCCACAAATTTAGAATGACTTAACTGATATGAAAGAAACTATAGAGATCTTACCATCTGTTGTTGAATCCGCAGGAACGATTTCTGACCCGCAACGTGTTTTGCAACTCCTAAACCGTCACGGTCGGAGTTGCGGCAGTTGGAAGCAGTCGTACTCCTCTTGATGGCCTCATCAGTCTCCCAAAAGGCGCACATTTCTGGCCAGAGATCATCGCTGATCCAATAGGGTTGTTCAGGTTCGTGCCTAGCTTGACTAACAATTCCTCTGAGCCGAGTCTTCACTACCCTGAAGAAATTCTCCCTGATCAATAGAGTAAGCGCATGGTCCTAGTTGTACATCCGCTACAGAAAAAAAGAGAAAGAAGATGCTAGTTATCTGTTGAACAAGTTACATAAGTGTACAAAGAAATAATTTTGGCTTTCTTACCGCAAATGTTCGGAACCATAGCTCTCGTACATGATCCGGCGTACGCTTCTAGCTATACCACATACCCTTAAAGTTATGCCTCACGATTCCAGGAATCACTCGACCCAGTACTCCGTCGTCGCGGTCAAACCTCAAGTACATAAGCAAAATAAAATCAGAAGATAAGTACTTACTAACCAACAATAATTAACCTAAGCAGTATGTAAACATATAAGCAGCAACTGTACATGAACCTAATGAACCTAATGGTGTATCAGTATATTAACCTAAATACATAAACAAAAAAGCATTATGTAGAAGTGAAAACATTACCAGATGGACTCGTAGTTTGGGCTTGGATGCTCAGACAACCGCATGAGCTGCTCTCTGCCTGGAAGATGGAGAAGGGCATCAAGGAGAGCTTCGAAGTCTTGCCCCTCTGGATTTTGTTGATTGACTTCTTGTTCTTCTTCATGAAACTGGAAGTCAGGAAACTGGAAGTCGTTGTTGTTGTCTTCTTGATATTGGTCATCGTATTCCTCATCGACTATGTTCTGAGGAGAAGGCAGAGACGTTGCAGTTTCAATCCCCAACTGGAGTCTAGGTCTTTGTTGGGAAGATGAAGGATACTGAGCCGGTATCTGTGTTCTGTTGATGGAGGTTGTGTTCTGAGAGCAGGGATTAGAAGAGTTAGAAGACCTAGCTGTAACACTCCCAGGTGACGTCTGACTAGGGTTTCCACTAGGCGTCTGATTAGGGTTTCCACTAGGAGCCACCATAGATCTAGCCGGTAGAGGAAATATTGATGGTTCGACTCCTCTGTCAGCTTCACCGACACCAGCGCTTGTAGAAGCATCAACTGCATGTTCTTTCCCCTTTCCTCTACCCCCGGCTCCGAGGCCACCTCTAGTTCTTACTCTATTAGCCATGACTCCTCGAGTAGGAAGAGTTTCAGATCTACCTATAACTGCGGCTCCTCCAGTAGGAACACTTGAGCCTCTTCCTGTAACCGTGGCTCCTCGAGTAGGAAGACTTGAGCCTCTTCCTCTAACCGCGGCTCCTCCAGTAGGAATAGATTCGCCTCTTCCTCTACCAACGGCTCCTCCAGTAGAATTAGTTGTGCCTCTTCCTCTACCAGCGGCTCCGCCTCTACCGGTAGGACCATCGATTCCTCTACCCGTAGCACCGCCGCTTCCTTTACCAGCGGCTCCGATAGACTTTGCCGGCGGTTTTGGCTTTGCATGTCCTTTAGGTTTGGAAGACATGAAGATCTTGAGAGTAATCGAGCAGAAAATGTTTCGATTCGAAAAGAAATTACAATTTTAGGGTTTAAAAATGAGAAATCGAAATGGGTTTGAGAAATTCGAATGTGATAAATGGAGAAAGGGAAACGAAATACATCAAAGAGATGAAATCATAGATGAAATTTTAGGGTTTTGAATCGAGAGGACAAGCAAAGAAATCGAGAGGAACAGAGATGTAATCGAAAGGAAAAGAGAGGAATGAAACCAGATTTCGGCAAATTAAGAAAAGATTTCTCTGATTTTGACGAAATCAGAGAGAAATCGAGTTGTGTTTAGGGATGAAATCGAGAGAGAAGATGAACTGACATTAGGGTTTTCAGATTGGGGATCTGATTTTTTATATATATATATATAAAACACGGGCGTCGCAAAAGCGTCGCAGAAGCGTCGCACATCAATAGGAGGGAAAAATGGCGGCCCAAATTTTCCCGCTCTGGCCCAAATTTTTTAAAACCCAAATACTAGCGTCGCAGAAGCGTCACAAAAGAGTCTCACATTTGTGATGAATTTGTGACGCTCAGTAAATACCAACTTTGAAACCCTAAACCCTAAACATTTAAATGAGAAATTGGTTGGTTCATGGGTTTAAATTTAGTTTCTTACCAAGTATGAGACATTAGGATGATTATATTTGGGTAAATTGTACTTAAAAAAAATTATACAAAAATTTGTTTTTTTTAAAAGTTTCCAAAGTTATACTAAGTACATTGTAATAACACTTATGGGTTGATATGAATTTTTTTTTTTCACAAATTAGAAGATTTAAAGACTTAGATGTCAAATTAGAAATCCACTCGTGACTAATATACTTATGCTTAATCCCCTAGTTCTTGAATTCATTTTTAAAATAACAAAATGATATTGGCGTAGCTAATGCGTTACAAATCCGTCACAAATTTGTGACAGTTTTGTGATGCTAAGCGAAACCCTATACCCTGTATTAAACAATTGGAGTGAATTTGTCACAGTTTTGTGACGCTTTTGTGACGAAATTTAATTCTCGGGAAAAAAGTATCCGATTTCAACTTGGTAGATTCGAACTTCCGACCTGTCTCTCGTACAATGGTGATGGTTTCCACTAGGCTAGTATACTAATTAGAGATGAAGTGCCACAGAATTATATTAATACTACATTATCATTTTTATCCCAAAACATTTATATTACACATTAACATTAAAATTTATAATTTCAATCCATTTAACATTTAAAATAGTTGGAATATATTACACACACAACGTTTTTATAAAAGTGTTTTTCGAATATACCAACGTTTATTACAAACACAAATTTTTTATTCGTCATTGGAAGATGATAAATTACAAAGAAATTCATCAGAAGTGTCACTGTCTCCAATTTTAACATCAATAGGTTCAATCGGATTGGAACGGTCCACCAAACTCTCGACTACAATTTCATCTACCGAATCTGAGCCTCCTTCATCTGTAGTTTGTTGCAAAATTATCAATTCGTGACGGTTAAGAATTGTGTCACAAAAGTGTCGCAAATATGTGACGATTTATTTTCCATCGCTAATCCGTCTCAAAATGTGTCACGATTTCTTTAATCGTCATAATTCCGTCGCAAATTTGCCACGCTTTTTCTATATTTTTATTTCGTCACAAATTTGCGACACTTTTGTTACGTTTGTTATTTTCGTCACAAATCCCTCACAGTTTCGTCACACTTCCGTCGCAGTCTTTTGTGACGAAAAAAAACTGTCACAAAAATCCGTCACAGATTATCTGTTTTCTTGTAGTGACACTATACTTATCAATCTTATTGAAATTAGCATTAGCATTTCATTAAATTGTTTTCTTATCAAGTACAACATTTAATTTGTTAAATGACATTTTGAGTTTCTTTTCTAATTTACAATTGGAAATATTGTGTAGTGAAGTTACATAAAACAAATATAATTATTCAAGAAATAGTCATATACTCCCATTCATTTTATAGAAAATTTAGCTAATAATTAGACTACTCCTGTCATAAAATCCAAGATAGGAGTAGTCTAATTGACAGGAGTAGTCTAATTATTAGCTAAAGTGCTAAACCTATAAATCAAATTCAAAGCTAACGTCACTACAGCGACCAATCTTCCAACTACGTAACATCTCATTCTTTTGCTATTGCACTCCTTGCCGTTCGTCAACCCCAAGCTCCCGTTTCCGGATCTTTGATTTTTTTGGATTTTAGACAAATCTGCAATATTTGACTCAAATTGATATTTAAAATTAAGGGTGAATTTGTAAAATAACCAAAAAAAAACTATAATCTATAAACTAACAAATTGGTTAGAGAGAAATAGGAAGATATAGAGAGAGAAAAAAGTGGAAAATGGTTAGTTTATGGATTATAGTTTTTTTATGTGTCAGTTTTGCTAATTACCCTAAAATTAATTACTTTTGCAAGTGTAGAGTTGATGTCATCATTATCCACAAATATTAATCCATTCTAAATCTAATATCAGACATTTTTTTTGGGTCGGAATATCAGACTTATGCATGTCTTGGTTGTTTACTCATACAACATTAACTGTAATCTAAATCTCAAAAAATATAAGAATTGGCTTAAAATGATGGGTCTAATGAAAGGAGATGCAATAAGAACCACATGTTTTCACTACTTTAATAATACAAAATAATTAAAAAAAACTTGGTAGATCAACGCTCGCCGTCCACTTGAATTGAATTTTTCTTTTAGTATTAAAAATCGATTTTACCTTCGTGATATCTTTTTGGAGCTTTAAAACACAGTTTGCAGATAAAGACATGAAAGACTCAACGCTCTTGACGAATAAAATGGAAGAAACTTTAAAAGAGAGGACCCATTTGAATTAAATATGTTCTTTCTTGTTTGTTATTTTTAGTCTTCACAACTTTTTTGTTTCTTCTTTTATAGTGGTCGCAGTTACAAAGCTAACGACATTCATACGTTATGTAGTCCTATCAACATCACACACACATCTTATTCCAAGTAAACTAAATATCAAAAATAACATGAATCTCAAATTTTGGTTTTGATTGATAGTCCCTGCTTGTAATGGTTATTATAATTTCTCAGGCTTCTTCACTAATCAGGCAAATAAATTTCTATTTTTAGATGTACAGATAACATAATAGCTTAAATAAAATCAAACATAATTTTAGATAAGTAATACTAATACAAAGCTTCAACGAATATTATTACATCAAAGAACTAACTCAACTCACTAAAACAATTATTGTTAGTAATGAACGGTGAGGATTTAATCTAAATAGAGTAAATAAGAAAATTCAACGGCTTAGATCTCTGCTTTTGTTTGCGATTTTTAAAACCATTGTAGACGATGATGACGATGTAGCACAGCCGTTCGATTTTCTCTCTCTGTTCATCCTAACAGTTAATCTTGACGAGGTTTCATCTCTCGATAACCGTTTCAATGGTCGAGAAGATTCGCTCGATTCTTCCTCCTGCATTTCGAAAAAAAATCAACCAATTATTATAAATAAATAATAATCAAAATCGCAGATCGTTTCAATTTTTTTGATTATTTTGAAACTGAAATTTGAAATAGAAAGAGAGAGAGAGAGAGATTGGTACATCTGAGAAGTTAAGATCTGAAATCAGTCGCGTCCTTTTCACAATCAAATCTCCGTCGCCGGTGCTAACCGAAGATGATGAACTCACCGCCGGAAGTTGTTGCGCAGGAACCACCTGATTCTCCGCTTCTTCTTCTACCTCGTCATCATCATCGCTTTGTTCATCTTCCTCATCGTCGTCGTACGATTCAGCTCCGTCGTCTTCTATCGCTAACTGATCTCCGTGATTATTGGTTCCGGCGAGGGAGTTGTTCTTACGAGCGAGACATGACTCGCATATGGAAACAGTTGGACAGAGACAAAGACCAGAAGCTTTCCAAGGCGTGGGAGATTGACACGCGCTACAAAGAAGGCAGCGCGTATGCTTAGCCACCAGAAAATTAGCTCCGTGAACCTTACCGTCACAATCCCAGCATAAACTCGCTTGATCCGACTCACAGAACATTCTCGCTACTCCACCACATAACTCACACTTCTTCTTCCCCATTTTGCTTCTCTCTCTCTCTAGATGCAGAGTATCAATTGATTGTGAGGTCTTTGCTTCTTTTTGTATCCTCTTTTACTCTCTCTCTCCTCTCGTTTCTTCTGCGGACAGAAATAAGGGAGCAAAGGAAAGTCAATTTGCTTGCATATGAGAATTTCGTGGCGAGTTTTCTGTGATTTAATTCTTTCAGGGGTATTTAGTCTTTTTATTCACACCCACGAGTTTTTTATTTAACAATTACTTTATCTTATACAGTCTTAATGTTCAAAATTAGAAACATTTTTTTATTTTGTGGTGGAAATTTTTTTTAAAGTAGTTGGGGATAATTATTCATTTCAGTTGTAATTATTATTTTTTTGAAGTTATTGGGTTCTCCTGCGGCTCAGTATTATCCTCGAGTTCTTAAATTTAGGAGAGATAATAATATCCAGAATAATAGTTTTTTATTTACTTGGTCCTGAAACCACGAACCGATACAAGGGCCTATGGGCGTTATCCTACGTGTCAAGTAATGATTCGTTGAATGAGCTTCAGATATTTTTGAGGTAGATTTATAGTCGGTAACGTGGCGAGATATCAGCCCCGTAAGGAGGAGAGGGAGATTCTGAAGTATCCTACGTGGACGAATCATGTTCTGGGAGAGAGTTATAGCCACGTGATCCCACCTGGGATTTGTCTGGACCTTAATACACGTCTACTGGGGTCCACTCTTTTATTTTTTTATTTGTCCCATATTCCTCTCGTCCCCCAAAGTGATCCAACCATTTTTTGTGTGAATAAGGTTTTCGATCTTTTTTGAAATATTAAATATCGTTTGGGTTAATAATGTTGATATCAAAATCGTATTATAATTATGTAATAAGCTTTAGTGCCCACAAGATCAACCGGCTTGCGGGTCAATTTGATATACGTAATGAAAATTATGCAATTTGATAGGAATATTTGTCAATTTAATTGTCATTGTAATATCCGTATAAAAAGTGTCCTCTTCAAAAAACAAGTAAAATCATATAGTATAACCATTCATAAGTACTTTTCCAATACTGTTTTATTTTCACTCAATTCTCTGATGAGTATAAACTGAGGAGAAAGAGCCCATGAATTTCTAATTCATGTCATTTAGTCAATGAAATCCATTTACTACGATGGGAATCATATATTCATTGTGAAAGATGGAATGAATTCCTTGATCATTGACATAACAATTACATGGCTTTATAGCCTACATTGATACATAGAATCGTGAGAGATCCCTAAGCAGTGAGCGCAGTGGAGGAGGACGATGTGTCCGTGTGAGAAGCCGTGGCTTTGTGAGTCTTCTTGAGACGTTTTTCTTCCCACTCAAGCATTGTCTTTGCTGTGTCATACGAAGGAAAAGGATCCTTGTGTTGGATAACATTGATGATGTTATCGAATTTCTCATTGAGCCCGTTAATGATATACATAACGAGCGTGCGATCGCTGACGGGAGAGCCAACGTTGGAGAGAAGAGCAGTAGTGGATTTCATCTTTTGACAATACACAGCAACATCCAGATCTCCGATTTCCAGGGTTCGAAGTTCGTTGTCGAGCTTGATGGCTCGCGCCTCTTTGTTGTTGCGGAATAGGTTTTCAACTCGTTGCCATAGATCGCGAGCCGTTCCACCGGCCTGGAAGGAATTCTGAAACAAAGGTGGAGCCATGGTGCTGTAAAGCCAAAGCTTGACGAGGCCATCTCGCTTTGTCCAAGCAGCATCGTTGGCATTAGCAGGCTGAACGGTTCCGTCGAGATGTCCAGAGACATCATATGCCATACAGTGCATGAGAAGAAGCTCTCTCCACGCATCATAGTTATGCTCGTTCTCATCTAGCATCACTGGGATCTGATTTTTGATATTTGTAACGCCAAAACAACGTTTGGCAGGGGCTTGTGCAGCAGCCATGAAAGACGAATGGAAGGTAAAAGAGAAAAGAACGTGGGAGAGAAAAAGGAAGGAGATGAAGGAAAAATCAGAAACCTTGCTCTGATACCATGAAAGATGGAATGAATTCCTTGATCATCGACATAACAATTACATGGCTTTATAGCCTACATTGATACATAGAATCGTGAGAGATCCCTAAAATCATGGAAGATTACAATCAGTATTAACACATTCCTAAAATATCTAAACAGAATATTTGACATTAACTATCACATTGCTAGTTCCAATGTTCCGTTCTATAGAAAATAACAAGAATATATTAAAAAATTCAGTAAAAGAAAAGAAGAGGTACGAGTTAGGCATCTCCAACCCCACTCTAAATTCTACTCTAAAAGCATGTCCAACCCTACTCTAAATCCTACACCAAACTAGAGCAACCACTTTTTTTACTCTACATTTAGAGTAAACCTAAATCTTATTCTAAATTAGAGTTGAACTTTTTAATTTATAAAAAGGTCATTTAACTTTTATTCATTATACTTTTACATCTAAAATATGTTTTAGTTATTGATTCTTTATTCTTGATTATATGATTAATGATTTTTTAGCAAAATTATAAAATAATAACCAAAACTTATATCAAAATAAAAATCTTTAACCAACACAATTAAAATGCAACAAAAATTTTCAAATGTGATGAAATTTATTAATAAAAAATAATAAAATTAAGATAAATAATATAGAATAAATATTATAATTAATGACTTAATAATTTAAATCATCAACTTCTTCTTTTTTTATTGTGTAATGTTATTTAATTCTTTATTAAAACTTCAATTAAAATATTATTGTGATTTTAGTGAATTATTGCTATTTATAAAATAATTGGATTAATTATATAATAAGTCAAGGACTAAATTAAAAAAGAATATATTTAGAATATTCTTTTAGAGTGAAAAATAGAGTAATGGGTTGGAGAAAACCCCACTTTAAAATAGAGTTCCTCTATTTTATAGTGAAAAATAGAGTTATGAGTTGAAAATGGTCTTAGACTTGAAGTTAGAAATAACATTTTTTCTAACCTATATTTTCATCTACAAAAACAAAAAGAAAACAGTATGATTATTTCACGTTTGAATACTATATTCATTAGCCTATTTTTTTGTTCATCACCCTCTTTTAAAATAAAAATAAAATAAATTAGGATTTGGGTAAATCCAATTCTATTTTGAAACCACTCTATTCCCTTCCTATTAAATGGAAAGTTGTTTAAGTTATAGATGATTAGGTGTTTTAATTTTATTGGTCTATTCTTAAAAAAATGATGATTTGGAATGGTGACATGGAATAGTGAAAAAAATGACATGGCTAAAAATTGTTTTTAAAGTATTTTAATCATTTCTTTTAACTTTAAAAACTATTTAAAATCTGATATTAGTTCGGTTTGTGGTTTGTTCTATATTTATTTGTCACAATTATTGGTGTGTGATTTTCTTCAAACAGAAACTACAATTTTTTTTTTTTTTTTTATCAATATTGGAAATTTACATAATCGTTTACCTTTGGTATACTTACCACAATATTTAGTGTTTTTTTTTCTTTGAAACCAAATTATTTTATTTATGTCTTGCGTTAATATTTACAACGTCAAACGGAAGAAATATTTTTCGTCGTAAACGGAAGAAATATGATTTTTTTTTTATTATGTTTTTCAAACAGAAAGATTTACATTTGAAACTGAAACAAAAGAGTCCATAAGTTTTTTAACTATGTAAAAACACATGAGATTAACAATGGTTGTTAATTGGAAAATCATTAAATAAATAATCTTACTTAATTTGGAAATTAATTAAATTAATATTAACTCATGACAAACAAAATTTTACCGGTAATCACATTTTAATGATTTCTTGGATTCTAAGATTCTGAATGTATTTATAAAGCCAATTATAAACATGGTTCGATCTTACCCATCTTTATATTTGTAAATCCAATTATAAACTAATTTTAGATTTTTTTAATATTTCGTAACATGATTAGTTTTAATATTAAAGGTATTATGAAAAGCTAAAATATTGTAGCATGTAAAATTAGATTGAAAATGTCGCATATGACTTACTCAATGATACGTTGAATAATGAGAACAAACGAAAAACATAAGTATGGTTTAAGAAATTTAAACAAAACAAAAATCAAATATAAAAACTAACAAAAGTTTTGAAACACATTCTTATGTTTGACATTCATTTTTTCTGCATTTTATCTTCTTTGTCGGTGATTAAATTTTCAAACTAATCCTAAATTTTACTATTGATAGAGTAACATATACTCATTAAAGAATATATGTCTAGGTGATCTCCCGCACCTTGTGGGAGTTATAATATATTTTTAAATTTTACATATTAAATTATATAGAGTTAAAGAAATGTGTATGTTGTTTTATGATTCGGTAAATGAAGTTATGATTTTAAGTTCAATTATTGTTGTCTAATTAAGAGCGGTGGAAAAATGGCTAAGACGTGATGCCGCTATGCTACATTGAGCTTCATGAATAAGAAACATAACCCCATCTCATCTCATATGAAACATTCAATGCTTCAACACAAACTTTACAACAATCCAAAAACCAAAAGATATGGTGGTTGTTTTGCAATAAAAAAAAACATAAAGATTGTCTAAATTAGAATAAGAAAAACATCTTTCGTCCTTATAACACTAACCTATGACGTGAGGATGATATACTTGCCACGACCAAGTTCCTTCACGGCACATATACGCACCTCCCTTATTAAAGACACTAACCTGGACATGATATACATCACAAAAACCTTTATCCTCCTCTAATCAATATCCTACACATATTCAAATATGTTACTGAAGCAAACAAATAGGCAACAACAAAAATATTGTTCACACCCGCACATGGTGCGGGCAAGTCATCTAGTTATAAAGTGAAAATGGAGTAATATGTTGATAACAATTATGTAAATTAGAGTTTTGGGCCTACGTAACATGCTTGGGAAAATTTGACTGAAGTGTGAATTGCGAAGAATCAAAGGAACACGAGATGTCTTCATTTGAGAGCCACATGCCTTAAAAGGAGATGATGAGTGGAGGTGCGTAAGTTTTATGATTTTGTTTTTTACTTTAAAATGTGTGTGGATGAGAACTTTGGAACAACGTAGCTTAGAAGAAGCCTCGTGTTCCTTTCACATACATCTCACAAATTACTCTTTTATTTTTCCATGATTTTTTTCAAAATACAAAAGCTTCAGAGAATCTGTAATCTCTATTCCAATTTAAGAAAGGTGAAGGTGAAATTGGACAAATGGATTTAACCTTTCACACTTTTTACATCTGTGTCCACATGTAGAAATTATGGTGTTGTATAATAATAAAATTAAAACAATTACCATTATATTTTGGATTCTTAATCACAACCCTTAAACATCTGCAATTACCATGAGTTCATCATTGTCCTCATGAACTCAAAAGACGATTGGAACATCCATGTTATATATAAGAAAACGATTAGTTTGTCCGGTTTGAAAGAAAACTGCACTAAAGGGACTTGTTCCTTGTAGACTTTATTGCGCATACAAAGACTCCAACACCGTAATTTTGACATTTCGACTCAATGACTTCTAGTGGAATTTCATCATCTGCACTCTAAGATCAGTAATTTCAGGGCCGTACTTTTCAACAGAGATTTCAATCTCCTTTAAACACGGAAAATAGTCCATGAAATGATTGATCATCGTTATCTCTCTCATTGCTCCAATAAACCCTTGAATCTCTATTCTCTTCACCGGGCAAGAAGTGAGTGAACGGCCTTTGTCCTCCCGAGAAATGCAGTCACAAACATCCCCGCATGAATCTGTCACAACGTGCAAAAGACCCTGAAAACATAAAGGAGACATAAAAGATTCAGTGTATGATATATCTCTATCTTTCTACATGTTTGACAGACAAGTTGTGTACAAATACCAAAATGCTTAAGAGTTTCTAAATTCGGACAGTTTTTTTAGGAGAGCTCTCACTCCTTGCCATCGATTCTCGCCATTACCAAGCCGAAGAGCAAAATCATCATCTACCCAATCATTACCTAGCGCCCTTGCTTGTTCGACTTGATCGTTAGTTACTTGATCCTAGTCTCAATAAGACCAGAGTACGCTAAGTAAACAAGACTTAGTGTATCAAACGAAAAAGTGCCTGAACCAAATTTAATTTTCAGGGTCTTGAGGCCGTATCTAACCACTCTATATCCGTCATGTCCAAGGGCAGATCTAGAAGATTTTTTAACTGGGTGCACATTAGATGAAAACAAAATTTAAAAATGAATATTGGGAGCTTGAACTCAGGTTGATAGGGGCACTTGTGATGCTTTTACCATCTAATATAACTAAACTTCATATTCTTCTTCACAAAATTTTTAATATTAAGATTCTACAGGATGCACGTCCCCCATACCCAACACTCCACATCGGATCAATGTCCATGAAGCTCCTGGTTGACCAGTCAAATTCCCAAACACTCTCCTATTAAATAGAGTTTTTTTTTGAATTATTTTTAAATACAAAAACAACAAAATTACTGTAAAACCAGGAAAATCTATTAAAATTACAGACCCAACCACATAATATCCATCTAATACGTGATCCACTCGGATCCAACTTGATTAATTTAGGTTGAATAAAAAAAAATCCAAAAAAGGAAAACTCTTCATTTGAATTCTCTAAAACATTTTTTTCCGATCAATCAAAATTTCTTGGATTTCTCCATCAAAGTCTCTCTTGTTTTCTCTTTTTGCCAATTCCCATGGCCCTCCAACGATCCACTTCTCCACCATCACGTTCTCGGTCGGCAAACCCGTCGTGGAGCTCAACATGTTCAAAGTCTCCGCCGTCACCTTCTTCGACATATTTGGAGCTTGGTCCCTCTGGAAGTTATCGAATCAGAGCTTAGGCTCTTATTCACGAAAGACAAAGGCATCGCGAACAGGAAGAAGGAGGAATCGGAAATAAATCTTGTCGGTAATGGCGGATTGATTCTGGAAAAGAAATCAACAACATCGCGAAGCTTGAAGAACAAAAAACGCAACAAAATCGTGAAGCAAAGAGAAGAAGAATCAAAGGATTCTTAGCGGCAACGAAAATGATTCAAATTTTCTAACTTTGAGTTGTTTTGGAGAAGACGAATCAAAAGATGTTGCGAGATGAGCGATGTCGAGAGCGAACAAAGAATAGGATTGAGACTGTTCTTGGTGTGATTCTATTTGTTACTAATTCTTCAAGAGGAAAATTATCACTTTTAGGTATAGTTGTGTGTAGTTGCGAGTTTATAGTCAGCTTAAGAAGTAGCTAAGATGTAGAGATCTCTCTCCGATATTTTAATTATGATTGGGTTGATATAGCGATTTATGAATCCGGTTACAGTCATAAGATGTTGAAATATGCTTTACTAAATTGAAGAATTGGTGTTAGTGGTTTCTTTCTTGATTTTTTTTTTGATTCAAGTTGCAGAACCACAAAATACATACAAAGGGTTGCTCTGCTTGTTCTATATTACTACTATGTATTGATCTTACGTTTTAATATTAGAGTGATTCTATTTGTTACTAACTCTTCACTCATTTTTGGTGTAGCTAGTGGCAAAGGTTTTCTTTGATGATGATGAGAACATTGTTGATGAGACATTTGAGCTAACGAATTATGATGAGATGTCTAAGAAAGAGAAATTCGAGGCTTAGAAGAGACAATCAAAGGCCATTGTGGAGTTACAAGCAGGTCATGATAAGAATGTGGATAGTACAAACAAGTCAAGGATTCATTCGAAAGCTTAAGGTTGTTGGTACTGTGAAAGACGAAATCAATATGGTTGGGGAAAGGAGATTGAGCAGGTTAAAGAGCATAGAGATTCTTCCTAGATTACTTGCCCTGAAACACATCTCATGGTTTATGTGTGTTTTGTTTCTTTCATCCTTTTTGCCTTTTTAGCTTGCTTTAGGATATTAGACTGATGTTAAACACAATCCAAGGTTCTAAGTTTAATGGTGGAGAAAAAGTTTCGTATTTAAGTGCAACTTGATTTATTAGGTACAACAAAGTATTAATATTAATGTACAACTGAGTTTAATAGGAAAAAATAATTTATTGTATTAAAATAAATATTAAAAAGACATGTTAATAAAAAAGGAAAGTCGGCGCCGTTTTTATTGGTTCTATTAAACACGTGCAATCGAATATATGAATTAAAAAATTCATAAATTTTTCAAATAGTTATACTTGATTTTCGGTTGGACAAAACATCATAACAGTTGTACTTTTTGAGATTTTAACCTTATACTAGTTTTACCTATAATAACTTAAAGTTATTTAGTTGTACACAAGACATATCATCATTCTTGCATTGCCCCAAAGTTTTCATGTAGTAACATGAGTAGAAACACATTGTATATATCTTTTGCATCATAAGGTGGTTAGTATTCACAAAGTCATCATGAAAGTATAAGGTGTTTTATGTTAAAAGTATAATATGGTAAAGAAAATGATCAAATATATTTTTGTTATATAACAAATATATCTATTTCCCAAATAAAAGGTTTAGTGATCCATTTATACGCCCAAATGTAAACTTAAGAATAATCTAAATATAAATAAAACAAAAACTAATTAAAACCTAGAAACTATCATAGTAATACCATATTATTTTATATATAATAGCAGAGTTGTTTTTCCTCCTAAGGCGTCCACGTCATCAGCCACGTCACCCGCTGTGCAAACCCAACTTTTCCTCTCCTCTGAAACCGAAAGCTAAATTCTCATGTCTTTTTTGCGAGCTCTTCCAAATTCCACATCCGTTTTGTCACACAGGGGCACTTGAAACGTCAGCTTATAAAAGATAAGTAGATCTTTATTCGGTATCGATGAATCAATAACTTCCATTTGCCATCCGGCGATTATTATCCTCTCGACATGCTCCAGTGACTTTATATATGTAGAGAAACCAAGAAAGATGTGGATATAAGGACTTCCTTCTTCTTTGCCTTCTATTCCTCAATATATATATTTTTTTTCTTGGGTTTTTTTTCGTTGTATCAGAGAATAGTCGTGGGTAAACGCATCAAGAGGTGGTGACGGTGAGAGATCGACCAGAGAATAAAGAGCGAGATCGTGTATCATTGAATCGGAGTAAGAGAAGAAGCATTCAGGAACAAGAGATATGTTCAACAAAATCACCACACATCCGGGTAGATACAGCTTTGAAGTTGTTTCACCACCAATATCACACTCAAACTCACCTCCTCTGTTTCTAACCCTAAAAGACAAAGCTCTGTTTCTATCAGAACTCAAATTTCCAATTTAGAGCTCGAATCGCTCTTTTCAACAAAAGATCGCCTTCAGAGACGTCCCACTAAGCAATCAAATAATTGTGCGTCTATGATTTCTTCTGGAGTAAGACTCGAAAACATAAGCAAAAGCTACGAAAGCGTTATGGTGCTGGTAAAACCACACAACTCAAGATAATCATAGGTCAATAACAACCCGATTCGGAAAACGTGATTACAACAAACCCCAATTTGAAAGTTTGGTTTTGAGTGTAGAATTCGAGGTTTCGATGGAGATTGTGAAGAAGCTTCTGAACGCGATAGAAGAAACTGTTGGTGATTTAGAAGTAATGGGAAGGTTCAATAAGTTGATTTGGATAGAGTGTTGGTGCTAAGATGAGTAAGTTGATGTCGCAATTAGGATTTATGTCGGAAAATGAGAAGATAGGCTTCTTGCTTCTATTTGTAGTGATTGGAAATGACAATTTTACTTGGGGAAATTTTGCCTCAGGTATATATATATGAATAAAAATGAATGATTCTTGAGAAATGTGATTCCTTTGAGCTAATGTGTGTAAACAGAATCCAGATTTATTTTTTTTTGGATGAACCAACGACTCATTTGGATATTGCTACTATCGAGCGTTTCTTGATCAGTTATGTACTAAAATTGTGGAAACCGAAACAGGCGTATTGAGGACTTTCGAAGGTAATTAATCTTGGTATCTGATTTCAAAGGCGGAGTGGGTCGAAGCTCGGTATGCTGCTTGGGAGAAGCAACATAAAGATATTGATGCAACAAAGGATTTGATTAGTAGGCTAAATGGTGGAGCAAATTGAGGTCAAGCTTCTTCAGCGTAAAAAAACTAACAGCAAGATTTAGTATTTATGAAGCAGAGTATGTAACTTCTGTTGATTCTGATTATAAACAAAAACTCTGGAGAGGCTTCAGGAAGTGTGAGGTGCAAATAGAGAAACCATTTCAGCGGAAACAAATGAAATTTAGTTTCCAGAATGTGGATTAAGCGGAAGATATGTAGTCACCGTTAAGAATCTTGAATTTGGTTTTGAAGATAAGGTGAGATGATTGAATTAGAGAATATTCCCTTTATTACTTGTGTGTGGTCTCATCTTTTGATCTGTGTGTAATGCAAGCAGATGGTTTTTAACAAGGCAAATCTAGCGATAAAAAGAGGAGAAACAATCGCGCTTATTGATCCAAACGGATGCAGGAAAAGTACATTATTAAAAACTGATTTTGGGTTTGGAGAAGCCTATGAGACGTGAAGTGGTTCTTGGGGGCACAATGTATTGCCAAACTACTTTGAGCAGAATCAGGTTTGTTTTTGATTGTGAAGAAAATGGATTATTAGAGGAATCCTATTACGCTTTTTTTACTCATTTGGTCATAAAAAAGACCTTCTTGGTCGCTGCAACTTCAAAGCTCATATGTTCGGCAAAGAATCGCTCTTTTGCCTTACTTTCTACAAGTTCATGGTGAAACCATCTACTGTACTCTTGTTGGACGAATCCACCAATCACTTAGACACAAAAGAAATGCTCGAGGTTTCTAAATCAATACTATTCTCGTTTCTGTTTGGCCAAACTGTTCTTGGAGCTTGAGTAAGTTCTGATTTTCCGATTATATCTTTTCTCAACAGGAGGCAATAAAGAGTACAAAATTGTGACAAAATCGTGACAAAATCTCTTCTTAATTTCTTTTCCAAATTTATTACTTTCCTAAATTGTGCAACTTGAAAACATTGTTTCTCTCAGTATTACCTGGATAAAAAATATGGAAGCTAGAGCCAAGGAGCTGGAGAGAGAAGCAGAGTTAGAGGAAAAAGCTCTAAAAATGAAAGCAAAGTCAAAGATGTCAAAAGGAGAGAGACAAGCAAGGAAGAAGCAAAATATGAAAGAGTTTCAAGCTTCAAAACAAAAGTCAAAGTCCATCAAAAATGTCAAGAGATGGAATTAAAGTTTCCAATTACGTAAGCTTTTAGGTGTGTTTAGTGTGTTATTAATTAAGTTTATATTTCACTGAAAATTTGGACAATTCATTGTAAATTTGAATAAAGATGATTTATTTAACATGATATTTTCCTTATTTCTTTGAATTTGAGACATTACTCTACCACCAATATCAATTCGTAACAAAAGATCAAATGTTATATTCTTCATCAGAAATCTTCACACTTAAATTATTTAAAGATTCGCCAACTTCTTCATCAAATGTTCATTGGGTATTTGTTTTATTACATTTAATAAAAGAACATTTGTATTTAATAGGAGTAACTTAATTCAAAGTTGATAATTATTCCAAGATATATCCAAACTGAGGAAAAGTTTACTTTTTCAACTTCCCATGAGTAATAACTCATAGTTTACTTAGGTGCAAATATGGATTATAGCTCATAATTTTATTTATAAGATTTTAATTCGGATGATAACAAACACATAATTTTTTGTTTTAAAAAAAAAATTGGTTTAAGTCATTCTATTCCTCTTTGAATATTTTGTGAACAAAACCCTTAGTATAGTAATCACATATGTGTATTTTGATTGTTTGTGAGAATTAAGAGCTGAATGATTTCAAGCTTCATTATAAATAAAAAACATGAAAACAAGAAACCATAGTCAATGTTCAAATTAGTAAAATGGTTAGATCCAAACAATAACATAAAGTATTAAAATTATTCATAAGTTATTTAAATGAAAACAAATTACTTTTTGATAAACATATATTGATAAAACTACGAAAATAACTATAAATAATTCAACATATTACCATTTTTTAAAACAAACTACTTAACAATTCAATTATAAATTTGAATACACACAAATTAAAAAAAATATATGCAACAAAAGCCTGCGCGGGTATCGACCTAGTTTACATAATTGTACCAACAGAGAGATTGAAACATATAACAAAAAAACAATACTAGCACTTATCATAGTATTCTCGATTGCTTTTGCTCTCATTTATCAACCTTCGTTGCTTTTCCTCTCAATTATCAATCTTTTAATATTTTCTTCTTTATCCTACTAACTAAAAGCAGCTGTTTGGAGTTTTCTCCTGAGTGTGTCCACGTCAGCAAAAAAACGAGCTCCTCTACCTTTTTAAACTTAAAACGAGGCCCACATAATTATTTCTTTGAATAAAAAGGTCCATTCATCTCTTCCTTATTTAGAAGAATCACATCTCTTTCTTCTTCTCCGGCTTTCTCTGCAACATCGACAGACCTTAACTGAACCATTCATCTCCTCCTTCATTTCGATCCTTCGCCTCCTCAGTTTTAAAGCTCTCGGTTACATAATCTTTTTCATTTCTCTCACTCTCAACGCCCAAATTAATCACTCTAACCCGTAATAATTGCTCCTCTAGCCACTTAATTCAATATATATAGCACCACTTCTCTAAAAAAATAGCACATCTTCTCCCTCACTCAGATTTTGCGATTCGTAATTTGAAAATCTGAATTTATGTTTGATTTTATCTCTTTATGAGATTTGAAATTTTCTCTTGATGAACTTTCGGAAATCCGTAATGTCGATTCGATTCTTAATCGCAATTTTTGGGGGATTTGATTTCATTACTATTTGCAGATTGCTAAAAAACGTCGCCCAAATGTGACTTGGAGCTCGATTGATTTACAGCCAACATAGAGAATCAAGAAGAGAGAAAGCCACAGGTCGAGTTCTGTTTCGTCGTAGAGCAGCAAAGATCTTGGAGTTTCTCTCTAATGGCTGGTCTTATGAAGATGGGTAACCTGAAGAGATCTGGTGCACGAGGAAAGTATGAACCCTTGGTTTACAAGGTAATACATTTGGATTTTGATTTCCTTCCTATTGACTAAAATGATCACAGCCCGATCCGTTTGTTGGTTTTGGTTTCTTGCAGGTCATGTAAGAAAATCCCGCGGTTGAAAATTATAGAGGAAAGCAGAAAACATACAAAGAAAAATCCCACGGTTGGGTTGGTCTCTCACTGAATCACGGCCGGGTAAAAAAAAAGGAAAAACTTCTCTAGCTTAGACTTTAATCGAATCCCAAAACATATGATTAAAACCTGTTAGCGAGTTTTGTTCAATTCCTAGGATTATCACATGATTAATTTGAAGGAGGAGTTGTAGAAAAACTTTAAACTTTCCACAATTTTTTTTTCTTTTATTGAAAATAGTTGTGCCATTCTTCTGATGCCGTCAAGATTCGAGCCCTGTGGTTTAAATCAGTTATATGCAATAAGATACGAAACTTTAAGTCGTTCATGGCACCGGATGATTCAGAGTGAGTTTCTTCAAATTTTCAAGAACCCTTATTAATTCAAAATCAAATTGTGATCAGAATTAAAGACCAGCTTGGTAGTTAAATGTGGTTATGATTGATAATTGGATTGTAATTGTTTTCAGGATAGGGTTGAGAATGTTTAATCCTTATGCAGACGGTGGAGCTGGTGCTGGTACAACGTAAGAAATTATTATGTTTTAGAGAACCAAATTGTGCCATTAAATTCAACTAAATTATATGATCTTATGAATCTTTGTTTTTGTGGGATTAATGTTTCAGGTGAATTCGAAAGATAGCATGGTGTCGGTAAGTTTTGCTGAACTCCCATTTTTTCGAAGATTTGCGGTTTATGTTTTTGTGGTTGAAATGACGAAAATGACTTTGTGGTGTGACATAATACTTCAAGCCTTGACGTTGATTGCAACAACATACAGAGAGTATAAAGAGTCATGGGAAGGATTGATGAGAAGAGGAATGTCCCAAAATTATTTGCAAAAAGTTGTGGTACAGTATGAACAAGTTTTCCATGACCCTCCCTCCATCAAGTAAATCCACGAAAAACCGAGGTGAACCGAATCATACCTGTTGTCTTCAACCTTTTGGTCTAAGAGTCTTTCCAACTTTCAAAAAAATCATCCGTTGATAACAATTAGCTGCTCAAATTTGAAGGCAATATGCATATTTCGCTTGAAGACATCTAATTACCCTTACTGATTGAACTTAAAGCCCTGCTACACGGTGACTCAAATTCTCCTCATGATATAGGATGTGCAACAACCATTGAATGGTTCAAAGATCCAGATACTAACTATAACATCACTTCACAAGGAGGAAAACTTGGTTATTCTTAAAATTGCAATAAAGATACATACATGTATGGCACATGATCAAATATGTTGTAATCAATAACCCCTTTGTTGGGTTTCAATCGTACACGGTTTTGCAGTCTGACTACTTTTCACTCTGAAACTAAAAGTCGAGGGTTCTAATTCCCTGTAAAAAACCTCTATCATCTCTCAAATTGAATAGTCGCCCTTTCTTCATTTCTACCATGACACCTATGATTCTGTACATAATATTTCTGCGTTGTGTTCTTTTATAAGAGATAAGTCAATTAAACTTGGAGAAAAGGTTCGGACTAACTCTTGGTTTTCCTCTGTCTTGATAGGAGCACAACTCCAAGAGAATACAATGTCAATGAGGGTCATTGTTGTGAATGAGTGCATGTTAAGAACGATTATGAACAATAAACTAATAGACAAACTATTAAGCCTTACTATTATTTCTGAATAATATTAAAAGTTAAGCATTTATCGTCTTTAAAATAATATTTATGATTCATGTTAGAAATAATGCTTTTACAATACAATACATAGTCAATAATGAAATGTATTTTTCCCAACTAATGAATATAATTACGACCAATCACTAAAATACTATATATAAAAGAAAAGAATAACTCAAATAACCTTGGAAAGTTCACTAATAACTCAAATAACCTTGTAGAGATGAGACTATGTGAAAAGTCTTTTAAACCTTATGTGAAACTTTTTATTACAGAAATACCATTGAAAAAAAAAAATTAGGTTTTCCTTTCTCCCAACTAAAACTGTTTTCCTTTTTTTTTTTTTCATTTCGACGGGAAAGAAAAGGAGGAGGAGGGAAAGAAAATCGACGGTGATTGAGGCGATTAAGCTTGGTTATCGCCTTTTTGATACGTCTCCGAGGTACAAGACGGAGGAGCCGCTCGGTGAAGCTTTGTCGGAAGCGGTTTCTCTCGGGTTGGATCCGAACAATTTGTCACTTCGAAGCTTCGGGCTTCATCTTCTCCGGCGATTTCCTCGTCTCCGGCGACTCCAAAGGTAAGTTTCGGGCTTCTCTCAACTTCTCTTCTCTTTGTTTCTTCTTTTCTTCCCTTCGTTTCTCTTTTATTCGACATTGAAGCTTTTTTGTTGAATTGAAGATTTTGCGGTTGTTGCGGCGGAGGCGGCGGCGGAGAGACTTGAGGTTTAACCACATGGAGATTTCAGAGGTGGTGGTGAAAGAAGCGGAGGTCATGGATCTGTTGGATTCAGCGGTGGTGGTAGTTTAATTTGGTAGACTTATTTGCATTTGATGATAGACTTGTTTGCATTTGATGATAGACTTGTTGGTATTTGATGATAGACTTGTGGCATTTGATGATAGACTTATTATTATGTTACGATAGACTTGTTATTATGTTACGGTAGACTTATTCTTATGTTATGGTAGACTTGTTATTATGTTACGGTAGACTTATTCTTATGTTATGGTAGACTCATTGTTATGTTATTGGTGAACATGGAGGTTTCAGAGGTGATGGCGGAGAGACTTGAGGTTTAACGGCGGTTCTTGTGGGTCGAAACCAAGCCGGTCTTGAACATCGTAGAATTGAATCGCCTGTGAGCAAAAGTCTTAAGTGTTGATAGATTTATTTTTATTTGATGGTAGATTTATTTTAGTTTGATGGTAGATTTGTTTTTCTTTGCTGGTAGATTTATTCTGGTGGACGTGGAGGTTTGGAGGTGGTGGCGAAAGAAGCGGAGGTCATGGATATGTTGGATTCAGTGGTGGTGGTAGTTTAATTTGGTAGTATTATTTGCATTTGATGATAGACTTGTTTGCATTTGATGATAGACTTGTTGGTATTTGATGATAGACTTATTGGCATTTGATGATAGACTTATTATTATGTTACGATAGACTTGTTATTATGTTACGTTACGGTAGACTTATTCTTATGTTATGGTAGACTTGTTATTATGTTACGGTAGACTTATTCTTATGTTATGGTAGACTTGTTATTATGTTACGGTAGACTTATTCTTATGGTAGACTTATTGTTATGTTATTGGTGAACATGGAGGTTTCAGAGCTAGTGGCGGAGAGACTTGAGGTTTAACGGCGGTTCTTCTGGGTCGAAACCAAGCCGGTCTTGAACATCGTAGAATTGAATCGCCTGTGAGCAAAAGTCTTCAGTGTTGATAGATTTATTTTTATTTGATGGTAGATTTATTTTAGTTTGATGGTAGATTTGTTTTTCTTTGCTGGTAGATTTATTCTGGTGGACGTGGAGGTTTCAGAGGCGGTGGCGAAAGAAGCGGAGGTCATGGATATGTTGGATTTGGCGGTTGTGGTAGTTTAATTTGGTAGAAAATTTGTTCTGTCATGGTAGATTTATTTTAGTTTGATGACATGATAGATTTATTTTTATTTGATGGTAGATTTACCACACTAGATCAGACGATACTCTGATTCAAGGAACCGCCGCTGATGGTGGTTCATTTGGTGGACATGGAGGCTTCAGAAGTGGTGGCGGAAGAGGCAGAGGTTGTGGATAACTTACAAATTTATTATGTTTGATGGTAGATTTATTCTCTGTTCAATGGTATGGTAGATTTATTTTTCTTTGATGGTAGATTTGTTTTTCTTTGATGGTAGATTTATTCTCTGTTCAATGTAATGAATTGACAGAATTTATGTACTCTAGAAATTTGCTCGCTATATAATATGTTTCCAAATGCCTTTAGCATCAATTATTATAACATTAAAACAGGAAAACAAGTTAAAATTGAAAAGGCACACATAATAATAGACATATATTTAAGCTTCACTAGTGGTATGATTATGATCGTATTGACAACAATTAGAACACTTGTGTTCTTTCCTTGGCTGGTATCATTCCATCTCAGTCTCCAATGCACTTTTTATCCATGAGTCAGATAATAAGTCTACTACAACATTATTTAAAGAACCTAAGTCGGATAATAAGTCTACCACAACATTATTCAAAGAACCTAAGTCAAATAATAAGTCTACCGCCACATTGTTTAAAGAACCTAAATCAGATAACAAGTCAACCACAACAATGTTTAAAGAAGCTAAGTCAAATAACAAATCTACCACAACTATATGAACCTATGTCAGAAAACAAGTCTATCACAACTATATGAACCTATGTCAGAAAACATCTCCGGATAATAAGTCTACCACAACTATATGAACCTATGTCAGAAAACAAGTCTATCACAACTATATGAACCTAGGTCAGCAAACAAGTCTATCATAACTATATAAAACTAGGTCAGCAAACAAGTCTACCACAACTATATGAAACTATGTGACCAAACAAGTCTATCACAACTATATGAAACTAGGCCAGCAAACAAGTCTACCACAACTATATGAAACTAGGTCACCAAACAAGTCTATCACAACTATATGAAACTAGGTCAGCAAACAAGTCTACCACAACTATATGAAACTAGGTCACCAAACAAGTCTATCACAACTATATGAACAACCATCGTCGGATAACAAGTCTACCACAACTATATGAACAACTATCGTCGGATAATAAGTCTACCACAACTATATGACAACCACCTCCGGATAATAAGTCTACCATCCGAAAAACAAATCTACCATCCGAAAAACAAATCTACCATAAGGTAAACAGAAAAATTAAGTCTACCAATATTTTTTGGGAAATCGTTACAGTAAAACAGAAAAAGATTCAATAAGTCTATCGTCAAAAATATTAAATCTACCAATTAGTATAAATCTATCACCACTAAAATAAGTCTATCACTTTAGTTAACTAGTATAAATCTATCACCTCTATAAATAAGTCTACCAGTCGCAAAACAAATCTATCACGGAAATTTAACTCTATCGTTAAAGGAAATAAATCTATCAATCTTCGGAAATAAATCTACCAATCACAAAATAAGTCTACCGCTCCAAAATAAATCTATCACTGAAAATATTAAATCTACCAATCACTCTAATAAGTCTACCATTCGGAAACAACTCTACCATCAAGGGGACAAATAAGTCTACCGTTCATATATAAATCTACCGCTCAAAAAATAAGTCTATCGCTCAAAAAATAAGTCTACCGGTCGTAAATAAGTCTACCATCACAGAATGGTAGACTTATTTTCCTTGGCGGGAACTTTTCCCGCCGATTCATTAATGACAGTTTCGTAAATACGTTTTTTGTTATCAAGGCAAATAAGGGTAAAAGGAGCAAAAATTCTCGAAAACACAACTTTTTGAGGAGAAGGTCTGTTTAGTGCAAAACCAACTTTCCAAGGTTATTTGAGTAAACTTCCATATATAAAATCCAATAAAAAATAAAAGAAACCAACAAATACACCGGCCCTTAAAAATATAAACCAAAAATAGAATTTAAATATATTAAATACACCTTTAAAAAATTAAACCAAAAATAAAATCTAAATATATTACAACAATTCACTACCATAATTACTAATCTTCTTTATATACTCCTTTACATAAAAGAGGAAGAGTTTTTCACCTTTAAGAGATAACACAAAATATAATACACATAACACTATTATATGAAACATATGATATGAATAACAACAAAACTTTTGAATAAATCATTTACAAAAGTTTACCATCCAACCCACGTGTCGTGGGAATCCCCTAGAAATGGATTGAGTGGACTATGATGAAATGGATTAAATAGCATTCCATCTTTTATTCTTATTCTTAGTACATTAATATTTTCAAGCTTAATGCTGACATCACATATCTTCAAGCTTAGTGCTTATAATTGTACTAAAATATTGATTGTAAATTCAAAAGTGCAAGTAAGTAACTTTATGGTAAAAATGTTTGGAATATAGGGGCAGATGGTGCAATTCAATTTGCCATAACTACGAAACTTTACGTCCATAAAATTGGACATCTAAAAATCTATAATTCTTTTGGGCACTAAATTTTACTTTCTATAATTTTAGGTTTTACTGATGATATACATTTAATAAATATGACACAAAATACATACAAAAAATATTATAAAAAATCTGGGCATATTATGTAGATATTGGATATCGCATTAAGCCTATTATGTGAAAATAATGCCTAAATCGATGTTAGAATGGCTCTAAAGACTAAAGAGGAGACGAGAAGAAGCAAGTAAAGAAGAACTCCAACCATAACTAAAAAAATATGCTTGAAAGACCTATATTATTTAACAAAAAAAACTCATTATTCTGGAGTCAAATACATAATGAGAAACCGGATATAAAACTAATGCAAAGCTAAGTCTATCTGAAATTTTGTTTCCAGCCTGAAATAATCTACCACATTTTTAATGACAACAAAACAAAAACACTTTACCACAACATCAAATATTTTTTACCAATACAATACAACAACGGATAAACAAAACATAAATAATCACAAAATAAACAAAATAAATATATAACACTATGAAAGGAAACATATGATATGAATAATTACAAAAATTTTGAATAAATATGATATAAAAGTCAATCAAACCACGTTTTTGGTGCCATCTTTCTCGTTTCATGGTAAGGGCATATTTTGTTGTTTTCATTAAGACATTTATTCCAAAGTCTTTTCATGAACAAAGGTAATATACCATAAAGATTCGAAGGTAGTCGTACTTATTGATTTGGGAAATTTCGAGAGTTGGCTTTGAAGTCGTAATCAATGCTACTACAACCAAAGAGAGAAGCATTTTGGAGCAGAGAAAACAAACAAAACCACAAGCAACATAATTTTCTCTTTTATGTTCATTACCATGATTCAACAACGAAAATTTACAACTACTACTTGAATCCAAGTAGTTGTAAACAAACAAAACCACAAGCAACATATCTTTCTCTTGTAAATTTTCGTTGTTGTTAATGTAATAGCATAAAACTTTACTAAAGTCAAACACAACAAAGCAAGTTTCAAAACCATTTCAACCTATTCAAGATCATAACCATCAGACCCGAGATTCAAATTTCTCGCTTCCATTATGTTTAATTTGAGCCACCAACCGAAAGCCCATTCCACAAACAAGAACATACACATCGGTCACGATCGTGGCATGTCCGGTCTCTGCTAAGAAACACATTGGGAATGTAATCGTAAATGAGAAGTAGCTCACTTTTCCGATGACAATAACCAAATAAAAGAACTTAATTCCGGTAACTCATTCTTCTGATACTCACGATCTCCGCCACAAATTCTTTCATATCTTGTTTGGAATCGGTGAGAGCCTCTCTTCACGACGACTCCGTAGGGAGTGGCGGGATTCCTCCTGTCGAGGTGCTAGCAATGCAAGCTGAAATTGTTCCACCTGTAGTTGAATTACGTAGCCATACGCTTCGTGGCACCAGGGGCGTAGGCACGACGGTGGGAGGGTTGTTAATTGGAAGTGCTTGGTTCTGGTTCATTTCAGGCAGGTCATCGACCACGACCTGGTTCTGATCGGATCCGGGTTGGTTGTTAAACACAACCTCAGATACGTCTCTTGTTTCTGTTGGGAATGTCTTGAAATCACACTTGTATTCACTCTAGTGATAGTTGTACTGTCGAGATCAGACATTCATATGATACTAGGTGGTCATGACGTTTTGCTAGAAGCCGCTGATGATCTATGAGTTATGAACTCATTACTAGTATTATATGATCCTACAGGGTCACACACCTAAGCAAACTGGATTTACTTTATATGGGAATGATCATTAATGTAATGATCAAATGATGTGTATTTGATACACATAAGAATCATGTTTTAGAGAAGGTGTCGATCGACACTACATTAGTGTGTCGATCGACACGAGCTAAAAACCGAGATAGGGATTTCGGTTTAATGACTTAATTTGAACCGGTTTAATTACCGGACAATTAGGTTTTCTCACATGCCTATATATATGATATGAGGCACGAAATTGAGAGTAGACTTAGTTGATAGCCACCTATGAAAACGTAGGATTCCCTGAGAGATCCAATTCCAGGTACTAGCAACCCTGCGGGTTCCAGTTTGTGTACGTGTGGACTATCAGTAGAGGCGCATCACTTGAGGCGCTAATTGATCTCGAATCCCTGATCTTCTTCCGCTGCTAATCTCCAGGTATATTCGAGATATGTTCTAGATTCATTGTTTACAAACCTTAGATCCTAGGCTAATTGAATTCTCACTAGGTTGTTTAATAGAGATTAAACCTGTAAAACCTGTGCAAATTCCTTCAGTGGTATCAGAGCCTTAGGGTTTAACTAATGAATCTAAAAGCATATAATTGAATTAGAGAATTCAGATTGAAACATGTGATGTTTAGGATGCTTGCTAGATCAAAATTTTCACTGAAAATCGTTTTGTTAAAAGTTTTCCCGAGACGATCGTGTCGATCGACACAATGGTTGTGTCGATCGACACGGCCTTGCGAAGGTTAATCGGTTCAATTGGATTAAATCGGTTATCGCCGAGTTTCAGATCCGATCGTGTCGATCGACATAATGGTTGTGTCGATTGACACGGCCTTGTGAGTGGTTAACCGGTTCAATTGGATTGAATCGGTTATCGCGCTTGGTTAGAAATCGATTGAAACCGGTTTATTACGGTTAATTCGATTGGTTGGCGTCGATTGACACAAATGTTGTATCGATCGACACCGACCGGTTATCGATTCGGTTCAATTGGATTGATCGGTTATCGCAAATCAAAATTGGTTTGGTCGGTTATCGAAATCGGTTCAATTGGATTGATCGGTTGTCGAAATCAGGTACAGTAGGGTGAGTGTCGATCGACACACTACTCGGATTTTGGGTTAGTGAACCTAAGATCTCATAACCGAACCAAATTTCACCCCACTTCTTAGAATTTAAAAAACTTAATTGAAATTAGTCGTTTTAAATAAGATTCTAAACCTTCCTGAATGCATATATGATATGTGTTAGGATTAAAAGTTCCGTTCCTCAACTAAATATCAAGTGTTCTAGATGTCTTCCCGATCTTGTCAGCTGTCAAGACTCGTTTCATTGCGTGATAAGCTTGCAGTGCAAAGTATCTGCAGTTACATGAGTAAGGCAGTAGGTAATTGTGTTGATGGGCTTGCAGTGCATGGCATCAGCTATTACATGACTGAAGAGATTGGTTTACTTGAGTGGGCTATCAGAAGTTCTGGGCCCATAGACATCAGGTGGATAAAACATAAGATGTCTTATCAAAAACCAAGAGTCATATTGGATATGATTAGCAAAGTGTTGCTTACCTAGATAGCTAAGATTTGGGTGACAGCCAGTGGCTCACTTAAGTTTTGGTAAAGTATGGGTCTTGGATCATTATATTCATTTGAGGAAACATTGTTTTGAATATAATGCGAGTCTTCTTAATAGTTAAGATTTCTCATTTCCTGAACATCATAACTAAACCTTTTTCTTTTCTTATTACTAGTTATGTCTAAAACCACTCATCAGAACTCTTTCTCGTTGCGATCCATCCTTGAGAAGGACAAGTTAAATGGATCCAACTTCCTGGATTGGTATCGGAACTTGAGAATCGTTCTCAAGCAGGAGAGAAAGTTCTCCCCGAGAAGCTAAGGTCCAATGCCTCACATGCAGTATATGATGCTTGGAATAAGCATTACAATGATATGGTCGATGTCCGCCGTCTGATGTTGACTACCATGAACTCTGACTTGCAGAAGCAATGTGAGAACGTGGCATCGCCCATCGAGATGATCACTAGCCTGAAAGTGATGTTTCAGGAGCAGGCTCGAACTGAGAGATACTAGACGGTTAAATCTCTAGTTGAGTGCAAGCTACCAAAGGATGCTCCAGTGAGTCCTCATGTCATAAAGATGATGAGTTATATTGATAACCAGAGGATACTGGATTGTCCCATTAGCCAAGAGTTGGCTACTGACATCATTCTGCAGTCACTGCCGTCGAGCTATGATAAGTTCATCAAGCACTACATCAAGAATGGGTTGACGAAGACGTTGACTGAGCTGCATGATATGCTCAAGATAGCTGAGCTTAACATCAAGAAGGGCAAAAGGTTTGAGAAACCTGGTAAAGACAAGGGTGAGAGTAAGGCCGTCCAGATTGTGAATCAGGATAAGCCCGAGTCTCCCACTAAACCCAAGTCTGGCCCATCTGATGATGATACATGCAGCTATTGTGAGGAGCCAAGGCATTGGAGGAGAAAATGCAAGAAATACATGGAAGATTCTATGGAGATAATGGAGATGTATGAGACTCCTTCTTCAGGTATTTATGTTATTTCAAGTTCTATCTTATGGGTATTAGATACCGGTTGTGGTGCTAATATTTGTTGAAACATGCAGGGCCTAAGCAACAGTAGAACGTTGAAGAAAGGACAAGTGGAGATGCTCAACAGGAATGAAGCAAGAGTTGCTGCATTAGCTGTAGGAAGTTTCCATTTGTAGTCGCCTTCAAGCTTGGTTTTAGAAACTAAATAATTGTTATTATGTAGCTGCTATGAGCAGAAATGTCATTTCATTTTCTTGTATGATTTTGAATGATTTTATTTTGATAAAAGACAAGTGTTGCTCTTTTGATCTTAATGATATGTTCTATGGTAGCACCTCATTAGAGAATGGGTTTTATGTCTTAAACCAATCTATGCCTGTCTATAACATAAACACAAAACAGTTCTCTAGCATTGTCATTTTGGGCCACACCAGATTCTGAAGCTCCATAGTGATGGGCTTCTGGACTCACTTGATTGTGAATCATGTGAGAAATGAGAACCCTGCTGTTGGACAAAATGACTAAGGCCCATTTTATCAAACTAAATGAAAAGGCCAACGAATTATTGGGCCTTATACATACAGATGTGTGCGGCCCGATGGGCACCAGTGCTAGAGGAAATTATCAGTACTTTATTGATGACTTCAGTAGGCATGGCTATGTTTATCTAATAAGTCACAAGTTGGAATCCTTTGAAAAGTTCAAGGAGTTCCAGAATGAAGTACATAATCAAATTGGCAAAAGTATTAGAGCTTTTCGATTAGATCGCGGAGGAGAATACTTCTTCGATCAGATCGTGGAGGAGAATACTTAAGTCAAGAGTTAAGTGATCATCTGAGAGTGTGTGGAATTGTTTCACAGCTCACTCCTCCTGGAACGACCCGATGGAATGGAGTTTCCGAGAGGAGGAATCGGACCTTATTGGATATGGTTCGATCAATGATGAGTCACAAAGATCTTCCATTATATCTTTTAGGGATACACTCTAGAAATGTCTGCGTTTACACTAAATAGGGTTCCATCAAAATCAATTGCAAAGACACCACATGAGATGTAGACTGGAAATGTTCCAATTTGTCTTTCCTGGAAAATTTGGGGTCGTGAGGCTTATGTAAAACATTTAACAAGCTCACACCCAAATCCGATAAGTGCTACTTCGATTGGTTATCCTAAGGAAACCAAGGCTTACTACTTCTACAACTATTCTGAGAACAAAATGTTTGTTGCTAAGAACTATGTTTTCTTGAGAGAGATTGTCTTTCCAAGAAGAACAGTGGGAGTGAAGTACAACTCGAAGATGTTCGAGAATCACAGAAGACTACTCGACCTGTTAAGGAAGAGTAGTAGCTGGATCTGCAAAGAGTTGTAGAACTTACACCTGTGGTGCCTGAAGTTCGCAGATCCGAAAGGATTCGTAACGATCACGAGAGATATGGATTTCTTGTGACCTATTGTCATGACTTGTTGATCATTGACAATGACAAGCCTGCGAATTTTGAAGAAGCAGTGTTGGGCCCAGACTCCGAAAAGTGGCTTGGAGCCGCTAGATCCGAAATGGGATCCATGTCAAAAAACCAGGTATGGTACTTGGTAGATTTACCTGATGGTGCAAAAGCCATTGAGTGTAAATGGATCTTCAAGAAGAAGATTGACGTGGATGGGTATATCCAGATATACAAAGCTAAGTTGGTGGCTAAAGGTTTCAAGCAAATTCATGGTATGACTATGATGAGACCTATTCACCAGTCGCTATGCTTAAATTCATTCGGATTATCCTAGCAACTGCCATTTATCATGGTGATGAGATTTGGCAGATGGATGTGAAAAACAGTTTTCCTTGATGGAATTCTGGAAGAGGATGTGTACGTGACACAACCTGAGGTTTCACAGATCCTAATAATGTTGGGAAAGAATGCAAGCTTCATCGATCCATTTATGGATTGAAGCAAGCGTCACGGAGTTGAAATCTTTGTTTTGATAAAGCTGTCAAAAGGTTTGACTTCATCAGGAACGAAGAGGAACCGTGTGCTTACAAAACGACTAGTGGGAGTGTAGTTGCATTTCTCGTTGTAATTCCTACAGTGGTATCAGAGCCTTAGGGTTTAACCTTGTAATCTGACTGAACAGTAATCGAATTTGATCATTTTTCTTTGCAAAATTGTTTTCTCAAAAATTGTTCAAATCGCTTGAAAAAACCTAATCGTGTCGATCGACACAATGGTTGTGTCGATCGACGCGATGGTCTCTGCCTTGCGAATAGGTTAACCGGTTCAATTGGATTGAATCGGTTATCGCGCTTGGTAACAAATCCATTAAACCAGCTAATTGCGGTTTGGTACGATTTGGTTGGCGTCGATCGACACAAATGTTATGTCGATCGACACCGACCGGTTATCAACCCGGTTCAATTGGATTGACAGGTTATCGATCCGGTTCAATTGGATTGACCGGTTATCGCAAAATTGATTTGGTTTGGTTAGCGTCAATCGACACAAATGTTATGTCGATCGACAGAGGCCAATTATCGACCCGGTTCAATTGGATTGACCGGTTATCGAAAATTAAATTTGGTTTGGTCATTGTCGATCGATACAAATGTTGTGTCGATCGACACTGACCGGTTATCAAAACTGGTTCTGTCGGTTATCGAAACCGGTTCAATTGGATTGATTGGTTGTCGAAGAACTGTTCCAGAAAGGTAAGTGTCGATCGACACTATGTAGTGTCGATCGACAGCCTACAAATTTTGTGGGTTAGTAAACCTAAAATCAAATAACCGAACCAGATTTAATGAGATTGGGTTCCTGAATGCATATATATGATATGTGTTAAGTATTAAAAGTTCAATTCCTCAACTAAATATCAAGTGTTCTGGATGTCTTCCCGATCTTGTCAGCTGCCAAGACTCGTTTCATTGCGTGATAGGCTTGCAGTGCAAGGTATCTGCAGTTACATGAGTAAGGCAGTAGGTAATTGTGTTGATGGGCTTGCAGTGCATGGCATCAGCTATTACATGACTGAAGAGATTTGTTTACTTGAGTGGGCTATCAGAAGTTCTGGGCCCATAGACATCAGGTGGATAAAACATAAGATGTCTTATCCAAAACCAAGAGTCATATTGGATATGATTAGCAAAGTGTTGCTTACCTATATAGCTAAGATTTGAGTGACAACCAATGGCTCGCTCGGGTTTTGGTGAAATATGGATCTTGGATCATTATATTCATTTGAGGAAACATAGTTTTGAATATAATACGAGTTTTCTTAATTGTTAAGTTTTCTCGTTTATTGAACATGATAACTTACCCTCTACCTCTTTTGTTTCAGCAATGTCTAGCTCAAACAACACTTTCTCCCTGAGATCCGTCCTTGAGAAGGACAAGTTAAATGGATCTAATTTTCTCGAATGGTATCGAAACCTCAAAATTGTTCTCAGGCAGGAGAAGAGGGACTATGTCCTTGATAAAGTTCTCCCCGAGAAGTACTGTGCCAATGCCCCGCAGACAGAGAAGAATGCTTGGGATAAGCATTCTAATGATGTGGTCGATGTGACTTGTCTGATGTTGGCAACCATGAACTCGGACTTGTAGAAGCAATATGAGAATGTGGTGTCGCCCATCGAGATGATCACTAGCCTGAAAGCGATGTTTCAGGAGCAGGCTCGAACTGAGAGATACCAGACGGTTAAATCTCAAGTTGAGTGCAAGCTACCAAAGGATGCTCCAGTAAGTCCTCACGTCATAAAGATGATGGGTTATATTGATAACCTGGGGAAACTGGACTGTCCCATTAGCCAAGAGTTGGCTACTGACATCATACTGCAGTCACTGCCGGCAAGCTATGATACGTTCATAATGAACTATAACATGAACAGCTTGACGAAGACGTTGACTGAGTTACATGGCATGCTCAAGACTGCTGAGCCAAACATCAAGAAGGGTAACCCAAATGTGCTTATGGTACAAGGGGGCAAAAAGTTTAAGAAACCCAGCAAGGGCAAAGGGAAGGGCAAGGCCGTCCAGGTTGTGAACCAGGACAGACCTGCGCCTCCTCCTAAGCCCAAGCCTGGCCCTTCTGATGCTGATAAGTGCCATTTCTGCAATGAGCATGGGCATTGGAAAAGAAATTGCAAGAAATTCCTGGAAGGTTTAAAGAACAAGAAGAAGACGTACGAGACGACTTCTCCAGGTATTTATGTTATTGAAGTAAATGTTACTTCTTCAGGTTCTAACTCATGGGTATTGGATACCGGTTGTGGTGCTCATATTTGTACTAATGTGCAGGCACTAAGCAACAGTAGGACGCTGGAAAAAGGACAAGTGGAGCTGCGAGTCGGGAATGGAGCAAGGGTTGCTGCGTTGGCCGTGGGCACTTATCATTTGTCTTTGCCTTCGGGCTTGGTTTTAGATTTGCATAATTGCTACTATGTACATGCGATAAGCAAAAACATCATTTCAATTTCCTGTTTGGATTTAGAAGGATTTGATTTTTCTATTAAGAATAAATGTTGTTCTTTTAATCGCGATGGTATGTTTTATGGTAGCGGCCCATTAGAGAATGGGCTTTACGTTTTAAACCAATCAATGCCCGTCTATAACATAAATACTAAGCGGTTTAAGTCAAATGATGAAAACCCAACTTTTCTCTGGCACTGTCGTTTAGGTCACATAAACTAGAAACGCATACAGAAGCTCCATAGTAATGGGCTTTTGGGCTCATTTGATTATGAATCATGTGAGAAATGGGAATCTTGTTTGATGGGCAAAATGGCAAAGGCTCCTTTCAACAAACCAAATGGACGGGCCAGTGACTTATTGGGCCTTATACATACAGATGTCTGCGGCCCGATGAGCACAAGTGCTAGAGGAAACTATCAATACTTCATTACCTTTACTAATGATTTCAGTAGGTATGGCTATGTCTATCTAATGAGACACAAGTCGGAATCCTTTGAAAAATTCAAGGAGTTCCAGAATGAAGTACAGAACCAACTTGGAAAAAGTATTAAAGCTCTTTGATCTAATCGTGGCGGAGAATACTTAAGTCAAGAGTTCAGTGATCATCTGAGAGAGTGTGGAATTATTTCACAACTCACTCCTCCTGGAACACCCCAATGGAATGGAGTTTCCGAGAGGAGGAATCAGACCCTATTAGATATGGTTCGATCAATAACGAGTCACACAGACCTTCCATTATCCTTTTGGGGATACGCTCTAGAAACGTCTGCGTTTACACTAAACAGAGTTCCATCAAAATCAGTTGCAAAGACACCATATGAGATGTGGACTGGAAATGTTCCAAGTTTGTCTTTTCTGAAAATTTGGGGTTGTGAGGCTTATGTAAAATGTTTAATATCCGATAAGCTCGCACCCAAATCTGATAAGTGCTTTTTCGTTGGTTATCCTAAGGAAACCAAGGCGTACTACTTCTACAACCGTTCTGAGAACAAAGTGTTGGTTGCTCGGGACTGTACTTTCCTTGAGAGAGAGTTTCTTCATAAGAAGAATAGTGGGAGTAAAGTACTACTTGAAGAAGTTCGAGAATCACAGGAGCCTGCTCAACCTAATGAGGAAGAGCAGCAGGTGGAACTACAAGGAGTTGTGGAACCTGCACTTGTGATGCCTGAAGTTCGCAGATCCGGAAGGATCCGTCACGAACCCGAGAGATACTATGGATTTCTCGTGAACGAATGTCATGACCTGTTGATCATTGACAGTGACGAGCCTGCAAATTACGAAGAAGGAATGTTGGGCCCAGACTCCAAAAAGTGGCTTGGAGCCGCTAGATCCGAAATGGGATCCATGTCAGAAAACCAAGTATGGTCCTTGGTAGATTTACCCGATTGAGTAAAACCCATTGAGTGTAAATGGATCTTCAAGAAGAAGATTGACGTGGATGGGAATATACAAATATTCAAAGCTAGATTAGTGGCTAAAGGTTTCAAACAGATTCATGGTATTGACTATGATGAGACCTATTCCCCAGTCGCTATACTTAAATCCATTCGGATACTCCTAGTAACTGCCGCTTATTATGATTATGAGATATGGCAGATGGATGTGAAGACAGCTTTCCTTAATGGAATTCTGGAAGAGGATGTGTACATGACACAACCTGAAGGTTTCACAGATCCTAAGAATACTGGGAAAGTATGCAAGCTTCATCGATCCATTTATGGATTGAAGCAAGCATCACGGAGTTGGAATCTTCGCTTTGATGAAGCGGTCAAAAAGTTTGATTTCATCAAGAACGAAGAGGAACCATGTGTATACAAGAAGACTAGTGGGAGCGAAGTTGCATTTCTCGTACTGTATGTAGACGACATACTTCTTCTCGGAAATGACGTTCCATTGCTTCAGTCTGTCAAGACTTGGCTTGGAAGTTGTTTTTCCATGAAAGACATGGGTGAAGCCGCGTACATTCTTGGAATAAGAATCTATAGAGATAGATTGAATAGGCTTATTGGATTGTGTCAAGATACTTATATAGATAAGGTCTTGCACAGATTCAGTATGCAGGATTCCAAGAAAGGTTTCACGCCTATGTTACATGGCGTTACTCTTAGCAAGAAGCAGTGTCCCTCGACACAAGCTGAGCGGGAGCGAATGAATAGAATACCTTATGCTTCGGCAGTAGGATCTATTATGTATGCCATGCTCTGTACTCGTCCAGATGTTGCTTGTGCCTTAAGCATGACGAGTAGATACCAATCTGATCCAGGTGAGTGTCACTGGACAGCAGTCAAGAATATCCTCAAGTATTTGAGAAATACTAAGGATAAGTTCTTGGTGTATGGAGGAAATGATGAGCTGGTCATAAGTGGATTCACTTATGCAAGTTTTCAGACGGACAAAGACAATTTCCGGTCTCAGTCTGGTTATGTCTTTTGTCTAAATGGCGGTGCAGTCAGTTGGAAAAGTTCATGTCTGAACTTGGTGTGGTGCCTAGTATCTTAGAACCTGTAGCATTGTATTGTGATAACAAAGGAGCAATTGCTCAGGCGAAGGAACCAAGATCACACCAGAAATCCAAACACATAGAGAGGAAATATCACTTGATTCGTGATATAATTGATAGAGGAGACGTGAAAATTAGCAGAGTTCCATCGAATCAGAATGTCGCTGATCCTCTGACCAAGCCCCTCCCACGACCTAAGCATGAGAGTCATACTGCTGCTATAGGACTTAAGGAAATTATGATGTGATCTTGATTTTAGTGGGAGTTGTCTTATTTTAAGTTATGTTTTGATGTTCATGTAATCATACTTTGGTTATTTTAATGAAATTTGATTTCAGTATTATTTAAATGTGTTTAAATGATAATCCCAAAATAATTTATGACATTCTATAGGTCATCAAGTTGAGGACTTGATCATGAAACCCTATGAGAAATAAATGACATAGATTATGTTTGTCCCTAGTCAAGGTTGTTAAAGTAGGACACTAACGACCACGTGAGACTAACATGTGAGGTGACTGATGACTAAGTTTCATGGAGTCATTAATAAGAGTATTAAAGTCAATCACATAGATATATGTTGGAGAACATATGATCAGACATGACCCGCTAATGAGAGCTCTACAGGAATTAAGTGTCATAAGAGGTTCTGATTACGACTATAGAGTACAATCCTTAGACCTGAGTTCATCATGATTTCTTACATATGAATTGGTCCGCTTTGACTTTGTCAAACGTTATCCGTAACAGGTGACTATAAAGGCATTGATTGGGTGTATCATGAAGTGTGTGAAGGAACAGGGATGGAACAAGATGGGATTTGTCCCTCCTGTACAACAGGAGATAAATATCTCAGGGCCCATCGAAGATTTGATACTGAGAAATGTGTGGCCGCACTCGAACGAGCTGAATGTCATCGTTTGTCTTGTCAGTGTAAATCGGAGTTTGAAGAACATGATATTAGTTGAATAAGGATGACACGGATCTTACCTTATGCCATATCGAGATGTAGAGACAAAGGGATTATTGGAATAGATGATTCCAGTACAAGTGGGAGATTGGTGGGAATGTCCTGAAATCACACTTGTATTCACTCCAGTGATAGTTGTATTGTCGAGATTAGACATTCATATGATACTAGGTGGTCATGACTTTTGCTAGAAACGAATGATGATCTATGAGTTATGAACTCATTGCTAGTATTATATGATCCTACAGGGTCACACACCTAAGCAAATTGGATTCACTTTCTGTGGGAATAATCATTAATGTAATGATCTAAATGATGTGTATTTGATGCACATTATTTTCGTGTTTTAAAGAGTGTGTCGATCGACACAAATGTGTAGTGTCGATCGACACGGGCCTTTAACCGAAATAGTGATTTCAGTTTAGCAACTTAATTGATTCTGATTCGGTTCAGGGATCAATTAGGTTTTCTCCAGGGCCTATATAAAGAAGTTATGAGGCACGACCTGAAAAGAAGGTTTTTGAGAAAACTCTTTTGGCAGCCACCCTGAAACACATAATTTTCTGAGAGATCCGATTCCAGGCACTAGCATCCCTGCGGATTCCAATTTATGTGCGTGTGGACCACCAGTAGAGGCACAGCGATTGAAGTGCTAAAGATCTTGAATCTCTGCTCTAATTCCGCTGCAAAACTCCAGGTATATCCGAGATCCGTTCTATCAGATTCTTCGTTTACAAAATTCCTACAGTGGTATTAGATATACCTGGAGTTTTGCAGCGGAATTAGAGCAGGGATTCGAGATCTTTAGCACTTCAATCGCTGTGCCTCTACTGATGGTCCACACGCACACAAATTGGAATCCGCAGGGATGCTAGTGCCTGGAATCGGATCTCTCAGGAAATTCTGTGTTTTAGGGTGGCTGCCAAAAGAGTTTTCTCAAAAACCTCCTTTTCAGGTCGTGCCTCATAACTTCTTTATATAGGCCCTGGAGAAAACCTAATTGATCCCTGAACTGAATCAGAATCAATTAAGTTGCTAAACCGAAATCACTATTTCGGTTAATGGCCTGTGTCGATCGACACTACACATTTGTGTCGATCGACACACTTTTTAAAACACGAAAATAATGTGCATCAAATACACATCATTTAGATCATTACATTAATGATTATTCCCACAGAAAGTGAATCCAATTTGCTTAGGTGTGTGACCCTGTAGGATCATATAATACTAGCAATGAGTTCATAACTCATAGATCATCATTCGTTTCTAGCAAAACGTCATGACCACCTAGTATCATATGAATGTCTAATCTCGACAATACAACTATCACTGGAGTGAATACAAGTGTGATTTCAGGACATTCTCAACAATCTCCCACTTGTACTGGAATCATCTATTCCAATAATCCCTTTGTCTCTATATCTCGATATGGCATAAGGCAAGAATCGTGTCATCCTTATTCAACCAAAATCAAGTTCATCGAACTCCGATTTATACTGACAAGACAAACGACTGACATTCAGCTCGTTCGAGTGCGGCCACACATTCTTCCTCAGTATCAAATCTTTGATGGGCCCTGAGATATTTATCTCCTGTTGTACAGG
The DNA here is from genome assembly GCA_963576765.1 of Draba incana. Lineage (NCBI taxonomy): Eukaryota > Viridiplantae > Streptophyta > Magnoliopsida > Brassicales > Brassicaceae > Draba > Draba incana. The sequence goes on from OY755205.1 coordinate 24,705,899, forward strand.
ATGGACAAATCCCATCTTGTTCCATCCCTGTTCCTTCACACACTTCATGATACGCCCAATCAATGCCTTTATAGTCACCTGTTACGGATAACTTTTGACAAAGTCAAAGCGGACCAATTCATATGTAAGAAATCATGATGAACTCAGGTCTAAGGATTGTACTCTATAGTCGTAATGAGAACCTCTTATGACACTTAATTTTCCTGTAGAGTTCCCATTAGCGGGTCATGTCCGATCATATGTTCTCTAACATATATCTATGTGATTGACTTTAATACTCTTATTAGTGACTCCATGAAACTTAGTCATCAGTCACCTCACATGCTAGTCTCACGTGGTCGTTAGTGTCCTACTTTAACAACCTTGACTAGGGACAAACATAATCTATGTCATTTATTTCTCATAGGGTTTCATGATCAAGTCCTCAACTTGATGACCTACAAAATGTCATAAATTATTTTGGGATTATCATTTAAATAATACTGAAATCAAATTTCATTAAAATAACCAAAGTATGATTACATGAACATCAAAACATAACTTAAATAAGATAACTCCCACTAAAATATGATCACATCTTAATTTCCTTAAGTCCTATAGCAGCAGTATGACTCTCATGCTTAGGTCGTGAGAGGGGCTTGGTCAGAGGATCATCGACATTCTCATCCGTTGGAACTCTGCTGATCTTCACGTCTCCTCTATCAATTATATCACGAATCAAGTGATATCTCCTCTCTATGTGTTTGGATTTCTGGTGTAATCTTGGTTCCTTCGCCTGAGCAATTGCTCCATTGTTATCACAATACAATGCTACAGCCTCTAAGATACTAGGAACCACACCAAGTTCAGACATGAACTTCTTGATCCAAACAGCTTCCTTTGCTGCTTCCGAAGCAGCGATGTATTCAGCCTCAGTAGTGGAATCAGCTACGATGCTCTGCTTGGAACTTTTCCAACTGACTGCACCACCATTTAGACAAAAGACATAACCAGACTAAGACCGTAAATCGTCTTTGTCCGTCTGAAAACTTGCATCAGTGAATCCACTTATGACCAGCTCATCATTTCCTCCATACACCAAGAACTTATCCTTAGTATTTCTCAAATACTTGAGGATATTCTTGACTGCTGTCCAGTGACACTCACCTGGATCAGATTGGTATCAACTCGTCATGCTTAAGGCACAAGCAACATCTGGACGAGTACAGAGCATGGCATACATAATAGATCCTACTGCCGAAGCATAAGGAATTCTATTCATTCGCTCCCGCTCAGCTTGTGTCGAGGGACACTACTTCTTGCTAAGAGTAACGCCATGTAACATAGGCGTGAAACCTTTCTTGGAATCCTGCATACTGAATCTTTGCAAGACCTTATCTATATAAGTATCTTGACACAATCCAATAAGCCTATTCAATCTATCTCTATAGATTCTTATTCCAAGAATATACGCGGCTTCACCCATGTCTTTCATGGAAAAACAACTTCCAAGCCAAGTCTTGACAGACTGAAGCAATGGAACCACACCAAGTTCAGACATGAACTTTTCCAACTGACTGCACCGCCATTTAGACAAAAGACATAACCAGACTGAGACCGGAAATTGTCTTTGTCCGTCTGAAAACTTGCATCAGTGAATCCACTTATGACCAGCTCATCATTTCCTCCATACACCAAGAACTTATCCTTAGTATTTCTTAAATACTTGAGGATATTCTTGACTGCTGTCCAGTGACACTCACCTGGATCAGATTGGTATCTACTCGTCATGCTTAAGGCACAAGCAACATCTGGACGAGTACAGAGCATGGCATACATAATAGATCCTACTGCCGAAGCATAAGGTATTCTATTCATTCGCTCCCGCTCAGCTTGTGTCGAGGGACACTGCTTCTTGCTAAGAGTAACGCCATGTAACATAGGCATGAAACCTTTCTTGGAATCCTGCATACTGAATCTGTGCAAGACCTTATCTATATAAGTATCTTGACACAATCCAATAAGCCTATTCAATCTATCTCTATAGATTCTTATTCCAAGAATGTACGCGGCTTCACCCATGTTTTTCATAGAAAAACAACTTCCAAGTCAAGTCTTGACAGACTGAAGCAATGGAACGTCATTTCCGAGAAGAAGTATGTTGTCTAGATACAGTACGAGAAATGCAACTTCGCTCCCACTAGTCTTCTTGTATACACATGGTTCCTCTTCGTTCTTGATGAAATCAAACTTTTTGACAGCTTCATCAAAGCGAAGATTCCAACTCCGTGATGCTTGCTTCAATCCATAAATGGATCGATGAAGCTTGCATACTTTCCCAGTATTCTTAGGATCTGTGAAACCTTCAGGTTGTGTCATGTACACATCCTCTTCCAGAATTCCATTAAGGAAAGCTGTCTTCACATCCATTTGCCATATCTCATAATCATAATAAGCGGCAGTTACTAGGAGTATCCGAATGGATTTAAGTATAGCGACTGGGGAATAGGTCTCATCATAGTCAATACCATGAATCTGTTTGAAACCTTTAGCCACTAATCTAGCTTTGAATATCTGTATATTCCCATCCACGTCAATCTTCTTCTTGAAGATCCATTTACACTCAATGGGTTTTACTCCATCGGGCAAATCTACCAAGGACCATACTTGGTTTTCTGACATGGATCCCATTTCGGATCTAGCGGCTCCAAGCCACTTTTCGGAGTCTGGGCCCAACATTCCTTCTTCGAAATTTGCAGGCTCGTCACTGTCAATGATCAACAATTCATGACATTCGTTCACGAGAAATCCATAGTATCTCTCGGGTTCGTGACGGATCCTTCCGGATCTGCGAACTTCAGGCATCACAGGTGCAGGTTCCACAACTCCTTGTAGTCCCACCTGCTGCTCTTCCTCATTAGGTTGAGCAGGCTCTTGTGATTCTCGAACTTCTTCGAGTAGTACTTTACTCCCACTATTCTTCTTATGAAGAAACTCTCTCTCAAGGAAAGTACAGTCCCGAGCAACAAACACTTTGTTCTCAGAACGGTTGTAGAAGTAGTACGCCTTGGTTTCCTTAGGATAACCAACGAAAAAGCACTTATCAGATTTGGGTGCGAGCTTATCGGATATTAAACGTTTTACATAAGCCTCACAACCTCAAATTTTCAGAAAAACAAGCTTGGAACATTTCCAGTCCACATCTCATATGGTGTCTTTGCAACTGATTTTGATGAGACTCTGTTTAGTGTAAACGCAAACGTTTCTAGAGCGTATCCCCAAAAGGATAATGGAAGGTCTGTATGACTCATCATTTATCGAACCATATCTAATAGGTTCCGTGTGACTCGCATTATATTCAAAACTATGTTTCCTCAAATGAATATAATGATCCAAGATCCATATTTCACCAAAACCCGAGCGAGCCACTGGTTGTCACTCAAATCTTAGCTATATAGGTAAGCAACACTTTGCTAATCATATCCAATATGATTCTTGGTTGTGGATAAAACAACTTATGTCCTAACCACCTGATGTCTCTGAGCCCAGAGCTTCTGATAACCCATTTAAGTAAATCAATCTCTTCAGTCATGTAATAGTTGATGTCATGCACTGCAAGCCCATCAACTCAATTACCTACTGCCTTACTCATGTAACTGCAGATACCTTGCACTGCAAGCCTATCACGCAATGAAACGAGTCTTGACAGTTGACAAGATCGGGAAGACATCCAGAACACTTGATATTTAGTTGAGGAATTGAACTTTTAATCCTTAACACATATCATATATATGCATTCAGGAACCCAATCTCATTAAATCTGGTTCGGTTATTTGATTTCAGGTTCACTAACCCACAATCTTTGTAGGCTGTCGATCGACACTTACCTTTCAGGAACAATTCTTCGACAACCGATCAATCCAATTGAACCGGTTTCGATAACCGACAGAACCAATTTTGATAACCGGTCAGTGTCGATCGACACAACATTTGTATCGATCGACATTGACCAAACCAAATTTAATTTTTGATAACCGGTCAATCCAATTGAACCGGATCAATAACCGGTCAATCCAATTGAACCGGGTCGATAATTGGCCTCTGTCGATCGGCATAACATTTGTGTCGATCGACACTAACCAAACCAAATCAATTTTGTGATAACCGGTCAATCCAATTGAACTGGATCGATAACCGGTCAATCCAATTGAACCGGGTCGATAACTGGTCGGTGTCGATCGACATAACATTTGTGGCGATCGACGCCAACCAAATCGCACCAAACCGCAATTAGCCGGTTTTAATTGATTTGTTACCAAGCGCGATAACCGATTCAATCCAATTGAACCGGTTAGCCTATTCGCAAGGCAGAGACGGTCGCGTTGATCGACACAACCATTGTGTCGATCGATACGATTAGGTTTTTCAAGCGATTTGAACAATTTTCGAGAAAACGATTTTGCAAAGAAAAATGATCTAATTCGATTACTGTTCAGTCAGATTACAAGGTTAAACCCTAAGGCTCTGATAATATGTATGTAGATGACATACTTCTTCTCGGAAATGACATTTCGTTGCTTTAGTCTTTAGAGACTTAGCTCGGAAGTTGTTTTTCAATGAAAGGCATGGGAGAAGCCGCGTGAATTCTTGGAATAAGAATCTATAGAGATAGATTGGGTAGGCTAATTGGATCGTGTCAAGATGCTTATGGTGATAAAGTCTTGGACAGGTTCAGTATGCATGATTCCAAGAAGGGTCTCATACCAATGTCTCATGGCATTAATCTTAGCAAGATGCAATGTCTCTAGACATTGGCTGAGCAAGAACGTTTGAGTAGGATTCCCAGGCGTATGCAGTGGAATCTATCATGAATGCCATGACCTGCACTCGTCCAGATATTGCTTGTGTTTTTAGGCATGACGAGTAGATACCAATATGATCCTAGTGAAAGTCACTGGACAGTTACCAAGAATATTCTCAAGTATTTGAGGAATACTAAGGATAGGAGCTTGGTAAACTGAGGAAGTAATGGTTTTTGTTGAGAGTGGTTAGACGAACAAAGACGATTTCCGGTTGGAACCTGGTTATGTCTTGTGTCTATATGGCGGTGCGGTTTGTTGGAAAGGGTTCCAAGTAGAGCACCGCGGCCTGCGGTTTGTTGGAAAGGGTTCCAAGCAGAGCGCCGCAGCCTCTCCCACGACCTAAGCATGAGTTTCACCCTCCTGCGGTAGGTATTGGATATATTGGATAAATATCTCAGGGCCCATCGAAGATTTGATACTGAGAAATGCGTAGCCGCGCTCAAACGAGGTGATTGTCAGTCGTTTATTTTTAATCAGTATAAATCGGAGTTCGATGAACGTGATATTGGCTGTAATAAGGATGACACGGTTCTTGCCTTATGCCATATCGTGATATAGAGACGAAGGGATTATGGGAATAGTTGATTCCAGTACAAGTGGGAGATTGTTGGGAATGTCCTGAAATCACACTTGTATTCACTCTAGTGATAGTTGTACTGTCGAGATCAGACATTCATATGATACTAGGTAGTCATGACGTTTTGCTAGAAGCCGCTGATGATCTATGAGTTATGAACTCATTACTAGTATTATATGATCCTACAGGGTCACACACCTAAGCAAACTGGATTTACTTTATATGGGAATGATCATTAATGTAATGATCAAATGATGTGTATTTGATACACAGAAGAATCATGTTTTAGAGAAGGTGTTGATCGACACTACATTAGTGTGTCGATCGACACCGGCTAAAAACCGAGATAGGGATTTTGGTTTAATGACTTAATTTGAACTGGTTTAATTGCTGGACAATTAGGTTTTCTCACATGCCTATATATATGATATGAGGCACGAAATTGAGAGTAGACTTAGTTGATAGCCACCTCTGAAAACGTAGGATTCCCTGAGAGATCCGATTCCAGGTACTAGCAACCCTGCGGGTTCCAGTTTGTGTGCGTGTGGACTATCAGTAGAGGCGCAACACTTGAGGCGCTAATTGATCTCGAATCCCTGATCTTCTTCCGCTGCTAATCTCCAGGTATATTCGAGATTTGTTCTAGATTCATTGTGTACAAACCCTAGATCATAGGCTAATTGAATTCTCACTAGGTTGTTTAATAGAGATTAAACCTGTAAAACCTGTGCAAATTCCTTCAGTTTCTAGGTCAACAATCTGCGGGTTGGCGACCTGGGTTGGCTCTTGAGTGTTGATGGTATCAAATTCCGTTCGGTGGGTTCGAGGTTAGATCTCTGTGTATGACGATTGTATTTCTTCCCCTTGGTCGGCGCCAAATGTGGAAGCTAGATTCCGCACTACGAATTTATATGTGAATTTGGGAAAGAAACTTTAATCCTAAGAAATGTCTATAGATCTATCTAAGATTGAGACCAAAATAACGGAAAATAGATTTATATTGATATTCGATCAAGTATACAAAGAACTTTAGCTGAAACAAGTGTCTGATGAGCTAAAGTGTGATCGAGTATTTACGTATGGAAAAATTTAGCCATTTTGGCCCTAAAACTAGCTATTTATACTTCTCTGAGATGAATGGTTTAGCTCTGCGAATCTCTCCTCGTCACCGGAGATCTCAGGCACGTTGTGATGCGTCCTCCTGAAATATCGGGATCTCTCCTGAAACCGTTTAGCGGCGCTGACTTGGTCGTATCCTTCCTGAGTTGCTCAATCAGCGGGTCCTCTGTCTCGGCGGTCAACAGATCGCTTAATCGGGTTCAGCGATGCCGAAGGGCACTCTAGTCTTTTACTAATCGTCAGCGCGGTTCTGGACCTTAGGCCCAGTATTGAATATAATCGAGTCTGATAATATTTTAGGCTTAGTGGGCCAGATTTTTAATGGTGAAATCCAACTCCAACACAAACTAATTAAATTAAAACTATATCACATATTGTATATTTACCTATCATTTTTTATTTTAGAATAGTTACATCTAACAACTTACAGCTATAACTTCTTAATCTATAGCAAAAATATCTACAACAAAAAAATCTGCAGCAAAAGAATGTACATCAACACCCAAAACACTTACAGCAAAAATTCTACAGCTACAACCGAACCAATCACCCCCTTAGTGTATAAATTTTTGTGTTGTAGATGTAGAAAAATCCTACACCTTTTATAGCAACAAAATATTTGCTGTAGAAAAAAAAGTAAAACATAAACAAACAAAAAAACAAGGTTGTAGAGCCTGTAAGTTTTATATGAGACCCACTAAAATACTTAAAGTTTGATTTGTAAGCAAATGTTGTAAAAATATTTAAAGAGGTTGTAAGAAATTTTTTAAGTCCAACCAATCACACCCTAAATTTTTTAAAATGCTTATCCATTTAGAATATACCAACATATATTCATAATTGATAAAATTCTTCTGCATATTTGATTTTTAATAAATTGATAAATTCCATTATTAAATACTAAAATTAATCTATTCGTATAAAAAGATTTATACCCACACATGGTGTGGGATAATCACCTAGTTTTGAATTTTTTTATTATACCCATATGAAATTAGTTAGTTTTCATTTTAGAAAAATAATAAATTAAAGTCAACACGTTAAAATCAAATACTCCCTCCGTTTATTTTTAACTAATGTTTTAGGTTTCTACACTTTTATTAAGAAACCATTAAATTTATCTTGCTTTTTGAAATAAAACATTACATTTTATTTATTCAAGACATTTCAACCAATAAAAATTCAATCTACAGAATTTCAAGAGTCAAAAATACTAAAAAGTCAATTAATTATGCATGAGTAAGTGAGAACATCACTTATTTGTGAAAAAAAACAACTCATAAAACATCATTTAAAAATAAACGGAGGGAGTATTATATACTAGAGTCTCTTTTACATAATAATAAAGTTATCTAACATGATTTATTTGTCTATGATAAAAAAAAATGGAAAACAACTTTTAGAAACTAAAAATATGGGTTGAACAAAAAAATAGAAAAAATTGTGAATATATTAGTATCTACGAAATTTAATTACAATAATCATGACATCTTCGATCCATCATTAGCTCTTAATTTCAATCATAACGTAACCTATTTTTTGTATTTTTCTTATTTACTAGTATGAAATTGTTTCCTTTATTGTTTCAAATTTCCTTATCTTTCTGTTTCCATTCTGAAAAAATATTTATTAAGGCTAACAAAATAAATTAAAACACGGATATTAACACGATTATTATATGTTAAATTAAAAATTTAGCCTCACTTTACAAAATAAATCGCATTATTTCTAAATTAGGGTTCTTCGAGTCGTATCATCTGCCAAAAGGATACAACAACTCAATCAATCCACAGAAGATCAAAGTGTTAAATCAACAAGTTCGAATTAGGGCTTATGCGATTCAGAGATTTGATGGGTATCGGAGCTTCCAAGGGAGATAACAATACTCCGTTGTTGAATCTGTGCAAAGAGAGGAAAGAATTGATCAGAGCAGCGAGAGATGCTCGTTATGACCGTGATTCCGTCTCATCTTCTTTATTTTCCATCTCTTTTAGGTTTCACCAACGCTCTTAATCAGTTCGTCCATAAGGATTTGACCGTGATTCCGTATTCATCAGATGACGATTCGTCTAGTAGTGAGCTGATTTGTTCCGGCTCAGATTCGGATTCGGATTCGGATTCTGACTCGGATTCAGATTGTTTAGTTTGTGATCGATCTCAAACAGCTCCGGTAAGTAACAATGGTGAAGAAAAAGTAGGCTTGGATCCTGAGTTTGTGTCACTGGGTGATCAGAATCCGGAAAAACCCGAGACTAGAGATAATCAAACTTGCGGTTCAAGCAACAATATAGGTTTAGGGTTTTTCGGCGAAGAGTTCGTAAGGGCTCCAGTTGAAGATGTGATGATAAGTTAGCAAAACCCTTTTTTTGTTGAGCAGAACAGTTTCCAAGGTTCGGATATATTCGGTTTGTATGATTCCGTGTATAACACGCAATGCGATATTATTGAACCGGATCAAAGAGATGAGGTTGAGAGTGATGGTTTAAGACAAGTTAGGGAGAGAGAAGGGATTCCTGATTTGGAACCTGACAGTGATCATAATAGTCTTGTAAGGAAGAATCAAAAGAAGAAGAAGAAGACGACGAGGAGTAAGGTTGAAGAAGCTTCTTCAATGGATAATGTTGTAGATGAAGTTGGTAAGAGTAATGTTGAAGCAAGCCCTTGTGATGGTAAAGTTGCTAGTGATGATGATGATGATTCTAGTGAAAGTTGTGTGGAAGAGACCCAAAAAACTCCAGAGATTGGTCCAGAAGAGATAAAATTAGATGAGGAAGCGTATGAGTCTTCTTCTTCTTTTTCGGAATCATCTGGTTCGGGATCGAATGATTTAAGGAATATAGTAGAGCAGATCAATTGTATAAGCGAAAAAGCGGTCAGTAATAGGAGAATGTCAGAGTTGCTTGAAGTGAGTAAAGTTATTCATCATCAACCTTTAGGAGACCAATTCAAGGGGTTTGCTTCAATGGCACTTAGTATATTCGAGAATCGCACTCGAATTTTGGCAACGCGCGTAAAAGGTTTACGCCAAGAGGATCTCGTTGCTTCGCTTTCCATGACATTAGAGGAGCTTTATATGTGGGAAAAGAAACTTTACGAAAAAGTTACAGACGAAGAAAAGCTTAGGGTTTTGTATGACAATGGGTACAAAATTCTTAAGCATCTTGAGCAAACCGGAGCAGAATCGGACAAGATTTATGAGGCGGAAACTGTGGTAAAACTCCATTTATCCAAGATTAATGTTTCAGTTAGAGCGGTTGAATCGGTTTCGAAGAGAATTCATAAGAATAGAGACGAAGAGCTTTGGTTTCAAGTGATTGAGATCGTTAACGGATTCAAACAAATGTGGAGATTCTTGGCCAAATGTCATCATAAGCACTTTCGAGCGATTGCGAGAAGCAAGTCTTGTGTTCACATTGTTGAAAAAGGATCGAGCTCGAGGAAAGCGACGCATAAAGTGGAAGAAAAGATTAGAATATACAGAGAATCGTTGAGAGGTTACATTGATGCAAATAGAGTTTTCGTTAGGCTCTTAAACGAGTGGCTTAACCGAAACATCATGGAGGACGATGAAACCGATATCGAGGCTCCAGAGATATTTAGGGTTTGTCGCGAGTGGTTAAGAGAGATTGAGGGTGTGGAGGAAGTTAAAGTGTTGAGTGCTGTTGAAGAAATGGGATCGAGATTTCGAGGGTTAGGGCTTAAGCAAGTAGAGGAAGAGAAACACAGAATGAGAACAGAGAGGCTGAGTAAGGAGTTGGAGAAGAAGACGAATGAAGCGGAAGAGATTTTAGGAACCGCGGTTGGTTTTCCAGCGAGTGGTTCTTGTCAGGCGACGAATATGATGATCGGACCGGAGTTGTTGTCTTTGAGAGAGAGTGTGATGCAAGAAAGAGAAAAGCATGAAAGATTGGTAAGAGAGTTAAACGACGCCGTATCGATGACTATGCAAGAGTGTCTAGTTCCTCTCTTTGAAGCCTTGGAAGATTTTTGTTTTCGTAATTTTTAAGGCATATCAGAACATTAGAATCGTTTCGACAGAAACTCTATTATTTTGTTAATCATAGAAATAAATATGTACAAAGAATTTCATGTGTTGATGATTCATCAGATTCCGTAAATAATATATACTAAATCTAATACAATTGAATCCGTATAAGTGTAACCCAATATTAGTTTTTTTTTTATTATTCTTAAAAGTTCGTGTAAGGTGTTCAACTTCTGAAGAAGCTAGTTAGTCTTTGCATCACCTAAGAAGCGCCGGTTATTGATCATGGATAACACAGGTCAGTCGTCAGTGATTTTTTTTTTGTTTTTTTTGTCAACGGTCGTCAGTGTTTCTTTAAGAGAATTTGCATCCAATAGCAAAAATAAAAATGACAAGAATTTTTTTTTTTTGGTCATCTGAATATATATAAAATTAAGGTTAAGATACAGAGCTATTTTAGAGGGAAGAAAGGCAAAAAAACAACCAAACCAATCTTCCCTCCAGACAATAAAATAGCTAAACCTTAAAGCTAAACTCTAGCTTCATGGTCCAAAAAATCCTTGAGCCATTCCGGAGCCCCTACGGCCACGTACGAATGGCATCTCCTATCTCTAAAGGCGCTAAGCGCAATACTCCAACCCCTTTGTTAGAACTATTTGAGGCAAACTCCACTTTCCATCCTTCCATTCTTACTAAGACCCTCATGAACTCAGTCACATGCCAAGAAAAGGATGGCCATGCGCTTGGTCTTTCCAAAGCTTTAACATACTCAGAAACATTAGACCCAAAAATCACATTTTTCAACTTATGATCTGCCACACATTCAAACACCCAAACGTGAACCTGAATCTTGGTTTCCTCTTCCGAATTTATGTTAGAGAAGCTCCTTCTACTATGAAGAATCGTGATCCCTTAGAGTTTCTAATGATCCAAGCAGCTCCACAAGATCTCTGTTTCATAGACCACTCATAACTTATGTTGCACTTAAGCCAAGGGTCGGGAGGTCTAAAATGACAAGACTTATTTAATTGTTATAATTGAGAAAATATTTCGCCATCGATTCTTTGTATCTTACTTTCACGCTGCCACATCATCACGTTAAACACACTTATTTGTTTACACAAAACGAGGCCCATTTATTTGTTTTGTCAATAAAAAGGTCCATAACAATTAAAATAAACTTCAATCCTTCTAAGGTCATTTCACAAGAAGCCCAAACCCCCAAACAAAAACTCAACCCTTTATCTTTCTTAGTAGGTCGCCTCCGTCTCTCTTCCCAGCTACAGAAAAATCAGCCGTTCCCAAATAATCGAGATCTCTACACACCACTCTTCCACTTCCGAAACTTGAAACCGTACACCACCGTTACCCCTTCCCAACTTCCTCATCTTCAATCATTGCAATTCCATGTCTTCAATGGCCCACTCCTCAATCACCTTTTACTCCCTCGCTTATATAAACAAAAACTTCACACATACCTCTTTCACACTCCACACGCAGCAAATATAATCTAAATATGGCATCCGCCGAGGCAAAAACCTTCAGCATTCTTGCGACAATCGAAAGAGAATTTTGTTACCAAGAAATCCTATGCCGGCTCATACACCTTTGGGAAGCCCAACATTTTAAACTCGGAAACGTGCTCATGGGCTATTAACTACTTCTAATCGATTCAGAGGTAAGACTATCAAAGCCTTCGTATATACATCCGAAAATTGTAGACGATCAATATAGCTTCATCTAATAAACAATCTATATGATTCAAATCTACATGGCAGCATAGTCCTAGGATTTATCTCCACCAACAGGCTATTCCGTCACGAGAAAGACTTGAAGCTGAACTCTGTCTACAAACTGAAAAAGTTCATGCTCAAACCGTCCAAACCACTCTATAAAGACGAACGGCCACAAACACCGCATTCTATTCACCGACCAGACAACAATGGTAGAGGTCCATGAGAGACCCAATGATATAGACCACTTGAAATTCAGAGTCCGGCCCTTTAGTGACTTCTCCGCCATTGTTGACACAAACACCGACCTCTTGCATATAGTTGATAGAGTTTACTTTGGTGTTTTAAAAATTAACATGCTTCGTATCTTCTTTGCACATACATGCCTTATAATATATATCAAGCAATGGCCCAACGGTGCTTTTGAAACAACCAAATGTTTTTAAAAAAACAATTAAATTCGAATTAATTATTCTCATAAATAATTAATTCTCAATACCACATAAACCACCAAACCAACATAAACCAGCGAAAGACAATAACCAATTAAACCAAGCATTTATCCAATTCCAACAGTTCTAGCAACACCAGGTTCTAACTCAATTGGATAAAACACATAAACCGAATCCCTAGATTATCCTTTTCTTCATAGCCATGATTCCATGATTACAATCTTTATTACCTTCATCACATGGAAAACGAGATGCGTGAGTATTACCACAAATACTCAGTGAGACAGTCATTCCATCTTCGACTATACACACATGCATATATAATAACACCAAAACACATAAACAATCATCAACACGTTTAACCAACACAATTCACAATTTCAGCAATTGGTGTCGATCGACACACCTACGCAGATGGCCACAATCGAACCTTCTCCTCTCTGGATTGATTCACATCCAGCTAAGAGTCGATCACCTGCAAATAAAACATCACATACTCCAAGCACAACATGAAATCATAGAGACATCACAAAATCTCGACACAAATCATCCAATCACACAAAACACCACATTACATTACCCATATAAGCTATGGTCGCTCACTCACCTAGGCAAATCGGAAAAGATAACGGATTGACAATGAAACAGACTCGAACACAAGCTCAAGCCTCTGATCACAGCTCAAAACACGAAGAACGACACCACACGCGATCTCCGGAACCCCCTTGAATCCTTCCCGAGCCACAACAAGCCACTACGGATCACAAAACAAAATTTTGTCTTTATTCTCTCATGTTTCTACTTACTATAAAATGGTTAAATATACAATAATTTCTATTTTTTTTTACTAATTGTGTGTTTAATATTATATAAATAAATTTTATGATATTTTTGCATAAAAGAACAGAAGCTTTCAATTCAAACTTTTAGCTTAAGATCACAAAGATAGTAGAGTTTGGCTTGGTTACATTTTTTCTTATAATTTTTCCAACAAAAATATAAAATTTTTAAAAGGTTCTTACAAAAAGACAGTAGCCTAATTAATTTTCATAGTATAACTAAGACAACAACAGTAATGTCAACTAATGCTCACGATGTCTGACTGGGATTAATTGTGATGAAGTTGTTGACTGTGTGGGTGTTTTATTTCCCGTATGAGAAAGGTTTCGAGAAGACTTGAATTATGCAATTATATTCTCTCATTATTTCATAGATATGTTCTTCGACCATTCTTTGAAGTATTTGTGGGTTGTGTTAAACACTTCCACAATTGTTTGGATTATAGAAATCTTTTTCTTGTTATCTGCCTAATGATGCATTCTGAACAAACATGAAACTTTTCGACTTACGCATATAACCAATGGAATGTTAACTTGAATTGTATCCTGGTGAACTAACCTCGGCTAGAATCCAAGTCAGGCTCTACATGACCTAATGCATTGCACTTGATAAATTTACACGATCATAGATTAGATGTCTTTAGATGGGAAGTAGATCATCGAAAATTTAAGAAAAAGAGGGAAGTTTCACTTTTTTTTTAGATGCTTGTTTGGATTCATAGCATGCTTTGGAATCACAATTGAAAGTGTAAAAACTGTAGGAGCACGATTTCTAAAAAATAGATACAAAATTTCAAAAATAGATACCAAAATTATGATAAACGATGAACGGTTTTTGTGGAGGCGAGACACTCTTTCCTTAATTTTTTAGTTGCCCGTAATGTGACGGTTTTTGATACAATTAAAAATTTCAGGATATAACCACATGATCGACTATTTCGTAACATTAAAAGATAAAAGTTAACAAAACCATGATCTATATGTACTCTCAGACACAAAAATAAAATAAACATGTGAAGGGTTTAGTATTGTTCTTGATAATCATTATGATGAGTGGAGCATGACTATATTATATAGCTTAACATGTCAACGTATACTAACGTCAAAATCATAATGGGAGATTTTAGAATTTAATATCATCATCAATACCTCGTTGAACATGTATTAATATTGTGTCTATTACAAAAAAAATTCACACTTAATATTACACATAATTATCAATAATAAAGAAGATATTTGTGGACTTAATCAACACTTTATTCAAAAAGAAATTTGTACCAAAAAAGTTAAAAGAATTATAGTTATAAATAAATAAAATGACACATGTCATCTTTTCATAATTTTGTTTTTGGGAAACCTTAACATATTATATAGATCTTTATTATATTTTTGCCATATTCTTTTTTTTTTAATGTATTTTTTTTTATCTCTAATATATATGAACGATTCTACTTTCCTAGATGGACAAATTGCGGTGGACTAAATTTAAATTTTTTCTGAGAGTCTTGGTTAGAAATATTATGTCCACTACAAATTGTATTAAATTTTTCCAATCATATTTTAGTATTTCAACAATCTAAAAAATTTAATATCTTTTGGTTCATGTTTTGTTTTCTTTTGGTGGTTTAAGTTTTTTAGATGGTTTATTTTTGTTGTTTGACTTAAATGATTTTTTAGGTGGTTTATTTTTGTTTTTCGAATTAAATGATTTTGGAATAAAAATTAAATGCAGGAAATTTATTTTATTTTTGGTTAAAAAGAGGTGACACGTGTCGTCTTGTTAGAGTTTGTTGGCTTTTGTAAACCATTTTATTTTATTTTTGGTTAAAAAGAGGCGACAATGTCGTCTTGTCAGAGCTTGTTGGCTTTTGTAAACCTTAACATATTAATATTTATATAAACCTTAACATATTAATATTAAACCTTATTTACTTGTCAATATTTATATAAAATAGCAATTAAATTTATAAAATTGTATGTTAAATGAATAAACATCTAAACGAAAATCTCTATTTTTATAATTTGATCCAATTCTTTTTTACAAAAGTCTCTATATCAAATAAATTTTTTTTATATGTATAATACATTTTATTAATTAAATTATATTTAGTATATAATTGTATTGTGCCCCATATAAAATTATCGTCTAGATCCGCCACTGGCTCCATAATTCTTTGAATGTTTCTGTAAGTTGTTCTCATATTGAAGAAGCTAATTAGTCTTTGGATCACCTAAGAAACGCCGGTTATTTCCAGTTATTGATCAATTGTTTTTTTGGTGTGTGAATTCTGATAATCATGGATAAGAGTACGAGACCGATATATGACAAGTTGGTATTATTTCAAAATATTAATATGTAAAGTAATTGTTTTGAAACACAACTTAAATATTAAACTCATGTGTTCGCTCTAGATCTGATAAAAAAAAATAGTATTTTGATATGAATCTTGATCTCCTGATTATAAATAAATATTTAAATAATTAACTAAAAAATTGATGAATTGACCGAGTCAAATAATCAAGGTTCAATGTTCTTTTTTTTTGCTAAATGGTAAATATTTCATAAATGAAAAATTTTTGGTCTACAACACAAGATTGCAATCCTAGTCTGTGAATCCATAGCAAAAAAGAATAAAAACATGGAAACATAACAAAATACATCACGATTTTCAATCCGTCTTTCCGACACTAACCAAAGCTAATGGAACTAGACGAATCGATGACGTTGTGAATGTTCTTTCAATGTTTGAGCAAAGAAAACGGGCTTGGAAATGCAAGATCGGTAAGACTAGAAGCCGTTCAACAGAGGACCAAGGAAGAGTCGTCAACGGCAATGTCGCATAATCCTCTTTCGCCAACTCTTCCTGCATTGCGCGAGTGCGACTAGTAGAGCATTCATGAGCTTAACCCCAAGAAGAGTCCTCACAAGCCAAGAGACATTCGGCAAATCATCAAACACCTCTGGCCGTACTAGCTCCTCTAGCGAAACCGTCAAGACCGAGCAAACCCGATCACAAGCAAGCAAGACAACGCTAACCAGTCCTCATCTAAAGCAAGACACAATCTAACAACCGACCCTAAACAACCTAACACAACTAGAAGAACAGAGCGAAATCGCTAGGACCCGTCACTAGCTACCACCGGCAGTTAGACAAAGACCATGGACTCCACTCCATCAGCCCAGGAAGCGAAAGCCAAAGGCACCTTCCGACTCTACTTATGCTCGTGTAACCACAATGGCGGGATCCTAGGCCTCTAAAGTTGTCCAACAACAGAGCATCCCACAAGGAAACCACCAATACAACGAGCCATAGATTGAAGAGCAATGGCTTAAGAAACTCACCGGAACATTGATTTCTTACCCGATTGCAATGAGACTCGACTAGAAGATCGAGGCTACAACTGCGAACGTGAAGTCCACCGCCGGAGATCCTCATCGCCGACGACCCAAAGCAAACAAACCTTGAGCTAACTGGCGGGGACAGAGGCGAATCAAGACTCGAGAGCAACCATCCTCGACGCGGCTGCCTTGTCAATGATAGGCCTGACCATCCGAGAGCAGAGGCGGGACAGCGGATCCTTCAGAGGAAACTAAAGGAGGTCAAAATCCCAAAGGAGAAAGAGATAGCAAAGACCCAGCCGATAGGCGTCGCTCCGCCGCTGGTCTAAGCTTCTCTGACGCCGAGATCTTGAAGGAGGAGATGGATCAACTAATCGATCCACGCCGATCGACAAGCATGGGGCAGGAATCGGGCTCAGCTGAAACTTCGTGGGGGACAATCGTCGCCGACTGACTCGTGCCTCCACCGGAAGTAAGCCCGAGGCCTTGACGCGGCCGTCACGCTCTTGGCGGATCTCCGACCACTCGCTGAGAAAAGAAGACAAAACTAGCCGATCAAGGAAGCTTAGCCGCCACAGAAGAATGAGCAGAGCAAGAGAGGCCCCTTTCCGGCGGCGGTGAGAACCACCGCTCACCGGAAGAGGAGATCGGAAAAGGTGAAGGGGTGGCGGCTAGGTTTAGTTTGGGAGAGAAACTGCCTCTCAAAGGCCTCCCGTCCAAAAAAAAATACCAAAAAAAAACTCAAGGTTCAATGTTCTTTATACGAACCCGGTTCATTTTTGCGGTTATGGTTTATTCATGCATTCATTTTCTTTTTCTTTTTTTTTTGAAGAAAAAAAAACATTATTGGATTGAGAGGTTGAGTAAATTAAGGATCATAATGGGAGTCGTTATCCAATAATTCAGTGAGTTGGTTGAGTTATTATGGAGAGTAATAAAAATCAAGGCATGCAATGTAGTAATAGCAACAGAACGGGCAGACCAAGTGGAATATTCTGTCTACCATATCTAAGTTTCAATCAAGATGTTAACAGGTTTATGTCTTCCAATAAGCGACAAAAAATCTGGATTAATAATTTATTTAACGCACCCAAGATATATTAGAAAATATATAATTCCTCATTAGAAGCCACTATGAACTTGTGAACGTGTTACGAGGCTCTAAATGGTAACGGTAGAATGATTATTTTTCTAGCAGAATGATTATTTTTCTAGCAGAATCTGGCAGAATAAATGAAAGTTAAATGGTATCAGTAGAACCATTATACCAATGGTAGAATTATTTTAGAGACAAAAAAAAAATGGTGGAACCATTAAACTGATAGTCTAACCATTATACTAACAGTAGAACCATCAGTAGAACCATTATACCAATGGTAGAATCATTCTAGGGACAAAAAAAATGGTGGAACCATTAAACTGACAGTAGAACCATTATACTAACAGTAGAACCATTAAACGAATGGTGCCAGTAGAATGATTATACCCATAGTAGAACCATTAATCTTACACCATTTAGGGCGAGATAATTTCCTATCTACCTTACCTACATCGTGGAATATTGGAAAATAATAACTCATACTATCTCAATTCCTTTAATTGGTAACATTATGCAGTGATGGTGAAAAAGTCACTAAGAATTTTCACATCACTTTCAAGTTTTTTATAATGTGTTTTTCAAGTCGAGATACGCAGCCATCCATGATTTGATTGTTTTGAAACTGCGATGTTTGGATGAACTCGTTTTTGGCGTTTTTAAATACTGTATGTTTTTTTTTCGCAGACAATGTTAATGGCATGGTCTAGTAATAATAAGCTTGGCCAAAGTTCCTATATCCATGGTAAATTTATTAATCCTTTAACCAAAATTCAAAGATGATATCAAATGCTTATATTTTTTAATTTTCTCTTTTTGGGTTTAGTTACCATTTACCAATCGAACTTAGATCAAATATATAATAAGAGAAATCCTATTTTCTGAATCAAAATATGGATATGATTGGTAAACTAGCTTTTTTTAAATCTGGAGCGGTAAGCTTTATAGCATAGTGCAAAGCTGTATAGATAAAAATTTGAGATAAAGCTGTATAACCACTTTTTAATTTGTACCGTTTTAGATTGTACCAATTACGAAAATTTTATCAAAAGCTTTACCAACACTATTACACTAATCTTTATTTAAAATAGTGTTCGTAAAACTTTTGATAAATTTGTACAATCTAAAGCGGTACAAATTAAAAAGTGGTTGCAAGATTAAAAAGATTATACCAATCTAATCCATTTAAGAATACAAATTATATTGTCAATAATTAAATATCAAACAAAATTACATATCTACAAATTGTGACAATAATTTTTTGAGAGAATATTTGATAAAATTAATTTTATAAACGAAATTTAAATAATATTAGTATAAATTAAATGCAAAATAATATAGACATTAAGGTAAATACATATGGACTCGCATCTTTAAATTCAACAAATAAGGCAAACAGCTTTTGTACAGCTTCCTACTTTTGACATATAAAGATTTGAGAAAACTTTTGTGATTGGTAAATGCTAAAGCTTTATATATTTAAAAGACGTAAAAACAGTCTACCAATCAATCCCATAATTCTTGAACGTTTCCAAAAAGAAATTGTATACACACACAAAACTAAATCCAACCGACCAAATCTCGCGTATTTTCAGTGTGATTCGAACAAGAATAAACTCAAAATAGATTTTAAAAACTTTCCCTTATCAATGGAATCTAAAGCCACTTGCTTAAGAAACTCACAGAAACTTCACATTTCAAATCTACTTTTTCCTTTCCACAAAAAGCAACGGACGATTCTACCCTCTTCTCTTCGCTTTTCACACTGAAAAAGACATTTATACCCTTAAGTGAGCTTCCAAGAAGACTCCAAAGGATTTTCCTTCCCCCCATTACCTGTAGCTTAGTTGGCTTCCATGGAGATGTTCCTTCTCGGAAATCCCAAAATCATTTTCCTTTATATATAAAAATCCACTCTTTCTTCCATACCAACCAAAACCCATCTCTAATCTCTCCTCAATTTCAAATCTTTCTTCAAATGGCCTCTCCTAAATCATCAACAAGACAAACCCAGCAAAACCCAGAACCCAATTTCCACGATTTCTTCCCAACGATGGCTGGAAATCTCGGAGGAGAAGGTTTAATCGATGAGCTATGCAAAGGATTCGAGCTTTTGATGGATAGAGAGAAAGGAGTCATCACTTTCGAGAGCTTACGGCAGAACGCATCGGCCGTTCTTGGGCTCGGAGATCTGACGGACGACGATGTCCGGTGTATGATCAACGAAGGAGATTTGGATCGAGACGGTTACTTGAATCAGATGGAGTTTTGTGTGCTTATGTTTAGGCTTAGTCCTGAATTAATGGAAGCTTCACGGTGTGTTGTTACGGAGGCCATCGAGGAGGAGTTTGGTGATCGGCTTTGATAGAGAAGAGAGACTTTTGACTGATTTGTTTATTTTTAACCGATTCGTATCTTAATTTTTTTACATTCTTGTCTTGTTGCAGAAATTGTTGGATTATATACTGAACTAATATGGAAAATCATTGAGATTACAAAATAAAACCAAGGAATAATGTTAATTCAGTTCTTTAGCTTTTCTTGTTATGGAGGCAATTTGGATGATTTTAAGTGAAGGCTTGGGTTTGTGAAAATTAGATAAATAATTAGAGAAGTACTTTAAATGGAATTGGTCCAAGTGGATTATTATCTTAGTTGATATGGGTAAATACTTCAGACTCTTAACTTAAAATGCTTCCCAAAACTACAACATTTTCCATGGCAAGGTATAACGGGTCATTTGTCGGCCAATTGATAGATCTAAAGAGGAGTACTCGATAACTACTATCTACGGTAGCAAGTAGTTGAAGAGACAATCAGCTATTTGTGCATATTATGATTATCATGAACACAATTTCCTATGGGGTTTTTTTAGTATTTGTAAAGTTAAAAATGAAAAGGTTTAGAGAAAGCTGGACCCAAAAAATCATATAGTTTTACAATTGACATAGAGCGAAGTTTTAACATGAAAGATGGTTCAAATTATTGATCAAAATTTAGAACAAAAAATACAATATCCCCTTCTTTGAATTTGTTTTACATGGTTTCGATGAAAAATAGAGATGGCCAATATGTTTTTTTGCTAATATGGCCAATATGTTATTAGGTTTGAATTGATTTACTTTCAGTATGACATAGGAAAAAAATATTGGCCGAAATTCACGAAGAAACCTCGACACAACTCATTAATTCGAAACTGGAAGGACATATCTGAGCCAAGACCTACATGATCATACATTGGCGTAACATGATAGAACTCGACCATTAGCTTGATTTCTCAAAGACACATGGAGGATTTCGTCATGAGTAAGGATCTTTTTCTTTTTTTCTCCCTTCCTCTTCTTATCCTACGTAATGAAATTCTACGATGAATTATCAATTTATCATGGAGTGCTAAGTTTTATACAATATATAAGTAAAACTTGGATTTCTAAACTATTTTAACAATCTATCAAGTTTATAATATACATCAAGGATTAAAGTCTTAACAAGCGAATTTTCAGCAAGCCACTCGTTATTATAAGGATTTAGGAAAATCGTTTCTTTCTAGTAAGTAATTAGGGACAAGCCCGACCCTGAATAGAAGCAGAAGAAGCATGGGCTTCCGGCCCAAAATATTTCATGTATTTTCGTATATAACTAACGGTCCCAAATTTTTTTTTTTACGTATCAATGGCCCCAAACTTTTTTTTTTTTCCTTATAGCCTTCACATTTTTAGGACTTTTCAGGACCAGCACTGATTGGGGAATATTACCTACGGATGCTCATCGTTCTTTTTACCTCCCCCCTAATAGTTGCAATCTAGACCTTCATATGTGACTTAACACTGTCGATTGTAGTATTCAGATTATGAATGTTCCTGATTCGTAGTTTTGTCGGATTGGAAATGAAATTAATTGGAGTCGGAGTAACTCTGAAAAATCTATTTATTTGGGTTTATATTGTTGGGTTAATTTAATCAATAACCAAAAAATAATTATAATTAAGCAACTAAACAAAAACACTAAATCTAAAGGTTTAGATTTAGCCACATAGGATAGAATTGGCTAGTTTCATAATTATAATTTTGTTTAGTGTTATTGAGCAAATTATTGTTTCGATTTGTAAACCTAAAACGTTTTCATTTTAATGAAATAATACCTTTTAGCAAAAATAAAATAAATAAATACTCTGAAAAATCTCCTTTTTCTAAATGAAAAAGTCTATTTTGTTTTCTTATAATACATGTTTTTATTTTTATTTTTGTCACGTTTTCATTTTGAACAGAAATAATATATGCGGGTATACAAAATGGAGGGTAAATTATAATCTCTTTGGGTCAGATTGGTTACCTCTTTTGTAAACATGGAGCGGTTGAAACGCTGATGTGTTATCATTCGGACGAGCGATTGAAACGAGCGGTTGGAAGGAGCGATTGAAACGAGTGGTTGGAAACGTGTTTATTTGATGAAAAACCGTGATTGTAACGAGATTTTCAATCTGACCCTATAAGAGGCGATTGACCCTATAAGTGGCGATTGACAAATTGGTGGTTTTAATACATTTTTTTTTGTTTTATGAGAATTTGCATGGATTGAAAATGCTCCTAATAAGTTTAGTAAATAAGGCTAATTCTTATAGATACCACTTTTTTTAGTTTTTTTCCAACCATACCACCAATTTTTAAAAGTTTCCTGGATACCACTTTTTTCAAATATTCCAAAAATACCACAAAATTAAAATTAGTTTTAAATGATCAACGACTACACGCAACAATTCATAACCAAATTTCAGATATGTTATGGGCAAATCATGTATGATTATTTCAATTTTTATCATAGTAAAAAAATATGGTTAGCTTTACACAATTACTTTATAAAAATAAATAATTGTAAAATTATTTTAGTAATAATTTATGTTAAATTATTTGTGAATATGTGAATATATATATACTTGTAAATTATATAACCAACATTTAATTACATAATTGTATTTAATTACATACTTTTATTTAATTATACTATTCAACCGCTCTGGTGTTACCCATCAACTTATTTTTCAACCGCTCTCCGTTACCGAACCGCTTTCTCTAACCACTGTATTTAACCGCTTCTTTTCAAACGAACTTCAGTTCAATCACTCAAAATTTTTTAACCGCTCATTTCAAACGGAATGACCAATCGACCCTCTGTAGTTTGTACCAAACGTCTAAACACGTCACTCGTAAAAAACAGTCCACATTTAAATATTATATTACATGTCTGAGTGTAGTTTCAACTTTCAACTACCTGATCATATTTTCTACTTTTAGACTTTTCGACTTTTCGACTTTTCGTTACTTAATTTTTCTTTTATTAAAAGCAAATATGGTTGCACCTTGCGAATATTCATCATGAAGACTAATGCGTGTAGCCATGCAGTTCCTAGATCCTGCGAAAGAAGACCAAATCATGCATGTAAGTATCTTAAGCGACACTTTGGTCAATAAAGCTACAAAAAAGCCCATTACTTTGTTTACACGAAATATGAGCAGAATTAGGGGCAAATTGAACTTTATAAGAGTAAGGGGATGAAAAAGCGAAGCATCCTTAAAACGCAAGCCAACTTTGGCATTTTATCTTTTTATCTTTTTCTTTTCTCAATAAAAATCCTTGCTATATTGAACTACTAGGGATTGCCTACGCGTTGCATGTGTTTAAGAATTAATTTGGTATAATATGTAATAATTTCAAGCATATTGATTAATTGTAATTTATTATTACATAAATTTGATGTTTCCAGTAAAATTACATAATTATCTAGATTAGAGGACTAAACATTGGTAGCAAATTGTTGAACATGTATAATGTTATATATATAAAAAGATAGATCGTTCATAAAATAAAAGCATATATATTCACTAACTTATATGTATTTATCAATATTCAATATGATTTCCTTAAAAAATGTTTGTTCGCTTTTTTCTTGCATAAAACACATTTGTAAAAAAATGAGTCATTCTACGAAGATACTTGCATCTTCTCAACAAAGATGTTGGATGTATCTTTATGTTTTTCGTATTAGAACCTTGAATCGTAGTTTGCAGTGTTTTTAAAACAACATAATAACATATACAATAATTTCTACCTTAGAAAAATAAGATATTACCTAAATTTGAGGCATATAGTAAATAACTACATAGGTTAGAAGACTAGGCATTTTTAATAAATCATTAGACATAAACAGTAATCTCAACAAAGATGTTGGAATGTCTCTATTTCATTTCGAAAGATAATTTTATGTTAATTGTTTACTTTAAATTAATAGTATCTTCACATTTTATTTTGAAGAATCAATTCAGAAATCACAAAATTAAGAAGACAAATGTCAAATATAAAAAAAATTACAAGGTTGTAAATAAAAAAAGTGACACATGTCATCCTCTCATAACTTTGATTTTGAAAAACAATTTAAATTGTATCCTCACATTTTTATTTTAAAGAATCAATTCAGATATCAAAAGTTAAGACGGCAAATGTCAAATATATAAAAAAAAACTATAATGTTGTAAATAAAAAAAGTGATACATCTCATCCTCTTATAACTTTGCTTTTGGGAAACCTTAACATATTATATAGATACACTTGTTTTTTGGGTTAATATATATTTTTGAGGCATTGTTGATAAGAGAGAGAAAACACTCTCCACAAATCTCACCACCACCGTTGGTTGGCCTCACGCCGGCCGATGAGAATCATCCTTGATATGCTCAAATTTCTCCTTTGAACTACTCTCTCAAATTAAGAGATCCCTGTAGTACCTAGGGTTATCGAATCCACAGGAAATTAGAAACACAATAGATCTAAACGTTTGAATTAAGCTAAGCAAGATAATATGAATGAAAAGCAAAGTAAATAAAGTAGTAAACGGTTGTGAAATCAATTAAAAAGAAAGTTAGGCGCAGGAAAATCTCAAGTGAATCAGAATTGCAGATAATAAATTAAAGATAGGATTATGAAGCTCAATTCCTAAACATGAACACGAATGTAAAATCAATCAGCTGTCGCTGCAAAGATTATCTATGTCTAAATCCTAGAAGACCAACTCTTGTTGTGAATCCTATAAATCTAAACAAACAATAAATTCAGGTTCAATTATTCATAAAACCCTAAACCAAATGTCTTTGCGAAAAGGAATTTTGCTCATCAAAAACTAGTTCAAGCAATTAATAAAACTGTCGTTTCTATTAATTAACCTAAGATCATATTTCAGTTCGCGAGGCTTAAATCAGCAATAAACACAAGTTAAGATGAAAAACTTCTAATGATGTTATCCTAACAGTTAAATTAAATCTAGCAATTCATCAAACACCTTTCAAAATCCTTAAACCTAACAGGGTAACTACTCAGACATAATCAAAGAAGAAACCATTATATTAATTAAAGATATCTATTAAACTAAGTAAAAATAAAGCGTAAGCCTAAACAATGGCTGCGAAAACGTATTTATAGAGCACAAACCCGACATGGGCCTTATTGCAAACATCTGGGCTTTTTGGCGCAAAACGGAAATCTTCCAATTCTGAAATTATGGTCGTTGGAAAAGTGGTGTCGAGCAACACCATCCTCTCTGTCGATCGACACGACAAAATTCTTGGTGTCGATCGATGCTATGATCAGTGTCGATCGATAATGCCTTAAATTCTTCAATCCGAGCTTGCGACTTTGACTGCTCATTCCATTATGATCCAAAATGCTCTAATAAACACCAATAAAGCTCCAAGCGTCTTTGTACCTAATAATAAACACAAAAGACTCGAAAACACCAAAAGGCTCTAGATAAAAGACGTATATCATGGTCTTAAAACGGGTAAAAACCATGATATATCAATCCTCCATAGCAAAAAATGCCAAGAAAAAGGGATAGTAACTAAATTTCTCTGCTTAAATTTTATTTTGGTTGTATTTATCATCCGATATGATATGATCTCAATCTTGCTAGATTCCATTTTGGGTAAGTTTGTAAAGGTAAGTAACATAGGAAATACTAGGAGAATTACCACTCTAGACATGCCACTTTACAGTTATGCCATTGTTTAAAAATCTTTGCAATAATGCCATTTTTTTTTTGGAATTGGAAACATGCCACCTTTGAAATTTTTTTTTTTTCAAATATGTCACTCTTGAAAATTTATTGCAAACATGCCACATTTTATCGAAAAAGATAAAAATCATTAAAAAAAGTTATCTCTCTCAAAATCCAAACCCTAACTCTACCCCCAAGAAGTATACCCTAAATATAAAATAGTTAACCCAAACCCAAAACATATAAAATTTAAGTTAAAAGAAAAGATGACATTCTTGTAAAGATTTTCAAACGATGGCATAACTGTAAAGTGGCGTGCCAAGAGTGGCATATCACACATATTCCCACCTACGATCATCGGCCGGTATAGACACCAAAGGCAACAATACCTTGGATTTACTCTCTTGGCGCTCTTGCCACTCATGAGCATCTCGAATTGATTTTGAGACTACCTCCACAACCATGCTATCTTTACTACTATACATCAAGTTGTTTCTAGCTTTCCAAATATTCCAACAAATCCATGAGCCAATGGTCCTCTGTTTACTATAGAAGGAGGCAGACATACCTTATCTTTGACCTCTTTCCACAAATCATCAAAACCGCAACAGTCTCCAGGAAGAAATTCTGGACATAAAGGAGCATGGATTCAAACTTGTTTCGCAAATTCACAAAGGAATAACATATGCGTAATGGACTTCGAAGCACCACATCTAGGAAATAGGACTTCAGATTCAGAGATTCTCTCCGCCAATCTCTCCCCCACCGGCAGAGAGCCACTTGCAGCTCTTCAAAGAAATTTCTTAATTTTTGGGGTTGTCTTTATTGTCCAAACATCTAATTTCCAATTCAAAGAGCTTTTAATCTGACTTGGGTTTGAGGCTTCTTGAGCTGCTTAATAACCTGACTTTGTTGTATACTCACCAGATTTATCCTTCAACCAAATCCTTTTATCCAGACCATCATGTAAACTTGGCTTGATGTTCATAATGGTCGATTCAAGGTATGAGAATAGTCTCTGGATTTTCTGTGTGTCCCAACTTTGCTTTGAATCGTCGAGCAGGTCAGCAACCTTTAGGCTTGCATCTTCAGCTAAACTTGACCCATAAGGAGCCTCTTGGTTGACCGGAGATGGCCACTTATCCTGCCAAATATTAACTGAGGACCTATTTCCTACAGCCCATCCTAGATTTTTGCGTAACAAGTCCCGACCAATAAGAACACTTCGCCATCCGTGGGAGGCAGAGCATGGGCAATCACAGTTTTCAAAAACTAAACTTTGACAATACTTACCAAATAAGATTCTAGAGAGGAGACTATTTGGTTGATTAAGTATTCTTCAACTTAGTTTCGCAAGCAATGCATCGTTGAATCTAGAAATATTTCGAAAGCTAAATCCTCTGTTTGACTTATGTTGTGTTAGCTTCTCCCAAGAGACCCAACACATCCCTTTGTTTTCTGTAACCGACCTATATAGCATTTTAATGATGTTATATATGCATCATTTTGTTGTCATTATAGATTCTCGTTTTATTTTGTTGGAAAAAAAACACAAAGTAACAATGGTTTTAATTGATGATGACAACGGTGTACTATTTAAAAAAAAAACATCACAAGAAAACAAACAAACAATCAATTCATATATTAGATTTTTTTTTGTCGACATTCATATATTAGATAGGTGGACGTTTTCGTAGTAATTTAAATAAAATATGCGACTACTGCTAAAACATGCAAAGGGTTAAATAATGAATTCGATATTAATTTGATACAAATCCCATCAAAATCACGTCCAAATTCATTATTTGATCTTGTTTGAATAAAAATCACGTCACGAGCGCATAGTTGTAATTTTATTATACTAATGGATTTTGTGAGAAATCAAATGCGTAGAGTAGTTTAATCCGATGCTGTGGAAAATCAAAAGTCAAAGAAGAACAAAGAAATAATAATGACGAGAGTGATGATGCAACAAATGCTTCGAAACGGAATATAAATTGGATCGTGAGCCGTAGAGGAAGAGATCCGATGGTTCGGTTGTCCTCGTCGAAAATCGGACGGACACGATTTGTTGACCCTACACTCGATCAATTTAATACCTACTTGCTTGTCTTCATTGGGTCGGACCATATTCGTTGACCTGTTCTCTTGAATCCTTCTCAACAAGTATCTCATCGTTCGCTTCTTACAAATTATGATTTCAAATTGAGATTTGTGATACTATGCATTTGCCATTTGGTGTACAAATTAGAGGTGGTTTTTTTGGAGAAAAACACAAATTAAAGGTTGCAGTGATTAGTATGGTAAAACTCTAAACACTGAGCTTAGCTAAACTTGAAATAAAATTTTAATTCCTAAAAAGATTCAAGCAATTTTTGCCGTGTTTTTTTTTTCTTTCATTGTTTGTATCTCTTTCTTGATTAGATGTCTTCTACATTTTTTTCCATTTTTTTTTTGCGATTCTAAAAAATGCTACTATTTTATGAAATTTTTTAAAAATATCACTTTTGTTCAAAATTCTAAAAATACCACAAAAATAAAATGAAGTTTTAACATTTAAAACTAAACCCAAAACCCCAAACTTAAACCCTACCTCCTAAAACTATACTCTACTTTGGAAATAGTTACCCCAAACTAAAATAAATTAAATTAGAAATCTATTGAAAATCAATTTTTGTATTTGTAGTATTTTTGAAACTGTTGAAAAAGTTGTATTTTTTTGAACCTTTTCAAAAAGGGTGGCATACTAGGGATTTTTTTTTTATATATACTAATAAAAATTTATGTGTTATAAATCATAGTGGATTGTCATAACCAGTTCTGGCTCATTACGGCCCATCTACACTTAGTCATAGACCTTTTTATGTATTCTTTGTTGTACAATGATTTCCTTATTATGTACTTTCCTTTTCTCTTTAGGAAAAAGATACTTCCTTTTATCTCATGTATTGATCCTTATATAAAGGATATTTTATTAATGAAATAAGACACACGAAATTCCCTATTCTCTTTTTCTTCTAATTACAACACGTTATCAGCACGAATTCTCTAAATCCCTAAGCTAAACCCTAAAATCCATTTTCGTCAAGAACCCTAATTTCCGAAATTCTCAAAACTCCATCAACGACGTCGCGGACGAAGTATTAGCTCGATCTCAAAGTTCATACAGCCTACCAAGGTTACGGCGAACTAGAAGCATCCTTCATCACCCATTCAAACAATCGCGGAGGTTAAAGTAAGTAACATAAAACCCTAAAGAACCATAAAACCCTAAATTCATGAAAACCCGAGAAACCCTAAACCTAAATCATACTCGTTCTTATTATTGTTTGATCGATTGTGTTGTTTCATCATGATTCATAATAGCTCACCTTAATGAAACCCTAATTTGCATCTCTAACCTAAACCGATTAAAATCAAAACTCTTTGCTTGAATTAAACTCGTGTCGATCGACAGGCTTCACCTCTGTCGATCGACGGAACACTTTCTGCCCAAAATCTATCGTTTGAATTGAACCCGTGTCGATCGACACTAAGATTCCGTCGATCGAAAAAGAACCTTCTGCCCGAAAACCCTTCTTAGTCAAAATCGAATTTGGTTGCATGATCTAATTGAACCCACTTGTTAGTTTGATTATATTAATTGATCTAATTGATTGTTAAACCTGAT
The DNA here is from genome assembly GCA_963576765.1 of Draba incana. Taxonomy (NCBI): domain Eukaryota; kingdom Viridiplantae; phylum Streptophyta; class Magnoliopsida; order Brassicales; family Brassicaceae; genus Draba; species Draba incana. Next base: position 24,735,595 of record OY755205.1, read on the forward strand.
TGACTGAAACTGCATCATATTTAATTGACCTAACATGCTTTGCTTAAAATCCGGACATATTAAAATTCGATCATCATGAACGGTTTAGAATTTGCATGATAGGTTTGCATCATGAACATATGCTAGGTTGCTGGTTAGGAATATCTTGTTAGAAACATAAGACTTGTTTAATAAGCATCTAGTTAACCTCTATCAAGAGAGTCTTAAAGGGAAGAATCCAGAAACCCATATGATCCAGCATGATAATGAAGGAGATTTTGATCACGAGCAAGATGACCAGATAAACTATGAAACCTCGGATTTGCTTAAGTGACAAAGTTGATTTTGATTTTCTGTTTTATGTTTTGCTTTTATAACTTGCATTTACGTTTTTCTAGTTTATGTTTTGGTTTTGCTTTATTGCTATTATTTAAACTTAATGGAATAAAATGGTGTTATTTTAAAAGTCTCTAAAGATGTGATTATTATTTTCTTTTAAAGAATGAAAGATGATATGGATGTGTTCGTTGTGGACAGTGGGTCAAGCCACACGATTCTAAGAGACAAAAGATATTTCATTGATCTTACACTTAAAAGGGCAAATGTAACCACTATTGCGGGTATAGCCAATATGATTGAAGGCCACGGCCAGGCTCATGTTTTATTACCTAAGGGCACGCATCTAGATATTTCTAATGCATTATATTCACCCAGTTCAAAGAGAAGCCTATTGAGTTTTAGAGATATTCGAATGAATGGCCTCCATGTTGAAACTAAGGGCGAAGGTAACAAAGAGTTCCTTCAAATATTTGAAATTGCCCAAGGCCATAAGAAAGTCCTAGAGACTATACCTGCTGTTTTTGCGGGCCTTTATTGTGCTAAGATCAGTATGATAGAAGTAAATGCCACGGTAAACAAAGCATTTACCGAGAATTTCACTTTTTGGCACAACCGGCTTGGCCATCCCGGTTCTAACATGATGCGAAAAATATTAACAAGTACTAATGGGCACACATTGAAAGAAAGAAGAGTTATCCCAAAGAATCTCACGTGTGAAGCATGTTCACTAGGGAAACTCATTACCAGGCCGTCACCAGTTAAAGTAACTAAGGAAACAATAAACTTTCTGGAAAGAATACAAGGAGACATATGCAGACTAATACACCCACCTTGTGGGACGTTTAGATACTTTATGGTCCTTATTGATGCATCCACGAGATGGTCACATGTCTGCCTATTATCAACTAGAAATTTGGCGTTTGCAAGATTACTTGCCCAGATAATACGTTTAAGGGCACACTTTCCAGATTTTCCTTTAAAAAATATACGCCTTGATAATGCTGGTGAATTCACGTCCCAAGCGTTTAATGATTATTGTATGTCCATGGGGGTAAGTGTTGAACATTCTGTGGCACATGTACATACACAAAACGGTTTGGCAGAATCATTTATTAAACGCATACAATTAATAGCCAGACCGTTGCTTATGAGATCAAAACTCCCGGTCTCAGCTTGGGGACATGCGGTTTTACATGCAGCAGAGTTAATTCGCATCAGGCCATCTAGTGAACACAAGTATTCCCCATCACAATTAATCACGGGTCAAGAGCAAGACATATCCCATCTTAAGACATTCGGATGTGCTGTTTATGTACCGATTGCCCCACCACAGAGAACAAAGATGGGCCCTCAAAGGAGGATGGGGATATATGTTGGATATGATTCTCCCATGATCATTAAGTACCTTGAGCCAACCACGGGTGATTTATTTAAGGCCAGGTACGCGGATTGTCATTTTGACGAATTCGTCTATCCAACATTAGGAGGAGATAATAATAAGCTAGTAAAGGAAATTACATGGAATCAAACGTCCTTAACATGGCAAGATCCTCGGACTCAAGAATGTGAATTAGAAGTCCAAAAGATAATACATTTACAAAAGCTAGCTAATCAATTGCCAGATTCCTTTGCTGACCCGAAAAGAGTAACTAAGTCATATATACCAGCCGTTAATGCACCAATTCGTATTGATGTCCAAGAGGGACACAATCAAGTTGCTACAGAGTCTAAAACAAGCTTAAAACGTGGCCGGCCAATAGGTTCCAAAGATAAGAACCCTCGGAAATCAAAGAAAGGTGTTGAAACCGTGGTTAAGGAATCAGAGGTCCAGGGAACCCAGACATGACCAAATAGATGGTACCAAACAATGAGGCTCGGAACGCCGAGCTTCATGGTCCTGAAGTTCCTGATAATAATGAGATCTCAATAAATTATATTATGTCTGGAATACAATGGAATAGAAAGTGTGTGGAAATTGATGATATATTTGCATTTAAGGTAGCACTTGAACTTATGGATATAACCAAGGATCCAGAACCCACGTCAATATATGAGTGCACTCAAAGTAAGGATTGGACTAAATGGAAAGAAGCTATAAACGTGGAGTTAAATTCATTAAGGAAAAGAGATGTCTTTGGTCCAATAATCCGGACACCCTATGATATTAAACCAGTTGGACATAAATGGGTCTTTGTGAGGAAAAGAAATGAACATGGTAAAATAGTGAGATACAAAGCACGACTAGTTGCACAAGGATTCTCACAGAGACCAGGAATAGACTATGAGGAGACGTACTCCCCTGTGGTGGATGCTACAACTTTTAGATTCTTAATAAGTCTGGCCATAAGAGAAAATTTGGATTTGCGGCTAATGGACGTAGTGACCGCATACTTATATGGTCCACTGGATAATGAGATATATATGAAAATCCCAGAGGATATTGAGCTCAAAGATAAGACAAGTTCCCGGGAACAACATTGCATAAAGTTGAATAAGTCTCTTTACAGATTAAAACAGTCAGGTCGAATGTGGTACAATAGACTAAGTGAGTACCTAGTGAAAGAGGGCTATAAGAACGACCCCATCAGTCCCTGTATTTTCATAAAGAAATTTGATAAGGGGTTCGTGGTCATTGCTGTGTATGTGGACGACCTGAACATTATGGGAACCTCTAGGGAAATTTCTCAAACAGTTGAATATCTTAAGAAAGAATCTGAGATGAAGGACTTAGGAAAAACAAAGTTCTGTTTGGGATTACAACTTGAGTACATTAACAATGGAATCCTTGTGCAGCAAATGGCATATACAGAAAAGGTACTCAAGAGATTTAACATGGACCAATCTCACCCATTGTCTAGCCCCATGGTCGTGAGATCTCTTGATCTAAAGAAAGATCCGTTTGGTTCTAAAAAAGACGATGAAGACGTCCTTGGTCCCGAAGTGCTATATCTCAGTGCCATAGGAGCTTTAATGTATCTGGCGAGCCACACTAGGCCATATATATGTTTTGATGTGAATTCGCTATCTAGATTCAGCTCATGTCCGACCCAAAGGCACTGGGACGGGATTAAACATATTCTTCGTTACCTACAAGGAACGAAAGACTTGGATCTGTTTTATACTAACCAATCCAAAGACGGTTTAATTAGTTTTGCTGATGCAGGTTACCTTTCGGATCCACACAGTGCTTGGTATCAGACAGGTTATGTTTTTACTCATGGTGGGACGGCAATATCCTGGCGGTCAATGAAGCAAACCATTGCGGCTACATCATCTAACCATGCGGAGATATTGGCCATTTACGAGGCCAGTCGTGAATGTGTTTGGTTAAGACTAATGACCCAGCACATAAGAGTTGATTGTGGGATGACCGAAGGAAAGCAGGAACCAACCATTTTGTACGAGGACAACACAACATGCATAGTACAGCTTAAGGACGGATACATCAAAGGTGATAGGACGAAGCACATCTTGCCAAAGTTCTTCTTCACATCTGACTTGCAGAAAGCCGGAGAAGTTCAAGTGCAACAAGTACGGTCAAGTGAAAATTCGGCGGACCTATTCACCAAATCGCTTCCAACCTCAACATTTAAGAAGCTAACACACCAGATTGGAATGCGTCGATTGAAAGACCTTCAGTGAGGTTCAGAACAGGGGGAGTAATACGTGTTGTACTCTTCTTCCTTCACCACGGTTTTGTCCCAATTGGGTTTTACTTGGTAAGGTTTTAATGAGGCAACATCCAAAGCGTATTACAAGCCCATTACGGTTATGACATCTAAGGGGGAGTGTTATAAATCATAGTGGATTGTCATAACCAGTTCTGACCCATTACGGCCCATCTACACTTAGTCATAGACCTTTTTATGTATTCCTTGTTGTACAAGGATTTCCTTATTATGTACTTTTCTTTTCCTACCTTTTCTCTTTAGGAAAAGGAAACTTCCTTTTATCTCATGTATTGATCCTTATATAAAGGATACTTGATTAATGAAATAAGACACACGAAATTCCCCATTCTCTTTTTCTTCTAATTACAACATTATGAGGTATTTACCAGAGGAAAAAGGGAAAAAGATTTGCCTTTGTTTTTTTTTACTTCCAGTAAACACATTTTTTTATTATTTAATCAAATAACAATACCATCTCATCAGATAACAATAACAAATATAAATGTTTTTCCCCCTCGTCGTACATAAATGGCTATGCATAAGAACTGCTTCTAGATTTGGTACTAACTACTTACTAGTAGGCAAAAAAATCTGAAACCTAATTCGAACCTAGAACCGAACGGATCCTCCACACTTAGAATTGAAAATCCGAAATCCAATCCAAACTAAACCTAGAACCGAATGGGTATGTTCATATAGTTTATGTAATTTTATATTTTTTTTTCTTTTATTTTTTGATCAACTCGGATATCTTCGGTAAAAATAAACAATTTATGTTATTATTTGAACTATTACAATTGTTTTTTCTTGTTTTTTTTTCTTGGGTTTTTTTAGATTATTCGAATAATAAATAATTAAATTGAACAAAATAAAAAAGAAAGTGAAGTAATTATAAAAATTTGGAGAAATTTCAAGATATGCCACTTTTGACATGCCACTTTTCAAAAATGCCATTATCATTTTTCCAAAATTTTAAATCATTTATTTTTTGGGTTAAATATGTTATATTAGGGTTTAGTTTTTTGGGTTTAAGGTTTGTTAGGGATCAAAACATATTTTTAAATTGAGAATTTTGAGATATAAGGTTTTGAAACGGATTTATAAGTGGCATGTTGGTAAGAAAATAATTCAAGAGTGACATATTTGAAAAGTGGCATGTCAAATGTGGCATTTTTGTAAATGTTTTTGAATATTTTCTACAATTATTGAGATTTTTGAAAAATCCGAATCCAACCCCAACCCGATCCCGAACCCGAAAAAACTCAAATCAAACTCGATCCAAAGTTTTCTAATACCCGAATGAGTATTATATCTCTTAAACCGAAAACTCGAAAATCCGAAATACTAGATCCGAATCCAAACATATACCCGAATGTCCACTCCTAGTATTTGACTTTGTTTGGCTTTGGTAAAATGATATAAGTTCATATCGTTTTAATTATGTCGGATATTTTTTGATGGACATGGTCAAATACTGAATTATATTTATTTGAAGTATGAAATTAAAAAAATTATGTGATGCATGTGTGCTAGGCCTGGGTATTAGGGTTGATGAATATAAAAACCATTCAAGTTATTAGAAATATCGGTTCGGATTCGGTTTGGGTATACTCGGGTTCGGTTCGATTTTCCTGTTTGGGGTCGGAACCCATAAAAAACCCGCATAATATTCGGAATTCGGTTAATACTATTCGGTTTTAAAACATGAAAAACCAGAAATCCGAAAAATCCAAAATTGTTACCAAAATCAACTAAGTAAAACAACACAGAATTGAGAATATCCAGAAGCAAAGTTCATAGATAAATAAACAAGCAAAAGCAAAGTTTATAGCTCAAGTATATCCAAAATTCAAAATACAAAATGAAAGATAGAAAAGTAACTAAAGAAGCATAACAACCAATGTTCTTCAAACTGGAATTGAATTCTGCAAAAGACACTTATGAGTTCTGATTCATGACCATGTTTCTCCAAACTGAAACTGAATCATGACAATTAGACATTACCACAAAAAAGTTGAAGAGTTAAAGTGATATAGATGCTTACATTGATTTGTATTCTCAAGACTCAAGAGAATTCAGATTCAATCATCTCCAAGTTTATTGTCTTCAAACACTACAGACAACAAGTAAAAGACTGATTAAAACCACATAATAAGAGAATGGTAAAATCAAATTGAATGGAAAAGAAATAGCACTTACTTTCCTGAATGTTGTCTAACATTTCAATATGAGCTACGAGTTGTTCATTTGTGATCTCTGATGTTCCATTGAATCGTATCTGACATTTGAGCCATTGTTCAAGACACATCAACACATCTATGTGGAAGTAAGTCATGCAATTACGAGAAGGCTCTAATAATCTCCCACTTGTGCTAAAAGCACTTTCAGATGCCACTGTAGAAACCTGCATTGCAAGTAGATCCTTGGTCGTTTCAGACAGAACAGGGTACTTCCCACCTTCCACCATGAGAGCAAATTTCAATATAAACCTAACATTACTACTCGATTTTCTACAGGTTCCTTGAGATAAATTTTCAATTCATCTCTAAGATCAGTAATCCTTGTGTCCTTGATCAACTCCTTGTATACATTATCTATCCTTTCATATACAAAACTTCCATAACTCAGCTCAATTCTATCCTCTACTTGTTCTTGTGCAGTAACTGAGTCAGTTTGACTAGATTGTGAATTATGTGAAGCCATAGTAGATGGAGAAGAACCTCTGCTATAACGACCATTGTACTCCTTGAACATATCACTGAGAAGTGTGTACACTAAGTCATACATTCATGTAGACTTTGCACTATCTTTCCCATATAATTTATCAAAGCAAAGCTTAGCATAGTTTAATTTTTGCCTAGGATCAATTGCAGAAGCTAGAACTAACATCTTATTTATGTTCTTCATCCCTTTCCAGTACTTACGTAATTGTTCCAACATATCAGCAGCTAGTAAACACAACTCAGTATCATAACTCACAAACAATGATTGTAGGTTCCTCTCAATGTCCACAATCACACCATAACACTTGTAAAAATTAACCTTAGTTGAAGCAGAGACAATCAAAGTATTGTCATAGAACCTGACTAAGAACTTCACTAATCTATATATTGCATTCCAATCAAAGAAAGAAGGAGGTCCAGTTCTCTTACTCCCATTAACATCTTCTAGAAAATAATCATTGTACAACTTATCCTCTTCTTCCATCTTATGAAATCCTACCCTAAACTGAATTGCTCTAGATAACATCAAGAATGTGGCATTCCATCTAGTAGACACATCCAAAGGCAAACTACCACGAGATACTCTTCCTCTGTCTAATTTGAACGCAAAAGCCTTTAATCCCTTAGATAAGTCACTCATTTCTAATTGCATCAACACTATCTCCTATTTAAGACAATCCTTCCCTTGCAATCAGATTAAATATATGAGCAGCTTATCTCATATGCAAGTGACTACCACCTAATACAAATTCCTCAATAGATTTTTTCTCAAATTCAGCATGAAACTTTTTTATAGCAGAGGTATAGCTGTTGCATTGTCTACAGTGATAGTGAAGATCTTATGTATACCCTATTCTACACACACCTCTAAAAGAATATCAACAATAGACTGACCTTTGTGATCTAAGACGTTTTTGAAATCAATTAAGTACTTCTGCAACTTCCAGTTTCCATCGATGTAATGGCATGTAACCACCATGTAACTTGCAGATGCACACATGAAAATAATAACAAGTTACAGTATCTGAAACAACATGAAATCAGAAAGCAATGAACATTAACTTGAGAGACAGAGCAATTTACATGTTGGTTCACATTTCCAAATATCTGTTGTGAGAGACACTCTTTATTTATTACTTGAGATAAAGCTCATTAGTTCTATCTTCTTGTTCCTCTACAGCTTCACTATATATCTGGTAGCAGTCCTTCTTGAATGAGGACTATACATCTTGATCTACAAATAAAAATACTTAGTTAGATACACATAGGGAAAACAATCAACAAAGAAATATAAAATTAAAAAAACAAACCTTAACTTATTATCGAAGTACTTCCAAGCAACACTTTCAACGAATGAGAGTGGTAACTCTGCTAAGACCATCAACTCATTTGATGCTTCTCTGTACACATTTCCAGAAACCTTGGCTTGCATCAAATGTCCTTCTCCATTGATCATTGGCTGATTATTACCTTGACCATCTAGCCATGCCTTATACTCCTTACAAGTTTTCATGTGATTAATGAGAACGGATGTCCCTTGCTTTGAAGGACATGACAATGGCCTTCCATAGTAGTTGCAGTTACATTTTTTGGGATCTTCTTTCTTCTTGGTGAAATGTTCCCAATGAGGAGAGCTTGAACTGAAAAATTTCTTTGGTTTAGTTGTCTGAGGCTATGAAGAACCTCCAGAAGGAGTTTCTTTCATCTTTCCACTTCCAAGTGTTAATACCTCATCATGTACTTCTTTGCCTTTGCCCTTGTCTCTTGGATTTTGTGATGGTGAAGAATCCATCTGCAAAAGTCACAACATTCAATGAAATCAAAAGTAGTAAACATATCAAGAAAACATACACAAAACACATACGACACAATCACATTTTTACAAACCAAAGCATCAAAAAACAATCACATTCTAAATTCTAAGTTTTCTAACAACAAACTCAACTGAAACTTAATCACAAGACAATATCAATTGGATTAACTATTGGAAGTGTAAATCAAAACAGACTTTTAGAGATAACACAATCATTAAATCGAAACAGATAGAACACACACGACACAATGACATTTTACAAACAAAAGCATTAGATTCTTAACCGAAATTATTTGGAAGTCTAAATCGAAACTGAGATAAACTAATTGGAAGTGTAAATCGAAAGAGACATAAAAATCAAAATCAAATTTAGAAACATCTCGAAATGGAATCAAAATCCAATTCGAAATTATCAAAATTATCAAAATCATAATCCAATTATCAAAATCAAAATCCAATTCGAAATTAACCACAGGTTATCAAATTTTCAAAATCAAAATCCAATTCGATATTGACCACAAATTATCAACAAAACAAATCGAAATGGAATCGTAATCGAACATGTGAATGATTTGTTGATGTCTCTGATGGAGGAGACGACCTAACTCTGGGGTTCTGATGTGACTCCAGTTTGAAGAAGAAAACTGAAGAGTATAGTTGGGTTTTGTTCTTAGATTATTTGGGTATTCGTCGAAGAAGCTGAAGAGTCTATAACATTAATAATAACTCATATATGTAGTGGGGTAGTTTGGTTAACCACGGGTAGCACGGATATACCCAAAACCGAAACCGAAACCCGACAAGAATAGAAACCATTCATGTATTAGGGAATATCCGAATCCGATCCGAACCCGGGTTTTGGGTTTGGGTTCGGGTTCGGTTTTTGGTTTCGTGTTTTATGCCCAGGCCTAATGTGTGCTATGTGTTTATGTATATTAATTTTGTGATAGATAAAACCTACTGTAATTACAAAATAAATGTTATACAATACGTTAAAAAAATAAATCAAATTATCATGTTTATGAAAGTAATAGTTCTCAGTTCTCACTTGCAATAATCTACAGTCTATTTTATAGCATATATATGACAGGCCAACAAATTTCATAAATCAAAAAAAAAAAATTTAGTCGTATACTCTTTAATAATACTAATTATTATGGGATCAAGTTCTGGTTTGCCACAAAGTGGCTCTGACAAATCACAAATGCCATCACAAAAAAAATAGTTTGTTTTCTATTTAAATTTAATCAGATTTCAAAGGAAATTACACAACACCCTTAACAACTTACAAATATTACGAACCCAACCACTTATTATCCACCCAAATCGGATACCCACCCGACCTAATCGAATATTTTAAAAATTATTAACCTAAATCACTCTTTTTCTATCATTTTCTTCTTCTGATCCCTTCTTCTTCTTCTGGGTTCTTCTTCTTCTTCTTCTTCTTCTTCTTCTTCTTCTTCTTCTCCTTCTTCTTCTTCTTCAAAACTAGAGTTTGATTTCTCCCAAATCTCCCCGACCAATCCTCGAAACCGTCTCCTAGCTTCATTGAAGCTCGGGGAAACTCGTTGAATTTGAAACTGAAGCCAAATTGAGGGGAATTCTCTTAATGTTAGTTCTAATCGAAATAGTTTGTTAGTTAATTAACCAATTTTGGTGGTTCGAATCAGACATCGAAATACCCAAATCGAGATGGTTGAATTGGATTTCAATTTCTATTCATGCATATTGTAATTGTAATTGGGTCGATTAGAAATTTGCATTCCTAAGTAATATGACACAGTAATTGAATCGTAATATCAATCGTATGTGCGTAAAAAAAGATCTCGGGCTCAAATTCAATTTTGTTAATTGATGAACACTAAGTAATACTATGAACACTAGGTATTACTATGAACACAGGGTAATACTAAAAATATTGGGTATTGCTATGAACGCTGAAATACTTATAACAACTAGCTTTAGTAGGTTTAATGACGTTTTCGGCTTTTTTCCAGGATACATTGGGCACAACTTTACATTTTGATTATGGAGGACATTAAGTCAATAACAGACAATATGTCAAGAAAGTACAACAAGGAGAAGAATGACATCAAGGACAACAAAGACAAGAAGAATAAACAAAAACATCGATTTTACTATGATGTAGTATAAAATATATACTTTGATTTATTGCTTTTTGTTGTATGGTTTAATTATGTACATGATTTTTGTATACAAATGATGTATCAAGGTATCACTGAATTTTTTAGGTATAACTAGGAATACAAGGTACGACTGTACAAATAAAATGAATTAAAAACAATTTAAATTGTATAAAACTAAACTAAAAAAATGAATTAAAAATAATTAATACAAAGTAATATGTTTGAAATATATATAATAAAATAATTAATTCATTAAACCAATTAAAAAATTAAAATATTGATAAACCCTAGAATTTGGGAGAAATATTTTTTGTGGTTATTTTGATATTTATTTGAATTAAAAATACTAAAAATATGTAACTGAGTCAATCAACTTACGCCACATGGCATCATTTTTCGACATATTTAACACATGTGCACCGTCATTTAGTTATATTTAACACATGTGCGCCGTCATTTTAACACATAGTAGTCCCTAGTTTCAGAGTATTACAATGTTGGTAGTTGTCTGTTTAGGGTTTTTGCTATTTTGTTAGTTGTACAAGGGTTTATAAGAACACAAGTTAGTTGTCCACTTGATTTTTGGAAGTTTTAGCATATTTCCAATGATTCTATAAAATAATATGTCCAATAACACATTTTCTATGAAGATTTGCATCTTTTTGTAGTTAACTCTATCAAACTCATCTTATAAGTATATGGTGGTTTATGGAAGATAAATAGTTTGTGTGCTACAATTGATAAAACTTATTTTCAATTTTTTTATTTAATTTAGTGTAAGATAAACAACTATTATAAAGTTAGTTCCTTTTATTTACAAATTTTGCTTAGTTTATATTTTTTGAAAATAAAATTTCGTATTTAAGTAGATAAATAAGAATAAAATACCATTAATTATTAAAGAATATTTTTAATTATTTAAAATACAAATAATAACTATAGTTTAGATAGTAATCAACTTCAAATCCAAATAACTATGGATAGTTCTAAATAATAATCAAGTTCAAACACACATAACATATCACTTCTTAGTGATACGCATACAAGAAAAAATTGTTCTTAGTTGTCAAACATATGGAAGAAACAAATTACGAATAACATAAGGATCATGTCACACCACTTTGGCAACCTTCTTCCACACAACTTCTTTCATTCTCATTTGACTCACTACTGCTTTACTCTCTCGATCTCCATTAACTTCATCGTCCATTGCTTCATGTTGTTCTTCCTATGTTCTTTGATCCACTCCATATATAGTAATTAATTGCATATACCATCCAATACATCGAATAACTAATTTCCTCCACATAAAATTTCTTGAACAATAGTGGGTACATTTTTCCTTTTATTGAAATACATTCATACCCATCTCCTTTCTTGACATAATATCCTCTATAATCAAAATGTAGGCTTGTACCCATTGTATCCTGGAAAAAAAAACCGAAAACATCATTAAACCTGCTGAAAGCTAGTTGTTATAAGTATTTCAGTGTTCATAGTAATACCCAATATTGATAGTAATACTCAATTGTCATAGTAATACCCAGTGGTCATAGTAATACCCAGTGTTCATCAATGTGCAAATTTCAATTCGAGCCGGAGATATTTCTTTTACGATTGACATTACGATTCGAAAATTGTATAATCACATTACTTACCAATGCATATTTCTAATCGACCCAATTCAATTGGAACAATGTACATGCATAGAAATCGAAATCCAATTCAACCATATCAATTTGGGTATTTTGATTTTGGATTCGAACTACCAAAACTGGTTAAATAACTACCCAACTACTTTGATTAGAGCGAACATTAAGAGAACTCACCTCAATTAAGCTTAAACGAGCTGAACAGATCAAGGAACAAGCTTGAGCTTCAATGGGTGATGCGTTTCGGATGAATTTGGTCGGGGAAAAAGAATGAAGGTGAAGCAATGTGATTGGTCGATTTAATGTTTTTATTTATTTGTTTTGTTTTTTATTCAGTTCAACAGGGTTTTTGGTCTTTTCACAACTCATTAAATGGTAAAGGAAAGAAATAGTGGATTTTGTGGCATATGGGGTTAGATCAATGTTTTCTGATTTGGTTTTTCCAGATGGTAAATCAGAATTTGATCCAATTATTCTGTTTATTTAAAAAATGCTAGTCAGTAGTCACTAACATTACATGTTCAGACTTCAGAGATGCGAAAGTCAAAACTTAGTGGACGGCATTGGGATTTAAATCAGTTATAATGGCTTTATTAGTCAAGTTTTTAACATTTTGTGTTAGATTGATCGGTTACTTAATAATAGCAATCTATGAAAAGGTGAATAGATAAACAGTTCAACACCATAATTCTTGTTTTGAAAAGACATAATCTTCTAGAGAAAATAAGTAAGAAGAAAGCTATATATTTTTCTTAAAATGAAAAACAATTTTGAGGGAAAACCAACATGATGATGATGAGCGTGACAGCAACATATCATCATTATTATGTTATTTCAATCATTTTAATTTTAAAATAAAACCTAATATATAATTTTCCCGCACCAACTCCACCTTTCTTTTTTCCTGTCCAATACCAAAAGCCTGGTGACGAACGAGGGCGTTTTGCAAAATTGACCATGTCTACTCCCTATATTATCTGCCAAACTTAAATTTGCCCCATTAGTTTGATTTCTTAAAATATTAGCTAATAATTAGCGGAATAAATTTAGTTACGATTATTCAAATTTAGCAACGATTGATGTCATCTTTGTAAATTAAATAAAGTGTTTTTGTTACACCTGAATTTGGCTCAAGGCAAATCCTGCTCTCGGCCCAGCAAGCTCCAAGGCCCATTTTCCCAAAGATAAGATGTAACCTATGTTTAGCTACTCTATAGTTAAGGAAGAGTTGCTTTTGTGAAGTATATAGTTAAAAACTAACCATATACACATTAACCCTAGATGAAAAGTTTTATATATAGTTGTATCATATTTTGGGAAAGGGATCATGCTCTTTTGACCACATTTGAGTATTAATACAATCATATTTTCGTCCATCCTGCTCGGAGCAGTCATCTTTTACTTAGTCTGCTCGGAATAACAAACTATCTGCTCTCCCGGACATCATACTTATTCTGCCGGCTCTCATCTACCATCTTACTTACAAAGAATCTCGAACCTCCATTATAAATTCAGTGTCGAACCCGCTCTCCGAGTTCAACATTTCGCGCGCCACATAGGGGTACTACTCGAAGATCTCTTTTCACGCCTCAAGATGGTAGATCTCAACAAAGATGCCAACTCTCGGTCACAGTCCGACCAAGCATCGGGAGGGACAACCGCTCCTCCCGGACATGCTCAACCCTTGTCGGGAAGTCCATCCGTCAACCCGACTCCCACCCCCCGTGGGTCCGAGCAACCCTCAAGCTCTGTATCTGTCCTCCAGCGACCAGGGTCCCCTATCAACCCTATCCCCATCCAGCAAGGGGTCGAGCATCTCATTGGAGCAGCCTCGGGTAGAATTGAGCCCACCAGACCAAACCAAACCGACCTCCGACCGACCTCCGAGCAAGTCGTAGATGTCTGCGTGCCTCCCACAGCTACGCAGGGCCACACCCAACCGGAAGCTGGAACCGTGCACGCAACATCCACCGTCGGACCACAGGCGGAGTACAGACATATAATGGATTTGTTGTTGAATCGAATCGACCGACAGGATGAGCAGGCACGGCGAACAAGTGCTCGCCTCAAAAGCTTAATCGCATCGCAGGGACCGCCACAGGATCCGAGCGGATGGGTGCAGCCTAGAGCAACATTCGAATCATCTATGGTACGATCTTTGATAGATTAGGCGAGGAGGCAGATCTATGGAGAACGATCGAGTCCCTTCGGGAACGCCCCACTGAAGGAAGAGACTACAAACCCCCAATCCACAGAGTTAGACACCGATCGCGTCCTGGCTGAGACCCAGCGAACTCTGTTCTCCGAGCACATAACGGCAACCCCGATTCGCAGTACTGCAAAACTCCGTCTCTAACCCTATGAAGGAGACTCAGATCCAAAGCAGCATCTCACCGCCTTTTCGATCGCTATAGGTCGAGTCCACCTTTCATCGGAAGAGCGTGACACAGGGCATTGTCAATACTTCGTCGAGTACCTATCCGGCCCGGCCCTGGACTGGTTCTCAAGGCTGGAACCAGGATCGTCTGGGTCCTTTATGCAACTGTCGACCGTGTTCCTAAAACACTACGCGCTATACATCAGGGACAAAGACTCGGACGCGGACCTATAGGGACTCATCCAGGGGGAAGGAGAAAAGCTGTCCGACTACATAGACCGATTCAAGGCTATGCTATCTCGAATAACGGTCACGGATACCTTAGGGCTCGCCGCCCTCAAACAAGGCCTATGGCCCGAATCCAAATTCCAAGAAAAATTGATCCTACATCCCATCCAGACGATCGAAGAAGCAATGCACCGCTCGGCAGGATACATCAGGCTTGAAAAGAACCAAGCCAATCAACTGAAGAAGGCTTCCCCAAGTAAACCATCGATAGTACGGCAGAAAGCAAAGGAGGTCGCCCATGACACCTATCGAGAACCTCGACAACACTTCAACCCAGACTATAAGAGAAAACTTTCGACTAACATCGTAGGAACCGACTCTAACACTCCTCCGAAGCAGTGGAATAAGTATTAACGGCCTTCGAAAGCCAAGGAACCCTCGGGAAACCAGGCCTACTGCGAGTATCACCAAATGCATGGCCACTGGACCTCACAATATCGGTAGCTCAAGGAGCACTTTTTCGCCCAGTATCAAGTTGGTGCAGTCAAAGTCGCGCCCCCGCCCGACAACGGAGAAAAAAGGAAACCCGAAGAGAGCTCGGCCAAGAACGAGCAGAAGGCCAACAAAATATTTTACCTTCCAGTCCTCCCGAAATGGCAGGAGGCCGACAAGTGAACAACAGCGAGGAAAGACCCGAGGAAAAGGGTGATGGTCATTATGGGGGGCTATAGTATGGCTCACGATTCCGTGAGTTCCCTCAAACAATATGAGAAGCAAGTGGTAATCGACCAAGAATGCTTTCAGCGATCCGAGATAGACATGCCGATCATATTTAATGAGACGGATACTAAGCATCTTGCGATGCCCCACAATGATCCCCTCGTCGTCGACTTGAAGATCGCCGACTGCAAAGTCGCTCGGGACTTGATCGACACCGGAAGCTCAGTTGATCTGATTTCAAGGACACACTCCAAAGAATGGATATCTCGGACGACAAAGTCAAGCCGAACGTTAGGCCATTGACGGGCTTCGACGGCGTAACCACCATGACAATGGGAACGATTAAGTTGACAGTACACTCGGGCGGTACCTCATAAAATGTAAAATTCATGGTCGTAGACAAGCCGGCCGTATATAACGCGATCATGGGAACCCCTTGACTGTTTTCTCTTCGGGCAGTGGCATCCACGTATCACCAATGCGTTAAGTTTCCGACTCCCACCGGCGTGTTCACCATCCGTGGAAACCAAAAGATGGCCATAACGTGTTTTATAGTTGAGAAACACCTACGTATGGTAAACCTAAACATTAGCTCCTCCGATGAATCTGCTTCCTCGGAGCCAAGGCAAGAGTCAACGATTCAGATCAGCATCGACCCGGCGTGTCCGGATCGTCGCATCAACATTAGAGCAGAACTCGTTGAGCCAATCCGCTCCTCCCTAGTGAAGTTCTTGGGCGAGAATATGAGCACCTTCGCCTGCTCGATGGACGATATGAAAGGGATACATTTCAAGCGTGACCACCCATGAGCTAAACATAGATCCCACATACAAACCAATTAAGCAGAAGCGAAGAAAACTTAGCCCCGAGCTAGCGCAAGCAGTCAATGAAGAAGTAGCCAAGCTTTTGAAAGCAGGGTCGATCACAGAAGTGCAGTACCCCGAGTGGCTCGCCAACCCGGTGGTAGTAAAGAAAAAGAATGGTAAATGGCGAAGGTGCGTCGATTTCACCGATCTAAATAAGACATACCCCAAGGATAGCTTCCCGCTACCCCACATCGATTAAATAGTCGAAACAACGGCTGGTAACGAGTTACTCTCATTCAGGGACGCGTTCTCAGGGTATAATCAAATCGCAATGCATCACGACGCTCCCGAAAAGACGGCCTTCATCACCGACCGGGGAACCTATTGCTATCGAGTTATACCGTTCGGACTCAAAAATGCAGGAGCGACCTACCAACGTCTTGTCAACAAAATGTTCGCCGACCAGGTCGGGGACACAATGGAGGTTTACATAGTTGACATGATAGTAAAGTCCGCATTCGCATCCGACCATGTCGAGCACCTCGCAGATTGCTTCAGAGTTTTGAATCACTACGGGATGAAGCTGAACCCAGCAAAGTGCACTTTTGGGGTTACGTCGGGGGAGTTCCTCGGGTATATCATCACCCAAAGGGGAATAGAAGCCAATCCGAAGCACATCGACGCAATCATGAACCTCCCCTCCCCGAAGAACAAGAGAGAAGTCCAGCGACTCACCGGCCGAATAACAGCTCTTAACCGCTTCATCTCGCGCTCAACCGTCCGTAGCCTCCCTTTCTATCAGCTCCTCCGAAGAAACAAAGCGTTCGTCTGGGATGATAAGTGCGAGGAAGCCTTCAAGGAGCTAAAGTCATACCTTACGTCTCCGCCAATTCTCACCAAGCTCGAGCAAGGCAAAACTCTTTATTTCTACGTTTCAGTGAGAAGCACAGCCGTTAGCGGAGTCCTCGTTCGAGAAGATCGAGGAGATCATAAACCAATATTCTACATCAGCAAGTCACTCGACGGAGCAGAATCGACATACCCCACCCTCAAGAAATTGGCCCTGGCAGTGGTGGTATCGGCTAGAAAGTTGCGTCTATACTTTCAGTCGCACACCATTGCTGTAATGTCCTCAAAACCACTCCGCACCATCCTGCATATCCCGAGCCTATTAGGAAGAATGGCAAAATGGGCAATAGAATTGAGTGAGTATGATATCGAATTCCGAAATCGTACTTGCGCCAAGTTCCAAGTCCTGGCAGACTTCATCACGGAATTTTCGCCCGATTATGTCACCTACAGGCAAGCCTTAAATAAATAGAGCCTTTACATAGACGGTTCGGTCCCACGGTAAGGAGCGAGAGTAGGGATACGGCTCGTCTCCCCGGTTGGGGAAGTCCTCGAACAATCTTTCCATTTGGATTTTCTCGCTTCAAACAACGAGGCCGAATGGGAGACACTCATCACCGGCATCCGACTGGCCAAGGTGGTCGGAGCACGCAAGCTACATGCGTACAGCGATTCCCAACTCGTCACAAACCAGCTCAACGGTGACTATGATGCCAAGGAAGAACGAATGGAGGCATACCGACGACTTGCTAGCAACCTCATCCTCTGGAATCTCGATAGTTTTCAGATCTCGAAGATCCCCTGTGCAGAAAGTGCCGATGCCGATGCCCTCGCTATCCTCGCCTCCAGCTTGCCCTCTCCGTTGAAGAGAACAATTCTAGTCGAGACAATCGCCGAGCCAAGCATTTACCTCCCCCGAGGCAGTGGCAAAATAACAATCGTGATGAACGAGGACGACGATGGCCCCATCCCACACGAGCATATCGCCCTCTCGCGGCCCCCACTAACCTCGATTGGCAAAAAGAGACAATCACCTACATAAAACACGACGAGCTCCCAACAGATATGTGGGCAGCACGATGGATTCGCGTCTGGGCCGCCCACTACGTCATCATCGAGGGAAAACTCTATCGGTGGAGCGCAACATGAACCTTGTTGAGCTGTGTCGCTAAAGGCGACATCTTCGAAATCATAGCCCAGAGCCATGAAGGGAATTAAGGAAGTCACGCGGGCAGACGAACCCTCGCTCTGAAAATCAATAAGTTTGTTTACTATTGGCCATCCATGCTTCGAGACTGTTCCGAGCATGTCTGATGTTTCGAAAAAATGCCAGAGACACGGCCCGATGGTCAAGTCACATACCGAACCACTGACTACGGCCACCATCGCCTACCCCTTTATGTGATGGGTGATGGACATCATCGGCCCCTTCCCGAAGTCGAGGCAAAAGCGGTTCATCATCGTCATCACAGACTATTTTACCAAGTGGGTCAAAGCCGAGGCCTACGCCTCTATCCGGGCGAATGACGTTCAGAACTTCGTCTGGAAATTTCTCATATGGCGCCACGGACTCCCCTATAGGATAATCGCCGATAATTTCTCCCAGTTCATCTCCAATACATTCGAAGAATTTTGTTCGAAGTGAGCTATACGCCTCAACAAGTCAACCCCGAGATACCCCCCAAAAAATGGCTAGGCCGAGGCAAAGAACAAGGCGATTATCTCCGAGCTTTAAAAGCGACTCGACGACAAAAATGGAGTTTGGGCAGACGAACTTGACGGCGTACTCTGGGCGCTCTGGACAACGCCGAGAGAGTCGACAAGGCGAACACCATTCTCCCTTGCCTACAAACTCGAAGCAATGGCCCCGGCTGAGGCCGTAGTCCAATCCGTGCGCACAGAAAAAATGCCAGAGGATCCACTCGCCAACGCCAATGCAATCCTGGACAACCGTGACTACCTTAAGGAGGAACGAGATTCGGCGCTACTCTGAATCCCGAACTACCAGCAGGCAGCAGCTAGATACTATAATAAGCAAGTCCACAACCGCAGCTTTGACGTCGGCGACCTTGTTCTGTGACAAGTCTACGAGAACACTAGGGAGATTAATGCCGGGAAGCTCGGTGCCAATTAGGAGGCCCTTACAGAGTCACGGAGATCATCCGGCTCGGAGTATACCACCTCGAGACCATGGACGAAACCCCTGTCCCTAAAATATGGAACTCTCTCTCAATTAAACGATATCACCACCAACCACGCTTCCCGAACGGCCCAACCCGACCTCCCCACGTCACTTAACCAAACTCTACATCCGCTCCCCAAAAAAAAAAAAAAAGGGGAGTACCTCGTACTCCAACTCGTTCCGAACGAGCTATCTATCTATCTATCACTTATAATCAGAACTACGTCTAGCTCGATCCCTATTTAACGAGTACATAGGCAGCTTCCCCGAAAGTTCAGCCGTGGTAATAAAAAAATTTTATGTCTATTCGGTCTCACTAACTAAACTAACCCTTAGTTTCTCAAGCGCTCCAAGCAAAAATCTGTATCGATGCTCTGGCCAAGTACGCGACCAGAAGAATACCCTTTCGCGTTTCCCATAAATGCCGTAGGGAAATAATCTACAAATTCCTAGAATACGGAAGTTAACTCGAGCAGGAATTTAAGCCAGACCTGCATGTTTTCCTAGGAACGTCTAAATAGTTGTTAAGCCGAGCATCCTCGCATACTTAGACACGAGACGGAATTCATCGTAAGCCTGGTCCCGACCTGCTGACAAACCAATTCGACTGTCCAACATGCGAACATGGTCGGATTCATATAAACACAAACACAATGCCCGAGTATCGCACTCGGCCGCATAAATAAAGTCGAAAAAGCGAACGTAAGGACGTCTTCCTCGGACCCGCTGTGTTTAAGCGAAAAAAGAACTTAACCGCATAAAGAGAAATTCAAGCCTTTCATTCAGAAAACCCGAGGATCAACTCTTTAGGCAAAACAAAAGAGGATCCATAGTTTCATCGAAGTACGTCAAATGCCACACTCGGCTAAAAGACAATAAAAAAAATCAATCGAAGCAAAATATTCAAAGTCCCTAAAAGCTAGGAAAACGAGGAGCCGTATCCGCAAAGCTGCTTAAGCCCGGGAGAGTGCAGTACCCTTTGAGCCGGATCCGTAACGCTGCCCGAACTCCAGAGAGTGCAATACTCTTTGAGTCGTATCCGTAACGCGGACGAAACCCGGACAAAAGAAGGATCAGGAGCTTTCGCTGGTCACCGGCTCGCGACCTGCCGCCCCAGCTAGCACCTGCCCCAAAGATGCAGCCTCGTTCGTGTCCCTGCAAAAACGTCCATCAGTCAGGTCCGCTGATGTATGCAAAAAAGGCAAAACAGTGGAAAAAGCAATTTTGGCTAACCTAGATGACCCGCACCCGGACCTCTCGTTGTGCCCATGGGTAGAGCCGCGACCTTGCCAGAAGGAGAACCGCCCCCAGCCACGCCACCAGGCACCTCAGACGGACAACTGTCGAGAGCTTCGACTATCCAGGAATCTTAGATCCCATACTCCTCGGGTTCGAACGGGGAAAGAGGACCGTTAGCCTCATAACTATCCGGGAGGATGTAGGATCCTGGAGTAAATGCGTACTCACGGTCGGAGAAATCCATCATCTCCTTCGCCTGGATCTCCCTAATAAGATCGTCAAATTTGGCCTGAAGTCCGGCCTTGTCCTCTTGGAGAATAACTACTCCAACCACCGCCATCAGATCCACGTCGTCGAACTGGGTTTTGACCTGACTGACCCGGCTCACGAGGCTGAGATAGTCCCTCTGCTCAATAAAGTAGTCTTGAGCCCTAGTAAGGGAAGTCTGCGCTAACCCGACGAGTTTCGTGTGGGCCTGTTCAATGGCAGACCTAGCGTGCGTGCGCCCATAATCACTCCTAGACATCTGCAGATAGGACATCTGGGATTGAACATGCTCGACTACCTCGGTATTAGCCCATTCGGTCACCCTAAACCACGATTTAAGGTGGGCATACTTTTGCTCGGCGAGACCCCTTAGGTCAACCTCGCGCGCGACCATACGACTGAGCTTTCTCACCGCGACATCCCGTTCCGAGGCGTATCTCCTTAGCCTTTCCAACTCTGCTGATGGACCGACCTGACCCCTCAAAGACTCATTTTCCCTCTCTAGCGATGTCTTGTGCTCCTTCAAGGACATGTTTTCCCTCACGAGTTACGCGATCTAACCCAGACAACCGTCTCCCGCGGCTCCCAGTTCAGGGCTCCCCAAAACTATATTTCGAGCTAACGATTCGACTAGAACCTGAGGGACTGGAGCGCTCTCGTCCCTCGGCCGTTTTCTTGAAACGGTCCCAGTCACCTCTAGTGACACGCTGGAAGTTCTACCCTGGTAATCAGGGATCACGGATCCATAGTAACCTAAGGTAGAAGACTCGCTCGGCCCCCCAAAGATCTGCGTACGACCATTGTAACGATCTGGTTGGGATTGTTGAGCCGAAGGGGTGGAGGTTGATCAAGCGATACCACGGCCGGTCTCTTCCCACGAACCCGGGAATCCATCTTTTCGGAGAAACACCTCGCCTCCCCAGAGCATCGTCGAGGCGAGATAGCGCCACTCGCTCCGGCGACATAGGCGGAAACGACCAGGGCGCTCTCGTCCCCTGACCGCACTCTCAAGGTGGTCCTGGCCATTTCCTTCCCGGAGTCTGTCTGTCTCGGCTCATTCGGAGGGCTATCTCCGAGACCACTAGCGATGGGCTCCCCCGAGTTAGACGGGATATATCTTCTCAAATATTTGAGGGGAATACCCTCGTCTTCATTGTTTTCCACATACCTGAGGCGGAAGGTACACAGAGGAGAAGGCTTGTCGAGATCTATTATAGCCATCCCGCCATCATGAGGTCCAGAGGCAGCATGTGAAGGAGAGCCAAGAACTAGGACGGCATCACCGGAAGCGGGTCTACGCGCCGGAGAAGGAGGACTTGCAGCAGTTATTCGGTCAATACCCCGACGGGTTCTGCGGCTCGACGGGATAAGGACAAGTTCGGAGGAACTTTCGGAAGAACTCTCAGAAGACATGTATCTAATGGAAGAGAGAGAGTCTGGGTATAAAGTCGAGGGAAAGATTTGGAAGCAAAGGCGATGAAGAGAGAGTAAGTCGAAGAAAGTGAGGATGAAGGGAAGGAGTGAGGCGATTTTATAGAGGGAAGAGTGAAGAGTCGCATTAACTAAAATCATGGGAATCGAGGCAACGCATGGTGGGGTAACGAACCATTTCCTAGAACAGGAAACCCTAGCTGCCCCTAGACGCGGGAAAAGTCATCATGATGGGCCCGAAGAACAAGGAGGCACGTGTCGGCCAGGCGAATCGACGCCATTCAACCGAAACCCTAATCGACGGGTAAGCGCGAGAAAGGAGAAGTCCATGTGTCAAAAGGGAGCCTCATTTATACGCTCGCTTGGCATGCCCGAGGGCACGAAGACAGCCCTGTCGGCCCATCCAGAGTCCGAGGAGATTGACTCCGTGAACCGCAAAGGCGAATCTACCGAGCATAATCCGGTATGGACGACCTGGTCCGCACGAGCTAAACTCGGTCTGCCTGCCCGTTACCGGAAAACCTCGACAAGCTCCGGAAGGGCCGAATAAGTTGAAGCCGTCTCTCGACCAGGTGAAATTAAAGTTCCCTCCATAAGCACTCCCCATCCGACAGGTTCGAGAACAACGACAAAGGCCTCGGGCCGAGCGAACCAAGGTTCGTCCGCCGAACGCAGCCGCTAACCGGGCCTTTTTGCTCTTCGTCCCACTCGCCTAATGATCTCGATCAACTCGGTATGCTCGCCCGATCGACTTTGGGGGGGGGGGGGGGGGGTCTACTGTTACACCTGGATTTGGCCCTTGGCAAATCCTGCTCTTGGCCCAGCAAGCTCCAAGACCCATTTTCCCAAAGATAAGATGTAACCTATGTTTAGCTACTCTATCGTTAAGGAAGAGTTGCTTTTGTGAAGTATATGGTTAAAAACTAACCATATACAAATTAACCCTAGATGAAAATTCTTATATATAGTTGTATCATATTTTGGGAAAGGGATCATGATCTTTTGACCACATTTGAGTATTAATACAATCCTATTTTCGTCCATCCTGCTCGGAACAGTCATCTTTTACTTAGTATGCTCGGAATATCAAACTGTCTGCTCTCCCGAACAACATACTTATTATGCCTGCTCTCATCTACCATCTTACTTACAAAGAATCTTGAACCTCCATTATAAATTTAGTGCCGAACACGCTCTCTGAGTTCAACCGTTTTTAGTTTAAAAATTATATTGTTCCATTTCTAATTTTTATTATTATTTCAGTTATGTAGTTTAGAGAATATACCAATATAATGTTACTTATTAAAGTTAGTCGTATGTTTTAAATATTGCACAATGACCCGAAATTTAATTTTCCTAAAGTTTTTTTGTAAGTATAATCGATCGGTTTAAAAATGTACGGGGGTGAAATTAAATTGACTAAAAGTTTAGGGTGTTGAATATGAGAGAATGAAAAGTTTCTGAAATTGAAAAAAAAGGGATGAAGAATCCAGATCATCTTCCAACCCTCTATAAATATGGTTTCTGCATTTTGCGGATCGTTGAATACTAAATCTAAAAAAATCCAGAAAGTTTAGCTTCAAAGATTCTCTACTACTTCCATGGCGACCAAAGTGTATATCGTGTATGTACAAATTTCAATTTTTGCTATCGTTTTTTCTGTGTGTGTGAATAATCGTCTATAGATATGTGCGATTTTGTCGATCTAAATCGATGAGTTAAGCTGTAGACCCATAGTGATTGTAGCGACTACATCTCGACTTGATTTGATTGTAGCGATGATCGAATGGTGTTTTTATGGTTTAATTGATTTTTCTCAGTGATTGTATTACTTCCTTTTTCGATTCGTCCTCTAGGGTTTGCGATTCTGATGGCGCTTGCCTTTTGCGATGGTTTGATTTAGGATTTGGCTTAAAATCCAGTTTTTATATCTCTCATACTGAAATCTATTAAATCTGAGGAGAAATGATCACATATTGTGAAATTGGTTGGTGGGTTTGATCTGAAGTTGACATTTGTGCAGGTACTACTCTATGTACGGTCATGTGGAGAAATTGGCTGAAGAAATAAGGAAAGGGGCTGCTTCTGTTGAAGGCGTTGAAGCCAAACTATGGCAGGTGAATTGCTTACTGTTTTAGTTCTGCTTATGGCATTGCCGATTTTCACGAGCACAAATACACTAGGATTTGAGTCTATAAGTAGCTTAGTAATCTGGTAGGGAGAAAGGATAAGATATATTGACATTAGATTCTATCATTCTTAGGCCATTGCCATTTCCAGTTTTGGATTCTTGACTATGACTACTGATTTTCTTTTGCTTTGCAAGTTTTAGAATCTTTGTCGGTTGTTTAGTTGGTTTGTGGCTCTGTGTTTTCTGCTTCACTGACTTGAGTTGGCTAGAAGGTTCTAGCCTCTGCTTATCGAGATTCGGATGTACTGATATTCTTGCTGCAAGTCCTTGACGATAACCTGTCCTGCATTTTTAGTTTCTCTTTTGCATAGGCTTTTTATGTAGCACAAATGACCATTAGGCTTAGTTATAGATATTTGTGTTAATAATGATGAGTTTGTTGTCCATAGGTACCCGAGACGCTTCCAGAAGAAGTACTCTCTAAGATGAGCGCAGCACCAAAGAGCGAAACCCCAATCATCACCCCCAACGAGCTAACTGAAGCTGATGGGTTTGTCTTTGGCTTCCC
This sequence comes from Draba incana, assembly GCA_963576765.1. Lineage (NCBI taxonomy): Eukaryota > Viridiplantae > Streptophyta > Magnoliopsida > Brassicales > Brassicaceae > Draba > Draba incana. Next base: position 24,760,720 of record OY755205.1, read on the forward strand.
AACAAGGTTTGGTATGATGGCTGCTCAGTTCAAAGCCTTCTTGGATGCAACCGGTGGACTCTGGAGGACTCAGTCACTCGCCGGTAAACCAGCTGGTATCTTCTACAGCACTGGCTCTCAAGGTGGTGGCCAAGAAACCACCGCGTAAGTTCTCACCCAAAACAAATCATCGCTTGCCTCTATCTATCTATATGTATATTGAAAACGTTATCTGGTTATCTGTAGATTGACGGCGATAACTCAGCTGGTTCACCACGGGATGTTATTTGTCCCAATCGGTTACACATTTGGTGCGGGTATGTTCGAGATGGAGAATGTGAAAGGTGGAAGCCCATATGGAGCTGGAACATTTGCAGGAGACGGTTCGAGGCAGCCAACGGAGCTGGAGCTAGAGCAAGCATTTCACCAAGGCAAGCACATTGCAACCATCACCAAGAAGCTCAAGGGATCTACTGCGTAGAGCTTAAAAGATTACGGTATCAATAAGAAGAAGAAAAAATCGGTTTGGTTCTGCATTTTATAATTATATATTCTCTCTTTGAATTTGGGGACTTTTGTGATTTTACTGGTTTAATTATCTAAAACTACATATGATTTTTACTTCACAGCAATAATTCTTGTCTTGATTTTACGTATAGATATGTATGATTTGTACTGTGTTGCACTCCAAACAGAAGATGCGTCGTCATTTAGTAAAGCTTTCAATACTCTTAACTGTGTTGCAAATCAATATATACTGTTGGAGATAACCGAGTATAGTGCTAGTACAATAGAGTTGGAGAAATTGGCATGTCTTGAGCTTGTCAAAGTTTGTATTATGTTTACAATTCATCATTGAATAACACCCAGTGAAACAGCCGATTGAGGAACGGTCTCAACTCATAACTAAATAGCGAAATCTTCCTAGATCGTCCAAGTGCAAGATCGAGTTTATTCCCCATGAATCTTGCAAGGTCCGTTTGAGCATGAATTTAGTTTTCTAGTTATTGTCAAGATGGATTGTTCTGATATTTGCTTTGTGGTTTTCTCCCTTAATGACGAACTCTCTTCTTCTTCTAGTGATTTTATTCTTCGATGCATTTTGATGTCTTTCTCTGGTTTGGTAATGTGTAGAAGATCTTTCGTGGAAACTTTACTTGTTTTCTTTGCATTGCTCTCTCGTAGTATTATTCTTGCTGTCCTCGTCTAAAAACATTGCGATTTGAATTTATATTAGTCCAAGTGTAAATTTCTTGTGTTAAGAGACGTTCTAGACTCCTGGTTTCAAATAGGAAAACAACCCTTAATATTTTGAAGAAATTACTGTGGCTGTGTAATGTTGAGTTGGGTTTTGTCTTGTTTTAGGTGCTTTCTCTATGATGTGCGTCAATATAGGTGTTCAACAAGCTCAACTGTTACGTATTAAGATCGAAATTGACTGGGGATGGCAAGGAATGTCGAATCTCCTAAAGAACTGTCCACATTGATGAAGCTGTCGACTCTCGAATGAAGTAGAAGAAAAGAGGAGATCTTTGAGCTGAACATAAATGAAAGGAGATGGAATTGAGGAGCAAGGTTATAGAAAAGAGAAGAATCTTGAAAGAAGGGAGTAAGAGCTTAAACTGAAGCTACGTAAGTTAAGTAAGGTTCTGTTAACTGAAATTGAAGGGAGCAATGTTCTTCTAACTCACATAGCTTCAGTTAACTAAAGCTGATGGGTTTGTCTTTGGCCTCCCAACAAGGTTTGGTATGATGGCTGTTCAGTTCAAAGCCTTCATAGACGCAACCGGTGGACTCTGGAGGACTCAGTCACTCACCGGTAAACCAGCTGGTATCTTCTATAGCACTGGCTCTCAAGGTGGTGGCCAAGAAACCACCGCGTAAGTTCTCATCAAAAACAAATCATCTCTTGCCTCTCCTTTCTATATGTATATTGAAAACGTTTTGTGGTCATATGTAGATTGACGGCGATAACTCAGCTGGTTCACCACGGGATGGTATTTGTCCCAATCGGTTACACATTTGGTGCGGTATGTTCGAGATGGAAAACGTGAAAGGTGGAAGCCCATATAGAGCTGGAACATTTGCAAGAGACGGTTCGAGGCAGCCAATGGAGCTGGAGCTAGAGCAAGCATTTCACCAAGGCAAGTACATAACAACCATCACCAAAAAGCTCAAGGGATCTACTGCTTAGAGCTTAACTTTTTGTAATAAATATTGAGTTTTCCAGTTATAAATAAATATAAAGTTTAAGACGCGTACATCTCACGCTCTTCTCTCTCGGGCGATTTTGAAGAACTTTTATCACCTCCGTTCACCGACGCCGTCGTTTTATCTTCGCTCGCCGGCGCCTTTCTCCTACTCTCCCTCTAGTCCCGCGATGTGCTCTCCTTCGAGTTTTTGTTCAACCTCTCCACCATTTCTTGCCGCCGAACCAGCTCCGCCGTCGCCGCTGACTATGTCCTTGCATGCGGTCACGCGGCCTGAGCTGGAGCGTGTTCTCCTCCGGTGGTCCACCATCTCTCCCTATTATCCAAAGCTATCATCGATTCAATCGATGAAACCCTACTTACCGCCGATCTCTTTGGATCCGGTGAGATGTTTGATGAGCTCGTTAAAATTCTTCTCCTCTAACTCGAGCCTGGAGCGAGTCACAACCACAGACCCTAGCATGAAGCTTTCTTCTGATACGGTAGCAGACGGCGCTAAGGACCGTGGAGATCTTGCCGGATCCTCACAATCTCCGGCTAGCAGATCCGGCGTCTGCTCGACATCTGGGTAGGGGTTGTTCTGGGCCTGGCCCAATCCGTTTAGGTTTGTGCCTTTCTCGGCCCATTGGCGTAAAAGCCCATCAAGTGTTCTTCATCGGTCGTTCATAGAGAACTATTCCTTGGGGAAAATTCTCAAGTTTTCTTGGTTCTTTAAAAACCCTGTAACCTCGACACAATGGCTCAGGTCTGATTCTATAAACCCTCCTCCGAGTCTCTTATCCGCACGAGCAAGTAGTGTAGCCTCTAGTGTGTTTTAGGACTCATATCTAGGGATAATATTGTTGGTTTCGTTTAATTAGATATTCAATGGAACAGTGCCAATCTCTCTAAATCGTGTGTATATACCTCCTCTTTTGAGGACGAATTCGTGCGTCATATTATCCTCTTTATGTGGGGTAATTGGCTTTCGGTTTCAAAACCGGAAAAATGCTCTGCCTATACGGTACGAGTCTCTATAAGCTCTACGCTTTCGGTCTTAACCAAGCGAGCTCTGAATGATTATCTGCTGGTCACGGGTCTAAAGAAAGTGAAAGTCACGAATATCTCTCTCCAAAGCTCAACATTTCAACGTCTCGTGGACGGGGATGTGGATGTTGTTCTTTTGGTGGTCGGATGTCTTTTGGCCAATACTTCAGGCAAAGTTATCTACTATTCGGAAAAGTTTTCGGATATCGACTCTGGCTCCCTGATATAACGTGAATTTGGAGTTTCCTAACCATGTTCTTAACGCGTTTTCGGAGCCTTTGGAGTTGTTTTGAGTTGATATTCAGGCCTTACTTCAAGAATTTGAACCACATGAGAGCGGAAAGGAACTTTGAGCAATTTGAGGCGAAAATGGAGAATTCTGAAGTATGGACCGACCGGTCCTCCTAATGGACCGACCGGTCCCATGGTGGAACGAGTCCAAGACCGATCCGAGAGAAGACCCATCAATCCGAGACCGGACCGGTCGATCCACTTACGGATCGACCAGTCAATCTGATGGCAATTTGAAGACCGAGGCAATGGCACATAGACCGACCGGTCTGCTCGGTCGGTCTAGCCACTGGAAGACTCAGACCGACCGGTCCCCTTACCAGACCGGTCGGTCCAGACGCTCTGAAGACTTGAAGACGAAACCGACTTAAAGGGAGACCGACCGGTCCAATCCTGGACCGACCGGTCCACTTACAGATTTTTTTAGGGATTTTTCCTTTTTCCGTTTTATCCTATAAATACCTGTTAGGTTTCAGACTTTTTACACACCTTCTATTCTGCACGTTTTTGGAGACCTTTTGAGAGATTGAGAGTTGTAATTGGGAGAAGAGATCATCATCTTTCGGAGAAGATTTCTGAACCCTTTTGTTTTCTTATTTATATTATGCAATTCTTATCCATGATTTCTGTTTCGTTCTTTATCATGTCTGAGTAGAACCCTAGTTAGGTTTTAGGGTTTTTCGATGGATTTCACCGATTGAATCAGACACAAATAGGTTGCTTATCCTTTATCATCTTCATCACTGTTAGGCATAATGCTAGGATTGAATTGGCCATTTAATCACTAGATCTTAGGTTGATATGCATTCCAAAAGTTTGCATATAGCTAGAACTACTGTTGATGAGTAATGCATTATAACAATCAAAAGTTTAGTTATAAAGTATTATGAACTGATTAAACTTGAACGTATAATGCTTGTCTAGGATAGCCGTGACCATGCGAAAGTATAGGCTCTCGAATCTCTAGGGAAAGTAACTGTTATCACGAAAGTGGAGTAGTTTATAAAAGTGTTTGAGTTTAAGATGCATGCATACTTAGAATCTGAATAGTTGTCTGGTTCATGATTGTGATTTCCTGAGAATTCCCTATTGCCTAATGTTTTTAATTATCTGAATTTAAACCGTTTTAATTTGCTTTCTTGTCTTTAATTTTGATTACAATCACCCATCTTGTTTCCTGCTTAGCTTAGTTTTAAAATCTAAAATTTGTTGTGTAAGCCATTGGTCCTTGTGGATTCGATCCCGTTATTTACTACTGCGTGCCTGTGCACTTGCAGTGATTTATTTTGGGTAAAACTCGATAGTATCAAGTTTTTGGCGCCGTTGTCGGGGACCAATTGTGTTTGCCTTCAGATTTGATTTGCGAATTTAGTCTAAGAATTTGCTAATTTATTTTTGTTTTTGTTTTGTTCTTTGGTGTTGTTTCTAGGTACCAATCATGGAAGTAGTAGATCATGCTGGTAATGAGGATCATCGAGCTGCTTTGCTCAACCAGATAGAGCAGATTCGTGCTGCAAGTCATGCGAACGCGCAGCAGGCGCAACAACAGATGCAGAACATGCAGCAAAAGTTTGCTAGGATCTTGGCACAACAGGTGCCACCACAAGGACATAATCCTCCGCCGCAGAGAGGAATTGGAGAAGAGGATAATGTTCATTCTTACTACCAGAATAGATCAGCTATTCGTGTTCCTGAGATTCAGAGGAACGATTTCGAGATCAAGGCTCAGCTGATCAATCTGGTGGAGAGACACGTGTTCCATGGGTTGGCTTCAGAGAACCCTATGGATCACATAGAGACCTTTGAAGAGGTCTGCGGGACGACAAAGGCTAATGGGGTACCTTCTGATTACCTCAAGTGCAAGCTATTCAAGCACTCTCTCGCTAACAAGGCTCTGAGATGGCTCAAGTCACTTCCTCCACACTCTCTCAACGACTGGAATAAAGCTAGAGCTGCTTTTCTGGATCACTTCTACACGAAGACTAAGACAGCTCAGCTCAGGAGCAGGATCACTAACTTTTCGCAGAAAGGCGGAGAGTCATTTGCTGAAGCCTGGGAAAGGTTCAAGGAATATCTTAGGGAGTGCCCTCACCACGGATTTACAGAGAATCAGATACTCAGGATATTCTATGATGGAGTCACCTGGGACTACAGGACCAATCTCAACTCGGCTAGCAATGGTAACTTCATGACTCAGAGCATTGAAGGCGCTTACAGATTGATTGAGAATATGGCGCAGAGCTCCAGTGATCAATGTGCCGAGTATGATCAGTCAAAGAGGGTATGCAGTATTGAGGCACCATCTGCAGCAGAGATAGCAGAGCTGGCAGCTGCTAAGATCAGGGACTTTATGCAGGGTAGCCATCAGGGCGCGAGTATGGCTGGAAACGCTTCAGATGCAATCTGCTATTCAGAGCCAGCTGCATTGGTTTCAGGAGGCACTCATGAGATGAACTATGTAGGTTGTCAAGGATTTTCAGGCTACAATACAGGATTTCAGAGGCAGTACGGTCAGAATTCAGGCTCCGGATACCAAAATCAGAACCAGTACCAGCCTAGACAACAAGCTCCTCCACCTCCAGCTCTTAACCCCAATGACGAGCTGAAAGCTATGATGCAAATGATGCTAGCCAATCAGCAGAGGACTTCCACTGACATTACAAACATCAATGGGCGTTTAGAAGCTGTCAATACTCACCTGAAGATGCTGGATACTCAAGTGGCACAGCAGGGAGAAATTGTTAAGCGTCAGCAAGGAACTCCTCCGGCTAAAGGAGAGCAGAATTCGAGAAAAGATTGTCATGCCGTTTCTGTCATGGAAGATGAGTCTCCGGTGAACAGTACTCTGCTAGATGATCATGTTCCCAAACATTTCAGGGACCCCATATCTCCGAAGCAGCTGCTTGGATTTCAGAAGATGGTACGAAGGATTCCCCATGCACTATCCTTTGAACAAGCTCTAGAGTATCGTCCTCTGCTCAGTCACTTCCGAGATTGCAGAGAGAGTATAGAAGAGATCGAGGTTTTGTTTCTCGAAGCAAGACATACGCCACCGCTGAGGAAATCGAAGAAGACGGCAGTGAAGGAAAAGGTCGATTCTGCTAGTATGACTGTGGAGGAGGAATATGTGGATGTAACTACAGGTGTTCTCCCTGCTAAGACTGATGTTAACTCCATGAGTGCTTGCAAAGCTGTTCTGGCCATCGAAGAGGATTACTTCGCGGAGTTCGAAGAGATTTTTGGGCCTGCAGAGCCAGTATCGATCAATACTGAGGAGTGCTATGCTGTGGAAAAGAGTAGGACAGTGCCAAAGCTTGGAGATCCTGGTCGTTTTGAACTCTCAGTGCAGATTGACTCTACAGTTTTTCCTCGCTCCCTCTGCGACACAGGCTCCAGTGTCAACCTCATGCCATACTCCACAGCAAAACAATTGGGCTTTAAGGATTTCTCTCTTCCTAACTTTTCTTTAAAGTTTGCTGATTGTTATGTTAAACGTCCTTTAGGCGTTCTTAAGGACATACAGCTTCTAATTGGTGGTGTTTACGTTCCTGCAGATTTCGTGGTGCTTGACCAACCTGAAGATCCAGGAGATCCTCTCATCCTGGGAAGACCATTCCTTTGCACAGCTGGTGCAAAGATTGATCTCAAGCACAGACGCATTGATCTCCAGCTGGGAGATAATGAGATGACATTCAAAATGGGCAAGATGCTGGAAAAGCCTGAGATCGATGACCCAGGCATTTTGATCCCTCGTGATGTTCCACCTGAGCCACCTTGAAGAGCACACACGTCGAGCTAACGACGTTAAACAAAGCGCTTAGTGGGAGGCAACCCACTTGTAAGTGTATATATATGTTCTTTCTTTTTCATTCTTTTTTCGGTTTTACCTTGGTTTTTGTTTTTCTTTTTTGGTTTTTCCTTAGGATTCTCGTCACAAAAGTTTGGAATCGGAGCCAGCAAACTGGACCGGTCGGTCTCCCAGTAGACCGGTCGGTCTTGATCCTTTTCTCATTGCTCGGTCCCAGTAGACCGGTCGGTCTGTTCGATCGGTCTACTCACTGGAGAACCTGGACCGATCGGTCTCATGGTAGGACCGGTCGATCCCTCCTGCAACCGGTCGGTCCTCATCGTTTCGCGTACGGACCATCTCCGAGCATCAAGACCGCGGATCGGGAAGCACCTCTGTCATCCCGACCGACCGGTCCCATACATGGACCGGTCGGTCCACTTGGTCTCAAGCCAAGCACGCGCTTTTTCCCACCCCTGACCCGTGCCCAGAGTTCTGCTGACGAAGTTAGACTTTCTTTTCTTTTTCATTTTTCATTTTATTTTGTTTCTTTTAATAGTCTTTCCTTTGGATCTATTTTCACACCGGGTCGGTGTGAAGTAAGTCTGGGGGGGGAGTACTATTCGTACTAATTATATTTTCAGTTTTCTTATTTTCAGTTTATTTTAAACTTTTGTGAAATGAATGCGATTCTAGGACCACATGATGTTTGCTAACTCTGTTTTTAGATGAACAGTGACTAACCAATGCAATGGGAAGATTAAAAACCCCATAGGCGGATCAGTGTTACCAGAAGGCTCCCGTCTCCTTGAAAGCTAACGCTGATACTAATATGCTATTCTATTTTTCTTAACTCAGGGAATTCGAAATCGCATAAGAAGTAGCAACAACGTTAGGAGTCCTATCCTTTTTCAAACACTATCCTCTCTTCAGGACTCCTAATGGCCAGGCTCACTTTTAGTCTGGTACCACACCCTTACCATAACCTTTCTTTCAAACCTCATGCATTCTATTGAAGACATTGACAGGCACTCAAGCGCAAAAACTCCGGAGAGATAGTCCGGCCAGTTGATCATTCTAAAGACCTCCCGGTACAATTTATCAAACTTTCTGCTTAGGATTTTGTTAATAATTTCACTTCTTTATTTATTTTTCGTTTTTCTTTTCATCATTGTGCTTAAAAAAAGCTAGAACTGATCCCCAACATCTTATCAAAAAAAAAAAAAAAAAAAAAACAAAACGAAAACGAAAAAAAAAAAGAAAAAAAAAATCTTTAAAATGCTGAAAGGGATCAGAATAAAGCTTAGATTTTAAAAGAATATCTATTAAGCACATTTCTTTTTCTTGTTCTCCGCATTATGTCCTTAGAGAAGCAGAAAGTTAGTTATTATAAAAGAATATGAGGTTTTAAGTCTAGGAAGTTGTGCATCATCCTTGGACTTAGTTCTCTTGGGTTTTTGTGCCATGACTTGCATTCGGCCGCGACTGAGGTTAGCCTAAACACGTTTACACCACCCCTAAATAGCCCAAATCCTTAACCCTTATGCGACGGACATTTTCCCTTTGGTAAGATTTCTGGACCCTGGTATAGAAGTCGCTGAGACATAGGAACTTGAGTATGGTAACATTGCTATGTATTTGGCAAAGTACATGAAGTACCATCTTGGTTTTTGATCTGTTTATGAGTTTTCAGGCGGTTAGCATTACATCTGTGGGGTCCTACAGGATTGCATTCAGCTCACAAAGGTTAGTTGGTTTTTATAGCTTCCTTGAACTTATTTCTAGTTTGGCTTCACTTGAGGACAAGCAAAGATCTAAGTCTGGGGGAGTTGATATAACGTGAATTTGGAGTTTCCTAACCATGTTCTTAACGCGTTTTCGAAGCCTTTGGAGTTGTTTTGAGTTGATATTCAGGCCATACTTCAAGAATTTGAACCACATGAGAGCGGAAAGGAACTTTGAGCAATTTGAGGCGAAAATGGAGAATTCTGAAGTATGGACCAACCAGTCCTCCTAATGGACCGACCGGTCCCATGGTGGAACGAGTCCAAGACCGATCCGAGAGAAGACCCATCAATCCGAGACCGGACCGGTCGATCCACTTACGGACCGACCAGTCAATCTGACGGCAATTTGAAGACCGAGGCAATGGCACATAGACCGACCGGTCTGCTCGGTCGGTCTAGCCACTGGAAGACTCAGACCGACCGGTCCCCTTACCAGACCGGTCGGTCTAGACGCTCTGAAGACTTGAAGACGAGACCGACTTAAAGGGAGACCGACCGGTCCAATCCTGGACCGACCGGTCCACTTGCAGATTTTTTTAGGGATTTTTCCTTTTTCCGTTTTATCCTATAAATACCTGTTAGGTTTCAGACTTTTTACACACCTTCTATTCTGCACGTTTTTGGAGACCTTTTGAGAGATTGAGAGTTGTAATTGGGAGAAGAGATCATCATCTTTCGGAGAAGATTTCTGAACCCTTTTGTTTTCTTATTTATATTATGCAATTCTTATCCATGATTTCTGCTTCGTTCTTTATCATGTCTGAGTAGAACCCTAGTTAGGTTTTAGGGTTTTTCGATGGATTTCACCGATTGAATCAGACACAAATAGGTTGCTTATCCTTTATCATCTTCATCACTGTTAGGCATAATGCTAGGATTGAATTGGCCATTTAATCACTAGATCTTAGGTTGATATGCATTCCAAAAGTTTGCATATAGCTAGAACTACTGTTGATGAGTAATGCATTATAACAATCGAAAGTTTAGTTATAAAGTATTATGAACTGATCAAACCTGAACGTATAATGCTTGTCTAGGATAGCCGTGACCATGCGAAAGTATAGGCTCTCGGATCTCTAGGGAAAGTAACTGTTATCACGAAAGTGGAGTAGTTTATAAAAGTGTTTGAGTTTAAGATGCATGCATACTTAGAATCTGAATAGTTGTCTGGTTCATGATTGTGATTTCCTGAGAATTCCCTATTGCCTAATGTTTTTAATTATCTGAATTTAAACCGTTTTAATTTGCTTTCTTGTCTTTAATTTTGATTACAATCACCCATCTTGTTTCCTGCTTAGCTTAGTTTTAAAATCTAAAATCTGTTGTGTAAGCCATTGGTCCTTGTGGATTCGATCCCGTTATTTACTACTGCGTGCCTGTGCACTTGCAGTGATTTATTTCGGGTAAAACTCGATAGTATCACTCCCTAACTATCATGGAGGAGTTCACCAAGTTCGGGAACTTCTTCTTTAGCGTGCATTTATTGTCTTTATTTATCTGTCTTTGTAATCCCCTTGGGGTTGATGTAGCATGTAACTCATCTGATGTAGATGTGAACAATACCTCCTTTCGAAGTGTAACCGAGTTTGAGTAATAGTAATCCATATGTTGAACAAAAAAATATATATATATCTACTGCTTAGAGCTTAAAAGATTATGGTATCAATCAGAAGAAAAAAGACTGCTTTGGTTCTGCATTTATAAATCATATATTCTTTTTCTTTAAATTTGGGGACTTATTGTGATTTTACTGGTTTAATTATCTAAAACTATATATGATTTTACTTCATAGCAATAATTCTTGTCTTGATTTTACGTATAGATATGTATGATTTTGTACCGTGTTGCACTTCAAACAAAAGATGCGTCTTCATTTAGTTAAAGTTGAATTTTTTGTTTAATCGCCTTTTATCTCGTTTTACCATATAATTAAGTAGTTACACGCATTGTACGCGAGATTAATTGATTATCGAGTAAATCTAAAATAGTTTTAGCTAAAAAATGAATTGTATATAAGAGAAATTATTTTATGGAATCCAAAACTCTACTCGATACAAATCGATTTTTCTAGTTTAGTTATAAGCCGGATTTGGTGACAAATCCAACCCATACCCAGTCGAAAACATATTAATTTTCAAGGTAATTTATATTTTGGATACTTTGGGTATCCGTTCAATTCTTGATTTGGTTTGAATTCAATCCGGGTTTTCGGTACTAGATGTTAGGCTTTACGCGGATATTTTGAATAGTTGATGTGAATTCGGTTCCGTATATTTTGCCCAGCTCTAACCGGAACAAATCAAACTTGCATATACTAACGTTGTTTGTTTGATTTGATATTAAACTATATATTAAGTACCACAAGTACACTCCACTTATTGACATTTGATAGTTATTATACAGTTAAAATATATAGTTTTATGGATCAAATGCTCATATGCCCCACTCGTTGAAAGCTAATGCAGAGATATCCTTTTTCAAAATTAATTTTGTTTTAAAACAAAACAAGGTCAAAAACAGAAAGGGCTTTGATCCAACAAAGCTAGAATCAGGTAAATCCGGTAACCCATCTGAAAACAAGATCTAACCCGGATATAATCTTTAAAGTGAAAACACATGTGTTTTCGATTTTTATTTTTCTTCTTCTTCCTACCTCTTTGGTGCGAAAATATAGGTTTGGGATATTAGAAATATGGTATCAGAGCAGGCCCAAATCCGATTGTGTGAATAATCCCACAAACTCTACGTTTCAGATGTCCAGTCCTGAACGTGGTGGGGGGTTGTTAAATGTTCCACATCGGAAGTTTGGAAGATTCCTATGTAGCATATAATATGTGGCAATCCTCCTCCTAATAAGCTAGCTTTTAGGAGTGAGTTAGGCCCATATTTCTAATAGGGGATTGATCGATTTGGGAAAAAAATATGGGTTTGGGGTCTAAACAAATCGAAAGAAATTATGGGTTTGGGGTTTAATCGAATCAAAAGAAAATCTAGGTTAAGGTTTACAGGTGGTGAATTCGATTCAAAGGAAATTCCTTGTACAAAGAGTAAGGCTATAAGCGAATATGGCAAATCAAAATCAATCTCCGCCAGGTCAAGAGCTGAAGAGAGAAATTGAGAAGAAGAAAAGATGAGAGAGGAAGAGAGGAATCAAGAAGAAGAGACGAATCGAGAGGAAGAGGGTGATGTGGTTGCAGACTAAGATTCATAACCAATGATATGTAGATATGAGCAAAATACAAAGAGAGTAAAACTCCAAACATATATAAATTGATACTTTTTCTGGATGCGGGAATTGGATGAGGAATTAGATGACAAATCGTATTAGGAATTAGAAGAGGAATCAGAGGATGAAGTACAAGAGGAATCAAATGAGGAATCAGAGGATGAAGTACAAGAGGAATCAAATGAGGAATCAGAAGAGGAATCAGGGGATGAAGTACAAGAGGAAGTGGAACCAATGTAGCCTTTGAGGATGTTCTTTATACCCACTGACTATACAAACAAACTAGATGACTTGCCCGCACCATGTGCGGGTGTGAACAATATTTTGAAACGTGATTAGTTTTAATATTAAAGGTATTATAAATTATTAATTATGAAAAGCTAAAATGTCGTAGCATGTAAAACTAGATTGAAAATATCGCATATGACTTACTCAATGATATGTTGAATAATGAGAACAGACGAAAAACATAAGTATGGTTTAAGAAATTTAAACAAAACAAAAATCAAATATAAAAACTAACACAGGTTTTGAAACACATTCTTATAGAAGACATTTATTTTTTCTGCATTTTATCTTCTTTGTCGGTGATTAAATTTTCAATATAATCCTAAATTTTACTATTGATAGAGTAACATATAGTTGTCCATTAAAGAATATATGTCTAGGTGATCTCCCGCACCTTGTGGGAGTTATAATGTATTTTAAAATTTTACATATTAAACTATATAGAGTTAAAGAAATGTGTATGTTGTTTTATGATTCGGTAAATGAAGTTATGGTTTTAAGTTCAATTTTTCTTGTCTAATTACGATCCGTGGAAAAAAAGCCTCTTAGATTTTTAGTTTCAACTAGGTGTTACACAAAGAAGGTGGTTGATACCTTAAACCATGTACTTTCAACAGAGAAGAAGAGATGGTTTTATGATCACCCCTAATTTAAGCATTTCTTCTATATGTATAAGGATTCAAACCATAAGGTAGATGGTATGTTCAAAATTTGTTGGGAATATAAAAGGGACAAATAGTTTGCGTCGATTGAGTTGAGATCAAATCAATATGATGAGCGACGAAGCTTTCGAAGCTGTACACAACTTTGAGAATCAAAATTTCTATAATCAATATCTAAGTATTATTCTTCAATATTAATAATTAATTATCTCTTCTTTTTACGGTTTCATATAATTTTTTCGTTTTTTTCTACTTAATTCTTGAACACTATATATATAATACTATATATATAGTGTTCAAAATATTTTGATAAATACGACATCAGTTTGAAGATTAAAAAAAAGTTCCTCCTTGGTCTCCTTCAAACTGCTTCGTGAAGCGGAGTCTCAAGATGCATAAATTGTGGTTCTACACCGGAAGTCCGTAGATATCATACGAGAGGCAAACAAAACCGACGATTTAACATTGTATCACGAGGCGGGAAAAAGTTTTGTTGCCACCGCAAAGTTTTGTTGCGAACCGGGAAGTTACACTTGTGATGTTCGAGGGGATCCAACAAAACTTCGATGACATTGAGGTTGAAGCTAAGAAATTACGAAAAAGTGACTGTCTGAGAGACTGAGAAAGAAGAATAAAAATGGTTGAAATCAGTTAGGTTAATCGTATTAAGTCATGTAGTTTCGTTGTGTTTGTTTCAGTTTAACTTTTCAATTTTTTTTTGTTATGTTTGTCCCCGAGTAGTTTCATATTAACTGAAGGGTTGAGATTGTTAGTGTAACTAAAGTCCTCTTTATGTAACATAAGTCCTTTTGCGATGGTTTGATGTATTCTTGTTAAAACAAATCCTATTATCTGCATAAATCAATATTCCCTTAAAATTTTGATTTAGTTTTAAAATTTAAAAAATTTCGTCTAGTGAATGGAAAGCTACTAAAAAGCTGTATAAGTTTTTCTTCAAAATTTCTTAGGAATGATTTAGTCAAATGCCTTGAGATGATACAAAATGATGAGTCTGATCCTCGAAGATGTACTTAATTTCGAGAACCAATTTTATTTAAGGCTCTCAAATTTTGGCTATGAAGAGAGAATAATTGTTAGTTGTATTAACAAAATATGCGAAATTGTTGTTCTTACTCTAAAGAATAAAGTAATAAAACATTACGATTTTACAACCGTTTTTACTTAGTTTATTAATATTAAATAGTCAAAACATTAAATCACAAATGCTAATATTACAACAACTTTTTAATTTCGTTATTTCAGAATTTGTTTTTGCAAGTATTTTGGTGATTTCACTCGACTATGCAATTTTCTATATTTCGTTAATAGATGAACATGCAACATTCAACTACATTCAACTAGCTAAAAAATCCTAACAAAGAAAGCAGTATGCAATTTGTTCAAAATTTATTGAAAATATAAGAGAGACGAATAGTTTGCGTCGATTGAGTTGAGATCAAATCAAAATGATGACTGAAGAAGCTTTTGAAGCTCTACACAACTTTAAGAATCAAAATTTCTATGACCAATATCTAAGAGCAGGTTCATTAGAGACACTATGGGATCTAATTTGGTGTGTCTAATTAATAAATTAAGATTAAACTTTAAATCTATAGATTCAAAAACAAGACTAAGTGTCTTATTTAGGATTTTTTTGGAAACACTACACCCAAAAGTGTCTAAATATGATAATAATTTAATTAAATTTGATTTTAGACACCCATCAAAAGTGTCTCTCATGAACATGCTCTAAATCTCTGAAAGTTTTAAAATGACCTAGCCTTTTTTTTTTTTAACATTTAAATCCGATCAAACCAGCAATCAACATAAATCAACAAACTAGCGGAAACATTTAAGCTAGAATTAACCAATAATTCCATAAATCATAAACCAATCAAATAACCAACATTGATTCCAATTTTAACAAGTACAAAATAATCTAACAACCTAAACACCAGTATCTAGATTCAACAACAACTCATAAAACAACTGAGATTCTAAATCATCCTCTTCTCCTTGTCATGATTCAATGATCACATTTTATATTTACTTGCATCACATGGATAAAAGAGATGTGTGAGTATTATCACAAATACTCAGTGAGACGGTCATTCCGTCTATAGGCTATACACACAAACCATATAAATGCCAAAATAAAACAAACAGCCAACAACACATGAGAACAAACCGTAATTATCAAGTCATTCACCTCTGTGTCGATCGACACACACATAATCAACTTGTGTTGATCGACACACGCCTTGTGTCGATCAACATACGATCGAAGACAGACCCATAATCGAGCCTCTCCTCTCACAGACCAATTCAAGTTCGTGTCAACAATCCCTGCATAAACCATCATCACAAACACACAAGAAACATCATTGAAAAAACATCATAGAAACACAATCACATGCTAATTCAATACTAAACACCACCAAATCAACCATTCTAACACTTATACGGCTCAAATAAGCCATGGTCGTGCACTCCCCCTAGCCCTTCTAATTGATTCGGATCAAAAATTAGGAACACACGAAACCAGCCACCATAGACACCTAACAACGCTGGTTCCTTCTTCTTCCTCTAGAAATCACCGAACAAACAAATACTCTTTGTTCTCTAAGTCACAACTCATATAGAACACTCACAATCTCCAAAACTCTTCTCTTGCCTCTCTCAATTCTCAAACGGCATGTTCTTCCTCTGAAAAACACGGCCAACACGATTATATATCGTGACCTAAGGTTCAATACCCAAAACCCACCTCCAAATCCATCGAATCATATTCCAGTTCCACTCTGGAATGGGCAAATTCTGCAACAACACACTCGGAAATTGATGCTCAACCTTTACATGCTGACACGTATCACACGCTAAGACCCACTAGCCGGTATCACATTGAATCACATACCCGAACCTTAAGGTCTATATCCTGTCGCATGCTTAGGCCACGATCAGACATTGATTACTCATACTCATACCGACATCATCACACTCTTAGGACGTCTCTCTCAAGCTAACGATGTCGGTGTCACTCTACTCTCAGGACGTCTCCCTCAAGCTCTGGATATATAGGAAAAACGCTTACTTTAGAGTAATCAATTCATATGTGTACAAGAACATGATGAATGGAACTACTTCCCATGATACCAACCTACCATTCCATAATTTGGCATATCACCTCCACTATGACTGAACACCTGACCAATAAAACTAACCCTTCTCAAGATCCACTCACAACCTCTGAAGCTTATCACTAATCCTATGTTTATATGTATGTTACCAACATTTATTACTCTTAACTCATTTTCACAGCCCTCATACTCGCAGGAACGCATCTTTAAGGTATCAGTGTATGATACCACTCACACTGTCAGGAACAAATCCTTCTAGCTATCGATATATTTGGAACTTGTCATCCCCTAGAAAGAACTTGTCATCCCTTGCTACTTATCTTGGTAAATCTAGATCCCAGATAAGTATACAGGAGAACTCATCATCTCCTCTGGACAACTCGTCATCTCCAAAATAAATGAGTTATTCGGAGACACCATAGCCCCTAGAGTAATAAATTTGAAACGCCTATAAACATCAACGATTATAATTGCCTCAAATGGTCCAAACCAACTCATGAAGCCCCAGAGTACACTGCATAAGGCTTACCCGGCTCAGCAACGCCAATACAGTGTACTCCTCTGCATCTCCAACAGCTTCGCCAAACTATCTTTGCACTCCTGCGACCATACAACTGGAACATCCTTCCCGGTCAACTTTACTCGCAAATATCATGACAAACCTCCTGTAATATCCTGGCAACCCAAGAACTCCTGATCTCGGTGCGTTACTCGCTCTAGGCCAAACTCTGATAACCTCTATCTTCGCCAGAGCCACCGACCCTCCCTCTGCAGACACAATAAGACCTAGAAAACTTATCTCTCGTTACCAAAAACTACACTTACGCAGCTTAGCAAACAACTTTTTCTCCCAAAGCTTCTCCAGCACCAACCTCAAATGCACCTCGTGCTCCTCAGGACTCCTCAAATACACCAAAATATCATCGATGACGATGCTGACGAAAACATCCAGATAATCCTGGAACACGCTGTTCATCAAACGCATGAACGCTGCTCGTGCATTTGTTAACCCAAACGGCATCACTACAACCTCAAAAAGGTCGTACCTCGTCCTCAAAGCTGTCTTACGAGCATCTACCTCATCAATCAAAATATGATGGTATCCCGACGCAAAGTCAATCTTGGATAACCAAGTAGCACCCCTCTAATGATCTAACAACTCATTAATCATTTGGAGGGGGTACTTATTCTTCGCAGTGACTCGGTTAAGTTCCCAATACTCGCTACACATCCGGAAACTTCCATCCTTCTTCTCCACGAACAACACCGGCGCTGCCCACGGGGAAGTACTCGGTCGAGCAAACCCTTTACTCGACAAGTCGTCTGGCTACTTCTTCAGCTCTGCTAACCCTGCTTAATCAGTTTCTCCGCCTAAATAACAAATATCATTCTCTAAGTTGGTCCCACTCCCAAAATCGGTCTGACACCCCGATATACCTACCTTGCTCCCTCTCGCTCAAACACCACGCGACCTCTAGGATAATCCAGATGAACCTTGTATCAATCCAACCAGCCCATCCATAAGATGACATCAAACAGTTTCGTTGGATTAATCACCAAGTTTGCTAGTATAAACCCCCAGCATTCTGCATAAATATGCATTTCGCTCGACCAAGTGTAGCAAGAAACCCCTCTCCAACCGCCTTAACCAAACCCATCATCTCTCAAGCATCGCTCCGGATACTGCTACTCTCAGCACACTCCAGAGTAATGAAGCATTTTGATGCTCCAGAATCAAATAAAACATGAACTCTATACCTCCCAATTTATCTTATGTCCCTGCGCAGGCTTGCCACCTTTGTTAGGACTCACCTGATGTTATTGCCTCCTCGACTAAACAGATGGGACAGCAGGAACAACATCTACTGCTGCCTAATCTCTAAGATTCTTCTCAATAGCAACAACTTACTCAACAAACTCCGCCCTCGAAGCATACCTGGACGCTCTGCAACGCATCCTCAATTCGGTGAAATTCCCCGCAAAACCTTTCCACTTGCGCCTGCTCATCATCTATACCTCGACTCGCATAGACCAAAAGCATGCTAAACTCTGTGTCATACTCCCGCATGGACCGGTCTCCCTGAACCAGTTCCACAAATCTCGTCTCAAAATGGCCCACTACCTCATGAGGAAAGAAATTAGCATAAAACTCTGCTAAGAATTCTCATTAGGTCCACACTGCCTGGCTCCGGCTAGCCTCAACACCTCTTTATCAGAGATGCGCATAACTATCGAGATACCAAATAGAACGGAAAAATCTGCTCTAATCTCAACCACCAATTATCAGCCTCCTCTGACTTAGCACTACCCGAGAAGAAACTCGAACCAATACGCTGCATCTACTCCATCATCCTCAAATATGACAGAACCTATTCTGCAACTGCACCCCTCGGTTGCATCTCTGTCGCACATTGCACTACTGGAGCCTGCACTGGCACCGCACTTGGTAACCGCTTCAAAAACTGAGCCACGATCTGCCAGACGATCATCTCGACCCATAGTCACACTGGCGATCGCACCCCCACTGGGACGTCCCGTAATACCAGTCCCACTCGTACCTTCTCTAGCCCTTAAGCTATCACTAACACATGTTGTACTTATGGATCCCTCCTGAAATGTCTACAAAACTGAAACAAGCTAACATGGTACTCAAGACCACACCCTCGGCGAACTCACACACACGTCCCCGCTAACACCCTCTACTGCTAGCAACCCTAGCCATCACTCTCTGTATTTCCCAAAAATACAGACCAAAAACTCTATCTCTAGCAACTCTGGCCATCACTCTCTGCATTTTCTAAAATACAGACTACAAAGCTAGAATTCAGAAATAGAATTCACAAATAATCACAATTACTTACCGCGGACTCTCTTTAAAGGTCCGAAGATGATGATCTAAGACTAATGAATTGAATAACTACTCATAATCACTTTAAAGACATAGTCTCAGTCATTCAACCTATTGCCCTACAACTGTATTGGCTCTGATACCAAAATGAAACGACCAAACTTTTTTTTTAATTAATTAATCCGAATTAATAATCACATAATTACTAATTCTCAACGATTAATTTCAACAAGCAAACAACCAGCGGAAAATCACATAATCAAATTAAACCAAGCAATTCCAATAAATAATTACATCCACTAAAACGAATTTCTAATTCCAATAACACAACTCAGCATTGCTAGTGACCTAAACACCAGGTTCTACTATAATGCAAACTCATAAGATAAATATCGTAATCATCATCTTCCTACGCCATGATTCTGCGATCACACATTCCTTTTACCTGCAATACATGGAACAAAGAGTTGCGTAAGTATTATCATAAATACTTAGTGAAACGATCCCCTCGCCTACAGGCTATTTATATCCACAGCAATAACAAGCAAACAACACAATTCAATACGCTCAACACATGAATTACTCTAGTGTCGATCGACACTGCCACTAGGTGTCGATTGTCACTCAACCAACAATGGTGTCGATCGACATTGCCACTAGGTGTCGATCGACGCTCAAAACAATAGTGGTATCGATTGACACTACCACTAGGTGTCGATCGACACTCAGGTTACAGAATCGCAGAACGAGCTTATCCTTACAGGACTCTTTCCCACGACGCACAAACCGATCGCTGCATCAAACAAACTCAATTGACAGAACACATAATCAACACAATTCACAGAAAAAAACACAATTTCCACCATTGATTCATCACATAACATATCAAATGATCATTCAACCCATTATTGGCTTAGATAAGCATACGATCACGCACACACCATAGCCTTAGGGATTAGGAGATTAATCAACAATACAACCAACACGAATCACAGCCTCAACGAGACTAAAAGTTACTGGTTATCCTTCTCTATCACCTAAGACTCACGCACAAGGTTTCCCCTAAACTAAATTAGAATTTCCTAAAAAACAGAACCAATGCGCTAACTTCAAATCAATGCTAAGGACAGGCCTTAACTCAGAATAATGATCGCAAATAAGATTCAGAAACTAGATACATAGAGCTTTCCAATGACATATAGATCATCACCTAATTCCCTCTGGAGCTACGAAACAATGTCCTCGAAGTAGTCTGATCACAGACCCGATTCTGCACAGACCTCCCTCGTGAAAACAAAGATATCTCTTAGCATACACATTCGATTGACAAACCGATTTGCTTCATGGCTAGCTAAGATAGAGAAACATTTACCCATTAAATTTCACGATGATCAGAACAGGTTTGATCATTCGATCCTCTTCTCCAACACACATGGCAACCAAACTGTCTAATTCTCACAAAACTATTCTCTTCCTTAAGAATTATCTCGAATCTCATTCTCTCTAATCTCAATTCTCTCAAATCTCAATTCTCTTATTTCTTTCTGAAAAACTCGGCCAAACAAAGCTGCACGAGTTATAAACGAGACTCTAGGGATTCTCCCTTTAACCGAAACAAACTGCGCGATTAAATTGAACCAAAACCGGGCCAAAAACATTGGTGTCGATCAACCCCCACCCTTGGTGTCAATCAACACCCCTTCCAAAATACTATATTTTGGTTTCGGGATGTTACAAATCTCTCCCACTACTCTGGATTCGTCCTCGAATCCCTACAAACCATGTATCCAAGACTAAACACCCAACCCAACCTGGTCAGTATCACCCAAGATCATCTCACTCGACCTTCGAGGCTCTCATCCAGTCTCATGCTTATACGTTCGTTTCCAAACATTTATTACTCTTAACTCATTACCACACCCCTCACACTTGCAAGAACACATCTTTTGAGCTATCAGTGCCTCATACCCCTCAAACTCTCAGGTATAAATCCTTTGAGTTCTGGGTACACAGGGTAACTAATCATCTCCTCGAGAGAACTAATCATCTCTCAATACTTATACTGGAAACTAATCATCCTAAATAAACATACAGGAGAACTAATCATCTCCAAAAATAAGTTATTCGAAGCCAACACAGCCCCTAGAGTAATAAATTCTTAAACGTCTATAAACATCTATCGACTAAAACTACCTCTTGTGGCCAAACCCGATATTTCCTAACCCAAACTTTCATCACAAATATGAAAAATCAATGGTCAACACAATAAATATCACATATAAGAACTAATCATCTTATAACACACATAAAAATAAGGAAACTCCACCTTATAAATCTCCATAAGTATGAATCGTTAAAACGCAAACGAAAATACATGAAACAAAATAACAACAGCACCACGTTAACTCTGAAATCAGAACCACAAAGATAGAAATAAGCTCAAGCCGCAAGCTTCTTGTCGAACCACTTCCTGAACTTAACTTCATATTTGCGTCAGGCCCCCGAGTCGCATCCTCAGTACCAACACAAACCCACAAAATTCTCATCGATGGAATCTTCTTCCGACGCAGCACCTTAACTCTCCTCTCGAGAATCCTCAAAAGTCTTGCCGTCACAGACAAATCAGGCTGAAGATCCCCCGGAATCTTAGCCACTAACTCCTCTGAGGTTTCCTCAACATCGACATATAAAACGCCTTATGAAATGCCTTCATAATTGGGGGTAACTCTAAGCGATACGCCAGCAGTCCAACTCATTCCATCACCGGGAATGGACCCATAAACCTCGGACTCAACTTATTCTCCGAAATAGATCTGAAATGGTCTCTCATAATAGCCATCTTAAGATACACACGACCCCTAACCTCAAACTCAAGTTCATTTCTCCTCTAATCAGCATAACTCCTCTACCAATCATGAGCCTCCTTCATGTTCAGCTTTAAAACATAGATCTTTCCCTTCGTTTCCTGACAAAATTCGCACCAAAAATGCTCCGCTCTCCCACTTGGGTCCAACATAAAGGCGTCTTAAACGGCCTCCCATACCAAGCCTCATATGGAATCATCCCGATATTTGCCTGGAAATTGTTATTATACGAGAGCTCAGCCAGGAACAAGTGATCCACCCAATGACAACCCCAATTAAGAACGGACATCCTCAACAAATTTTCCAAAGTCTGAATTGCCTTGTCTGATTCTGACGTAACTTAGGATCCCTGTCTAACACAATACGGGCTGGTACTCCATGCAGCCTCACAATCTGCTTCACATATTTCTTAGCCAAAACCACTGCTCTATCGGTTTTCTTAATGGCCAGAAAATGTGTTGACTTAATCAGACGATCCACAATCACTCAAATAGCATCAAACGTCCGCGAGTTAGGAAATTCCACCTCAAAATCCATCGAATCATATTCGACTTCTACTCTGGAATGGGCAAACTCTGCAATAACCCACTTGGAAAATGATGCTCAGACTTTACCTGCTAACACGTATTGCACGATATGACCCACTAGCCGGTATCATACAGAATCACACATCCAAATCTTGAGGTCTCTATCCCGCCGCATGCTTAGGCCATGATCAGACATTGATTACTTATACTCATGCCGACATTATCACACTCTCAAGACGTCTCCCTTAAACTAACGATGCCGGTGCAACTCCACTCTCAGGACGTCTTCCTCAAGCTCTGGGTATATAGGAAAAATGCTTCCTTTAGAGTAATCATTTCATACGTGTACAAGCACCTGATGACTTGAACTACTTCCCGTGATACCAACGTGCCATTCTATATTTTAGCATATCATCTCCGCTCTGACTAAACACCAAACCAACACAACTAACCCTTCCCGAGATCTACTCATGACCTCTGAAGCTCATCACTTATCCTATGTTTATACGCATGTTACCGATATTTATTACTCTTAACTCATTTCCACACCCCTCACACTCGCAGGAACGCATCCTTTGAGCTATTGGTGTATCATACCACTTACACTCTCTGACAAAAATCCTTCGAGCTATCGGTATCTGAGGAACTCGTCATCCCCTCGAGAGAACTCGTCATCCCTCGCTACTTATCCTGGGAAATCCACATCCCAAATAAGTATACAGGAGAACTCGTCATCTCCTCTGGGGAACTCGTCATCTCTAAAATAAATGAGTTATCGGGGACACCATGGTCCCTAGAGTAATAAATTCTAAAAGCCTATAAACATCAACGATTAGAATTGCTTCAAATGGTTCGAACCAACTCCTGAAGCCTCAGTGTACACTGTATAAGGCTTATCCAGCTCGGCAACGCCAATACGGTGTACTCCTCCACATCTCCTATAGCTTTGCTAAACTATATTCGCACTCCTGCGACCATACAAACAGAATATCCTTCCCGGTCAACTTCATTATAAACTGCACCATACTCGCAAATCCCTTGACGAACCTCTTGTAATATCCTGCCAACCCAAGAAC
Source organism: Draba incana (assembly GCA_963576765.1). Taxonomy (NCBI): domain Eukaryota; kingdom Viridiplantae; phylum Streptophyta; class Magnoliopsida; order Brassicales; family Brassicaceae; genus Draba; species Draba incana. Next base: position 24,784,428 of record OY755205.1, read on the forward strand.
TCCTGATCTTGGTGGCGTTACTCGGTCTAGGCTAATCTCTGATAACCTATATTTTTGCCAGATCTACTGACCCTCCCTCTGCATACACAATAAGACCTAAAAAACTCATCTCTCGCTGCCAGAAACTACACATGCGCAGTTTAGCGAACAACTTCTGCTCCCGAAGCTTCTCCAGCAACAATCTCAGATGCACCTCGTGCTCCTCATGACTCCTTGAATACACCAGAATATCATCGATGACGATTATCACAAAAACATCCAGATACTCCTGGAACACACCATTCATCAAACGCATGAACGCTGCTCGTGCATTCGTCAACCCAAATGGCATCACTACAAACTCAAAGTGGTCGTACCTCGTCCTAAAAACTGTCTTACGAAAATCAAAAAGTAGAGTTCTAATACAGTTGTTAACTGATAGGACAAGATTGTCTTCTCAGATTGGTAGCTTCGCTCTTTAGGTTATCGAATTCTCTGTATGGGTTGGAACCAATACACCACTCCTCATCCTGCGGATCCACTTTTCTCTCGACGCCTTAATGCTTCATCGTACCGCAGGGAAATCATAGGCTATTAGTTTCACCATAAATCGGTTTTGAGCGATAGATTAGTTCTCAACCTGCGGTACCATCTTCTGGTGTTCCACTCGTAGCTCTCCGTTCCGTGGTTAACCTCCAGCTTCTCCGTTTCCCACCCAATAAGTGGAGACCGATATCTGGCACCCTTGCTCAATTTCGACCCTTGTTAGCTCCCTCTCTACTCTAAACTCTACGAAGTTTCTCTCCAAGGTAAAATGGCTTCTAAGCTTAACTAGGCTAATATGATCTTAAATATGCAGTAATGATGCAATATGAGCGATGAATAAATGCAAATATAAGTCTAAGAAATGCTGAAATATGAGTTTATCATGCATTTACCCGGGCCCGATGCTTGAGTATAGCATCCAACCTGCAATAAAACATAATGTCGTCTGCAAATAGAATATTATTCACAAAATCACTATTCCAGGCTACGTGTGTGCCAAGCATATCGCTTTTTTCCTAAGTTAATTAACGCATACCAGAAAGAACCACCGTACAAAGAATGAAGAGGTCGGAGACAATGGATCACGTTGTCTTAGATACCGTAAAGGGATAACTCGACTTTGTGAACTACCATTCATGATAAAAAAATTATGAAACCATTAAGACGCATTCCATAAGCCATCATGTTCACACTTCATGGAATCTCATTTGCAAGCAAAATTTATTTAGAAAAGATCATTCAATACGGTGGTAAATCTTACTCATATTAATTTTCAATAAATAATTTAGCCAATATTAATTATAACATATCTAACAATCTATGAAAGGAACATTCCTACTAAGCATGGATAGACATATAATACGAAATAAAATAAGAAAAGGTTCATATATTAACAAAGTTTTATTTTTGTTTTTTTGAAACTTTATAATTACAAAGGTCACCTTGTAGTCTCATTCATTGGTTGCATGAACGAGTGGGAACAGTATGTTAGGTATAAGTTGTTTCATGTGCATGACCCGAGAAAGGAGTATCATGTCGTTTGATGAATCATGAATATATCTACTAAAATATATTTTTCAGTGAAGATGCCAATTCTTATACTTTTCCTTTTCTTGATTGTGCATATTTAATTTTGAGTATTTACCTCATATATGTAAGATGATATAAGTTTTAAGAAAAAATATAGAACATGCATGATTTCTTGAACAAGTTTTTGTAATTCGAAATACTGCGATAACATATCAATACATATGTGTAGCCATGTAGGCAAAAACAAAGTTGAAATTTAACAATAACAAATAATCGAAACAGTGGAAAATCATGAAATCTTGAATTTCTTGTAAATACAACGGAACCTATATTGCGTGTACCAATTTTGTATCCATATTTGGCCACAATCGACATGTTAAACCACATATATATATTACAAGTTTTTTTTTTTTTTTTGTCAAAATATATTACAATATTTTTTTTTTTGTGAAAATTACAGTATGTTAAATATATGTCTGTTAATATTTATGCAATTATAAAAAATGATGGTTGGAACATCGATTTAACTATCTAGACCATATTAAGAAAACTTCTTATTTATTAATATAATTTGTTAACTTTGTAGCTGTACGCCAGTGTTGAGTTTTTACATTCAACAGAAAACAATAATCAAAAGAAGCAAAAGTCTCATATTGTTGGTCGTGGACTAAGTAACTTGATTAGTAATTAAATATATATGAAGACAAATAGAAGATGAATAGTATGATATAATATCGGCAATAATGGTCACGCGAGACACACAAACATTGCATAGTGTTATGTTTGTGGTTTGTATGTCACAGTGTGTGTATATAAATATACTATTTATATGTACATGTATCTTCCATTGTCCAAATTGAATACATCCCATGATGAGCATGTTTGTAGCTATACTATTCTGATTAAAAATTATACTTATCCTGTTATTGTCCAGATGTGCTATAAAAACACTTAAACTAAAGCGCATACATACTATTTTCTGTTTCGAATTCTATTTTTATTGTCATTTTGATGTTAGCGGTAAGTTTACTGAATAGAAGGAAAAATTATAGTAAATAACTTTACTGTACTCAATATTTTCAAAATTTACGTAGTGAGATTTCCGTAGATAAATTGAGTATTCATTGGCGTGTTTTTTTTTTTAAATGGCAGGCATCTCATGGTTTTCTATATTAGAGAAAAAACACTTAAAGTATGGCACAAATATATTGATCAAATGACCATTTGTAAAATAATTTTTTTAGCAAATTGTAAAACTACAATAGATCGTATAATTTTGATGTGAGAAACCAAAATGAAATTAATTCAATGGATTTAAAAATTTAAATTGAAAGGAGAAACCAAAATAATAATTGAAATGCAGAACATATCACACACTGTCGTTTTTACTTGTACAGTACTACTGGGCCAAGATATCGCGCCTACCCTAGCCACAATGGAAGCCCGGCAAGGGAGCAAAGCTTTGATGTACCGCACGTGCGGGGGTACCTTATGGGGCCGGTCAAAAGTCAATAAATTTGTAGCCACACGTGTTAGTGATTGTCGGAATGGCCACGTGACAAATCCAGCAAATAACCGACACTCGAGTTGGAATTTCCTCTTTTCTTTCATATTTTTTATACCAAATCATTAGAGTTCTGGTCATTCTCTTTGCCGTCCAAGAAAATGATTGTGAATTTTTTTGGTTTATATATTAGTAAGGGCCTCTATTAGTAAACCAATGATCTTTTGTTAAATTTCTAGTGACATTAAAATTGTTGCAATGCTATTCTGCCGATCTTATCTTTCTCCTCAAATTATCTTTGCACGGATTTGTTAGTATAGTGATTTATAATGATAGATGCCAAAAATTAACATTTTCTTTTTATTAAATTAGGAGGTTATAGGTTGAAATCTGTAATTCTCCAGATGCAAAACCACAACATGTAATATTAATTTTGTCCTAAGTGCTACTCAAACCAACAACATCTAGATTTTGTCTTAAATTTTAACAAGCTATTGGCTCTTGGTCGAAAATTAACATTTAAAAGAGATAAATTGCCAATTTGCCATATTGATGAAAAGTTTAACATTGTAGCCAAATTTGAATTACGATATAACCATGGAGGACGCTTAATTCATCACTGAATTTTTGAGAATTTATGAAACTATTTTATTACAATCTTTGTTTCAACTCCAAAACTATAAAAGATAGAAAGAAAAACTCTAAACTTTACAAATCAATGCAAATATATATATATATATATATATATATATATATGTCAAGAGTTTGCGGAAGTCTGTTTTATTTTATATACAATTGAGAATATATATACATACATTTATATATGCTTAGGTATAACTCTAGATAATATAACTATAAGAGCTCAAATACAATATAATAGCCCAATACTCTCCTTCACGTTAGAGCATATAAATTTAAAATGCCCAACTTGAAGAGAAGTAGAAGGTTCAAAATGGATCATTACCCATGGGTTACCCGAACCCGCCCACAGTTTTAGCGGGTTAGATTATATTTTTGTACCCATATAAATAAATGGGTTTTGTTGGGTTATCCAAATGGGTTCACGGGTTTAATGGGTAAACTCATTAGGATCATGGGTTTCCCATTGGTTTAACATGAAATTTAATATAATTAATATATATATATTACTTTAAAAGATTTATATATATATATATATTACTTAAAAAAATTAGGTCTTTCCTTTAGTAAAAAAAATTAAGAATTTATAAAACTTTTATAAATAGAGATTTATAAGACTTATATAAATAGGAGTCATTGAAAGTGATGATGACAATGAAGCATATGCATCTGAGGAGCCATACCACTCAATCTCTATGAAGATTGAAGTGCTTTTTGAAAAGAAATCTTTAGTTTATTTATTAGTTTAATAGTTTTTCTATCTTATTGGTTTTATGGTTTTATGATTTTATTTAAGATACGTAGATATTTTAATTTAATTTGTTTTCTTTCAAGTTAAAAACATTTATTGGATTTATTATAATATATGGTATGTGTGGGTTTTTTTTCATAGTTTATTATGTGATTTAGCTTATATATGGATAACTTATTTAACTTATTTTTAATTATATAGTTGACTATTTTCCATTTAATAATTTTTGTTTAATGTTAAATTTCTCTTTGTTAAAAATTATTTTCAACCATATATCTTATATAATTGTTCGTATAGAGGTTTTGTGCAATTTGTAAAATTATTTTATGTTTTTTTTTTCCATTTTAACTTCTTCCTTTTTAGGTAACCAATTTTGATATTGAAAAATTTACATCTTATATATATATGGGTACCCATTTAACCCATAAGCCAAACGAGTTTTATATAAATGGGTTTGGGTATGTATATTATACCCATATAATAAATGGGTCGAGTCAAACCCGTCCACTAAAATCTCGTACCTATATGGGTTTGGTTCGGGTCGTGTCAGGTTGCCCATTTTGACACCCCTAAAGAGAAGTGACTCAAACTTTACCCGACTGAGAACCTTAGTGAGAACGTCAGCCGGTTGATCATTGGTGGAGATATAAGTGGGAAGATTACAACCAGCAATAATTTCATCACAAACGAAGTGTATATCATTTTCAATGTACTTCGTGCGTTGTTGCATGATATGATGATGAGCAATATGTATCGCAGACTTACTATCACAATAAAGCTTGAGAGGAAATGGTTATTTGGTGCCAAAGAAATCAAGAACTATTTCGCTTCTCTAACTACATCAGCCATCGATCGATACTATGCTTTAGCGGACGAGTGAGATACAATTTTTTGTTTCTAAGTCTTCGAAGAAAGAGGAGATGTGCCAAGTGTGAAAACATAACCCATCAAAGAACGTCGTGTTAGAGGACAAACAACCCAATCCGAGTCAGAAAAATGAGTGAGATTAGAACCACCATCAAAATGTAGCATAATAATTTTCCCAGGGATACCTTTTCAGTATCGAACAGTTTTCATAGCAGAATCTCAATGGTACAACGTTGGTTTATCCATGAATTATGAAAGAATATGGACAATATAGGTGAGATCATGTTGCGTAATAGAGAGATAAATCAGATGGCCAACAACACGCCTATACAATGCCCGATCAGAGTAAAGAGCATCAGACGCGGTAATAGACGATGATTTTGTTCAATGGGAACAAGAGACGGGTAAGAACGAAGTAAACCACATTCAAAAATAGTATCAAGTGTGTATTTCCTTTGACAAAGAAATATACATTCAGCTGTGCGAGAGACTTCAATAACCAAGAAATATTGTAACACTTCATGATCCTTCATATGAAAACACAAGTGTAAATACTCTTTAAACTTACAAATTGTGCCTGAATAATTACCCCCAATGACCAAGTCATCAATGTAAACTAACGCATAGAGATTTACCGTGGGAGTAATCAGAGAAAATAGAGTCGTATCAAAGGTAGACTTCGTGAAATCGTTACAGAGCAAAGTCAATTGAAAAGTAGCAAACCAACATCGTGGAGCTTGACGTAAGCCATAAAGAGACTTTCAAAGTCTACAAGCCTTGCGAGGATCAGACGGACAAAAAACCGGTGGAGGGCGCATATAAACTTCTTCTTTTAATTATGAACATCCATTTGGTAAAGTTCCCAATTGAGAATTGAGGCAACCATGAAAAATGGCGAATCGTAGTCATCTTAGACATTGGTGCAAATGTCTCATTGTAATCAAAACCTTCTTCTTCCCAATTGCCAAGAACAACTAAACGAGCTTTATAACGTCAAAGATATCCATCTGATTTAAGCTTAACCTTATAAACTCATTTGCTTACAATAGCTTTCTTACAAGGAGGCAAATTCAATATATCCTACGTGTGAGTATCTTCAAGAGACGTCATCTCTATCCCCACTGTATCACGTTATACATCATATTCCATAGCTTCTTTTAAAAAAAATCGGTTCATTAACAACTGTGGTTTTTGCAAGATAGATGATGTATGTAAGAGAAAAACCAATACATGTCATGTAGTTAGCTATGAGATAGGAAGTACCTAAGGGACTAGAGGAGAAAGATGATGGAGGCGATGACTGTGTGGGATCAGGAAGAAGTGCATCCGAGTACATTTTGTATGGCTCTAATAAAACAGAAGTTCATTTTTGAAGATGACCTCGGCCCAACAATGAGTGTGCTTGCGTTTCTGCCGCAGTAGATATAGCAATATTTGTGACATGAACTACACTAGTAGTTGTAGCACTTGTTGTATCAGAAGCGGGAGCTGTATCACTTGGGACTGTTTCAAGAGAGGACACATTTGTGACTTCTAGTAAAGGAGAAGCATCTATAACTAGAGGCAATACTCGTGGTAACACAGGAAGCATCTCAATACGAGAAGAAACATCTTCATCAGCATCAACAAACGGAGAAGAAACCAACTGCGCATTTGTGTCAACAATATTCTCATCGCTAACAGTGGAAGAAGGAGAGATTACATATGGAAAAACATCCTCATTAAACACAACATCACTTGAGACAAAGTATTCTTTGCGCTCAAGATCATACACACGTCATCCTTTCAGAGAAAATGGGTATCCAAGAAACACACAACAAGATGCATGTTCATCAAATATACCATGAATACAAGTGTCTTTTTGAGCATAACAAATTTGCTCACAAAGACAACCAAAAATACGAAGATCAGCATAGCTCGGTGGTTTTCCAAAAAGAAATTTATACGATGTCTTGCCTTTCATAACAGAAGATGGTGTGTGATCAATTAAATGACCCGCAACAAGGATGCAATAGCCCCCAAAACTCAATCGGTAAAGAAGTTTGAAAACGTAAAGTTGGAGCAACATTGAGGATATGTCTATGTTTACGCTCGACACGACCATTTTGTTGAGGCGTGCCGACGCATGATGTTTGGTGGAGAATACCGTGAGTCGAAAAGTATGATTACATACACATTAATTCGGACCTATTGTAACGCCCGTAACCCAAAAATACCGTGTGTTGGTCGGCACCGAATTTTAGTGAACCGATCGGTTTGATTTTTAATTGCTCGGTTTGGGCGTGGTTTTGAGTTAGAAATCCTAGTGCTCGTATTTATAATTGAGCAGCCGTATTTTTTAGAACAAGGAGATGGTTTTTGAGAAAGAAAAGAGAGTTAAGAGATTGTGGGTGAGTTTGGTGAATTCTAGATAAAAAGAGAACAGTTTTGTGGCTCATTGGTGTGTGAAGGGCCCCAATTTCGTGTTTGTCTTTGTTCTCATCATCCTTAAATCCATCAGGAATCGAGGTGAGTGCGCGACCGTGGTTTATCTAAACCGTATATGGTGTTAGGATAGATGATTTGATGGTTTTATGAAGGAATTGGATTTTGATGTGTTGTTCTATGTGTTCCTCGCTGTTTGCGTGTGTTTGTATGATGGTTTTATGCAGGGATCGTTTGACACGTAATCCAGAATTGATCTGTGAGAGGAGAGGCTTGATTATGGGTTTGTCTGCGAGCATGTGTCGATCGACACAAGGTGTGTGTCGATCGAGGCCCAGAATGTGTTATATGATTAAACTGTTGATTATTCTTGTGTTTTGGACTTGCTGCATCATTTTTAGCATTGTTTATGGTTTGTGTGTATAGCTGATAGACAGAATGACCATCTCACTAAGTATTTATGAAATACTTACCCATCTCTTTTTCCAGTGTGGTGCAGGTAAAGAGAAAGTTTGGCTGTGGAATCATGACAAGGAGAAGAAGATGTTTTAGGGTCTCATTTGTGTTATGTATTTTATGGAACTTAGAACCTGGTGTTTAGGTTGCTGGTTTGATTTCCTGGAATTGTTGAAATGAATAATTGCTTTGGTTTAAGTGATATATTGAATAATCTGGTTTAATTCAGGTTTAGTGATTTATAAGAATTTTTGCTTGTATGATTGGTTGTTTGGTTAATTGAATTTATGGAGTTGAGAATTAATTATTTATGGAAATAATTAATTCGAATTTATTTTTTTTTAAAATGTGCTAGGTCGTTTCACCCATTATAGTTCGTACAGTACGAATTACTTGTTTGAATTGTGGCTCAACCATGGCATAGAACCTTTGTAACAATGCTGAAACTTCGCTATTATTTTTCATCAAAACTACCCATACGGCACGAGAACATTTGTCCACAATGGTGAGAAAATAAATAGATCCACAAGTTGCAGGATTTTTGTATGGTCCCCAAACATCACAATGCATAAGAGAAAAAACTACATTGGCTATATTATCACTTTCGGTAAAAGACAAACTTGGATGCTTAGCCCTACCACAATATTCACAGGGGTCGTATACAATACTCTCAACTCCCCCTTAATCAACAAAATTAGATAAAGTCAAAAGCATATACTTTGATGGATGTCCTAACCGACAATGCCAAAGTTCTCGACCACAAAAACGACCTGCATCATTCAAAGACGACAAAACACCTTACAAAAATAATAGATCCCATCACACTTTTCACTGCCTCCAATCAAGTTTTTCGTTATACGGTTGTGCAAATAACAAAACTTGTCAGTGAATACGACAATACATGGTCTTTCTCTGAGCAAGCGAGCAACAAACAAAAGATTATTAGTCAATTGAGGAACGTAAAACACATGGGAGAGTGTAACATATTCTCTAAGCTTGATTTTTCACATTTAATGGCCAACGTGACGTCTCTATTAGGCAACCCAATGGGGCATTGAACAATATCACAAACATCCGATAAGAAAACAAGATGACTTGAGAGGTGATGAGAGGCACTTGATTCAATTACTATACCAGAAAGTCGACTAGAGAGGCATTCTTTACCACTAACCAAGTACCTCATCCACTAACCGAGCTTGAGTTAGCTCTGCCAATCCACTATTTTACGTATTCTCTATCCGCTTTCAGGATAACTATAACATCCGCGAACCAGAAATGCGTTTTCTGGTGGTCTTATCGAACAACACAAGGAGTGTGTCGATCGACACAAAAGTTTTTGAGGGTGTCGATCGACACTCGGTGGGTGTCGCTCGACACTTGAGTCTGCAGAACCGGGTTAATTAGATTTTAATTACGGTTTTTGACTCGGTTAATCGTATAAATAGACATAGGGCTCCGTGCAGTTGTAGCAGCCATCGTGAGCAGAGAAAGAGAAGAGATTTTGAGTGAGAATTAGGAGTTTATTGCTTTTGTGATTGATTGTTGCAAAGAAATAAATCTGAAACCCTCTCATTAGCGTGTTCGAGGCGTTAGGTTCCTTTTTCTCGTGTTCTTCGTGTATTTCGTTTGGATCAGTGAGTTCGTGGTCTTGGAGGGTCTGTTTCGTGTGCCTTTTCGTGCATAACCCGTATTTTGTTTATTCCTAAAACCTGAGGTGAGTTGTGACCGCGGTTTCTACGCGAAGACGATGAATTTGATGAGTTTTTGTGAATGATTGGTTGTGGTTTCGTGTGATGATGTTTGCGGAGGTTATTAAGGCTTGTATATGTGTTATTGTGGTGTTTTCCTTGCATGTTAACGACTCATGTTTGCCAAAAATCGTATTGTGAGAGGATGAATACAATTCCGGTGTAACACAGAGGCGTGTCGATTGAAACCATTAGGGTGTCGAGCGACACGAGTGCTGTTGTTGGGTCGATCGACACCCTGCAGATGTTTGCGGAGGTTATTAAGGCTTGTATATGTGTTATTGTGGTGTTTTCCTTGCATGTTAACGACTCATGTTTGCCAAAAATCGTATTGTGAGAGGATGAATACAATTCCGGTGTAACACAGAGGCGTGTCGATTGAAACCATTAGGGTGTCGAGCGACACGAGTGCTGTTGTTGGGTCGATCGACACCCTGCAGATGTCGCTCGACATGAGCACTTTGGTCGTGTTGATCTACACCTTGCGGGTGTCGCTCGACACGAGTGTATGTTGATCCTTCGGGGTCTAAAAATGTGTTGCTTTGTTAAGTGTGATGTTTTAGTCTAGTTTATATGATTATTGGTTTACCTGAGCCTGCTTGTTACGCCGGTAGGCGGAATGACCAGCTCACTAAGTATTTATGAAATACTTACGCAACTCTTTTTCCATGTGTTGCAGGTAAAGGAAAAGCGTGATCGCGGAATCGAGGCGTAGGAAGAGGATGATAGGGATGTTATGTTTTGTCGTCTAGTCTAGCGAACCAGTTGTTTAGGTTGCTAGTTTTAATCATTCCTGAACTTGGTATTTGAATTGTTATGGAATAATTGGTTATTTATTTTATTAAAGAACTTGATGGATTTGTTTGGTTTATTGGTTTGAGTGAATTATTGTTTTCCGCAGTAGAATTGCTAGGTTTAAAAAAAAAAAAAATCTGGTTGTTTCAATAACAATGAAGCTGGTAGCAATTTTGAATCATGTGGTAGTCTATCCGCAATGAGAACAATGAGAACAAGTAATCATTGCTCTTCCTCGGCCCATTGGACCCGTCATATTCAATGCTTAAACCGAGAAACCTACGGCATCATTTCGTACATTAGAGATACACAAAACATTTTGGTGTCTCTCCTCTTGAAAGACCATAGAAAACGGCGCAACAAGGGTTAACAGAGGTTGCATACACAGGATGTTTGACTTTATTGCACCAAAATGATTATTATCGAGATACATAAGGAATTGATATTTTTTGCTCACGATTTCTTTTAGCTTCGGCAGCTTTCATGATTTTACAATTCGAATCTCCACAACAACATTGTGGACTAGATTCATATTCTAATAAATTATCCCACATTAGCTTAAGTTTTCCATAGTATGCTTGAATCGACAAATTGTCTTGTTTAAATGTCACCACCGAAGCACTTAATTCATACATACAAGACTCATTATTGAGTGAGAATAGTTGTTGAAGACTTTCCCACACTTGAAAAACTATATTAACATACGAAATCGAGATCCTAAGTCCAGGCTCGATGCTATTCAAAATCCATGCCACCATCATACTGTTAACGATCCCCCATAATGTTCATCGTCTCTTTTGGTCGGTTTTGTAATTGTACAATCAATAAAACCCAACTTGTTTTTTTGTCTTAAAAGCGTTGCGCATCAGCTTCGACCAACACTCATAGTTGTTTCCATTCAACTGAAGCGTACATATTTTGTCATGGATCAGCTGACGGATGAAGATAATAATCTGATAAGAGGTTAAAGTCTTTAGTAGAAGACTCTGATTACTTCGTTGAACCAGTGTTACTCATGATGAATGAGAGCACACCAACGATTCACACAAACAAGAGAAACAAATTACTATCATAGAAGAAACTCCCAACGAAAGAAAAAAATCTCATCGAAAAAAAAAAACCCAGCGGTTTTAGGTATTTTAGAAAAGAAAATCTTATGGCTTTGATACCATGTTAAGAGACTGTCTTATTTTATATGCAATTAAGAGTATATATGCATATATTGACATAGGTTTAAGTATAACCCTAGATAATATATATAACTATAAAACCCAAATATAATACAATAGCCCAATAAATCAGTTTCAATATTATTTATGATAGAAAAAATATTGAAAAGAATACAGAGCTGTGACATTGATAAAAGTTACCCTAAGCGAATTAAAAAAAAAACTTCATTCCGTCTAGTATAAACATCATCATCGTACAGTATAATAAATAAAAAAACTAAACTAACGAACAAAATATTAGTTAAGGCGTAAATTTTTTTCATTTTTCTTTATTAAATCTTGAACCAAAATTTTAAAATCAAATTAACTAACCAATTTTTTCCAATCGATAAAATAGCCAAATCACTCAAATTATTGTATCTAACGTAAGAGAAGAGAAAATAAATCTCTTTGTTTTCCCTATTTTTAAATAAATCATATTTGTATATTTTTAGAGAATTTTGAAAAATGCCACTTTAGAAATACCTTCTGTCAAAAATGCTACACTTCTAAAAAAATATCACTCAACATAACATTTATTGTGACACCTTGGTTTCAGGGCATATATGGTATATGCGGTATATGCGGAGAGGCTTAAAAGAATTGATTTGGCTACCTATATCACCAAAGTGCACTTATCTTTTCGGTCACATGACTTGAGAGAACTCCAGAGTTAAGTGTGCTTGAGCTGGAGTAGTTTCAGGATGGGTGACTTACTGGGAAGTCATTTTCAGTATCGTGTGTGAGGTCAAAAACACAGGAAATGATTGCGTGGTGATTTGCAGGGTCAGTAAACATGACTTTCGAGCTTTCCGGACTAACGCACCGACTGTCGGACATGGTGGGCCCACGGGCATGTGAGTGGACGGGGGCCCATGGGAGGGGCGGTCGGGGCGTTACAAGTGGTATCAGAGTGAACCCTGACATCTGTGAATAGTCAGATTGTCGGAGTAACGATATTGGTATGCGCAACAAGGACGTTGCGATCTATTAGTGGGGGTGATTGTGACACCCCATTTTTAGGGCATATGCGGTATATGCGGTTTATGCGGAGAGGCTTAAAAGAATTGATTTGGCTTCCTATATCACCAAAGTGCACTTATCTTTTCGGTCACAGGTCTTGAGAGAACTCCAGAGTTAAGCGTGCTTGAGCAGGAATAGTTTTAGGATGGGTGACTTACTGGAAAGTCATTTCCAGTACCATGTGAGTGAGGTCAAAAACACGGAAAATGATCGCGTGTTGATTTGCAGGGTCAGTAAACATGACTTTCGAGCCTCCCGGACTAACGCACCGACCGTCGGACATGGTGGGGCCACAGGCCTGTGAGTGGACGGGAGCCCATGGGAGGGGCGGTCAGGGCGTTACATTTATGTTTGAGTTAACTATGTTATATGACATTTTTGATAAAAAAATATTTTACAAGTGATATATTTGAAATTCTCCCATTTTGTTTTTGTTAAATAAGTACATGTTTAAGAAAAGATAATAATTGTATCTTTTTTTTTGGTAGAGTAAATTCTATCTTTTTGATATATAATAAATGGTTATCTTAGCTGATAATATACAAAATTCAGAAAATAGACATAAGAAAGAAAAAAACAACCGATACAAGTCTAGCAAAAAAATCTCGAGTCGAGACAATAATATATGTACTTGTGTAGAGAATAAAATTTCCTATGATATTCCAAAAACAAAGCCAACCATGACTAAATTTCTAGGTAAAAACTTTTTACTACATTATTTACAAAAATAAACAAAAAATTGTGTATTAGAGTAATACCACGATTGTTTCTACCGGCTTTATTTACTTTTGTTCGTTTGATTACAAAAACATTTTTGTAATTTCTTTATTAGTTTTGAATTGTTTTCTTCACTTTAAAAATTGAGTCTGTTAAATGTAAAGAACAATTTGAGGCAAGTTTTGTGGTCTCTGATGGTCACACAGGGAACAATTGTTCTCACATGGGCAAAATTTCGTCATATTGTTTATTGCTACTTCCGAGATATTATGTATGCTACTTCTGACGTTAATGCGGTATAAATACATAAAATACTTCCTCGACTAATTGTATAATAATACTGTAGTATAAAAATGTAGGAGATTATTATGTTACATATAAAACATAAAAATGACGGATCTACATACATATTTTTTAATTTTTTATTTTTGATAAAAACATATTATTTAATTAACTAGAGTCCAAATTATATTCTCTGAAGCCTGACGATAAAAGAAATTCGATCGTTGGATCTTTGATGATTTTTGTTCACCTCTCGATGGTATAGGTAGAAAATTTTGGTTTTTTCCGTTAGAAAACTATAATAATTTACTAAATTCCATAATTAACAATCAGAGAAATAGGAAATTATGGTTTTCTAATGATTTTGCTTTTTTGAAGCAAATGCAAAAAGAAGAAAAGCTCTCATATTTATATGCGTTGATATACTAGAAAAACAATTCTCCTTTTTCACTTGACATAGCTAATTGCAAGAGAAGTAGAAAAAAAAAGGCTTAAAAGGCTGGAGAAACTTGAGAAACATAAACTGCTTATTTACACATAGGATTATGAGCTAAGCATATTTCAAAAACAAAAACATTAAAGAAAAACTAAAATAAAGATTAAAATTAGACACACAGACATGATAATTAATCACTTTTCTCGATATTCATTTGATTACAAAAACAGTTCAAAAGAACCTTCTACCTCACAGAGAGCCTCTCTTCTTCCTTGAAAGTTTCCATTTTAGTTACTTCCCCATTGCTTGTGACCAGGGACCCATTTAGGACACTTGGGGCTGAAGTAACTATCAACAACCCTAGAGTTTAAAAGCTCAATGATCGGAGCAAACTTCACACACCTCGGTGTCTTGTACTGATTGATCGATGCCCCCAAGCTTATCGCGTAATCCATGAGCTTATCGAAAGTCCCTGACTCGACTATCTTGATCTCCAATGGTCCAATGGACTTGTCACTGACCCTTCCTTGTCTATACACAGTGTTAAGTGATTCCTCTATGGTTAAACAGCAATCCTCGAAGACCGAAGGAGGAATTGGCGTGCTACCATTCATGCATAGCTCCCAGAACAAGACGTAGTGGCCCGGGATAGATGATGTGTCCGCATAGCTAGTGTACTCGGAGATCGTTGCATCGAACGGAACAAGGTGTGTTACCGCGTTTTTAACAGCGTTTTGAAGCTCAACCTCGTCGGTTTTGTCAGCATCAATGCTTAGGGCCACGTTCTTGCGGCATATGAAGCTGAATTGAGGCGCATTATTCTTGAAACCAGCCACTCTTAGGACATCACCCACTCTGTACCTGTAAAGTCCTGCAAAGAAAACCACAAAACAACACAAGATTCAACATAAATTCTCTCTTTTTTTTTTGGTAAATTCAATCTTTTTTAAAACCAAATCAATCAAAGATGGTTAATTTTTTTACCGGCATAGGTGGTGACGACAAGCTCATACTCCTGACCAAGCTTGACATCGACGAGATCAACAAGCTCTTGTTGTTCTTTTTCAGTGAGTGCTTTTGGAAGATTGATTGAGCTTGTGACTCCACTATGCCTATGAACAGGCAAGAACTCGAAATACGCCATGTTTGGTATGAGAGTGTAAGAGACTTCACTTGGTTTGCAAAGTGGCCTGAGATTGACACCAAAGTAACACTCGGAAGAAGCATACATTGTGCAGACAAGAGGCAATCCATTGCTATAGTAATCCAGTGTTGGAATATACTGTGACATTGTCCCGGTCACAATCACATCCACATATTTGGTGTTTGGCCAAAGTCTTGTGATGATCCCTTGCCAAGAGCTCTTCCTACATTCCGATTCAACGAAATCCGCCAGCTTTGGATCCGGTTTAAGAATCTCCCCGACCGCCTCACGTACCGAAGGATTGGTAATCTCGGAATTGAGGGTACCGGTTCGAATGTCACGGACTAACTCAGGCCAATGTTTCTCGAGAAACTTGATGGCTCTGATGAAACCAGAGGCGAAGACAGCACCGACACGAAGAACCTCTTTGTGTTGGCATAAACCACAAAGCATTTGAGAGTACATGCTCTGGTAAGAGTCAGGGCAAAGGATGGTTTGGTTGGGGGATGTGTAGTTGGTGTAAGGATCATAAGGTCTATTTTTGAAGTGAGAGGATTTGTAGTAACTGGTTAGAACAGGACGAGCAGGGAGACCACCTGGAGTTTTGGATTCGGATTTGATGAAGAGAAAATACATGCCTTTGCCTTTGTCAAGACCAGGAACAAACTTGTCCATTACAGGCATCAAGAGACTGTAGAGGAGTGATCTTCTGTCTAGTTCCTCTTCTATTGTTGGCATCAGTTTCCTTTCTCCACCAGATGTCCCTGAGCTGTTTACATCATTTCAGACAAACATTGAGAAAATTTTTCTTTAAAGTTATGAAATTGGGTATATGTCTATCCAATGATTTCGAGAAAAAAAAGTAGACCCATATAAAAAAGTTGAGATTTTTTTTGCTTCTAGATAAAGTTTTTAACAGTGAACGGATGAGAAAGTGAAAACCTTTTTGAGTATCCATTAAAACCCAATAAAGATTCGAATGTTAAATCTTAGCTTAAGTGATGAAACAGAGCAAAAAAAACAGAGTCTTAAAGATCTCAGTAATAAGAGAAGAATCTAATGGTCAAACCTTGTGAGGAACTCAGAGATGGGGTTAGAACAGAGGATTTGAGATTTATCTCCATTAGCGATTCTGTTGATCTCAGGTTGAATATCCTCGTAAGTTACGACAGGCATGATGTGTTTGAAAGTCTCACGGTCGGTTCGTCCTTCGAGCCCGTGCCGTTTGAGGTACTCCACGTCAGCATTACGTGAGAGGATCTCCTCAAGAACACGTCTCTGGACATCATCAGCGTTCAAGGTCACTTCTTCGATGAATTGGAGTGTACTCTTGTTCTTCTCCACCAGGCTCTGATCAGGAACCTCCAAAGCTGCGATCTTTGGTGCTTCAGGCATCGTTTAGGTTTAGAAATCGAAATGAGAGATAGAGAGAGATCTCAAAGAAGAGTGAAAATGGTTTGCTCTTGTTTTTAAAGCTTTAAGGGTGTGAGGAAGAATGGAAGAGAAAGGGTTCATATATATAGAGGGAAGGAGGAAGAAGACGAAGAAGACGAAGAAGGTTTTGAAGGGTATAAAGGTAATTTAACAATATGTTATATATCCAGGATTTAAGTGAAAGGCTTACTATTCGTGTTTGATTTACTTTATTTCGTTTTCTTTTGGTCGTTTCTTTTTTTTTATTTCGTTTCTAATACAAATAGTGGGTATGTATTGTATTTTTATTTTCCGAATGAGAACTTTATTAGTAGCATAGTTTATAGACATTCAAACTATATAGTACTCTTTAATTCGCCACTTTCTTTTGAGTACATCGCTTGGATGTTCCCCTAACCCAACCCGGGAACGGACCGGCTCCGGCACCCCTTCTCCCGAAGTTACAGGGTCATTTTGCCGAGTTCCTTCGGCATGGTTCAGTTAATAATATATTTTAGAGGCCCCATATTTTTCCCCATCATTTAACCGAAAATAATTATCTTAAATGTAATGATCATGTTGAAGATCTCCAACTCAGGTTACCATTAGTTTTAAAACGAATTAACTATGAATAGGGGTTTTTTCTATAGAAGATGGTAAAAATTTTAATCAAGAATTGTTAGTTAGCTTTTGTCTATTTGTTACTCAAATAGGTTTTTACGCCTTGGTTTTATAAGACAGTCAAATCAAAAGAAAACAATTTGTAATTTTGTTTAGATTGGATTTGGTTTGGTTTTCAGTATGCATTTTCAATATCGGTTGGTTTCGGATTAACTAAAATATTAATTAACTTTAAGTTATCAATGTAGTACTAATATTTAACGAATGTATAGTTAAAATTATAAAATTTTAACATATTTTGGTTCATCAATTAATCTGATTTAATTACATTTAAATTGGTGTCAGTTTATTTTTGGATTTTAAAATATTAACGTTCTGAACAAAATTTAATCTCAGTTTCAGTTTAAAAAGTTTCGATTTGGTTTGGTTCATTTTTTTTCTTATTCGATATTGCTAAGAATAATTGCATAACAAACAAAATGAAAATAAATATTCTAATAATAATGTGACTGGAGCGATCAAATGCAAAGAGGTCTAGAAAAGGGTATTAAAAAAATGAGAGCACAGAAAAAAAAAAATAATAATAATAATAAATAAAAAAAATGAGGGCACAGATTTTATTAACGGGATTTACCCGGTTGACCAGGACCGTGGGAAAACCGGCAATATCCGGTTAATCCGCAGTAGTTTCTAACGGAGTTGTCCCACAAAATAGCGGCACTTAAACTCCCCGAACCCTTTTCTATTACCTAAGTTAACATTTTTTTATCCATCTTCCGTTTCCCGGTAACACACGTGAATAAAAAACGGCGTTCACTTGGAATTTCTAGCGGCATTTTGGTCAATGTATCGGGACGATAAGAAATTGGAAGTATTACAAGACTTGTGGGGACCAGACAGCTGGACTCCATAGTTATTGTTTGACACGTGTACGTGGTGTTATACTAACTAGTTTGGTGCCTTCACGTTGTTTATTTTCATGCGATTTTTTTGGCTCGATTTGTTATAATTTTCATCATCCATGAAAATCAAATGAGTATATAATCAACATTTTGTTGGGTGTTTGTGTGTGTGAACACATAATGTTTTCAATTAAAGAAACACAATAAACATGAAATCAAATATAATTAAGAACCATCTGTTTGTGTTATTGAAAAATATATATATATATATATATATATATATATATATATGAAATATTGGCAAACCTTAGATTGTAAAACTAAATGTTTAGAATTTTGTTAGTGAATTATCACATCGGGGATAGTAGTAATATTTTACCTCAAAGTCCAGTATTTAGATACGAGAACATGATGGTAATATTTAGCAAAGATATTATTCCCCTCAAAGTGTCTTCTACTTTTCCATTTATATTCCTGCTTATCTAACTTAAATTCTCAATGTTTGTTTTGGAATGTTCCATTATATAGTGCACGGAAATTCTGGAAGAAGGCACTAAAATTATTAAAAAATGACGCTATATACAATAAATATAATATACTACGTATACGGTTGATGGGTTTGATTTTGAACTTCTAAGAAAATTATAAGATAATTATTTTAAAAATTATGCAAAGATAAAAGAGCAATGAAAATCATTCAGATTTATCATAAAGTCAGAGTATGTTATTTTTACGAATTTTTTTTTATCACTTTTATTGAAAACGAGTGAAACGAATAAATGTAAACACATATATACTCCCTCCGTTCTTTGGAGATTGATTTTCTAGCATATTTTGGTTGTTCCACAAAGATTGATGTTGTAGATTTTTTATATTTTTTTAATCAATTTATATTTAATAAATTATAAGTTCCAAAAAATATTGAATGAGACCATTTAAATTTAGAGAATAGCTATTGGTTCATTGTTATAAAAAAAGTGTTTGTTGCAAAAAATTGTATTAATTACTAAACACTATTTATTGTTTCTTAATTTGTGTAAAAAATGCTAGAAAATCAATCTCCAATGAACGGAGGGACTATATTCCTGCTTATTGTATGTGTGTGTGTTTTATACTAACTCTTACAAAGTACTTGTGCTATCAAAAAAAAGGTATATATATTCTTTCGTTGACAAGTTGGTCAAAATTTTATTCGTCAAGCAACTTTGTTCAGTCGAGGAATATCTTTCAAAACTCGACATCAGTGAAAGCTATTGATAAAATATATTGTAGAAAACTTGAACTTATAAAATAAACCATATACATAGTCAAATTTATATGTTAGGTTTCAAAAAATTCATATGAGGGCTAACTTGAGTACCATAATATGATCATAAATCAGCACATAACTTATAACTAGAAATGGACTAATACACATTTTAGGTTTAAAACCGGTGCCTAACAAATGCGTAGACGTTCATGTATACCGTAACAATCTTTACTTCGTGTTTGTATTTTTTGTGTGTGTTTGTATATTGAAGTCAAATATTTAGGGAAATTGTTTGACTTACTAAAAAGAGTGAAATGTCCCCCCTCCAAGGTAGTCAACTTCATATACTTAAATATTCTTGCGGGTTAATTTTCTATGCCCAAAATGATTTTTGAACATTTCAGCTCCCTTTCAAAAATATTGTGAAGATGTAAATTCGTAAGGGAAAAAAAATATTACAAAACATTACAAAATGAAATTAGCAATTCGGCCAGCATTTTCTATTCTTTTGCCGATTTTTGGCTCGCAATTTCCGGGGATGATCCATAAATTCACTAGACAACTCCAAGAAAAATAAATAGAACATTTGAATAATGACAATAAAAATTAATACCATATAGGGAAGAGGTTTTATCGTTTTAAGAACAAATTTGTTTTTGACACGGAACATCCGGTATTGCCACGTGGGATCTCCCCACTGATAAGGCCGAAAATCAGGTGGAAGTGAGTGCACCGAGATGTAAGGTAGGACCGCACTTCTTCAGGCCAAGCCTGTGGGCTGTAGTTATCTCTAGCTAGCTAGTAGTGCGAGGGCGTTTATGGAATTTGAAGACATTTTTACAATCCGTACACTTAAGTGATTTCTAACTCTATACGTTTCATCGCGACACAAAGTTTTTGTTGTGCTATATTATACGGAAAGGCTATGGGAGGCACCGACCGATCATTGCAAATCTTTGACCATTGACTTTTTTAAAAAATCTTTGCCGAAAATGTCAATGAAGATGTCAATTTAGTTATTTTGTATTCTCAGTTTTGTAGAAAGATATTTTTGAGTTTTGGAAAGATAGAAACATACTAAGAGACAAGTATACACACGAGTTGAGATGAACTAAACGACCCAATGATAACGAAGGGCCAAATCGCCTGAACCATGTGATGATATATTTTCTTATCATTTGCTTGTAAATTGTTTGTGGAGGGCTGAAAATAAATTCTTTGTAAAAGTGCTTAATGTTGTATATTAAAAATCTCGTCCATGCATGTAATCTTCGACCTTAATCTAGCTAATCATATACTTCGCACGTGATATTGCAAAAGCCAGCAAAATCTACTATACGTACGTACTATATATGTATACAATAATATATCTATGTGTGGTTGTAACTTTGTATTGTATCTGCTTACACCTACTTACGTACATTTATGTTTAAATCAAAATTTTCTGTAAACTAAAAAGGCAAGAAGAACATGTAACTAAAGCTGATCAATTATATATACTATTATTTAATTACTGGATTTTTTCGAATAACTTATAATGATGGTGTCACAACGTGCATGTGGTTGGTTGAATGTTGAAAGATGGCTTTATGGTTAACTTCCAGGGAACAGCACATAGGATATCAGCATTAGTTAATTAATTACTGTTAGTTATGCTTAATTAATATCAAATTAGTTCATCGAAACCAACGACGTGGTCCCTAATTGTTTCTTGTTTCCCGATCCTGCGAGCTATAGTCAAATTAAACTCAAAACCCCTAGTTGTTAGTTGTGTACACACTATTTTCTTGGAAGTGAACTGGAAAATGTTCACACATCAATTCTTGGACAAATTATCGAACCATCCAAAAATGAATAGAATGAACATTTTTCTGTAGAAAACTATAATTAAAATTTTGAAATGGTCGTCCAAGACCTTTTCCAACTCATTTAAACTATGTTGTGTGTAGTGTTATATTGTGTAGTAAGGGCATCTTTATCAGTAGTATATATAGGAAGTTCTTAAATATAAAATTATTAAAACACACACTCTCTCTTCTTTTTACTCAACTTTATACCTTCTCTTTCATCCTTTTACTCTATTTTTATTAATTTTATATTTAAACACTCTATCTTCCTTACAAAAACTATTCCCAAAAGTTCTAAAAATAACAACTCTCTCTTCCATCATACTCAACAAAAACACTCTCTTTTTTCCTTTTACTCAAATTTTAATAATTTTATATTTCAATATACCCCACAAAAACACTTTTTTCTTCCTTTTACTCAAATTTTAATAATTTTATATATTAACAACTCCACTAACACCCCTCTAAATACTACCAATAATGATGCTCTTATAACATAATAAAAATAGCAATAGCAATGTCCAAATAATGCTCAAGGCTGATTCGAGAAGTAAAAAAATAGCAATGTCCAAATAAAAATAAAACATCTATTAACCTTATAACATAAAATCTTAACTTTAATCTTTGCGAGGTTTTTTTTTTTGCTTCTACAAAAAAAAAACACTTATCTTCTTTTTTTTTGTCAACCACATATCTTCATTGTTTAATCAAAAATGTTATATACCTACAGACAAAACAAAAACATATAGTTGTATATCGACCATGAAGCGCAAAGAAGTTTACTTTCATATCATTGAGCTCAGTTAATTGAAATTTTAACATCTGCAATTTGAATACAATTAAGTCGATATTAGACGACAAAAAAAAAAAAAAAAGTCGATATTAAGTCAAGTAATTTGAGGTAACATGCTAAAATGCTTCGTCGACTTCCTTGAAGTTTCAACAAATCACTCGAACCATCTCTACTTGTCACACTGTCACAAGTATGAGCAACTAGCCATGTGGACATTTTAGTAATTATCTCAAGAAATTCTTCATAATTCTCTAACATATTTTCCTTGAACCAAATTTTATATTCATTTGCCGCAATATCTAGCGTATATTGAAGCTATCAGCCAACAGTGTTCAATTTGTTTTTTATAATTTTTATCTTCCAAATATATCATAATATCAATGGAAACATCTGAAACAAATCTTCATTACCACCCCATAGGGATAAATACAAATACAACTCTATATCAAGATTTTGAAACCACGCATAAGCTCTAAATACATGTAGTGTCTAAGGTGAAGGCAGGACCGTGTCTGATGAAAAGGTTAAAATTCTATAGTTTTTTTAAATAAGGAAAGTGATTAAGATTATAAAACAGGGATTAAAGTGGAGGCAACTGAAAATTGATTGGGTAAGAAAAGATTTAAAAAAACACATGAGAAAGTGGCTTCTCTTTGACAGTCCTTGGAGATTGTGTTTTAAATCTCAATTTCTCATCTTCTATGGAATCTATAAATGGTGACAGAAATCATGGAGTTCCTTATTTTCTCTCGATATGTATATAAGTATGAGTGATATATATTTTTAAAGGAGTGCAAATAAATTTGGAAAATCTGCAATAAAAATGGTGGTTTCGTAATATTTAAAGATAAATATATCACTAGTTTATCGTTGCTAAAATTCTTGAATTGGAATTTTCCAATTTACTCGGCTTATTTATGCTAACGTTTTTGGTTTTAAATATTTTTCTCAAAAGATAACATCCATCTTATTATTATCTCATCAATATCTCATCTGATATATTTAGTTGTATAGTTTGATTGGCATAACTATTTTTAGGCCATATAATAGTATTTGGCAGGCAAAACGTAATTGAATTTGTAACTTGTTTCCGTTTAACCATTTAGACTTTTGATTATTTATTGTATGGTCTTATTTCTTTTCTCTCCAGCTAAATTACAAAATTAATGTTTAAATTAGAAACATCAAAGGGAGGTGGATTGTAATTGGAAAAAGGAGGGTTCAATGAATATGTTTTTGACTATTGTACGACGAGATCGTACGGTCCTCGCACAAAGCCAGTGGCACATATAAACGAGTACGTAATGACAAATTCCACATACAACTTCGAAATAATAAAAAGCAATACATCAAAATGTCTTTTGAAATTTGGTAACGAAGAGAAGGACAAATTTAAAGAACGGAAAGGCGAAAACAAAATCACGAGAAAATAAATAAAGGTTTGATTTGATTGTCAAACTTTCTCTAAAAGCATGATTCCAATGCGATGCATCCTTTCGTCTTGCATTATCATCACAACCATGCGAATTTTTACTGATAATAATTGAGAAAATTCTTTCATAATTTTACAGAGTTTTATCATTCACACAATTTTACCGCGATATTTATTCATATGAACTTTTATCATCATTGCATGCACCAATTATATATTCAAAGTTATATAACATTTTTTTTTGTTCTAAGGGTAATATAACACTACCATCCAATATGCTGATAATAATCGAATGTACCTACCACATTTACCATATTTACAACACCTATACCTACCACACCACTTCTAGCATCGTCACCATCGAAAGCTTAATGTCTACATCTTAGTTCCATCTCTTGTCGTTACAATTATTGAACTTTGTAGTCGATCGGTTGTGCGAACATCAAAATTATATAGAAGTACTGATGAATTTTATCCTTATCCTTGACTTTTTTGTCAGGTAACTATTAAAAGAAGATACCCACTAAAACTGGGGCAAATAAAAACCTCTTGCGATTGCACGAAGCATTGACAAATTGAGTTTTTCCTTTAATTGTCCTCTCTTTACTCCTTTTAGTAGGACAATAGGATTTGTTCTGAGGTACATTCCATGCATTTTTAAATAGTGTTATTGGTTTTTGTGTCTTCACCAGTCAAAATGTTTATGATATCTATCCGTTTGGGTGAGTGAAATAGTTCTTCAAGAGATAAAATGTTGGGACAAAAATTTAAATAAAAAAATAAGTTGGGACAAAAAAATGTAACCACGCAAGCTTTCACTTACGAGATTTTTTGGGGAATTTGTTTATCAAGTGTCTTTCTATTTACATCTGCTTATTGAGAATGTATGCTACTAGTAATTTGAGTTTCACAAATCCATTAATTGAGCTTACTCCCATTGTATGTTGAATTCAATTAGTATCTCGTAACACAATGAAATGATAATAAAAAAAATCATTCTATAGAATATATTAACTTTAAGTGATGAAAAGTTGTGGAAATAATTCGTAAAATGGCGTTAATTTCCATCAATAAACAGTGTTATAGATGAAAGTATTCGTGGAATGGTGTTATAGATGAACAATTATTTTTGTTTCATTATCCATGCTGAATTGTAGATACATGATCATGAAAGTCACGATCGAAATATCATTCTAAGAACAATGAAGACAAAAAATTATATAACGATAACTATGTCACTAGGTCAAGTCCACTTGAGATGCATGGGTGATTTACGTCTTAAATATAGTATCATTAACGACTGACCCTGTACACCGGGGAGATTATAGATCAAAGATCCGGAACTTCAACGGTTTATAAAAAAATTGATAAATACGTCATTTTAGTGAATAATTGGTTAGATTTGATCAAACATATTATCAAATTATTATCTTGGAAAATAACATAACTTCTCACCCTTGTATCTATTTGACATCGTTTATGCAGACTCAAAGTTATCCCATTACCTAGACAGAGAATAAATTTCTATCACTCATTTATCAAAAAAGAATGAAATTCTATTATGAGCCCATAGTTAGACGATTAGGTTCGGACAAAGCTAGTTACCACTTACCACTAAAGAAACTATATGAGTCCGAAGAAGTTGCTTTAGCTTTTCATGATGGATTTGCTCGCTTACGGTTCAAATTCGACACAGTTGTGTATGTAAATTACAAATCGTTTTTCTTACCAGGTAATTGATTTTTTTTTTGGCCAAAAGAATTGATTTTGGTTGATTCATCTGAGTTTCATTTTAATGGCTTCAAGTGATGATATATTTAAACTCGCTAGTTCCTAATTATGGGTAAAGATTACATTTACGGTATTATAGTGAGACCAAATGATTTTAGAAGACACTTTAAGACATAACAAAGTTGATAACACAACGAACACTAACTGAAGAGAAATGGATGGTATGGACACAAATCACATGCTACTACAATATAAAAAAATGAGTGTGTCGGAAGTTTTGCCTTTTCAATGTTTCATTTCAATCAAATATTAGACTATTTCATATTAATGTTAATAGATTTTATTTGATATTTGATATTATATATTATCACATTGACTACTGTCATGAACTGTTGTAGACTTAGGCTTAGGTTCGGAATTAATGGCACGATGAAAAGCACGGGTGATTAGCAATTTCGGAAAGGATATACATTCATATGTATCCCAAAAAGTTTGACAAGATGGGTCGAACAAAATATAGCACACTTAAAACTCTTAACATAGATCCTTAATAACAATCTCATGATAGCCAAACAATTTTGTTAAGTTTTTACAGCTTAGGCGTTAAAATGTTTTTTCTTTTCTTTTTGTTTGGTCATCAGACGATAAGTAATTAAACTCTGCCGATTTTGTAATCCTTCAGTTAAAATGTTAAGAAAATTTCTGACAGTTTAGGAGTCAATAAGTTGTATCAAGTGATATGTAATAAATTATTTTACTTAAGAAAAAAATACACTATTGAATAAATAAAGCGAAAAAAACTTTAATTAACAAATTAAAAGTTGACAAGTGTCATTACTTTTTTTTTTTTTTGGTTCAACCATGTGTCATTACTTTAGTTAAAAAATTTATCGTAGGCTGATGGAGAATGGAGACGACTAATCTTACCACATTAATTAAACATTGAGCATGATGATACCATTTTTTTTTAATCGTCTGGAATTATTATATAGAGATTATAATCATCATTAGACTAATTTGATCAATTTGACCTAATCCTATTTTGATGATACTCCACTGCATGTTGTCTTTGCAATTATGGTTAACAGCTTCTACATAGGCCTCCATGATGCATCAACTCTCCATGTACGACATCTCTCATGATGAACAA
This sequence comes from Draba incana, assembly GCA_963576765.1. NCBI lineage: Eukaryota > Viridiplantae > Streptophyta > Magnoliopsida > Brassicales > Brassicaceae > Draba > Draba incana. Next base: position 24,811,114 of record OY755205.1, read on the forward strand.
GATCTCCCCGACGAACGGCTCTGCATATACGACATCTTCCATGATGGATAGACTCTCCCTGACCAACGGCTCTGCATGTACGACATCCCGACGATGGACATGGTCTCCCTGAACGAGTTTGAAGCTTCTGAAAAATGTCCTCCATTAATCTGCAAGAATTTGTTTTGTCTGAGAATCGAACCCCAGACCTGATGTAGAAACCTTTAAACCCTCGACCACTGAGCCAAGGGGCTTCCACTGATAATACCATTTTATATGGAAAAAAAAATATATTCTTATATTTGAGGAAAAGAAAAATAACAGGCATACGAACTCCAATGTATTTTCTATTTTATACTCTAAAATAGGAAAATATATAGTATTCATCTATTTTTTCTTCAATATATCTTTATTCTAAAAAAATTGCTATTTTTTTCTATTATAAAAGAACAAATAACATTTCTGTATTTCTTCCTCTAAAAATAACAATATCTATTTTAGAGTTGAAAATAAAGATAAGTTGAAAAAAAAATAGAAGAATGCTACCAACTTCTATATTTTTTGTTGTTTTGATAACACCTAATATATATATATATATATATATATATATATATATATATATATGTCTTTTGTTAAGTTTTCACATATAAAATTAGAACTCTGAAGTAACATATGAATGACACATGTTATGTTTTTTTTTATATACCGTTGAAGTTCCGGATCTTTAATCCATAATCTCTTCGGTGTCCGGAGTCAATTGTTGATAATACCACGTTTGAGGCGTAAATCACGCCTCCTAATTGGATTGAACTAGTTAATATATTCATAAATGACACATGTTAATAAATCATTAAGTCCGATTGGTAACCTAGCTTTTTTAAAATCTGGAGCGGTAAGCTTTATAACATAGTGCAAAGCCGTATAGATAAAGATTTGAGATAAAACTGTATAAATAAAGATTAGTGTAATAGTGTTGGTAAAATTTTTGATAAAGTTTTCGTGATTGGTACAATCTAAAGCGGTACAAATTAAAAAGTGGAATAAAGATTATTAAGATTTCAACCAATCTAACCCATTATCAGCTAGTTTTAGTTTAAAATAATAGCATGATCTCAATGTTTAAATACACACGGCTAATCCAAATAAAAATTGATCTCAGTTAACTGATATATTTTCGACTGAAACGAATTTTTTTACCATTTATATGATGGGATTCATTCAAAAGAAAGAGATATCATTTTCCGAGAGACGAATGAGAAATTTTATTATTTAGAGTGAGATCAAATCTAGAATAGTATATAACTGATATGAACTTATTTAGTTGAAAATCAATGTAGTTAACACATTTCATAGAGAACAAGTTGAATAAATTATATAAAGAATAAAAACTGATGGTTTTGTGTGGTGATATAGTGATTAAAATGTCAAAATTATAAAGTTGTTATACTGTTTAAGACTTGAGGTCTCCTAAAGTGGACTTATTGTAATGATGTGAATAAAATCAAAGCATTTCTTTTCTTTTTAGGCAGGGTGATGGCTGTTTTTTTTTCTTTTCTTAGAACTTAAAAGGTAGGGTCATCGTTGAGGAAATAACTAAGAATCTATTCAGGGAAAACAATTAACAAAGCAAGTTGGTAGTCAATTAGTCTCCCTAATAATAAATTAATTACCAGGTGGATCAAAATGTCTTGACAGACCATGAAGTAAAATGTTAAATATCCAATGAGAAGAGATGGAATTAATTAAGTCTTAAGAACTTTTAAGCCCATCGGTTCATGTCTCCAATAACCCTAACTGGTGGGTCCATTTACCTATCGAACACTCGCTTGTCCACAAGTACTTTTTATATCATTTTCCTTGGAAAAAAATTCTTTAGTTTAATCAAGCCAATATTACATGAAAAACACTTATTTTATGTCATTCACTTCAATTTACATGTGTTTGTTTCATTCTATTTCACTTATCCATTGAAATAGTTAGTTATATTTCACCCAAGGTTGATTGGTTAGAGCCGTAGATCTATTTTTTATTTATTTATTGTGAATTGTTGTTTTTTTAAAACAAATTGGTACTAATTGATTTAGACCTAAGATAAACGATTAATTTATTTAAAATTACATATATATATATATATATATTTCAAATAGCGTTTTATGGGACACATCATTTAATTTAACTAATTAGAATATTTCAATTAAAATTATATGTCATAGTGGAAATCTCTACATACTTTCATTAATTCTATAACATAAGTCTATTAATCAATATTTCATAAATTTAAGCCCAGCTAAATGTAGTATTTTAGATTTACTTTTTTTTGGTAAGGAATATTTAAGATATACTTATCATCTATTTTTAATTTTCTTCTGCTTTATTAACAAGCTTTTTATTATTGTATTTATAACAATATTATCCATTGCGTATATATGTATTTAGATTAGTGTACTATACAAACTTTTATCATGACGTAGTCTATTATACATATTTAAGCATACTTACAGATATTTATACATTTCATTGTTGGAAACATATATTGTTAAACATTTGTTATGTCAAATTCATATAATTTTTTTTTTGATTTATCGTATGCTCTATATATAACAATGCTGATTCTTGTCGCATCATTGAAAAAACTTTAGACGTGTAGGGTGGTCAGTATGGAAAATAATTTTGATGGTGAGGTTTTGGATGACGTTTTGTGGCTTTGATATGGTTAGTGCCCTTTTCTATTTTGCTTTTGGTTGACAATAATTTTAAGAGAAAATAATACTGTTATACTACAAGAAAGAAGAAAAAGGAAGTAAAAAAAAAAGAAAAGAAAAAAGGAGAAGATCTTTTGTTGGAGACCAAAGAAGGTGGGGAACAAACTCAAGACATAAGTGGAAAACATAGAGTTGTATAGATGTAGGAATTATAGCTAGGCATATAGGGTGCATTAATATGTTTGCACAAAACTATATACAAAATATTATAATGGGAGGTTAGGAATATAGTAAGGATAGTAGACGCTTACACTCGACCCTAATCTGGAAAATTCCAATAGAATTATCCAACAGATTTCAAAAAATGGGAAATATTCTAAAGAAACTGTGAGAAAAAGGGTTTGACTATGAAAATTCAAAAGTATAGAGCGAAAACAAACCGGCAAACAAATCGGATCAAATTACATTTGACTATTATTTAGTACATCAATGTTGGACTAAGCATGGTTTTAGCTGGTTTTAAAAGTTAATTATATATGCGCATACGTCATCAGAAGTCCGTTTCTTATGTTACAGATTAATTTATAAGTGTTTATTCTTAGACAATGAGGTTAATTTTGTTTCCAAGGCTATTTGAAAAGACTTGATAAATGATTGATTATATTTTTGAAAATTTTAAGCACTTGAAAATAATTTTGTATTCATGAAAGTTGTAAAGTAAGGGGTAGTTTTGTTAGAACCGATCCACAATTTTGATTTTTTGAGGTCCAAACAAACAGTCAATTTTCGGCTTTGATCATAACCGATCACAATTGTTTTAATATCTAAAAAATTGACCGTTTAATTTTTAATACCTCAACAATCGGCCGGACTTGTTAAAGCCATTCCATATTGAAATGTAGTAACTCAATACATAGGACAATCTTATAACTTGATCATCTATAACATTTCTGGGGGAATAATATTTTCCAAACATATGTGCATTTACATAATTAGTCGACAAACAAACTGAAAGATGAGGTCATTATTAGATTCATTCAATACAACTTATAAATTTGTAGACAAACTTTACTAATGGAAAAACTTTAAGCTTTAAAGGGTTTGTGTTTGTGGACCAAGTAATGTCTTAGGGATGAACTGTTTAGCTGTCTACTTAGTGCGATCAAGTAGACAAAGAGGAAGACGAAGAAGAAGAAAATGGCGATGAATGATGATAAGATGGATAAATTTTGTTTTTTGTTTTTTGTTTTTTGTTTTTTATCAATATAAATATGTATTAATTCTAAATTGGGTTTTCGTAAAGATAATTGTTTCCTCTTTTTGTTGACTTGTGGTGTGTGTGAGTTTTGGTCATAGCTGCATGATCCCTTAGTTTGGTATCGATAATATATGTTTATATGGTTTATGTATGAGTGGGTGTGATAAGGAGACCTTTCTTTTTGTTGGTATCCCACTTCTTAAATTGCATCCCGTGAAAATGTTTGTGTTTCACCCATTTCATTATCCGTTTCTTTGCATGTCTTAGAATTTTGAGAATTTTTATGATATGCCATTCTTGACATGCCACTTTACAGCTGTGTCATCGTTTGAAAATTTTTGGAAGAATGTCATTTTTTTTAACATAACGTTTATATTTTTTGGGTTTGGATTAACAATTTTATATTTAGGGTATAGTTTTTGGAGTAGACTTTAGGGTTTGGGTTTTGAGAGAGAAGAATTTTTTTTTAATGATTTTATCTTTTTCTATAAAAGGTGGCATTGTTTGCAATAAATTTTCAAGGGTGACATAATTGAAAAAAATATTTTCAATGGTGGCATGTTTGTAACCCCCCTAGAATTTTTATGATTTGATAATCTAAACCAACAATTCATACAATTTCACAATTAACATCATATTTTAAAACACAATTTGTATACTATAAAGTTTCTTTATATGTTTTTATTTTTGTCAACAACATAATAAACTTGTTCACCACGGTTCAGGTCACTATAAGAAAATAATTAATCGGTGACTGCTTTTTTGTGACGGTTATTTTCGTCACAAATGATTGCGACGGATGTGGGACTCATATGCGACCGATGTGCGACGAAACGAAAAAGAGGTATCAAATCTGTCGCAAATTTGTGACGGAAAACTCCAGTCGTACAAGCGTTACAAATTAGCGATGAATTTGGGACTAATTTGGTGAACGTCACATATTTTGCGACGAATTTGCGACAGTACTAAATCAGTTACTCATTTGCGACAATTTTGTTACGACAATATCCGTCACATATTACGATTACCGTAGAGAGGTTACAATTGCGTCACAATTTGTCCACCGGATAATAAGTTTGTTTCCATATCCATTTACAAAAATGGAAATTGTGGCTAACAATGTCAAAAGTTAATCCGAGGAATCATATTCAAAGAAAGTTTAAAGAGAATGAGTTGGTAATTAATTTTGCTACAAATTACAACTAATGAAGAAAGCACAAAATCAATATGAAATTATTGTCGATAGTTTGGTGGACCGGCCATCCTGTATAACCAATTGATTTTTGAATTGAAGACGGTGACCCATCCGATTACAATCGTGATTTTATGACTTGTACGTATACTAAAATTATGATCGTGAATTAAAAATTTATGACGATAAAATTTTTAATGACTTGTATATTCAAATAATTGTTTGTAATATACTCCGATTAATTTCCATGTTTGAGAGTATTACATCAAAAATTATAAGGTTAATTTTCATGATTGTGTTAATGTTGACTAATATTAGCATTAATAATAGGTACTATAAATACAAGTTACTGAATATATTTTTCGAATTGTTACAATAGTCCAATGGTAAGCATACATGACATAACTCCCAGAGGTTGTGTGTTCGAGGGTACGTATTGCAACCTGGTGATTTTTTTCATGTTTAATGTTTACAAATTTTAACTGTATAAATAATAGATACTGAATAAATATTTCGTATCGTTACAGTATCCCAGTGGTAAGTATGAAATATACAAGTGCCATAGGTTGAGTGTTCGAGTGTACAACTCGTCACAAAAGAGTCATAAAACAGTCGTAATTTCGATGGATTGTTATAGGGTTTAGGGTTTGACGTACCATCGCAAAAGAGTCACACATTTGTGACACTTTTTCTACGGATTAACTACTCCAGTAGGGTTTTGGTCATTTTAAATGAGAATTCAAGTAATAGGATTATATATATACATATATCATTCATGTGTGAACTACTAATGTTACATCTATATTGTTGAATGTTTAGATTTCCAATTTTTTTAAAACATTTCAAAGTTTCACCAAAGTCTTAAACTAAACTCCATCTTCTTCCATTCTAATCATTCTATAAATTTTTTTTTTTATAAATGGACATTTGAAAGTATGTACAACTCAATATAATCATTCACACAGCTCAGAACTTGATAGAAAACTTATTGTGAAGTCATTCACTTACCAATTTTCCATGTAAATGTTTAGGGTTTAGGGTTTCATGCTGTGACTACCCAAAGAGTCATAAATTTGTCACAAATTTGCGACATATTGTGTCGAAACCGTGACGCTTTGTGTTTTGGGTTTCAAAATAATTGTGCTCCCACCAATTATTTGGGCTGCTACATTTTTCCTCTAAAAAATTAATATGCGACGCTTTAGCGACTCCTTTGCGATGGATTTGTAAAATAAGTGTCGAGACCAAATCCCTAATTATATTGTTCTAAACAATTAGGGTTTGTTCATCTCTTTTCTCTCTCGAATTTTTCTCTCTGATTTCGTCAATCTCTCAAACTTTCTTCTCAATTCTTCTATTTCTTCGTCGATTCATCATAATCTTCCTTCTCATCTCTCTTTCGAATCGGATCAATTCTTCAGATTCGCAAGTTTGAGATTTTCAAAAATTCTAATTTCGATTTCTTCTCTAATCTCTCTCGATCCAATGTCTACGAGAGCTAAACTGGCTTTGAAGGCTAAAGCTCCGAATGTCTATGAGAGCTAAAGTGGATTTGAAGGCTAAAGCTCCTGCTAAAAGGTCCGTCGGAGCTGAGGGTAGAGGAACCGACAGAGCCTTGGGTAGAGGAATCGCCGGACCAAATGGTAGAGGAAGAGGTAGAGCCATGGGTAGAGGAAAAAGTGGATCTAGTGGTACCAGAAGAGGTAGATCATGAGTTGTTATCAGAGCCACTGGTGGTAGAGGAAGAGGTGGATCTAATGGTACCGGAAAAGCATCTTCCAGAGTTGTTATCGGAGCCACTGCTCGTAAAGGAAAAGGCAGAGGAAGAGGCAGAGCTTCTGGTGGTCCTGGAGACACTGGAAAGGGAAAGGGACCTGTGATGGGACCTGGTGGATCCACAAACCCTACTGATGCATCCACAAGCGGCGGTGGTGGTGAAGCTAACCGAGAACTCAACAACGGTCGTTGTACTCAAACCTCACCCGAAGGTGTTACAGCCAAATCATCATATTCCTATAACCCTTTGTCGGAGAACACGGCTAGCGGCTCTGTCAATAAAACTAGGTTACCCTCTCAGTATCCTTTGTCGTCACATCCAAGACCTCAACAACTATAATTTCTAATTGAAAACCAAATGTGTCCGCCTCCTCTTGAGCTTGAAGTCGATAACCACGACAAGGAGGAGAATAATGAAGAATTCCAGTTTGATTATGGTGAAGACGAAGTGAATCCAGATAATCCAGAGGGGGAAGACTTCGAAGCTCTGCTAGATAACCTTCTCAATCTTCTAGGCCGAGAGTAGCTCATGCATTTGTCTGAGCATCCAAGCCCCGACTACGAGTCTATCTGGTAATTTCTTAACTTTCTAATTGTCATTACTGATTCTAAATTGTGTTTATGTACTATTTCTGAATTGTGTTTATATACTGCATCTGAATTGTGTTTATGTACTGCTTCCGAATTATGTGTTTATGTACTGCTTCTTAATTGTGTGACTTATGTATTTATGTACTTCTTCTGAATTTATGAATTATGTGTTTATGTACTACTGATAGAATTTATGTAGTGCTGCTGATTTCAATTATGGGTTCAGTTGTGTATTCATTAGGTTTATGTACTGCTTAGGTTTATGAATTCCTTACTAGACTTATCAGTTGTGTATTCAGCATTAGGCTTATCATTACTGCATTGGATTTTCATTACTACTTAGTATTATCATTACTGCTTAATATTGTGTTAGTATTACCATTACTGCTTTTGATTTCCTTTTGCTTTTGTACTTATTGGAAGGTTTAACTGGGACGACGGTGTCATGGGTCGAGTGATTCCTGGGATTTTACGACATAAGTTTGAAGGTCCCTACTATAGCTGGAAGCGTACGCCGGTTCATGTACGAGAGCTGTATTTCAAAACATTTGCAGTAAGAGTTATTGTGATGCATTATTTCTTTGTAGAATTGTGTAACTCCTAAAACAAATAACAACTAACACCTTATTTCTTCTACATCGGATGTACAACTGGGAGCATGCGCTTACTCCACTGGTCAGGAAGAATTTCTTCATATCATCATTAAGTCTTGTTTTGTTTCCGATAATGATGACATATCAATTTTAATGCATATATCCTTCCATGATCCATCCACCTTGCAGCACAGTGTTGATGAAGGTGGAACCACTGTTTGACATTGTACTGTATGAAAGTGATCCTGGTCTTGTGCCTCATTCCATACCTTGCACTCATTAACCGCTTGCATAAGTATTTCTACGGGTTCCATATCAATTCCTTGGAAGACTTTTTTGTTTCTAGCCTTCCATATAAACCATGCAATCCAAGGGAATAATTCGTGTTCCCCATTAAGAGCCCTGCATTTGGGACTCCTCCAAAAAAGAAAATTCATAATTGCAAAAATTGAGGCATATGGAAATTGATCCCCGTCCATAATAAAAGCTATTAAGTTCCACGTACTCCGAGCCATCAGGCATTCAAACATCACATGATTGATCGTCTCCTCCTCTATATCGCATTTTGCACATGACGTTGGGCAATCAATACCTCTTTTTCGTAGCTGTGATTTTACCGCCAATGATCCTGTTAAAACTTGCCATAAGAAATATTGATGTTTAGGCGGGCATACTATACTCCACACATTTGCCGTCAATTTTGTAGTACTTGGTTCCCTTATTACTGTCAACCCTGTACCATCCTGGATCGTTTTAGCTAATTGATATCCTGACTTGACCGTGTAATTTCCGGACCTCGTTAAATGCCAAATCCAATTATCCTCCATATATCGCGGGCTAATTTCTAGTCCACGAATCCATGTAATATCCTCGGGATCTATCAATTCCTGGAGGATTGGCATATGCCAGTCCATTGTGCCAGGATTAATCAAATGATTCACCATCAGATTAGGGTGCCAAATTCTTCCACGTCCCCGTGCCGGCCTTGGGAATTTTTCGGGTATCTATGGGTCTGTCCATACTGAAATCCCATGTCCCGACCCCAAACACTTGCGACTTCCCTGATATAGTAGATCCCTTGCCGAAAAGATACTCTTCCAGCCAAAAGATGGGGATCTATTTTATTTTTAGATTACATAAAAAAAATTATATATATTTATAAACGAATTATATAAACTTTTAATTGTGTAAGTTCATGTTTAATATTATTTTCTTTATTCTATATTTTAAAATAATATTATAATAAAATAATAATTCAATTCAATATAATTTAAATATGAAATTACTATTACATTTTTTATTATAATTTAAAAATATAATATATACACAATGCATTTCAGTAAAAATAAATATACATTATTTATGTATTATAAAACAATATATATATATATATATATTTATATAAAATTTAATGTTCTTTTATATGTTCTTTTAATTTAAAATAAATTATAATAACATATAACTTGAATAGTAACATATTCAAATTTATAATTTATAAACATATTTATATTAAAATTAAAATTTCGTATATATCATTAGTTTTTTTGTCATAATATTTGTTAAAATAGTATTATAATGAAATAATAATTTAATAACAATTTTTTTAAAAATTGATGTTATAATTTATGAGTAATATATATATATATATATATATATATATATGTAATGTATTAGAATACATATAAATAAATGAAACAACCCAACCCGTTTTTTTTTTAAAATTAAATTCAAATCGAATTCATATTCTCATAAGTATTAATTCTCAATCTTAATCTCAATTACCAATAACCAAGCAACAACCAACGGAAAACCATAAAAATCAATTTGAACCGGAGTAACCAATAATCCAACAAATCACACAACTAACCAATTTAACTAGCAATAATTCCAAATTCCATATTCGAACTAATTGAGCAACCTATCAATTCTAAACAACTTAAAATAAAAGCAAACAATCGAGACCCTAGATCATCCTCCTCTTTATTGCCATGATCCCACGGTCACACTTTCTCTTTATGTAACACCCGCAAACCATTTTTGTTGGTTTTTGTGGGTGTCGATCGACACCAGTGGTGGGTGTCGATCGACACCATGTTCTGCAGAACCAGTTTGGCTCAATTAAATGTCTTGTTTTGGTGCGATTTGGGTCATGGAAACCCTAGCTCTCGTCTATAAAACCCTTGTGCTCGTGAGCAGCCGTATTCTAGAGGAAAAATCAGAAAGTTTGAGTGCTTGAGAGAGTTTTGGGGAAGATGAGAAGAGAGAATTGATTTTTGGTGAATTGTGGGATAGAGGCAGTTATGTTGCCTTGTATTGGAGAAGAAGATTGGATGATCAAACCAGTTCTGATCACGGTGGAATTTTATGCGTAAGTGCTCCTTTCTATTAGCTAGCCGTTAGGCAAATCGGTTTGTCAATCGGATGTGTATACTAAGAGATATCTTTGTATTCGTGAGTGAGATATGTGCAGAATCGGGTCTTTGATCACACCACTTCGATGCCGTTTTGCCGGAGTCCTAGAGGGAGTTAATCAACGATTTTATATGTCGAAAGCTCTTCGTGTCTAGTTTCCGAATCATATTTTCGATCATTATTCTGAGGTAAGTTCTGTCCTCAACATTGATTTGAAGTCAGCGCATCGGTTCTGTTTTTTCAGAATATTCTAATTTGGTTTAGGGGAAACCTTGTTGGTGAGTCTTAGGTGATAGAGAAGGATAACCAGTAGCTTTTGGTCTCACTGAGGCTATGATTCGTGCTTGTTGTGTAGTTGATTAATGTCCTAACTCATAAGGCTAAGGTGAGTGCGCGATCGTGGTTATGGAGAATTGGATGTTATGTGGTGATTTGAATGATTTTATGGAATTGCTAATGTTATTGTTCCTGTTTTTTCTGTATGAATTGTGTGTGAATCGTACTGATTGATTGTTGAGATTGATTGCTCGATGAAGCGGAGTCGAGCCACGTGAGGATTTGGCTCGATTCAGGTTTTTGCGATGTGTGTCGATAGACACCTAAAGGAAGTGTCGATCGACACCCCTTGTTTACTCGCGATGGTTTGTGTTGTGAGATTGAGTGTCGATCGACACCTAGTGGTAGTGTCGATTAACACTTAGTGGTAGTGTCGATCGACACCCTATTGTGAATTTTGTGTTTTGTGTTGTTGTGTCGATCGACACTGTGGTGGTGTGTCGATCGACACTGTGGTGGTGTGTCGATCGACACTGATTGCTGCGTTGCAGATTTTGGTGGATTGTTCTTATTATGGTAATTGAACGTTGTGAAATGCTGGTTGATTGTGTAGTATTTTGGCATTCATTGTCCTTATTATGTAACCAGTAGACGGGACGACCGCCTCACTAACTATTTATGATAATACTTACGCAACTCTTTATTACATGTGTTGCAGGTAAAAAGAATGTGTGATCGCGGAATCATGGCGTAGGAAGAGGATAATTATGATGTTTGCTTTATGAGTTTGCATTTTAGTAGAAACTGGTGTTTAGGTTGCTAGAAATGCTAAGTTATGGAATTGAGATTGAATTGGAATTGGTTGTTGGTTTAATTGTTTAATGGAATTAGTTGGCCTAAATTGATTTGTGTTTTCCGCTGGTTAATGATGGTTTGAATTAACCGTTGAGAATTAGTATTTATAGGAATATTAAATTCGGGTTAAATAATTCACAAAAAAAAAACCTTGGTTGTTTCATTTTGGTATCAGAGCCCTTACGGTTTTAGGACAGTAGGTTGAGTGATTTGAGACTACGTGTTTAGAATTGATTATGTGTATTTAGTCAAATCTTGAAGTTGTAGAGTCTTAGATCATCCTCTTCGGGCATTTAAAGAGATTACGCGGTAAGTATTTATTTGTTGATGGTGACTTTTTTTTTTTGAATTTTAGCTTTGTGGTCTGTATTTTTGAGAGATACAGTAAATGATGGCCAGAGTTGTTAGAGGTCGTGGCTGTGGGGGCCGAGGTCATGGTTGGAGACGTGTGAGTGAGTCTTCCAAAAGTGTGGTGTCGAGTGTGAAGCATGAGCTGATTTCAAATTTTCAGACGTTTCATGAGGGATCCAGGAGTGCAGCCAGTGTTAGTGCTAGTCTGAGGACTGGTGGTAGCAGAAATGGTACAAGTATGATGGGTAATGCGAGAGACCAGGTGTGGGTACGACCGCTGATGTGACTTTGGATCAAGATTATTGTCTGGCGGATCTGTGGCTAAGTTTTTGGAGCGGTTACCGAGCGCGGTGCCAGTGCAGGCTCTAGTAGCGCCATGTGTGGCAGAGGTGCAGTCGAGGGTTGCACCTGTAACTGCAGAGGAGGTTCCATCATATTGTGAATGATTGAGCACGTGCAGCGTATTAGTCTGAGTTTCTTCTCGGGTAGTGCTAAGTTTGGGGGAGGCTGTTGAGTGGAGGTTGAGATTGGAGCAGATTTTCCATTCAAATTGGTATCCTAAGAGATACCGAGTTTGAATTTGGCAGTTCATTACCTCGATGGTGATGCACATCTCTGGTAGAGAGGTGTTGAGGCCAAGCGGAGGCAGGCAGTGTGGACCTAGGGAGGATTCTTAGCAGAGGTTTATGCTAAATTTCTTCCTCAGGGGCAGTTGACCGTTTGGAGATGAGATTCGTGGAGCTGGTTTAGGGAGACCATTCTGCGCAGGAGTATGACGCTGAGTTTATCATGCTCTTGGTCCATGCGGGTCGAGACATAGCGGATGAGCAGGTGCAGGTAAAGAGGTTCCTGCAGGGATTTCATTCTTTTTGAGGACGCGCTATAGAGTGTCCTGGTACGCCTCGAGGACATAGTTGGTTAAGTCATAAGATGCTATCGGGGGGGGGGGGGGGGGGGGATCTTAGAGATCAGGCAGCAATAACTGTTGTTTATGCTGTTCAGCCGGGAAAGATGTAGCAGCACGTGAGTCCTTGCAAAGGCGGTAAGTCTACGTAGAGATAAAAGAGGAAGTGGGAGATTTCGAGTTCCATGTTTTGTTTTATTCTAGAGCATCGAATTGCTTCATTACTCCAGAGTGTGTGGAGAGAGCTGTGGTATCCAGAGCGATGTTTAAGAGCGGATGGGCATGGTCAAGGTGGCTGAAGGGGGGTTTCTAGCTATGCTTGGTGGAGCGCGATGCATAGCTGTGCAAAGTGCTGGTGAGTCTATACCAGCAGACTTGGTGATTAGCCAATGGAGCTGTATGATGTCATCTTGGGGTTGGAATGGCTGAAGTAGTATAGAGTCCATCTGGATTGTCATCGAGGTCGTGTGGTGTTGAGCATGAGGTACATATGAGGTTGGTTCAGGAGAAGCTTCTGGAGCATAAGCTATTTTCTAAGTTGAATAGGTGCAGTTTCTAGCAGCCAGAGATAAGCTTTCTTGGGCATTTTGTGTCTGTAGAGGGAGTGTCGGTGGATCCGGCATAGATAGAGACTATCAAAGTTTGACCCAAACCGAGACCAGGATTTTCTTTGGTTGGCTGGATATTGCTAGAAGTTTGTCAAGGGATTTGCAAGTATGGCGCTGTCTGTGAAGAAGTTGACCGGGAAGGATGTCCCATTAGTATGGTCGCAGGAGTGCGAGGATAGTTTTGCGAAGCTATAGAAGATGTCGAGGAGTTGGTTTGGATCTCTTAAGGCAGTTCTAATCGTTGATGTTTATAGGAATTTCTAGTTTATTACTCTAGGGGGCCATAATGTCCCTGTGTAACTCATTATGTTGGAGACGGTGGTTCTCCTAGGTACTTATTTGGGATGGTGGTTTCCAGTATTGGTACTGAGAGACGGTGGTTTTCTCTAGAGGACGGTGGTTCTCCTGTGTACTTAATTGGGATGGTAGTTTCCAGTATAAGTACTTAGAGACGGTGGTTCTCTTGAGGGGACGGTGCTTTCCCTGGATACCCTAAGCTCAAAGGATGCGTTCCTGCGAGTAAAAAGAGGTGTTGTAATGAGTTAGGAGTAATAAATGTCTGTAACATGCGTATAAACATAGGGTTGGTGATGAGCTTTGAAGGTCATGAGTGGACCTTGAGGAGGGTTAGTTGCGTTGGCCATGTATTCAGTTGGACCGGAGATGATATGTCGGGGTATGGTATGGCAGGTTAGTATCACAAGAGGTAGTTCCAGTCATCCGGTGCATGTACATGTGTGAATTGATTAATCCAAAGGAAGCATTTTTCCTATATACCAGAGCTTGAGGGAGACGTCCTAAGAGTGGAGTGGCACTGGAATCGTTAGATTGAGGGAGACGTCCCGAGAGTGTGATGATGTCAGTATGAGTATGAGTAATCAATGTCAGATCGTGGCATAAGCATGCGACTGGATATAGACCCCAAGGATTGGGTTTGTGATTTTGAGTAATACCGGTTAGTGGGTTGCAACATGCAATAAATGTCTGCTAGTGAAGGCGGTGCATCTGGTTCCGAATGGGTTGATTCCATTTATCAAAACAGTCACAAAACACATAATCAAGCGTCAAATACACTTTATCGGGCTTAGATAAGCTATGGTCGCGCACTCACCTTAAGGATTCGGATTGATTGAGAACAAGAATAGGACTACCACGAAAATTGATACCCTTTACACACCAAAACGCCTTAAAATCTCCTTTTCTTTATCAAGAAATTCAACCAAAAACCCAAACCTCTCATTTTGCTATCTTTTCTTCACAAATACAACATTTTTCTGCTCAGAAACACGACTGCTCGTGTTTATATACACGACTCTAGGGTTCATTTCCTAAACCAAACGAAAACCGACGATTAAAGAGTCAAACCGATTGGTTCAATAACCTTGGTGTCGATCGACTCCCTTACCAAATTTCCCAAATTTGGTTTGCGAGCATTACAACTCTCCCCTACTACCCTGGATTCAACCTCGAATCCCACAAAACCGTCCACCACGGACCATACTCTTGACAAAACCTAATTACTCTTAATTCATATCCACACCCCTCACACTCGCAGGAATACATCCTTTGAGCTATCATTGTATCCTACCGCTCACACTCTCAGGAACAAATGTTTGAGCTATCGGTATACAGGGGAAATCCTCATCCCCTCGAGAGAACTCGACATCTCTCAATACTTATACTTGAAATCCTCATCCCAAATAAGTATACAAGGAAATCTTCATCCCTCTGGTGAAATCCTCATCTCCCAATGAGTTATTCGGAGAAATCGTCACCCCCTAGAGTAATCAGTTCTTAAACGTCTCTTAACATCTATCGACAAGAACTACCTCTTGTGGTTCTAACATGACATTTCCCTATCCCGGAATATCATCTCAAACATGACCAATCCTCAGGTCAACTCTAAACCTAACATATAAGAAATACACTTCTTATAACTCTAAAAATATAAGAAATACATATCTTATAAATCTCAAAATGTAATAATCGTTACATCCTCAAACGAAAATCCATAATCCAAAAATAACATAGCAACATGCTAAACTCTAAAACTGGAAACCACAAAGAAACAAAGCTCAAGCATTGACATGTTTGTCGAACCACTTCCTGAACCTTGCCTTCATCTTAGCTTTTGGTTCCCAAGTCTCCTCCTCAACACCGTCAAAGTCCCACATGACTCTTCCGGCGCAGAACCTTGACTCTTCTCTCAAGAATCCTCATAGGTCACGCCTCTAACGTCATGGTTAGCTGAAGATCCCCATGAATCTTAGCCAACGCCTATTCAGACTTATGCAGATACTTCCTCAGCATCGACACATGAAAGACCTTATGAAATGCCGTCATAATCTGAGGCAACTCTAAACGATACGTAACCGGTCCCACCTGTTCCAGAACAATGAACGGACCCGTAAACCTCGGGCTCAGCTTATTCTCTGAATGGATATGTTAGGACCCCTCAGCATAGCCATCTGGAGATATACTGTATTTGCTACCTCAAACTCTAGCAATTTCCTCATCTTGTCAACATAACTCCTCTGCTGATCTTGAGCCTCCTTTATGTTCAGCTTCAAAACACAGATCTTCTCCGTCGTTTCCTGAACAAAATTTGCACTATAAATGCTCTTCTTCTCCACTTGGGTCCAGCATAAAGGTGTACGATATAGCCTCCCATTCAACGCCTCATCAGGAGCAATACCAATACTCGCCTGGTAGCTATTATTATAAGCAAATCCCACTAAACACAAGTGATCTGCCCAATGACAACCCTAATCCAGAACACACATCCTCAACAAATTGTTCTCTAATACTGTCCATCCGTATAAGGATGATAAGTTGTACTCATGTGTACCTTAGTTCCCATCTCAGCCTGAAAAGCTCTCTAGAAATTAGAACTGAAGTTAGGATTTGTATCTAATACGATGCCGGCTTGCACTCCATGCAGCCTCACTATCTCCTTCACATACTTCTTAACCAAAACTGCTGCTCCATCGGTTTTCTTAATGGCCAGAAAATGTGCTGACTTAGTCAGACGATCCACAATCACCCAAATCGCATCCGAGGTCTGAGAAACCGGCAATCCTACCTCGAAATCCATAATAATCATATCCCACTTCCACTCCGAACCAGGTAAAATCTGCAACAATCTACTCGAAACCTGATGTCTAGCCTTCACTAACTGGAACGTATTACAGGCTGTGACCCAGTTACCGACATCCTTCTTCATCCTGACCCTGTGATACTACCGTTTTAGATCACAGTACATCTTAGTCGCTTCTGGATGAATAGAAAACTTGCTCTCATAAGCCTCCCTGAGAAGCTCCTTCCTCAAAACTCGTTCATGCACCAAAATAGTCTCATTCGAAGGGACCTGATACTCAGAACCATCAACCTTAAAAGTATCAATCAATCCTTGATCCCTCTCCTGAGCTACTCGGATCATTCTCAAAACATATGTCTAATCAGCTGCTTTCAACCCCAAAGGCTCTTGTGAAATATTAATAACCTCAAAGTATTAATCTCACTCACCAAAGCCTCCACATCTTGCTCCTGAGTCGAAGCAACCTGCCACCGACTCAAAGCATCTGCAACCAGATTAGCTTTAACGGGATGGTAAACTATATCCAAATCATAATCTACAAACAACTCCAACCATCGCCTCTGCCTCACATTCAGCTCTGGCAGAGTAAAGATATGCCTTAGATTCTTATGATCTGTGAAAACCTGAACCTTTTCACCATAAAGATAAGACCTCCAAATCTTTAAGACGAAGACCACCGCTCCCAGCTCAAGATCATAGGTAGGATAGTTGGCCTTATGCTTCCTCAACTGCCTTGAAGCCTAAGCAATCACCCTTCCCTGCTGCATCAACACACAACCCATACTAACTCCTGAAGCATCCGATAAACCACATAAGGCTCGTCCGGCTCAGGCAACTCTAACATGGGTGTACTCGTCAACATCGCCTTTAGGTTCGCGAAACTCTCCTCATACTCCGAAGACCCGATAAATGGAACATCCTTCCATGTCACCTTCGTTTTAAACTAAAACATACTCGCAAAACCCTTGACGAATCTCCGATAATAACATGCCAACCCGAGAAAACTCATGATCTTGCTGGCATCTATCTTCATCGGATCTAGGCCACTCCTGATAGCCTCTATCTTCATCGGATCTACATAAACTCCCTCTACAGAAACAATGTGACCGAGAAAACCTATCTCTCGCTGTAAAAATTGCACTTGGTCAACTTAGCAAACATCTTTTACTCTCGCAGCTTTTCGAGAACCAATCTCAGATGAACCTCAATCTATTTAGGACTCCTAAAATACACTAGAATATCATCAATAAAGATGAACACAAACTCATCCAGAAAATCCTTAAAAACCCCATTCATCAACCTCATAAATGCCCATATCTTGTCCCGAAAGTCATCTTCCTGACATCTACCTCATCATTCGGAATTTGATGATATCCCAATGTCAAATCAATATTGGAGAACCAAGTAGCACCTCTCAACTTATCTAACA
Organism: Draba incana; assembly: GCA_963576765.1. Lineage (NCBI taxonomy): Eukaryota > Viridiplantae > Streptophyta > Magnoliopsida > Brassicales > Brassicaceae > Draba > Draba incana. Next base: position 24,829,137 of record OY755205.1, read on the forward strand.
ACTCATTCGGGTACTTATAATGCCCCGACCACCCTATCCATGGGCTCTACGTCCATTCTCGCCCCGTGGGTCTACACTCCTTGACGGTCGGTGCATTAGTACATGTTTACTGACCTGCAAATCCCCACGCGATCTTTTCATGTGTTTTGACTTCACTCACATGGTACTGTAAATGACTTCCCAGTAGGTCACCCATCCTGAAACTACTCCAGCTTAAGCACGCTTAACCCTCGGGTTCTCTCAAGACCTGTGACCAAAAAGATAAGTGCACTCATCCTATAAGGTGCCTTAGATATCAGATCTCTCCCGGGCTCCAACTCAATTGTGAAAGGATCAAACCAAGACGACGACAATCCCTGCAACAACTGAAAAACATCCGCGAAGTCCTGAACAACCCAAATATATCTGCACCCTCTCCAATACTCCCCGGCATGACGATCGTCGCAAAATACGCCTCGCAACCCATCGTAATCATCTGCTCTGCCTGAATCAGCAAGATCATGAGACTCCCTAAAGTCGGTCTCACACCCTCATAAACCAAGCTCTCTCCCTCGTGTTCAAATGAAACTCAACCTCGATGACCGTTTAGATGAACTTTGTACTGTTCCAGCCAATCCATACCTAGGATAACATCGTACAACTCTATTAGGCTTATAGTCATGTCCGCTGGCATAGACTCAACAACCACCTGAATATCAACGGCCCTCGCCCGACCAAGAGTAGCTAGGAACTTCCCACCAATAACCTTGACCCTTCCCAACTGCTCACCAGCACTGCTCCAGTAAACCACTACTCTCGATACCACTCCTCTCGATGCTCCAGAATCAAACAATACGTGGGACTCAAAACCGCCCATTAAAAAGGTCCCTGCACAAACATCATGTGCTGAGAACCCTAACATTTTATCACATGAAATAACAGAAAAACCAAACAAATAGTGGTGGGCATTCGGGTACCCGTTCGGGTTCGGGTCGAGTATTTTTGATTTTCATGTATTTTGGTGTAGAGATATAATACCCATTAGGGTATTAGAAAACTTCGGGTTGGGTCGGATTCGGTTTGGATTCGGTTAGGTTAGGGTCGGGTTCAGATTATCCATAATACTAGAAAAATTGTCAAAAATATTTAAAAACTACTCCAAAAGTTTATAATTACCTCGCTTTCTTTTTCATTTGGTTCAATTTAATTATTTGTATTCGAATTATCCAAAAATACTCTAAACAAAATAACAAAAAAGAATTGTAATATTACAAATAATAACATAAATTGGTTATTTTTACCAAAACGTATATACAATATCCGACTTAATTAAAAAAACAAAGAAAAAATTATAAAAACTACGTAAACTATATGAACACACCCGACCTTAACTGTCAATATATTTAGGTTTGTTTATGTTTTGTATATTTTCTGGTACCCGTTTGGTTATCGGTTCGGTTTGGGTTCGGTTTCAGGTTTTCGATTTTAAGTATGGAGGATCTGTTCGGATATTTTTAAAAATTGGTTCGGATTCGGTTCGGGTAATTTCGGTCGGGTTCGGTTCGGTTTTTCGGTTCCGGTTATTTTACCCACCCCTACAAACAAACAAAATTCAAAAACAACATTATTTTCCAAGTCTGAGTCTGAAATTAACATGTGATCGGCTTAGAACTTGGCCCACTAGACTCCAACGAAGTGTACACACGCCGCACTACAGCGATCTGCACCACTGGTTGAACTACTGCCACCAGTTGTACAACTGCCATTGCCATCTGCAGGCTCTGTGCAGTAGTAGCAAACTCGAGTATCCCGGGACTCGTCCTTATTAGGACAGCTCGCCAATCTGTGTTCCATGCTTCTGCACTCGAAGCATCCCTGACCACTTTGACTCGATTTGGATGTGTCCTCCCACTTCCTCTTCTCCCCTTTCGCAGGCTTACCGCCCTTGCTAGGAACCACCTGCTGTTGTGCACTCCTCAGCTGAACAGCTGGAACAACCACTGTTGCTTGATCCCTTAGATCCTCCTTAATAGCCACAGTCGTCTCAACCAACTCCGCCCTCGAGGTGTACTTAGTCACTCTACAACGCATCAATTCAGGTTGCAGTCCTCTCAATAACTTCTTCACCTGCGCCTGCTCGTTCTGCAAATCCCGACCAGCATAATCAAGGAATCGGTTAAACTATACATCATACTTGCGCACTAACCGGTTACCCTGAACCAGCTCCAAGAACCGCGTCTCTAACCGATCCATTGCCTCCTGAGGGAAGAACTTAGCATTAAACATATCCAAAAATTCATCCAAGCTAATCTTGGCCTGAACTCTCCTGGATGCAACACTCCTCCACCAGATATGTGCATCACCATCTAGATACTGAACCGCCATATTCACTCGATACTCCTCGGGACACCTGCTAAAGCAAAAATTATGCTCCAACCTTATCTTCCTCTCATCAGCCTCCTCATGCCTGGAATCACCCGAAAAAATTCACATGCCAATCCTCTCCATCTGCTCCATCATCCTAAGATAAGATGGACGCTCCTCCGCAACCGCAACTCTCGGCTGCACTTCTACCACTGGTTGCACCACTGAAGCATGCAGTGGTACCACACTCGGTAACCGCACAAACAACAAGGTCAACAAATCCGCCAGACGATCATCTCGGCCTTGGGCTACACCTACAGTTGCACCCACACATGGGCCTTCTGCAACACCAGCCACTCCAGCGCCAGCTCGAGCACCGCCAGTCCCTACACTAGCACTCACACTGACCTCACCCACAGACTCCACCTAAAATGTCTATGAATCAGCAACCTGCTCGTGAGTCAAACTCTAGGCCACACTCTCGACGGACTAACTCACTCGTGTCCGACCACGCCCACGCCCACGACCTCCACGATCACGACCACGACCTCTAGCAAATATAGCCATCACTCTCTCTATTTCCCAAAAACACATACTAAGAACACTATAATGCTAAAAATAGAAGTCGAACAAACACTTGCCATGGAATCTCATTGAAGGCTCGAAGAGGATGATCTAAGACACCAAACTCATTAAAATTGATTAACTATTCATAATAAATTTCAATCAACAATCTTAAATCATTCCATTTACCCGCCCTTAAATCGTAAGGGCTCTGATACCAATCTGAAACAACCCATCCTTTTTTTTTTAATGAATTCAAATCGAATTAATATTTCCATAAATATTAATTATCAATCTCAATCTTAATCTCAATTACCAATAACCAAGCAACAACCAGCGAAAAACCATAAAAATCGATTTGAACCGGAATAACCAATAATCCAACATAATCAAACAAATAACCAAGTTAACCAGCAATAATTTTGAATTCCATATTCGAACTAAACCAGCAAGCTAACCACCAATTCTAAACAACTCAAAATAAAAGCAAACAACCGAGACCCTAGATCATCCTCCTCTTCATTGCCATGATCCCACGATCACACTTTCTTTTTACCTGCATCACATGGAAAAACGAGATGCGTGAATATTATCACAAATACTTTTTGAGATGATCATTCTATCTACCGACTATACACACAACCCAAATAAAATGCAATGACCACACAAAAAAAGCAAGAACGACACAACAAAACATTAAAAATACTCAATCAACACTGGTGTCGATCGACACTGGCTCATTGTCTCTATGGTGTCGATCGACACCTGCCTTGTGTCGATCGACACTGCTCAGAGTCGAGCCAGAATCGAACCTCTCCTCTCACGGTTCGATTCCAGGCTCCCAAATCGATCAGCTGCACCATTAATCACACAAAAACACATCAAACGCCACGAAAAACACAAAGAACACAATTCCATTTATCAAAACCATCACAAAACACACAATCAAGCATCAAAGACACTTTATCGGGCTTAGATAAGCCATGGTCGCACACTCACCTTAGGTTATGTATCAAAATAAAAGCAAACAACCGAGACCCTAGATCATCCTCCTCTTCATTGCCATGATCCCACGATCACACTTTCTTTTTACGTGCATCACATGGAAAAACGAGATGCGTGAGTATTATCACAAATACTTAGTGAGACGATCATTCTATCTACCGACTATACACACAACCCAAATAAAATGCAATGACCACACAAACAAGCAAGAACGGCACAACAAAACATTTAAAATACTCAATCAACACTGGTGTCGATCGACACTGGCTCGTTGTCTCCATGGTGTCGATCGACACCTGCCTTGTGTCGATCGACACTGCTCGGAGTCGAGCCAGAATCGAACCTCTCCTCTCACGGTTCGATTCCAGGCTCCCAAATCGATCAGCTGCACCATTAATCACACAAAAACACATCAAACGCCACGGAAAACACAAAGAACACAATTCCATTTATCAAAACCATCACAAAACACACAATCAAGCATCAAAGACACTTTATCGGGCTTAGATAAGCCATGGTCGCACACTCACCTTAGGGATTCAGATTGAATGAGAACAAGAACAGGACAACCACGAAAATTGAGACCCTTCACACACACCAAAACGCCTCAAATCTCCTTTTCTTTCTCTATAATTCAACCAAAAACCCAAACCTCTCATTTTCATCTCTTTTCTTCACAAAGACAACACTTTTCTGCTCAGAAACATGGATGCTCGTGTGTATAAATACGACTCTAGGGTTCCTTCCCTAAACCAAACGAAAACCGACGATTAAAGACTTAAACCGGTCGGTCCAATAACCTTGGTGTCGATCGACACCCTTACCAAATTTCCCAAATTTGGTTCACGGGTGTTACAATAAATATAGTGAAATAAGTCATTTGAATTTTATATCTAATCATTCACAACTCTGCAATTACTTAAAATTTGCATTTTAATCAAAGCATACTATTCCAGAAGGCATGAGCATATTGCTAATGTTGTTTGATGCTCATGCTCTATAATACTTTGCCAACCCACAATGATTATTTGTCGCACAAACATTTATCTTGTATATAGTGATTTTTTTTCCCTATATGTTTGTTTATTTCTAGAGGTCATTGTAGAAAGTTCTCAGATGAATGCCGCAAGTACCAAAAGTGAGCATGTTTAGAATTGTACATGTATCACATATATAGTTATGATTATATGTTTAGAGTTGTACATGTCTCACATATATAGTTATGATTAAATCTTTGTACTTGTGTAAGAGCCTAAGAGGTATTAAAAACAATAATAGGGTTTTTTTGGATTTGTGTGGATTGTGCCACTCATTTACTTGGGATTGTGCCACTCATTTACTTGCAAGCCAATATTTGGGTTAAAGCCCTTTACAAATAAGTGATGGTGGTAAATCCAATTTTTTGCACTTGTTAGTGGCCACATTGATTGGGTAATATTTGTTTCACACCTTTTGTTCCGAGAAAAAAAACATATCCCTTTTTCTCATAGAAAGATAAAACATATCCAATATATCTTCAATTATTTTTTGACGACAAATAAATATGAAAAAGTTATTGCATAAAACATGTTTTGGTTATTCAAAAGGAACTTGTGGCGACTAGTAACATAATAAAATGATAGAACAGCTAGATATTTAAATAAGAGTATTTTTACAATTGATTATTTAATCGTCTATAGAAATACAACAATCCCGACATTCTAATTCTCATTCTTATTCTCATTCTCAAGATTCAAGGCCGGTTATGTAAGCAAAAGTAGTTATGACCTTATCGATTTATTTCGCAAGATTCTTAAAACGGCCAAAACGCAAAACGCAAAATCGAATTTACTTTTACATACAAACTATTAAATTCAAATTGAAATCAAGTTTTCCTTGAGTTGAATTTCAGTAAAAAAAAAAAAAATTGAACAATTTATATAACTATCTGCCAAGATTAAACTTAGGAAAAAATCATATAAAATTAACCCTACAATATGGAGATGTTGTATTCATGCATGATCAAAACGCGAATCATACTATTCACATTAAGACCTCTTTTTGATATGATAAAATAAAAAAGTCTCGATGGTACCATATTCATACTTTTTTAGTTAAAACTCTGTGTTTCTCCCAAAGGTCTAGCGATATCACACCCTTCCGTGGATAACTCTATGACAGAAATGCAAATGAAAACATGAGATCGGATGCGTATCATTAAACATAGGAGTCGAAGATGGAGTGATAGAAGTTTTGATAGTTCAAAGAGGAGGTATTTGTAGTAAAATAATTTGTAAGAGAAACTATTATAAATGTGAGATTTTAAAATATTATATGGTATGAAAAATTTAATAAAAGAGTTATAAATATATATATTTACTTATGCATTCATATACAAAAGCTAAAACTATTTGTCATCTTATAGTCAAACATTTTATCGTGTGATTCAATTTAAAAACTTGATAGCTGATACTATTCATAATTTTCTGTCAATATTATTCAACTTTATACATGTATTGTCGTCTCCGTCTATTATACTACTAATACTACTAAACAAAATAAACAAAGCAAAAGAAACTCTGCAAAACTTATTTCAGCTTTCAAGTACTTTTTACATAATTACATTTTTTGTGTGTGTAATTATTTTGACGTGATAAGTAAATAAGTAATCTGACTAGAAAGAAATTTCTATCCGATAAAAGCAAAAAAAAAACAAACAAAATAATAAAGTCAAAAGAAGTTTCATAGCCCCTTCAGAATATCTGAGAACATATTTGTGTGTCAGTCTCACCCTCACATTTACATACAACAAAGACGATAAATAATTGAAATAAACTTTGACAGTGCATATATATTCATAGAGTACAGTTTCCTGCAGTAGTGATGTAAATTGATATTGCGAGAAAACAAAGTTTCAATATGTGGGGCTATTGTTTTTTCTGCTTTCGTTTTTTTTTGGAATCATACAATAACCTTATACGAAACCAACAGTGGTTTTTGTTATCACATTGTCCCATTCTAACATCTCCTAGCTTCTACAACTATTATAGTGAGACTGAGTTTTGATGGGTACTAAACCATTGCGAGGTCACTCAAAAACAGAGACTTGTCCGTTCCAGCTACAAGACGCGACCACGTTCGGCAAAACGGGATGGTATGCGACATCAATGCATGGATGTTCATAAGCCTTAAGTTTCTTAATGAGCTCAGTGGATTTGTAGCTGTACATGTATATAGAACCATCAGATGAGCCAGAGACTAAGGTTTCTCCGTCCGTGCTGAAGTTGAATTTGATTGGGAAACCTGAGACCCAGTGACCTTCATATCTCTTGTATTTGTTTAGCTTGAAAGGCGGGTTTGTTGAGAAGATTGCTGCGTAGTTCCCGTTTGATTGCGCGACGAAGACTGGGTCTTGCGGGTGATGTTTGATGCAAGGGCACGTGTATGCTTCGGTGTAGACCTGAGAGCAACCGAGAAAACAGCAATAACACACACACACAAAAAAAAATTGTCAATATGTGCTTAGTGATAGAGTCTTATATCTAACAATGCAAGTCCAATCTACTGTCTACTCATCTTTGTAATGGACATAGTTTCAGACTAAATGTGAGAGCTATGAGTTGTTATATAAATATCAAATTTGAAGAGTTTACGGAAAATTTCGCTGAGAAAATCCCGTCTCAGACTAGCTTGTTCAGGAACTTAGTGAAGAATGCGCAACTAACCTGGTTAGAAAGAGGAATCTCTCTCGAAATATCCCAAACTATAACAGCATTCTCACTAATATTTCTTCCGGAGACATCACTGGAAGAGATGAACCGCTTCCCACCCAAGATAAACTCGACATCAAGAATTGGACCGAGATCTCGGATGTATTCATGGACAACTTTGTTGGTTCTAATGTCCCATAATCTAAGACTGCCCTTTGATCCTCCTGAAAGAAACAAGTTGTAATTATCTGGATGGAACTTAGCAACTCCAATAACCTGATCCTCCTTGAAAGTTTGTGTTTCTACTCCTCTTTCAACATCAAACAGTCTCGACGTGCAGTCATATCCACAAGACAGCAACGATAATCCTTGCTTTGACCACTTCACATATTTAACCGGTCCATTGTGGTGAAGAAAAGCACGTACTTTCTTCTTACCGCTGCTCCACACATTCCACACGTAAACAGCACCATCCAATCCCGCTGAAGCAAGAAGATGAACTGCAAAATAACTCTAATGAACAAATGAATGAGCCAATAGATATAACAAAACATTAATAACAAGGAAGGAGTATTTAAGCATACTATGCAAAAAGTTCAACTAATACTCAACACAAGGATTACATAATCTAAGCATAATTCATGGAAAAATCCAGAAAAAGGGCAAGAACATACCATGACTAGTTGACCAACCAATAGCAGTAACAGCCTTTGTATGGCCGGTTAACGAAATCGACATTCTACTCGGCAATTCAGTTTGCCATGTGGGTCCTTTAGGTCGATGTGTAACCGAAGATAGAACATGGCGTGGCAATTCTGAATCTGAGATACTCCCAAGAACTGCAGATTAACAAAGCATTACACATTTCAGCAGAAGATAACATCACAATATATTTCCATATAACAAACACAATGCTAATTACACAGATTATCCAAGATTTACGGAAACAAAACACTATTACGCTATAGATTGCATATCCTAAAGCAGGGATTAGTAGAATAATCGAGTATAAGGTAAAGTACCAGTAGGAGAGGAAGAGGGGAGTTTCTGAATCAAATCGGAACCCTGATTTTGATTCGGAACCGTTGAAAGAGGGGCTAGAAGCGATCTCTCTCTCTTGGAAACGTACCGACCTGGAACTGGAATCGGCACCGGAACCGAAGAGCTCGTTTGAGGATTAGGTCTACGAGCTAGTTTACAGTGTCGCTCCTCCGGGTTCGGATATGGACGCTTCGAAGGAATAGACTGTGGTTCAGGATCGTCGTCGGAATCACTGGCATACGAATTGCATATAAGATCCATCGGAAATTCGAACTCCGACGATCGGAATTAAAAACTGACTTGTACTTGGATGGTTTTAGCCGGAAAGCTAGATGAGTAGGAGAAGGTGAACCTTTTGTGGGCTTTATTTGGGCCACAATAATGGACTAATACTTATTTAAATAGCGATACCATTGCTTTAAAGCCTCACAACAATTCGATTAATTAGGGTCAAATTCCCCATTAATCTAATTTAAGATTTACAAGAATATATACATTATTAATCTCGAAAAAAAATTCATCAAAGTGAACCATGGGTGGTGACACGATCCTAGAGAGGATTGTAGCCCAAAAAATCACTTTGAAACGTTGATTGAAACAGAACACAAGGGACCTTTGTTTGATGCAACATATAGAAAACGAAGGGGTTGAATCTGGGATTGTGATTGCTTCGAAACGAAAGAGAATGGATGTAGCGGATGATTGATGAAGGATTGAATCTTCTGAGTGATGAACACTCTAAAACAGATGGATCGAAGGATCCTTGCAAGAGTTGTGAGAAGGCTCTTGAACTATCTGCCTTGCTTCTTGTTTGGATATGATGCACCTGAACAATCACAAGTTGTATGGATATTATACACCATATAGATCAAATAAAGAGAGAGTTTTAAGAATTAAATGTTTGATAAGTTTTATGTTTTAGAAACAAGAGAATATAAAGGGAAGAGAAGAAGAGGAAGAGACAAGTCTTGGAACTTGTTCCAAGACTGCCTAAAAAATGAAAACAAAATAAAGACAAAATTTGAAAAGATAAAACCAAAATAACCATTGAACTTCTCATTTTCGTCACTCTTTTTAGGCTGCAAATTAGGCACTTCGTTTTAGCTTCTTTTGGACTTGTAATAGGCATAAAACGGGCTGAACTTGATGGCTAACACCTTAGAAGGTTTTTTGAAGATTTTGGCCCGGTTTTGATCATCAAGTGGGTGATTTGGATGTGAATCATTTGCTTCATTAAAAACCTTTCTTTGGAAAATCCATTGGGACAAAACCAAAGATAAAGGAAAAAAGAGTACAAATGAGATGCATGCCCATTTGTTGATCATGTATCAAAACCAAAGAGGTTAAGATAACTCCAATCCCATACTCTTTAACAGCTACAAGCTCATCCTCAACTCCAAGCTGCTCCTAAGGTTCAAGTCATTCCTCACACTTCAAGTCTTTTGTGTTTGGTAGGATCATATCAATGGGAATTAGGGGTGGATATTTTGGTTTATATTCGGTTCGATTTGGTTTTGGTTCGATTAGTTCGGATTCAATAAAGTTCTTACTAAACTCAACCGAGTTAGTTTGGTTCAGTTTAGTTCGGTTTGGGTTTAATTTGGTTTGGTTATACATTGGTTTAGTTATAGTTCGGTTATCCAAATTCATAAAAGAAAATATGACCAATATAAGTATGATTATAGTTATTCAGAATAAATACCTAAGTACCAAATCATGAGAAACTAAAACAAACTATAAAATCTCAACATATAAATCGTATATATTGGAAAAGGGAAAACAAAATCAAAAATGAAACTGTATTTTTGGAAACATCTTTAATGTCATTAACTATACTTAAGTATTAAGAAAAACACATAAGATTACTGGTTCGGTTGAAAACATAACCGCTTGGGTTGAGAAAAAGTCGTCTAAATGGTTTCTATGTAAACTCTGGGTCGGTTTGGATTCGGTTCGATTAAAAAATGCTCACCCCTAATGGGAGTCTTCGTTTGTATTGCATTCAGTGTTATGCCTAGTTTTCTATGATATTTGGTAATGTATTGGTTTAATTTTTATCAAAAAAGATATGTTATACAAAATATTCTTTTTTATAAAGTATTATTCAGTATAGTAGATACAAGTGTATTCCATATTTTATTGTACTACACAATTTATTTTATACAAATAAAAAAATATATCTATATTAAAATTTTATTTATAAGATGTATACATATTTTACTATTTTTTATTAATTTTGATAGGTTAAATGTAAATGAAAAGTGATAAACTTATATAATAATACTGAAAAATATATCAAATTAGTTTAGAAAAATTATATTCTATAAAAAATCTAAATTAAAAAAAAAAAACCGAAAAATAGCCGTAAACAATTGAAAACTAAAAGAGAGAGTTCAAAATAGGTAAGATATGATTTAGAGTCTTTTTTTTTGTCGTCAATTTAGAGTCTAAAAGCATATAACAAGTAATAGATGAAACAAATAAGCTCACTAACTACCATTCCCCATAAAAGATTAGCCCTATAAGAAGTTGTTACCATTTTTTACCAATTGAATTCAATTGAAATTTCAATGAGAAAATTCAGATCATCCCATACCTCGGCCCTTGAGAGGCAATTTTATCTCCCAAAACAAAACCCTAGCGCTGCACCTTTCGTATTTTCCTATCTCTTTTTTCGGCGTGCAATAGTCCTCATCGCCGCCAAAAAGACCCCCTTTGTCTTTATTCTTCTTTTTCTTTTGTATCGGCTTCCGATTTTTAGGTTTCCGTTGGATTTTTCTTCTTCTTGAGTCTTAGAATTTGCTTTGCGTGGGTTTCTCTATGGTGGATTCACGGTCTGTGGTCGGCTTTAGATCTTCTCTGGATCTTTTGTTAGGTCTTTGTCTGAAGTTTGAGGACTGCTTCAGGTTCATGATGCTAGTTCGTTAAAGTTTTGGCTTTTAGATCTAGTCTTCTAGGGCCCGTTTTGGCTAAAAATTTTGCTCTTGGTTCCTCTCCTCCTGGGTCTGCCGATCTTAGAATCTTAGTCTCTTTAGTTCGATGGTGGTTGTTGCCGGTTTCTTTGGTTCTCTCCTTCTCCTTTTCACTTTCTTACGAGTTCTCTGTTTATATTTCCTTTTCATCTCGTGTTGCTAGAAGGACGGCAGCTATTTGGATATGGTTTTGGTACAAGTTCTTTGTGGGTTAATGGTTATGGGAGGTGTTTCCTATGGAGATGGATGTGGTTTGGTCTCGGGTTTTGTCTTCTCTTCGCAACTGTGATTGAGAATCTCTTCTCGGGATTTGGTTGGTGCAAGCCTGGTTTTTGTTCTTTTTTAGAATCTTCCTTATCGAAAGGCTCTCCTTTTCGACTCGTCTTTTATGTGCTATCCGACGCCGATCTTTAGCCGGCTCGATCTTCTTGATTGGTTTTAGTTGGATAGCTTCGTCTTTTGCTCCTTGTTTATACGTTATCGATTTGATCGGAATCTACCTTATTGTATTGGTTTCTATCGAGGTGTTGGTTACAACTAGGTTTTGTCTTCGCCATCTATGGAAGTGTCCATAGTTTGAAGCCATGTTCGTGATGTTGCACAAGTATACTTGAATCGCTATGGGAGAATCTTTAGTTCTATGTGGGTTCTTTGGTCATGTGAAGTGGTGTTGTTGCTTACACATTGGTTGGTCGGCTTCGGTTATTTTTTTCCCTTGAGGGTGATTTTGGTTCTTGGTAGTCATTTTAATTTGTCTCCTTTTTTTGGAATATGGATTTCTAATGATTTTGTTGTTGTGTTTGTCATGGCAACGGATGGATTTTGTTTTTATTGGCCTTAGTCCCTTTGTATAACACCATTGTATATGTATTTCAATATAAGTTATTTGGATGCAAAAAAAAAAAGAATTCAATATAAATTTTAAAATGGCTCCCTTTTATCTGAGTTGGGGGCTCCTCAGTGGTGGTACCGGTTTGTCACCCTCTACCCAGACCCGACTTTGGAATAAACTGACCCGACTATTCATCTAGAGGCATGAAGATGGGCCTGAATCAACCATGATAGCCCTCTATGAAGATTAGAAGCCGAATCTTTATAAGATTGCCGACCTTGACATACTTGGAGAATAAGCCGATAATATATGGGAATATTGTGTAAATCTTTATAGTTAGGATACTTTCCATGCATTTCTAGGGTTTATTCGACTGAGATCATCTAGTATAAATATGTAACTCATTTCCCAGAAAAAGATCTGTAACTCCTTTTTGAGCAATATAATTCATTGGAAACATTCTTCATTTCTTAAGCTTTTCATATTGTTTTGCCCTCAAACCTTAAACCCTACTTGCTTGAGAGAGATCGAGTTCGCATACACGAACCCGGTACCTTCAATTGGCGCCCACCGTGGGGCTTCTAGATTTATTAGGCGCACAAGTAAAAGCTGTTTACAAAATAATCCTTAAGACGATGATAGGCGCAGACAAGCAAGCGAAAACTACCACAAACATGGTAAACGAGACTCCTATAAGTCGATCTCACTCCCTGATAAACCAACCTCCCTCCCTCGCACTCTCGAAGACAATCCAAATGAGCTCTGTACTGATCCAGCCAATCCATACCCAGGATAACATCGTACACCTCTACTTGGCTAATAATTAAGTCTGCTGGCATAGACTCACCAACCACCAAAATATGTACGCCCCTTGCCCGACCAAGAGTAGCTAGAAACCTCCCTCGAGCCACCTTGACCCTTCCCAACTGCTAACCAGCATCACTCCAAATACCGCTGCTTTCGGCACACTCCAGAGTAATGAAGCAATTCGATGCTCCATAATCAAACTGTAGGAATTCATACAGGTTTTACCGGATTAATCTCTATTAACCAACCTAGATGCAATTCCTTTTCCTAGGATCTAGGGTTTGTAAACTTTAGATCTGATGAAACGGATCTCGAATATACCTGGAGTTTGCAGCGGAGATTTGATCAGGGATTCGAGATCTGCAGCACTTCAAATGCAGTGCCTCTACCGATAGTCCACACGCACACAAATAGGAATCCGTAGGGATGCTAGTGCCTGGAATCGGATCTTTCAGGTAATTCTCAGAGGCGGCTGTCAATAGGGTTTTTCAAAAACTGTCTCTCCAGGTCGTGACCTATATCTCCTTTATATAGGTCATGGAGAAAACCTAATTGATCCTGAACCGATTCAGAATCAATTAAGTCATTAAACCGAAATCTTATTTCGGTTAAACCCTCGTGTCGATCGACACTACTATAGTGTCGATCGACGCTGCCTTTAAAACATGTTTATAATGTGTATCAAATACACATCATCTAGATCATTACATTAATGATCATTCCCTTATAAAGTGAATCCTATTTGCTTAGGTGTGTGACCCTGTAGGATCATATAATACTAGTAATGAGTTCATAACTCATAGATCATAAGCGGCTTCTAGCAAAACGTAATGACCACCTAGTATCATATGAATGTCTAATCTCGGCATCACAACTATCATTGAAGTGAATACAAGTGTGATTTCAGGACATTCCCAACTATCTCCCACTTGTACTGGAATCAACTATTCCAATAATCCCTTTGTCGCTATATCTCGATCTGGCATAAGGCAAGAACCGTGTCATCCTTATTCAACCAACATCATGTTCATCGAACTCCGATTTATACTGACAAAACAAACGACTGACATTCAGCTCGTTCGAGTGCGGCCACACATTCCTCAGTATCAAATCTTCGATGGGCCCTAAGATATTTATCTCCTGTTTAACAAGAGGGACAAATCCCATCTTGTTCCATCCCTGTTCCTTCACACACTTTATGATACGCTCAATCAATGCCTTTATAGTCACCTTTTACGGATAACGTTTGACAAAGTCGAAACGGACCAATTCATATGTAAGGAATCATGGTGAACTCAGGTCTAAGGACTATACTCTATAGTCGTTATGAGAACCTCTCATGACACTTAATTTTCCTGTAGAGTTCTCATTAGCGGGTCATGTCCGATCATATGTTCTCTAACATATATCTATGTGATTGACTTTAATACTCTTATTAATGACTCCATGAAACTTAGTCATCAGTCACCTCACATGCTAGTCTCACGCGGTTGTCAGTGTCCCACATTAACAACCTCGACCAAGGACAAATATAATCTATGTCATTTATATCTCATAGGGTTTCATGATGAAGTCCTCAACTTGATGACCTATAGAATGTCATAAATATTTTGGGACTATCATTTAAACACATTTAAATAATACTGAAATCAAATTTCAATAAAATAACCAAAGTATGATTACATGAACATCAAAGCATAACTTAAAATAAGACAACTCCTACTAAAATCAAGATCACATCTTAATTTCCTTAAGTCCTATAGCAGCAGTATGACTCTCATGCTTAGGTCGCGGGAGGGGCTTGGTCAGAGGATCAGCGACATTCTCATCTCTGGGAACTCTGCTGATCTCCACGTCTCCTCTATCAATTATATCACGTATCAAGTGATATTTCCTCTCTATGTGTTTGGACTATTGGTGTGACCTTGGTTCTTTCGCCTGAGCAATTGCTCCATTGTTATCACAGAACAATGCCACAGGCTTTAAGATACTAGGGACCACACCAAGTTCAGATACGAACTTCTTGATCCAAACAACTTCCTTTGCTGCTTCCGAAGCGGCAATGTATTCAGCCTCAGTAGTGGAATCAGCTACGGTGCTCTGCTTGGAACTTTTCCAACTGACTGCAGCGCCATTACGACAAAAGACATAGCCAGACTGAGACCGGAAATCGTCTCTGTCCGTCTGAAAACTTGCATCTGTGAATCCACTTATGACCAGCTCATCATTTCCTCCATACACCAAGAACTTATCCTTAGTACTTCTCAAATACTTGAGGATATTCTTGACTGCTTTCCAGTGACACTCACCTGGATCAGATTGGTATCTACTCGTCATGCTTAAGGCACAAGCAACATCTGGAAGAGTACAGAGCATGGCATACATAATAGATCCTACTGTCGAAGCATAAGGAATTCTATTCATTCGCTCCCACTCAGCTTGTGTCGAAGTACACTGCTTCTTGCTAAGAGTTATACCATGTAACATAGGCGTGAAACCTCTCTTGGAATCCTGCATACTGAATCTGTGCAAGACCTTATCTATATAAGTATCTTGACACAATCCAATAAGCCTCTTCAATCTATCTCTATAGATTCTTATTCCAAGAATGTACGCGGCTTCACCCATGTCTTTCATGGAAAAACAACTTCCAAGCCAAGTCTTGATAGACTGAAGCAATGGAACGTCATTTCCGAGAAGAAGTATGTCGTTTACATACAGTACGAGAAATGCAACTCCGCTCCCACAAGCCTTCTTGTATACACATGGTTCTTCTTCGTTCTTGACGAAGTCAAACTTTTTGACCGCTTCATCAAAATGAAGATTCCAACTCCGTGATGCTTGCTTCAATCCATAAATGGATCGATGAAGCTTGCATACTTTCCCAGCATTCTTAGGATCAGTGAAACCTTCAGGTTGTGTCATATACACATCCTCTTCCAGAATTCCGTAAAGGAAAGCTGTTTTCACATCCATCTGCCAAATCTCATAATCATAATAAGCGGCAGTTCCTAGGAGTATCCGAATGGATTTAAGCATAGCGACTGGGGAATAGGTCTCATCATAGTCAATACCATGAATTTGTTTAAAACCTTTAGCCACTAATCTAGTTTTGAATATCTGGATATTCCCATCCACGTCAATCTTCTTTTTGAAGATCCATTTACACTCAATGGGTCTTACACCATCGGGTAAATCTACCAAGGACCATACTTGGTTTTCTGACATGGATCCCATTTCGGATCTAGCGGCTCCAAGCCACTTTTCGGAGTCAGGGACCAACATTGCTTCTTCAAAATTCGCAGGTTTGTCACTGTCAATGATCAGCAGGTCATGACAATCGTTCACGAGAAGACCGTAGTACCTCTCGGGTTCGTGACGAATTCTTCCGGATCTGCGAACTTCAGGCATCACAGGTGCTGGTTCCACAACTCCTTGTGGTTCCACCTGCTGCTCTTCCTCATTAGGTTGAGCAGGCTCCTGTGATTCTCGAACTTCTTCGAGTAGTACTTTACTCCCACTATTCTTCTTATGAAGAAACTCTCTCTCAAGGAAAGTACAATCCCGAGCAACAAACACTTTGTTCTCAGAACGGTTGTAGAAGTAGTACGCCTTGGTTTCTTTAGAATAACCAACGAAAAAGCACTTATCAGATTTGGGTGCAAGCTTATCAGATATTAAACATTTTACATAAGCTTCACAACCCCAAATTTTCAGAAAAGACAAACTTGGAGCATTTCCAGTCCACATCTCATGTGGTGTCTTTGCAACTGATTTTGATGGGACTCTGTTTAGTGTAAACGCAGACGTTTCTAGAGCGTATCCCCAAAAGGATAATGGAAGGTTTGTATGACTCATCATTGATCGAACCATATCTAATAAGGTCTGATTCCACCTCTCGGAAACTCCATTCCATTAAGGTGTTCCAGGAGGAGTGAGTTGTGAAATAATTCCACACTCTCTCAGATGATCACTGAACTCTTGGCTTAAGTATTCTCTGCCACGATCAGATCAAAGAGCTTTAATACTTTTGCCAAGTTGGTTCTGTACTTCATTCTGGAACTCCTTAAATTTCTCAAAGGATTCCGACTTGTGTCTCATTAGATAGACATAGCCATACCTACTGAAATCATCAGTAAAGGTAATGAAGTATTGATAATTTCCTCTAGCACTTGTGCTCATCGGGCCGTAGACATCTGTATGTATAAGGCCCAATAAGTCACTGGCCCGTTCATTTGGTTTGTTGAACGGAGCCTTCGCCATTTTGCCCATCAAACAAGATTCACATTTCTCACATGATTCATAATCAAATGAGCCCAAAAGCCCATCACTATGGAGCTTCTGAATGCGTTTCTCGTTTATGTGACCCAAACGACAGTGCCAGAGAAAAGTTGGGTTTTCGTCATTAGACTTAAACCGCTTAGTATTTATGTTATAAACGGGCATTGATTGGTTTAAAATATAAAGCCCATTCTCTAATGGGCCGCTACCATAAAACATACCATCACGATTAAAAGAACAATATTTATTCTTTATAGAAAAATCAAATCCTTCTAAATCCAAACAGGAAACTGAAATGATGTTTCTGCTTATCGCAGGTACAAATAGCAATTGTTTAATTCTAAAACCAAGCCCGAAGGCAAAGACAAATGATAAGTGCCCACGGCCAACGCAGCAACCTTTGCTCCATTCCCGACTCGCAGCTCTACTTGTCCTTTCTTCAGCGTCTTACTATTGCTTAGTGCCTGCACATTAGTACAAATATGAGCACCACAGCCGGTATCTGATACCCAAGAGGTAGAACCTGTAGAAGTAACATTTACTTCAATAACATAAATACCTGGAGAAGTCGTCTCGTACGTCTTCTTCTTGTTCTTCAGACCATCCAGGAATTTCTTGCAGTTTCTCTTCCAATGCCCAGACTCATTGCAGAAATGGCACTTATCAGCATCAGAAGGGCCAGCTCTGGGCTTAGGGGGAGGCGCAGGTTTGTCCTGGTTCATAACCTGGACAGCATTGCCCTTTCCCTTGCCCTTGCCGGGTTTCTTAAACTTTTTTCCCCCTTGTACCATAAGGACATTAGGGGCACCCTTCTTGATGTTTGGCTCAGCTGTTTTGAGCATGCCATGTAACTCATTCAACGTCTTCGTCAAGCTGTTCATATTATAGTTCATAATGAACGTATCATAGCTTGGCGGCAGTGACTGCAGTATGATGTCAGTAGCCAACTCTTGGCTAATGGGACAGTCCAGTTTCCCCAAGTTATCAATATAACCCATCATCTTTATGACGTGGGGACTCACTGGAGCATCACTTGGTAGCTTGCACTCAACTAGAGATTTAACCATCTGGTATCTCTCAGTTCGAGCCTGCTCCTGAAACATAGCTTTCAGGCTAGTGATTATCTCGATGGGCGACGCCACGTTCTCATATTGCTTCTGCAAATCTGAGTTCATGGTAGCCAGCATCAGACAAGTCACATCGACCACATCATTTGAATGCTTATCCCAAGCATTCTTTTCTGTCTGCGGGGCATTGGCACGGTACTTCTCGGGGAGAACCTTATCAAGGACATAGTCCCTTTTGTCCTGCCTGAGAACAATTGTCAGGTTCCGATACAATTCCAGAAAATTAGATCCATTCAGCTTGTCCTTCTCAAGGACGGATCTTAGGGAGAAAGTGTTGTTTGAGCTTGACATTGCTGAAACAAAAGAGGTAGAGGGTAAGTTACGATGTTCAATAAAAGAGTAAACTTAACAATTAAGAAAACTCGCATTATATTCAAAACTATGTTTCCTCAAAGAATATAATGATCCAAGATCCATGTTTCACTAAAATCCGAGCGAGCCACTGGCTGTAACTCAAACCTTAGCTATACGGGTAAGCAACACTTTGCTAATCATATCCAATATGACTCTTGGTTGTGGATAAAACATCTTATGTTCTAACCACCTGATGTCTCTGGGCCCAGAACTTCTGATAGCCCATTCAAGTAAACCAATCTCTTCTGTCATGTAATAGTTGATGCCATGCACTGCAAGCCCATCAACTCAATTACCTACTGCCTCACTCATGTAATAGCAGATATCTTGCCCTGCAAGCCTATCATACAATGAAATGAGCCTTGACAGCTGACAAGATCGGGAAGACATCCAGAACACATGATATTTAGTCGAGGAACTGAACATTTAATCCTTAATACATATCATATACGCATTCAGGAACCCAATCTCATTAAATCTGGTTCGGTTATTTGATTTCAGGTTCACTAACAATCAATCAGCGTAGGCCGTCGATCCACACTACCTTAGTGTCGATCGACACTTACCTTTCTGTCTCAGTTCATCGAAAACCGATCAATCCAATTGAACCGATTTTGAGAACCGACACAAAATTTCAATAACCGACATTGACCAAACCAAATTCAATTTCTCGATAACCGGTCAATCCAATTGAACCGGATCGATAACCGGTCAATCTAATTGAACCGGGTCGATTACCGATCGGTGTCGATCGACACAACATTTGTGTCGATCGACACCAACCAAACCGCAACAAACCAAAATTTGCCGGTTTAATCGATCTGTTAACCGGGCACGATAACCGATTCAATCCAATTGAACCGGTTCATCGATCGCAAGGCAAAGACAGACGTATCGATCGACACTACCTTAGTGTCGATCGACACGACTAGGTTTCTTTCACGATTTGAGCAATTTTCACGAAAATGATTTTACGAAGGAAAAACGATCAAATCTGAATTCAGTTCATACATATTACTAGTTAAACCCTAAGGCTCTGATACCACTGTAGGAATTCATACAGGTTTTACCGGATTAATCTCTATTAACCAACCTAGATGCAATTCCTTTTCCTAGGATCTAGGGTTTGTAAACTTTAGATCTGATGAAACGGATCTCGAATATACCTAGAGTTTGCAGCGGAGATTTGATCAGGGATTCGAGATCTGCAGCACTTCAAAGGCAGTGCCTCTACCGATAGTCCACACGCACACAAATAGGAATCCGTAGGGATGCTAGTGCCTGGAATCGGATTTTTGAAGGAATTCTCAGAGGCGGCTGTCAATAGGGTTTTTCGAAAACTGTCTCTCCAGGTCGTGACCTATATCTCCTTTATATAGGTCCTGGAGAAAACCTAATTGATCCTGAACCGATTCAGAATCAATTAAGTCATTAAACCGAAATCTTATTTCGATTAAACCCTCGTGTCGATCGACACTACTATAGTGTCGATCGACGGTGCCTTTAAAACATGTTTATAATGTGTATCAAATACACATCATCTAGATCATTACATTAATGATCATTCCCTTATAAAGTGAATACTATTTGCTTAGGTGTGTGACCCTGTAGGATCATATAATACTAGTAATGAGTTCATAACTCATAGATCATAAGCGGCTTCTAGCAAAACGTAATGACCACCTAGTATCATATGAATGTCTAATCTCGATATCACAACTATCATTGAAGTGAATACAAGTGTGATTTCAGGACATTCCCAACACAAACAAAGCGTGGGACTCAAAACCGCTCACTAATAAGATCCCTACACAATTCTCATGTGCTAAGAAACCTAACATTTTATCACAGAACTACATAACCTAAAATTGACAACATTATATATCCAACAAGAAATTACCAAGTCTGAGTTTGGAATTTACATGTGAACGGCCTTGCGCTTGGCCACCCGACTCCATTATAGAGTACACTTGCGGCATTGTCGCAATATGCGCTACAGGCTGAACTGCTGCCACTGCCATTTGCTGCAGCTTGGGATATTTTGGCTTGATATATCCAGGCTCTCTGCAGTGGTAGCACACCCGAGTATCCCCAACCACGTCCTTTTTAGGATAGCTCGCCAATATGTGATCGATGCTCCCGCATCCAAAGCATTCCTGACTACTCTGACTCGACTTGGAAGTGTCCTCCCACTTCCTCTTACGTCCTTGCGCAGGCTTGCCTCCCTTGCTAGGAACCAAATGCTGATGTGCCCTCCTCGGCTCAACAGCTAGAACAACCACTACTGCCTGATCCCTCAGATCCTCCTCGATAGCTGCAACAGTCTCAACCAATTTTGCCCTCGAGGCGTACTTGGTCACTCTACAACGAGTCCTCAAATTAGGTTGAAGTCCTCTAAAGAATCTCTTTACCTAAGCATGCTTGTCCTCTATAGTCTGACTAACTCAAACCAGGAGTCGGTTAAACTTCACATCATACTCGCGCACAAACTGATCACCCTAAACCAGCTCCAAGAACCGCTTCTCTAACCGATCCACTGCCTCTTGAGGGAAGAAATTTATATTAAACTCAGCCAAAATGTCCCCCCAAGTCGTCACTGCCTGCCCTCTCCTGGTAGCAACACCTCTCCACCAGAGATGTGCGTCACCATCAAATAATGCATTGCCATATTTACCCGGTACTCCTTAGGACATCGGATAGAGCAAAAATTATGCTTCATCCTCATCCTCCACTCATCAGCCTCCTCAGGCTTAGAACCACCCGAAAAGAATACCGTGCCAATCCTCTGCATCTACACCATCATCCTAAGGTTGGATGGGAGCTCCTCCACAACCGCAACTCTCGGCTACACCTCTGCTACTCGTGGCACCACTGGAGTCTGCACTGGTATCGCACCCGATAACCGTTCTAACAACAAAGTCAACAGATCTGCCAGACGATCATCTCGGCCCTAGGCTACACCTGCAATCGCACCCACTCGTGGGCCTCTCGCATCACCAGCCACTCTGACATCATCACCGATACAACCAGTCCTCTCACTGGTAGTCACACTGGCCTCACCCACGGACACCTCATGAAATGTTTGCAAATCTGCCACATGCTCATGCGTAGAACTCTGGGCCACACTCTCGGTAGACTCACTTACTCGTCTCCGACCACGCCCACGACCACCACGACCACGACCTCAACCTCTAACAACTCTAGCCATCACTCTCTGCATTTCCAAAAAATACATACTAAGAACACTAAAATTCTATAAAAAAAAAAAGTCAAACTAGAGTTACCGTGGAATCTCATTGAAGGCTCGAAGAGGATGATCTAAGAATTCAAACTCATAATCAATTTCAAGCAAACATCTTAAATCATTTTCTAAACCCGCCCTAAAATCGTAAGGGCTCAGATACCAAACTGAATTATATATTAAATTCAACTCGAATTAATATTCCCATAAATATTAATTCTCAATATGAAACAAAACCAACATCTAACCTGTGGAAACCATCAAATCAATCAAACTAAGATTTAAACCAATAAATCAATAAACCAAACAGATAATCAATTTAAACCAAAATCAAGTGCTAACCAATATTAAATTCCAAATTCAACATTCTCAAATAACTAGCAACCTAAACCAAGGTTCTAAAGTTGATAAACATAAACACCAAACGAGACTCTAAATCATCCTCTTTTTCACAGCCATGATTCCACAATCACATTTTTTCATCATCTGCACCCCATGGATAATAGTGATGCGTGAGTATTATCATAATTACTCAGTGAGACGGTCATTTCATCCACCGGCTATACACACATGTATAATAAAACATCAAGAAACAACAATTCAAACAACACTTAAAACCAATGAACGAAACCACAATCAAACAAGCGATTTCTATAAAATCAGATGATATGTCGATCGACACCCGCCTGGTGTGGATCGATACCTGACCACGACTAGTGCCGATTAAAACTCAACACTGTGTCGATCGACACAGTCTACAAAAGCCTGAAATCAAACTTTTTCTTCTCTTGTTCGATTTCAATATGCAATCGGTTGAAATCCCTACAACACAAACATTAATAACCACACAAAATGGCATGAAAACACAGAGAAACAACTCAATCTCATCATCAAGCCAATTCATACACACAATCTATCGTTCCATTTACCCAGATAAGCCATGGTCGCGCACTCACCTTAGCTTTGGGAATGAAATTGATCAAGGACTAAGAACAACACAAAATCAGACTTCTGTACGCCCAAAACTTCTGATTTCCTTCCTCTTTCTCTTAGAACAACACCACAATCCACCTCTTTAATCCTTTAGACTCAAACCAAACCGTTTTCTAGCCTCTTGGATCAACTGCCAACACAATCTCTCTTTTCATTCTTTAAAATCACCCAAAACTCTCTGATTTTCGAGCAAAAGAGAGGTTGCTCGTGTTTATACACGGCCTCTAGGGTTTCCATAACCCAAACCGGACAATTTAAAATCAAAACGAACTGATTCAAAAACCTTGGTGTTCATCGATACACCCGTTGGTTTCAATCGATACTCTTACCAAATTTGGTTCGCGGGCGTTACATGTCTAATCTTTGGGCAGTTTCGACCAAAAATATTTTTTCTCCCTAAAGTAAACCCTAATAGACTTAAGAACTCTTGTAACCCTATAATACTTCCTTGTAGCCTCTCTAGAAAGATAAGTAGTCCTAAGCATCACCCTAATCAATGTCAAAACATGTACTTCATTTGTTCTTTGCTTTTCATTCATATTTTCTCTTAAGAGCTCTAAATGATCAATATCTTTTTATCTTACAATCTAAGAGAAGAATCAATTCCTTACTCCTTTTTTCAACCAAATATATATTATATGAAACTCTCACCATTGGTTATTGAAAGTAGATGTAAGTTGCTAACTTAAGAGAAACAAATTAATCTAGACCGAGTCGAGCGGGGAATCAGTGTGAGAGAGAATGAGGATGGCTAGCATTGCAAAGATGGCTAACGCTGACCAATCCTCTGGCGCTTGCGCAAACATGAATAAATCTGCACAATTCGTTTCAAAACTTTGACATTGTTCTCCAACATGCTGCTCATTGCCTATAGGAGAGCTTCGATATTTGAATGCAGAGGGGCCTCAAATGACGTGTCTCCTTCACCCCTAATAACATCATTTGACTTCTCTGCTAATAGAACCACCTTATTCCAGATGGTTGCACCACCATCTGGGTTTGGTCCGTTAGACCATGTTTAGTGGTGAGTTTTTTAGGGTCTCTAAAGCCTAAATTTAAATGTAAAATCGATCTGAAAATAAAAATTACCTTGAGCCGGCTTAATGTGTAGAGACTTTTGAGAGTGTCTCATTATGACAGATGTTGGCTTCTGATTGGATGGTGATTTTTGTTTTGGGGAAAGGCAGAAACTAAAAAAAAGAATCTTTTGATAAAAAATTTATTTTTCTCTTCACCGTGCCAACGGTTCTGGCGATTTGCATTCTTCTCTATGTTTTCACTTTTCGATCTGGATTTTTTGTTTTCTGATATTGACTTTGCGATTGGGTTTCGATTATTGAGTTGAATTTCGTTTCTGGCCATCTGGGTTTAAGCCAATTTTGTTGATTTCGTTTTTGTTCTGGTGGTTTCTTTCAGATATGTGCAAGAAACCGGTCGATGGCCTCTCTGCTGGGCTCGTCGATGAGAATAACGTATTCCAGTGGAGCATCTCGATTATGGGTCCGCCTGATACTTTGTAGTGAGTGTTTTCACTTTTTTTCTTCTGTTGTAGTAGTTGTCTTCTTGATTCTGCATATGCCTCTGTTTTTGTTTGTTATAAACATGTGTAGGATAATCTGTGTGTTTCCATTGGATTATTTTATCCTTTGGAATTTGCCTTAATTGTTGCATTGATTTGGTTGTTTCTTTATATCAAATTTGTAGTTTATGATATCTTTGTTTTAAATTGGCTTACCTGATTCGTAACTGCGGTATTTGATTGGTTCTATTGTGATAATTTGTTCTAATTATGTTGTGTTTGGTAGAGGATAAGTAACTCGTTTTCTTCCTTCTGTTCGTAGAGATGTGAGATTAAGCTTTAGGTTGTTTTATATGAATTTGTTGTCAATGGTACCTAATTCTAACCATGTATGCGTTCTGATTGCAGTGAAGGTGGGGTTTTAATGCAATAATGTCATTTCCAGAGAATTATCCCGTTAGTCCACCAACTGTGAAGTTCACCTCGGAGATGTGGCATCCTAATGGTGAGTGTGCTTATTCTTGAAAAACAAATTTCTATATCTTGGAGCTTTTAAAGTGAGTCTTGTGATGGTTTATTGATTATTATACCCTTGATTGCAGTTTATTCTGATGGAAGAGTTTGCATTTCTATTCTTCATCCTCCTGGTGATGATCCTAATGGATACGAACTTGCTTCATAACGTTGGATGCCTATTCATACGATATGTGTTTCATTAATTTTCTTTTTCACCATGTAGTACACTGCTAATTTGTTAGCCAGGGTTAGTAATTTATCGGTATTGTGGAGGGTTTCTTTGTTTTGCAGGTTGAGAAAATGGGAACATGTGCAATCGCGATATCTCTGCCGTTTTCTTGTATTCTTGGTCTACTTGCATCCATGACCGCATCGACCATGGGTAAGTTGTGTGATGATTTGTATAAAGGAAAAGGGAAAGTGATGAAAGAATGTTTCAGATTGTTCTTTTGTTTTTCTGTGGTTCTTTACATACACCGTTGTATTATTGTAACTTGTAAGTTTAAAACTTTGATTGCAAATGAAATGTTTGTAGTATAGTACATTGGTCTTGGAGTTTTCATGTATAATAAATTTGAGATTTAGGAAAACAACTTGTATGTTGTATATCAAAAATAGAAAGTCTAAATTTTTTTATATTTATTATATAGAAATTTGATTATTATCCATTTTGTAAATTTTTAATTATTATTATTTTTTATGAGACCGGCACCGGTCTTACCATTGGAGGCCGATTTATTAACAGTCTCTTATTGAGTCTCAAACAATAAACTAATATTAAAAATAATACTAAAATATGTTTTATGAGACCATAAAAGTCTCACTAATGTGCATGCTCTTATAGTGAGATCCTGAGATTGAGCCTCATTCTATACCTTACACTTATTGACCGCTTACATGAAGATATATGGAGGATCCTAGTCGAGGCCCTAGAATTGTTTTTTTATTTTGTGATTTCCATATAAACCACAGTTTCCAAGGGAATATTTCATCCTCTCCAGACCGTTTCCTTCGTTTTTCACTACCCCAAAATAGGAAGTCCATATTTGCGAAAATCGAAGAGCATGAGAAGTTGTTATCCTCTACAAGTTTACTATGTTTTTATCCTCTAATATTGCTGCTATATGTTGAATAAACATGGTAGAGTAGTTGCATGTTAGATCTTAGGTTTTCCCAAAGTTCTAAGTTACTACGTATTTGAATATCGTTTATCAGGTTTAATTCGTGTTGATTCTTTATCTCTATATATGCTTTAAATCTTGATATGGAGAAGCTAACCAGTGATTAATCTTATGTTCTATACTCTTCAAAATCTTGTTATATCTCATGATCTAATATTTGATAAGCTAATCGTCTTAACAATCGATATGTTAGTTAAGGAGTTTAATGAACAATCAAATCTTGAGCTTGTTACTACATTTTTCACCTTGTGATAACATGCGATAGTTGGGTCTATTAGGGTGTTAAAACATAGGGATCAGAGCGACGACGATGGAAAGATTCTATCTACGTGATTTAAGTTCTAGAACACTCGTATTAAAGCCCCTTTAAATCGGTTTCTTATGTGTTTCATATGTTTCTTTGAATTGCTTATTATCTCACATTTATCTCGTATTGATTAAATAAATTTTCATAATATTTATGTATTCTTCGAATATTTGTTAAACTTTAGATACTTAGGAGTAAATATATTTTTTTAATAAATAAAGAGTTTTGTATATAAATATTATGTGGCGTTAAACACTATGTAAAATCTGTAGCGTTAAATAATATGTAGATTATTTAGCTGAAAAAAGATATATGATAAGAACAGACGAGATCAAGAGATTCCTGGCTATATTTGTTCATCCCATCCTCCGATTTCCACTCACTTAGGAAATTATTTTCTGCGAAAAAATGTATTATTGCGATTGAGAAATTCTACTTATGGTGTTCTTTAACTCGTTTCAAAAGCATATTTTTAACCTTAAGTATGTATTACTTTAATTTCTATTTTAGGTGGATTAGCTATGAACAAGCCTTGAATATATCAAGAGACAACATGGGTGAAGTTTCTCATGGTGGTTTACTTTGATGATTTTTCCGCGTTTATCCTCAGGCTTCTTAAACTCGAATGTAAGATTATTTCTTTAACCTTTCTCTAATTTCATGTTGATTTCAAAGGATTAAGATCAATAGTGTTTCAATTCTCTTAAATTTTAAACTAGATTAGTCATGATTTGAGAGTAATTATTCAAACTATTGTATAAACCGATGCCTAAAAAATAGATTTTGGTAGCTATTTGAATAACTCAATAGATATATTAAAGAAATATCAATAATTATATTTTGACATCTTGAAGATTGAAATGATATCTAGTTTTTAAATTGATTCCACATAGATTTTCCGACGAACACAACATGACTCAACCACACGGTTGAGTCTAAAAATCCATTGCAACCAAATTATGTAAAGATTTTTATGTATCGCTTTTTCAGTGAGTATTAATAAAATACTTGTAGTACTTTTTTTATAAATTTTAAATGAAAACTTATTGTTCAAAATCGTCCATACTAGATTTTGTTTCACGCTAAACATAGGATTAGAATATTTGATTAGCTTGGAGTTTCGTTTGTGGGTCAACCACAAGGAACAAATCTCTTGCAGGAATAACAAATGCGTTGAGACCAAAAAAACACGATGTTGTTATTTTTGAAGAACTCTCTGACTCTCAAATCAGAGAAGAAATAAGAGAATCAAATGACTATAGTTTTGAAGCGTGGCGAGTTTAGAGATAAGTTAGAAAACGAATGAAAATGACCAAAGGTGTTGAAGTAATTTGTTATGAAATTAAATATTTTAATATCTCTATATATTATGCTATTACTTAGCTTGGCCGAAAATTATTGTTTTCTAATTAGATATCACTAAGTACATAAAGTAGCCAGACTCTCTCACCGAGGCTAGAATAGGTACCTAACACACATCTAAGACCATGCTCTAAGTCCATTTGTATTCGCGCTACTGAAATAAGAGGCAAGGTCTTGACTTTTTGATATTAAACCTCGAGTTGGGGGTTCATATAATATCCCAATTTTTAGAAATATGTGGTGCATATGGAGAGACATTAAAGAATTGATTTGACTTCATATATCACCAAAGTGCACTTATATTTTTCGTAGTTCATTCTAACTAAACTCCAAGGTTAAGCGAGCTTGAGCTACTAGAGTGAGCTACTAGGAAGTTATTTTCAGTACCGTGTGATTGAAGACAAAACACGGGAAAACTATGCAAAGTTAGTTAACAAGTCTTTTAAGCTCATATTTTTCGTAGCTCATATGCAAGGTTAGTAAACAAGCACTTATATTTTTCGTAGCTCATCGAAACTAAACTTCAAGAATAAGCGTGCTTGAGCTACTAAAGCGATCTACTAAGAAGTCATTTCTAGTACCGTAGTGATATGCAAAGTTAGTAAACAAATCCTTTGAACCTCTCAGACATACACACCAACTATAAGACAAGGGTGGGAGGAATTGGCCGAGAGAGGCATGAGGCCCACGGACGGTGGTGGTCAAAGTGTTACACTTCAGCTCCTCGCTATATGTCTGAAGACTTAGCCTCGTATGTAGTAAATCCCTAACGGTGTGAATACATCGATAGAGAATGATGGGTAAAAACATATGATTTTACTCATTAAGTTATCTAGAGCATTGTTCAGCAAGTCCAAGTACATTTAAACTGGTCTGGAAAACCAATTAAACAAATTAGATACACGTGGCGTTAAGAGATTTAGCTAAGCTAAGTATATAATTATATATGTCATCGATTTTATTTTGATCAGTCCAACCAAGTTCTTATCCACAAACTAAATAAAATATAATTTTTATTTACTTTATAAAATATACAAATTCATAGACTATTTTTTATTTACTTTAAATGAAAGAAATTTAGAAGTCTGTTATTTAAAATTGAAAATAATATTTTATTCTATTTGTTAGACTATTTTAAAATTGAATTTGTGTAGTACAAATTCATTATTCATAAACTAGTCTATGAATTATTCATAGACTATTTTATTCTAGTGTATGTAATTTGTGTATATTATTTAAAAATAATAAAATATTTGATTTTATAAAGTATTTGGCGAGATATAACTCTACAAAAAATATGTTCTTTTTATTTCACTTGAAACACCTTGTCTCAGTCTATCAGGACTGTGGTCAAGTGTTTCATGTTCGGGCTATTTCCTAGACGAATCTCCTAGGTTCAACCCACCTTGTTAATAGTACCATAGGACAGAAACGTTACAGTTTCTCTTCCCCATTAAAAGGATTTCGTCTTCTAATTCGATGCTGGTTGGAGTCTTTATTTTATTTTTTGTCAACGATCACCATATATTAAATCAAGTGTTAGCGTTTGCACGGTTTTTCTCGCGGACAACCCCAAACGGAAATGTCTGACTTACGTGGGAAAATACATAATTCCGTGTTCGAGCTCCTTTTGCAAGGCAGTCGACACAGACATTATCACTACGTGGAATATGAACTAAACTAAAAGATACAAAGTGTTGTTTTAACATCTTGAACGAGTCAAGCTCCACACTGAAAGATGACCAATCTAGTGGATGCGTAGTCATGGAAATCAGACTTGCACAATCCAGCTCAATTCTCACTATCGATAGCCTTCTCCCTTTCATGCACTCCATCGCCCAAAGTAGACCATCGAACTCAACATGAAGTGCCGAGATGCTTCGTCTACATCCTCTCATACCGTAAGTGATAAGGCTTGTGTAGTCTCTTAGGCACCACCCAAGTCCACTGACCGGCTCATGATTAACCCAAGATGCATCGATCTGACATATCGAGAGTTGGGGATCATTAGGTAGGGGGTCATGTGAGATATTATGTTCCCGTATATCCTGTGTGCTTCTTCGCCCTCTTCTTTTTGGTTTGCCATGCTCTAACGCTCCGCTTCGAGGGTCGCCGTCTGAAAAGTATATTGTGGAGATATTGTTTTCCCGTTGAAAACCTTATCATTTCTTCTTTTAATTCATTTAACTATTTTCCTTCATCACTTCGTATAGTCATAATCGCTCAATGCATCATATTTTTTTGGTTCTTGCCTATTGGGTACTACAGCTTGCCCCAACTGATTCACCTTGAAACCCACCCCGTTTCCAAGCATGATATCCCATCTTTCCTCGACTCGTATTTGCCATAAAAATCATCGAGATGAGATGATGAATAAGATTTCATAATAGTTCTAAAAAAAAATAAAGAACAAATTATAAAATTGCTGTGTTAAATATATAATAAGTTAAATTGATGTTAATTTACAGAAAATATATTTGATTCACCTATTCAAGATTTTTAAAAAAATAACAAGGATATTCAAATATTTATAAAATAAAATAAAAAAATAGTTTTGATCATTAGAAAGTAAGATTTGTAAGATTTAGCTGTTTACTTCTTCTGCAGTAGTGCATGAACTGCATTTTCAATAGAATTCTTTTCCATCACATTTCCAATAGATAAACTAAAAATTCCAGTTATTTAAAAAAAAAAAAGATATTTAATAGTTTCTTAATTTGTTGACAATAAAAAGATGGTTTTTGAATTTCTCGACTACGTAGGGTCCCATTGTTATAACTGAATTTATCTTGTGTATCACAGGTGCGTTATGATTTTTACAATAAAAGTCCCAATAATTACAGGGACCCCATCAAACTATTTAAAAAATGGAAAATAAAACAGTATATAATTCTCTATGTGTGAAAATTAAAAGGAAATGCTATCACAAGTATCACGCGTGTGAGACTGCATGAGCCACACGTGGGCCAATCTAGGAACCGGTAACCTGCTGCGTCTGCCACAGGCACACACCAAAAGAACGACCGCTACGAGTCCAAGAGACAACTCATCCCCAGGTAACCGGTGTTTTGAGACCCACAAATATCCACGTGTAACGATCCAATTAGCCACTGTCAACTAAAAACGGTCCCGCATTGGTAGGGAAAACGGCCGATTCCTCCTTGTGCACCGTCCCGTTCCTGCCTTGTACTTACAAACCGTGCTAATACGTCTTTGTACTACGTGTAAATTCAAATTTCCTACGTATACTAATGTATATGTGCCAATTCCTACCTTGACCAAATACATCGTTGGTCAATCGTTAGTAATTTCAAACGTGGCAATTGACTCATTAAAAATGTTTTTACATATACACAGGTGGCTTAACTCGTTTTGATAAAATCAAATCTTTTCCTCCTTCTTTATCGATTCTGATCTTGACACTTAGAAAACTTATACCCAGAAAAATCAAAATTGCCATTGATAGGGTTTATGGTCTACGAATACGTGTTGGGGAAACATGAGTGACTCGAATCTTGAATCAACAAGTGGAGAAGCTTGAAAGAACAAACACAAAAACTTTCCTTTTACACATGAATTCGCTGCAATTACAACAAAGAGGAACCTAAGATATGTTAAAAATTACAATACATGTTGTAGAAGAGGAGATTCGACATGATGCAGTAGACAATTGGTTCCAATTTCAAAAACCCTAAAAATCTTCTTTGCTCACAAAACTAGAACTTTTAGGGCATCCTTATTGGAAACCCTAGAGGGTCTAAAATGTTTATAAAATTATTAAAATTGGAGTAAAAAGAAGAAAAAGAATGTTTTTGTGGGGTATATTGAAATATAAAATTTGAGTAAAAGGAAGAAAGAGAGTGTGTTTAAATATAAAATTAATAAAAGTTAAATAAAAGGGAAAGAGAGAGGGATCTAATATTGGATCTTTTGGAGAGTGTGTTTAAAAGTAAAAGAGAGTGTTTAAATATAAAATTAATAAAAGTTGAGTAAAAAGATGAAAGAGAAGGTATAAAATTGAGTAAAAAAAAGAGAGAGTGTGTGTTTTAATAATTTTAAAATCACATTAGATCCCAAGGGATCTGCATTAAGGATGCTCTTAGAAGAAGAAGAGTCATGAATTTTGTTTTATTTTATTTTATTATTTTTTATATTAAAAAGACTCAGCGACGTCGTTTAAATTTTGTGTAAACAAAATAAAAAAAAAACAAAACGGCGGCGTTTAATTAAATGGTCCTATCTTCTTCCCCGAAACATTCAAGACTTCACAATAATTTTTACACAGAGAAAAAAAATTGTCGTTGTTAGGATTTACGATTCTGCGAGTACGTGTAAGGGATAATCAATATAATCGAAGCTTGATGCAACTTGTGGACAAGATTTTTTATCGAGAATGAGGTAAATCATTGTCACTAACCCTAAATTTACTGCAATTTGTGATTTTAGGGTTTTTCTCATTAGGCGAAATTGATTTAATAGATGTTGGGGATTTGTTGATGGTGTAGGCAAGAAATCTCTATAGGAGGCTTGTTATGTGAATGTTAATTCATGATTTACTTGAATAGATATTCTGAATTTTTTCGTGCACATAAGGTGTTCGATTAAATGTCTGATTGAGCATTTTATTTGTATTTTAGTATTAAAGACAATATCTTCGTCATATTCTACAATGGGAAGTTTGAGAATCATGGTGGAGAATTAGCTTATATTGGTGGTGAAACACACTTACTTGAATCTCCTCCTCGATCATTATTCACCAACTTAGACTCAGCTGGCATAGTGGAATTGCATGGTCAAAGGATCTAGTTTAAGTTGCCGTTTGAAGATCTAAAGGGCCTTAAGCTCTTGTGTGATGGTAGTTATAATTTCAACAATATATGTGTAAGGCTGCTCAATGGGGTAAAAATTTGGAAATTTACATGGAAAGGGAAAATGCTCATGAAGAAACTGGAAATTTACAAGAAGAAGGTGGATTAGGGCAGATCGTGGTTGCTGAATTACGACAGGATGAGAGAGTAGAAGAGACTCATGAAGGTGAAGAAGACAATGATGAGGCTGGATTAGGTGAGAATGGTAGACATTCTGATTATGGTGAAGACAACGATGGTGGTGAAGGAACAGAGGCTGATGATGCTGGAGGAATACATGGAGGTAATGCTGGTTCAAAAGAGAAAAGAGGATCTTTTCCTCAAGAAGAACGGGGTTGAAGAAATTGTTGCTGGATTTGTGGAGGAAGAGGAGG
Organism: Draba incana; assembly: GCA_963576765.1. Classification (NCBI taxonomy): domain Eukaryota; kingdom Viridiplantae; phylum Streptophyta; class Magnoliopsida; order Brassicales; family Brassicaceae; genus Draba; species Draba incana. The sequence continues at coordinate 24,862,513 of OY755205.1, forward strand.
ATGATGATTATCAGAGGACTCCTCCAACAAGTGACTGTGAGGATGAACTTGACCACTAATATGAAAAGTATAGGGAGGGAAGTGGAGAACTGAAGATAATGCAACTACTTGGGAGTATAAATGCATTCAAAAAAGGAGTCTTGGAATACTCACTAAAAGGAGGATGGAACGTGAAACACACCAAATGGGGAAAAAATAGAAGTGAGGCAAAATGTGCAGTCGTACAAAACACTCCTTGTCCCTGGAGAATTTTTTGTTCTCTTGATTCAGCATCTGGTATGTTTATGGTGAAGACTTTCCAAGAGGAGCATACATGTGTGAAGGATGGGTATTGTAGGCTAATGTCTGAAGCTGTTATTACTGCTCTGCTCCTAGACAATTTTAGAAAGAATCCAGGTCTGATGCCTAGAGCAATTCAAGAATAATTCAAGAGCGTTACAATTTGGTGACCACGTATGACATCGCTAAGAAGTCTAAAAGAAGAATGTTGGATATTCTCCATAAAGAACATGATTTAAAATTTGCAAGGATGAAGGATTACAAACTTGAAATTGAAAGGTATTATTCTATAACCATTACATATCCGTAGACCATTATTTATTTAGAATGTCGTAGTCTCTTTAGCTAATTTCAATGCTTTATTTGGCAGGTCAAATCCTGGTTCCACAGTGGAGGTTAACACAAGCATTAATGAAGATGGTCTTGAATTATTTGAGAGTTTCTACGTCTGTTTTAGAGCACTGAAGAAGACATGGATTACACATTGCCGACCAATATTTGGGATTGATGGTTGTTTCCTGAAATCTACAACCAAAGGACAACTACTTGCTGCTGTGGGAAGAGATGCAAATAATCAAATCTACCCTATTGCTTGGGCAGTTGTGATGAAGGAGGACTATGACAACTGGTTGTGGTTCATCTTTAAGCTCAAAAATGACTTATTGCTTGGCGATGGTGATGGATATACATTGATTTCAAATAGACAAAAGGTAAGTGTACATTCGTTTTGTTTTTCATAAAGTATGTTTTACATGAATTTAGTTTCACTTACATTGACTTACTTTCATTTATAAGGGCTTATTGAAGGCAGTTGGCCAGGAACTACCAAAGATTGAGCACAGAATGTATGCAAGGCACATATATGGAAATTTGAAACGAGCTTTTCCAAATAAGCCTGAGTTCAATAAATTATTCTGGGCAGTGTCTGACAGTTACAACAAGGCAGATTATCAAAGGAATTTGGATTAGTTGAAAGATTACGATTATGGAATTTATGAAGGCTTGATGATGAGGAACCCTAAACACTGTTCTCGTGCATTCTTCAAGACTACTTCATCATGTGAAGATGCACTCAACAATTTCTCCGAGTCATATAATTCTGCCATTGAGAAAGCTCGAGCTCTGCCATTAGTAGAGATGTTGGAAACCATTAGGAGGTAGGCGATGGCTCGCATTGAACAGAGGAAGGTAAAGGCTATGAAACGCAAAGGGAAGCACACTCTTAAAGTGGCTAAGATGATTGCTTTAGAGGAGAAAGACAAGAAGTGGCTTACGAGAATGCCTGGACCTAATGGATTGCATGAAGTTTCTGAGAAAGGGATTGCACACACAGTTAATATGGTGATGAGAACATGTACTTGTAGATTCTGGGATGTGACAGGGATTCCATGTAGACATACGTTGAAAGTGATTTTGGATAAGAAGCTCAACGTAGAAGACTATATCTCAGACTCGTATTTAACCACTACTCTGCAACAACAATACAGTGATTCAATTGTGCCAATGGATGGTGAGAAGTTTTGGGAAGAATTCGGTGAACCAAAGATACAACCACCACATGTTGAGAACTCTAAGAGTCGGACAAAGAATCCAGAAAAGAGAAAAAAGGAATTGAAGAGTCTTCGACAAAGGGTAAAAAGGTTACAAAACATGCTCGTGTTATGCAATGTTATCGATGTGGAAATCTAGGACATAATTCCTTGGGTTGTACTTATGGAGGAGTTCCTTTTAAGCCTAAGCCGCCTAGGAAGAGTAGAAAGAAGACCTTAGATGATGAAGAATGACCAAGTCAGACTTCTACTCAAGACAATGGAGAAGGACCAACTCAGCCATCTCAGTCTTCTTCTATTAATCCTTAAAGTTTAGGTATTACACTCTTAGGTGTTTCTGATTTTGGTTTACTAATCTTTTTCTCAGGCTTCTATTAATCTTATTTGATGTTCTTATTTGCAGGTTAGTATGTACGATGGACCTATGAGCAATAGTGACAGTTTTTGTGATTCTTCTGAGGTTATGTAGGGTCGGTTGTTTAGTCATTATGATGCTTTTTTTGGGTTCAATTATGGAAAACGGATTCACAAGACTATGTATGGTGTAAAAACTCTATTTTAGTATAAACACCATCTTTTAATGATTTAAGTCTCTTTTTCTTTCCCTATCACCTTTCAACTCTCTGCCTCAAATGTAAGTTCAAACATGTATTTAAATCAATGATTCAATAAAACGAAAAAGAGAACAGAAGTTGGATACATAATCAAAAGTTACAACAAATAAACAACAACAAATTCACAAACAAACTTTCACAAAACAGAGCAAAGGTTTCACATTCTTAGCATATCTAACCGAAGAAGAAATAGTAGACGATGACCAATCCTAATCCGCAGACAATCATCTTCTTCATGCTTGACAATTCTTTCTCACAACCAAGAACCACAATTTTCATAGCTTCGACCTCTGTCTTACAACCACTAACATCAGCTTTCAACTCTTTAATCTTTGATTCCAAATGTTCAATCTCTAATTTCAGCTCCATGTTAACACAACCTACCATTTCCTTCATATCATCAATCTCTTCGACCATTGACTCGTCTGTCCATTTGAATAAATGAGTTTTGTCCTTCAAAAACAAAGACATAACTCAATTACACATCCCTTCGTACAATTCCTTGGCACAATACTTACTCGACAAAATCTATACCTTTTCAGTTCCGTTTGGACAACAATGGAATAATCTTCCCGGATTTTGAGAGGTTTTCGTTGTTCTAATCACAGAAGCTTCGCCACACCTACAGGTACTTGGCATTCCTCTCTCCATTTCCACACCGAATCGTCTGTGATTTGCAGTCGTTCCTACGAAGAACAAACACGAAAACACATGAATTCGTTGAAATTATAACAAAGAGGAACCCAATTGTTATTCCAAACTACAATACCTGATGTAGAAGACGAGATTCGGTTCGATGCAGTAGACATAATGTTCAAATTTGAAAAACCCTAAAAAAAAAATTTCTCGATGAAGAAGAAGACTCGTGCCCTTATTTTTATTTTCACCAAGCTTAATTAATATTAATTATTGTATTAAAATGACTCAGCTTACACGTAATACAGAGATAACGGATATATGTAATATATAACCGGATTACTACCGCATAAGATAAATATAACGGTTGACTAACGATGTATTTGGTCAAGATGGGAATTGGCACATATACATTAGTATAGGTAGGAAATTTGAATTTACACGTAGTTCAAAGACGTATTAGCACGGTTTGTGAGTACAAGGCAGGAACGGGACCGTGTACAAGTGTATAAGGAGGAATAGCCGTTTTCCCGGCATTGGTAACGTAATCATGGGTCCTACTCGTACTGTGAACCGCGTGACTCTCTCTCACAGTGGCAGATTTTGTAATTTTACCATTCTAACAAAAAACCGTAATTCTTTCTAAATTAAAATTAATTAGATTTTTTTACAAATTAAAATTAGTGATATTTAAGAAGATAAGAATGCATGGTTACAGTGATTTTTGAAAGATATTTTATTCTGTTTTTAGAAAATAAATTCATTCTATTTAAAATAAGAATTTCAGTAAGAGTAGTAGATAGATTCGAAGTAGAGAAAAAGAAACAAATTACCCTGGAAAGGGTGAGGATTTTTAACTGCCATATAATTTAACCGTTACTTTGTGTTCCTTTCATGCAAAAGCTCAATGACTCGGAGCTTGCGTGGCATTGATTAAAGACGAAAAGGCCATCCTCGTTGAACTTGGTTTTATTTGATTAAAGGCTCCTAACTGAAAGTTGGACAATTTGTTTTCATCTGGTCAACTTCGTATACTTAAAAACTCAGGGAAATTAAATAATTAACTTAATTGAATTTTGTTTGTTTTCTCTTACTGTACTACTAAACAAATCAAAATTAACATTTTTAGTGAACGGCTATGGCAGTACTAATAGTTGGCAATTTTTAGTGATAATTCCAAAGCTTTTTGTTTAGTAGTATGTTTTGCAAAATTATTTGACGGTATAAATATGCTAGTTTATTTTTTTTTAATGTGGCAAATATCTTTCTATGCTAAATAAGTTTTATATCAAATCTTGCCGAGCAAAATTTTTGCATGTTCTATTGGCACTATACTTAATTACTTATGTGAAGATGTATTTGATAAGAAGCTTTCATCACCAACAAATGAAAAACAAAAATAAAATAATGACTCCTATGATGAAGCATTCTGTAATACTCCTTAAACTATCAATTTCTAGCATCTAATTCATACTCATTAGAAGTTGGATTACCCTACAATCAAAGTTAATTACACACATCGCACGTCCCTATATATATATACTATGGTACAATACATTACGATAAAAATGTTTCTTCACATTATTAATGTAGGGGTCGGATCCCCCTCGAAGAATCGATAAGCCTAAACGACGTCGTATTCGCCGAAACGGCCCAATAGTCAAGTCCAGAAGAAAGCGGCCCATTGACGGCCCATTATTGTTCAAACCGCCCCGACCGGCACTGTTCAAGTCGCCTCGACCGGCACTGTTCATACCGCCTCATTTAGCTATAAATAAACATGTACCCCTCTCGTTGTAAGGGATCCGAATTTTTTTATAAAAACACTGTTTACAGCTCTGATCTTGAGAAAGAAGAACAAACTAAGAAACCTAATTCGTAATCTAATTTTAAATCTGTCTAAGTGTTTGAAACCCTAAAGAAGCTCAATTTCGAAGAATCTTCACAATTTCTATTGTGTGTAAATTCCAGCACGCACAATTTGGCGCTAGAAGGAGGGTTACATGTGCACTCGCAACACTAGCTTCATACACGAAACAAACGCTTAGACGAACCCGCTACTCGCAACATGTCAATAACGAACCCGCAGTCTCCAGCGACCGAAGATTCAGGTCCAACCGAGCCCATTGTGGCTGGGCTAATCAACCAGTCCGCATTGGGGGCGGAAGCAGGCAGACCTGTCCCGACAGAGGACCAGGCAACCGCCAATACAAACTCGGCCGACCCGTCCACACCAGGAGATTTCGGTCAACTCAAAGCAATGCTCGAACAGTTGCTCGAGCAGTCGCAAAACCAGGAAACGATCAACAGCAACCTGACTGTTGAAATCAGGGCCTTGTCGACAACTCGTCAGTCTCGAGGGCTACCTCAAGGTAACGCGCTTCGCGTCACCCCGCTCGCTCTTAACTTCTCCCAGGCGGCATCGCCTTCGGCTCGTGGCACTCGCGAAGATCATACGCCAACACCTCTCAAAGACGGAACCGTCCTCGTCGCAGGTGCGCCCGGCGGCATAGCTGCAATCGTAGACAATTCAGAAGGACGTGAATTCGGAGCAGCTCGGCCCAGTCGACCGACTAGTCATATCCAGAGTCGGGACAAGGGCGAAATCGCAGAAAATACGCGATGGGTGGAATAAGCCGAAGCCCCAACCGCTCGTAGAACTGTCGCTTCGCAGCGAACGGAAATGGACAAGCTCAAAACCGTCTTGCAGCAGACCACTCGCGATCTCAAGGATATGAGATCACAGGTCCATCGCGCAACCAGCAAGGCGCCCGAGCTCGACCGAGTTCTTAAAGAAGCTCGCACTACTCCCTTTACCGAGCGGATAACAAAGGCGCGTTTATCCAACCCAGGGAAGCTCAAGATTCCTATCTACGAGGGAAAGGGCGACCCCACAGAGCATATCAGAGCATTCTCAATCGCGATGGGGCGAGCGAATTTCCGGCTCGATGAAATCGATGTTGGTTGCTGCCTCCTCTTCGTGGAGCATCTCCAAGGGGCAGCCCTCTATTGGTTTACGGGAATGAAAAGGAACTCTATCGATAGCTTCGCCCAGCTCTCCGAAGCTTTCCTAAAGCAGTACTCCGTCCTAATCAAAAGCAGGTCGTCGGAGGTGGACCTTTATACTATAACGCAAGCGGTCGGCGAACCCTTGGGAGTCTTCATCGAACGCTTCAAAGCGATGCTTATTCAAGTAAAAGGGATTGACGACCAATCCGCCCTAAGTGCCCTGCAAAAAGCTCTATGGTATAACTCAGATTTCCGGAAGGAGATGACAATCAAGGAGCCCTCTTCCATTCAGGACGCGCTCCATCGCGCGAATGGCTTCACAAGGAGCGAAGAAGAAACGCGGGTTATGGACCAGAAGTATGGAAAGATCAAAAGTCCTAAACCGCAAGAAGCCCCGCCTACGAAAAAGAAGAGGCAAAATGACTTCGTGCGACACGAAGGAGGTTTTAGAGGTGCTCATAACTACCAGGTGGATTCGCCCGGCTACGGCCGAGGAAGAGGGCGAGTCTGCGGAAACAGCGTTCCTATCCGCGGAAGCGGCACTCCAGGTCGCAGTAGTGGCAACACTTGGACAAGGAACCTGCAGTATGACGAATCCGCATATTGCAACTTGCATAAGATGGACGGACATTCGACAGCAAATTACAGAGTGCTCGGAATGCGACTCGCAGCAAAGCTAGCCGCCGGCAAACTCAGAGGAAACATAAGTGTTAATGATTTTCAGCTCGAACAGTTCGACGACGCAAGAGAAGGAGACAGTCCGTCCGGAGGCAATAGCTGGAACAACAAGCGAGACAGACGGGATGACGACCGGGTCAACCTCGGCAAGCAAAACAATAACGAAGGACGGGGCGGCTCGAAGCAGAAAATCTGCAACATGATTATGGGCAGCTCGCGGTATTGTTCAAACACCGTCTCGTCGATCAAAGCTTATCAGAGGCGAGCCGAGGTAGGAGCAAACAAACCCAGTCCATCCAAGTTTCTAAACGAAGTCATCCGATTCGAAGAAAATGAGATTGATGACATTGACAAACCGCACGACGACCCACTCGTCATCCGACTCTCCGTCACAGGTTGGGACACGGGTCGTGTTTTAATCTATACAGGTAGCACAGTCGACATTATTTTCATAGACGCTCTTAAGCGTATGGAAATCAATCTCGCCCAAGTCGAATCCTATCCTAAACCTTTGACCGGATTTAATGGCGAGACGACAATGACTCTTGGAACGATCAAACTCCCTGTGTGCGCAGAAGGAATAACGAAAATAGTGGAGTTTGCGGTATCGGACAACCTGGCAATTTACAACGTGATAATGGGAACCCCTTGGCTCAATTCGATGCGTGCAGTCGCCTCGACATACCATCTCTGCCTTAAGTTTCCTACAAAAAGCGGGGTCAGAACGATCAGAGGGAGTCAAGCAGCGTCGCGATCTTGCTTCATAGCCGCGCATAAACTACGAAGTCACTCGACAGTGACGATTCCGAGCGAGCCGCGAAAAAAGACTAAGACAGACAGAGAGCCCGTTAAAGAAATCTCAGACCTGTTATAGCAACTACTGATCGCGGAATCCGTAGATGAGGAAGGGGCGGGTCCAGCATGCGAACCCGTCTTGTCGGTCTGCATAAGCGACGAGTCGCCAGAAAAATGTGTCGAGATCGGTGCGACACTCGATAAAGCCGTGAGGCTCGACCTCGTCGAATTTCTCAAGAAAAATGTCGGTACATTCGCATGGTCCGCAGAAGACATGCCCGGGATCGATATCGGCATCATCAGTCACGAGTTAAACGTGGACTCGACCTACAAACCTATAAAGCAAAGGCGAAGGCGACTAGGTCCTGATAGGGCTCAAGCGGTAAATGACGAAGTAGACAAACTCTTGCAGGCCGCCTCGATTTCTGAGGTCAGATATCCGGAATGGCTTGCGAACCCAGTCGTCGTGAAGAAGAAAAGTGGCAAGTGGCGAGTCTGTGTAGACTTCACAGATTTGAATAAGGCATGCCCAAAAGACAGTTTCCCTCTTCCCCACATCGACCGCCTCGTCGAGGCGACATCTGGGAACAAGTTGTTGTCATTTATGGACGCCTTCTCCGGCTATAATCAGATCTTCATGCACCCCGGCGATCGCGACAAAACATCTTTCATCACAGACCGCGGAATCTATTGCTACAAAGTCATGCCCTTTGGACTTAAGAACGCTGGGGCTACTTATCAACGACTGGTGAATAAAATGTTCGCGGGCTTACTCGGCAAAACGATGGAGGTTTACATTGACGACATGCTCGTCAAATCACTCGAGGAAAAGGACCACATCGGCCACCTCGCAGAGTGCTTTGCGCTATTAAACAAGTATAACATGAAGCTAAATCCGGCTAAGTGTCGCTTCGGTGTATCGTCCGGCGAGTTCCTCGGCTACATGGTTACTCGTCGCGGGATCGAGGCAAATCCAAAGCAAATCGACGCACTCGTCCAAATGCCTTCGCCTAAAACGAAAAGAGAGGTCCAGCGACTAAACGGCAGAGTCGCGGCCTTGAACCGATTCATCTCGCGCTCTACTGATAAGTGTTTACCTTTTTATGAAACACTCAAGGATAAGAAGGGGGCAGCTCGACAAGCTTTCGAGTGGACTGAAAAATGTGAAGAAGCCTTCCAGAAGTTGAAGCAGTATCTCGCGACTCCACCTGTTCTGACAAAGCCGATAGCTGGCGAACCACTCTATCTATACATCGCGGTCTCGACCTCGGCAGTTAGTGGGGTTCTAATTCGTGAAGACGGCACCGAGCAAAAGCCCGTTTTCTATATTAGTAAGTCGCTAACCGATGCAGAAACAAGATATCATTTGACGGAGAAACTTGCACTCCCAGTTATTACGTCGGCTCGAAAGCTTCGACCGTATTTTCAATCACATTCGATCGTGGTTCTAAGTACTTTTCCACTGCGAGCTATTCTCCACAGTCCGACTCAGTCCGGGCGACTCGCCAAATGGACGATTGAACTAAGCGAGTTTGATATCGAGTATCGCAGTAGGACGACGATCAAGGCACAAGTATTGGCCAACTTTTTAATCGAACTACCGGAGTCGGCAGCCTCGTCCGAAATCGAAGACACACTCGCGGACAGTTCTGCATCCCAAATCTGGCAACTGCACGTCGACGGCTCGTCATCTAAACACGGATCGGGAGTAGGCATTCGACTATCGTCAGATGGAAAATCTCTATAGCAATCGTTCCGCCTTAGTTTCAAAGCATAGAACAACGAGGCAGAATACGAGGCCCTACTCGCAGGTCTTCGATTGGCTAAAGCGTTGAAAATAATAAGGATAGAAGCTTTTTGCGACTCTCACCTCGTCGTGAATCAGTTCAACGGCGAATACGCGACAAAGGACGAGCGCATGGAAGCATACCTCGCTCTTGTCAAAACTTTAACAGCTGAATTCGATCTGTTCACCTTGACAAGAATTCCAAGGTCAGAAAACTCCCAAGCGGATGCCCTCGCATCACTCGGCTCGACCGCAAAGCCAGATAAAGATCTTCAAAGAATTGTCAAGGTCGAATTCATTGAAGAACCGAGTATCGCAATCGCAAAAGCAGTCAACGTCCTAACAAGATCTTAGGCAGCGAAGCGAAAAGTAGGTCTAAGCAATGGCTCACCCGCTCGCTCCGCTGCAGACCCGATGGACCTCGACCACACCAAAGATAACGTCGAACCGGATCCGATGGATCCCAATCAGTCCGACACAGTCGGCACAGAAAAAACGACGGATGTGATGGCAACAGATAACGAGCTCGACCCGAATAACACAGCTTTTGACCGTGGCCTTCTCCCCGAACAACTTGAGGAATCCCCAGAGGATGCTTACCCATGTAGCGAGGAGCCTCCACCTGAGCATGAAGTCATCGACATTCCCATTGACGATGAGACCACAGTCTATGGATGCGACACTAAGTAGATGGCCAACATTCGCGTTTATCTCGCAGACGGCGAGATGCCAACCGACAAATGGGCGGCTCACAAGTTAAAGTCACAGTCGTCTCGTTACGTTTTACTTGATGGAAATATTTTCAAATGGCGATTGTCCGGGCCACTACTCGCTTGTGTCGAGGGGCAGGAGGCTCGCGAGATAATGCACGAGGTTCACGGCGGATCCTGCGGTCACCACTCGGGAGGTCGCTCACTCGCCATCCGAATCAAAAGGCACAGATATTTTTGGGCAACCATGATAAAAGACTGCGAGCTGTTCGCAGCAAAGTACGAGAAGTGTCAACGACATGGTCCGTTCATCCATCAACCGACGGAGTTCTTAAGCTCGGTCACCTCGCCCTACCCGTTTATGCGATGGGGAATGGATATATTCGGACTACTTCATCCGTCTCGGCAGAAACGATACCTCTTAGTCCTAACGGATTATTTTTCCAAGTGGATCGAGGCGGAAGCATTCGGATCGATCAAGGATAAGCAGGTCGAAAACTTCGTCTGGAAGAATATCATCTGTCGGCACGGCGTACCCTATGAGATAGTGACAGATAACGGTTCGCAATTCATATCAAAATGATTCGAACTTTTCTGTGATAAGTGGAAAATCAGAGTCAGCAAGTTAACGCCTCGTTGCCCGCAAGGCAAAGGCCAGGCGGAGTCGTCAAACAAAACACTTATTCACGGACTAAAGACTCGACTCGACGTTAAGAAGGGCCGTTGGGCAGACGAACTCGAAGGCGTTTTATGGTCCTATCGAACAACGCCGCGACGCGCTACGGGCGAGACGCCTTTCGTCCTCGTCTACGGAACAGAATGTGTGATTCCTCCTGAAGTCTATTTTCCAGGAGTTCGCCGACGATTGCTTCCAGAGCAGGAAGGTCTCAATCATCTCCTTATGCTCGACGAACTCGACCTTATCAACGAAAAGCGCGACCAAGCACTTATAAAGATGACCGAATATCAAATTGCGGCATCCAAATACTACAACTCCAAAGTGCGAGTTCGGCGTTTTTACGAAGGAGACCTCGTCCTTCGCGCAGTATTTCAGAATACTGCCGAGACCAATGCCGGCAAGCTCGACGCTCACTGGGAAGGACCTTATCAGATCACGAAAGTAGTTCGCCCAAGCGTCTACGAAATCGCCAACATGAAAGGCGAGATGATCCCGCGTTCCTGGAATGCGCGACATCTGAAGAAATATCACTTCTAAAAATACTAAGTCATTAGACTTGAATTACGGGGCGACTTGATCCCTTCATTGGGTACGTAGGCAGCTCGTTTTCGGATGAGTTCAGTTGCCCCCCTTATTCAAAAAAGGGGGGGAGTGGGTACGTATATTCATACTCCCACTCGCAGTATGTAACGACTTAAGGTTTTAACCAAGTCTTGTTACAATTCGTTCAACTCGCTAAACGACTCCGGTCTAAACGCGACAATCGAGTCGCAATAAGCTAAGGTTTTAACCAAGTCTTATTACGACTCGTTCAGCCTGCTAAACGACTTGAATGTCTAAACGCGAAAACTCGCTAAACGACTCCGGTCTAAACGCGACAATCGAGTCACAATAAGCTAAGGTTTTAACCAAGTCTTATTACGACTCGTTCAGCCCGCTAAACGACTTGAATGTCTAAACGCGGAAACTCGCTAAACGACTCCGGTCTAAACGCGACAATCGAGTCGCAATAAGCTAAGGTTTTAACCAAGTCTTATTACGACTCGTTCAGCCCGCTAAACGACTTGAATGTCTAAACGCGGAAACTCGCTAAACGACTCTGGTCTAAACGCGACAATCAAGTCGCAATAAGCTAAGGTTTTTACCAAGTCTTATTACGACTCGTTCAGCCCGCTAAACGACTTGAATGTCTAAACGCGGCAACTCGCTAAACGACTTAACTGTCTAAACACGAGATCAATAAAAATTAGGCGTCATTATGGCCATAATGGCGACCTGATTAAAACTTCATCATCATTATGAAGTATACTTATACATCCTCAACAGATAAAGCGCGCTATATAAATTTAGAGTTCATTACTGGGATAGACATATTCAGTGCGAGTATGTCCGTTAGCCGGGGTGTCCATCTCGCGAGTCCATCTCGGGATAGACACATTCGGTAGAATGTATCCGTTAGCCAGGATGTTTGACTCGCAAACCCAGTTTTTACTTAACAAACTGGTCTAACTTGGCAAATATAAATCAGGTACACTGTATACTGAATTTGCTTTAAGTAACAAACTAAAACAGGCCTAGCTGACGAGCTATAACAGGCCTCGCGTCTTAAATCCGCATCGCGTCTTAAAACCGCATCGCCCCTAAGCATTTTAAAACCGCATCATTTCTATGCGCCTTAGACAAGCTCTAACAGGCCTCGTCGACAAACTACTAATAAAAAAAACAGTTAAGAAATTGCTTAAGGGCATTCATAAAAATCTGCTCGACAAACTCGGCATAAAAGTATTGTCACAAGTTGGATAAAGCCATCCAGGCACAAAACAAAAATCGAGTCTTAAAATCCTTAAGCAAAAACTAAAACAAATCCTACTGTTACAAAGTTCGAATTAGGCGACAGTCTCGCCATCTTCGGCCTCTTTATCCTCAGCAACCAGCTCGCCCTCTTCGACCACTTGTTCTTCGGCTAGAGTAACGATAGCAGCCAAACTCGCAGCCTCGCCGTCCTTGGGTTCTTGTTCCAAAGGAGCCTGTTCACGAAGAGGTTCAGTTGGTGCAACTGGGATCGGATCAACGGTCTCATCGGCTTCGTCCGACTCGCTCTCGTTTAACTCTTCACTCGCGCTTCGCAAGCGCATACTAAGAGAGCCATCGTTCGACCCAGAAGCTGCATTTATACCAACAGACTTAGCAACAACCTCGACTCGCGGAGACGCAACTATATCCGCTACGGTAATGGGGACAACATAGTTCTTACCTAAGGTCTTCCTCAACTCGAGTGCTATCGCATCGAAGATCTCGTCGGCTTTTCCAAGCGACGCCTTGTTTTCAGCTAAAAGGGCATGCTCGGCCTTGGGATCGAAGGCCTCCTCTGCTTCAGTATTCTCCATGTCGTCAAGGAGCTGGAGATTAGCCTCCGCTTGTACAAGATAGACCATTTTCTTAAGCGGCTTCTTCATCATCTGATGAAACAGCTCGTAAGCCCGGTTAAGCTGGCCTTGCACTTCGGCGGCCGCATATCGCCTCGCAAAAGAGACAGCCTCTTCAAGATCCTGCTCGCGACTCGCCTTCAGAGCAGATAGCTCTTTCACCAGCTCGGCGTTTTTCTCCTCGACCTTCTCCTTCTCCTTACCGACTCTGTGAAGGTGCACGCCCAGGTCGTCAGAACTCTTCTAATATATATCTCGCTCGGCAGCGAGATTTCTCATTTGGGCCGCGACTTGTTCCTTCTCGACCTCTTCTCTCTGCCTGGCCTCGCCTATAAAGAGCTCCTTAGACCTCGAGTCTTGATCATACGACATGATCAGCCTGTTGAAATGGGCGATGGCCTGCGAAGGAGTTGACAGTATGAGAAATAAAGCGAAATGAAAAAGAAAGAGTAAAGTGTGAAATTACCTTAGCCTGACGAGACGCGAACTCCTTATAGAGCTCGCTCTTCACCAGCCTTTCCGGGATCGGCATACGATCATGGCAGCTGCGACTAAGGGATCAGTGTAGAGCCCATCGGAACTTCCAGGAATAGACTGTCCTGGGGACAGAGTCGGCAATTCGCGACGAGATTTCTTCTTCTCGCCAACTTTGCCTTTGCCTTTCTCAGAGGCAGAGCGTTTTCTTTTCCGGTGCAATTGGTCCTCAGGCTCGGCGGGCTCGTCAGAAATGGTAGTTGGCTGTGAAGTAATAACAGCCAACGCACCACTCGCGGCTACAGCAGCCGCTTCGTCGCCCTCAGCAACATGAGTATTCTCTTTGTCAACGCTCCGCTCGGACGTCTCGACAATGGAAGCAGTGGCCTTCGGGTCGGCCTTTCTCTTAGCCTTCTCGGCTTTTGTCTTGGCGAGATCGCGGAAAGTGACCTTGGGAGGCATTATTTCTAGATCGTCGGACTCGGTCTATTCGATCTCTTCTTCTTCGTCGTATGAAATGAACTCGCGAGCTAGAATAACCCTTCGAAGATTGAAGTGCAATTCCAAAGGCACTTCCGAGCCTTCAACTTATTGGCCAAATCGTCGATGTTGGCAACAGGAGTGAATAGCAGTCTGCTAGCTGTAAAAACAAATTGGCAGAAAAGTTAGTATAAAACATAAGGGGACAGTTCGCGCGATAAACATTCGAGAAAATCTACCAAGTGTCCCCCACTTCGCCACCACTAAGTGTTCATCCTCGGCCGACGCGGCCGATATCGCCACGAAGAAAAAATATTTTCTCCAGCTATGATCTTTGTTCGGGAAGTCGTCCAGTATTTTATAAAGAGAACGACTCGCCAGATTGTAGTACTTCATGCCACCCGGGTTGGATTGCTTGCGCCATTCAAGAAGGTTGTGTAGATGGCGAACTCCGATGGGCTCGCGACATTCGGCTGCTCGCGTCGTAATTCCCACCAATTGGCGAATTCCTCTCGAGTTGATCTGCGCGAGCGCGATTTTGTGAACCCGCGCGAACCGGAGAATCAGCGCAGGGATGGGGAACGTGAGGTAACAATCCTTAAACCAACACGCATAGGCGGTAAATGTGCCGGCAGGGGGATCATCTTCTCGCTGCTCGATAGAAGGCGCGATCATTTCGACCGAGTCGGGAATTCGGCACTCTGAGCGATAGTCTTCCAGAAATTCCTCATCGCACCATGAGGAACCTGGAGGCGGGCGTTGCTTTCGCCTCGATTTCTTTTTCTTCTGGACCACTTCGGCGTATCCGCATCCAACCCAGGCTTCCAGTCTTTCTTTTTCTGCGAGAGAGTTATATGACCAGTTACCTTCCTCAATCTTCACTTGGGGAATTGACAGCTCGGCAGGACTGAGGGACTCGTCGCGGAGTTGTGAAATCTCCACAACTAGCCTTCGCTCGTCAGTGGTCGAGGCCTCGCCAACTTGCGAAGGATGCGAAGTCCCAACTCCCTCTTCAAAGCCAGTTCGTCCAGCTCGCATGGACGAAGTAGACTCCCCTGTCTCGCGACTTCGTCTTAAGACAGGAGTAGGATAAGAGAATAGTTCGGCAAGAGGAGAATGGCCTCCAACTCGATCTTCTCGACTAATAGGACTCGCCTCCTCGCGGCCCGAAGGGCTCGCCTCCTCTTGCCCACAGAGCCCACTGCAACTCGAACTCGCATCTACAATCGACTCGCAATTGAGAGAATACTCCCAGGCCGATTTTCCCTTCTCGGGGAGCTCGGCAGACTTTGCGGATGCAAAAGAACTCGTCGACGACATTGTTCTTTGGATCAAAACTTAAGTTTTTCAGTTTCTCTGAAGAACACTGCGGCGGCAATGATAAACACGGCGGCAACGAAGTGATGGGACGGCAAATTTCCTGTCTATTACTCGAAAGAAAAACGAGAGAAAAGGGAAAGAGAGCGAACCTGTTTTTTCGGAGGAATGAGAATAATGAGAAGTATCAAGGGAGTGTTGCCTCTTATAAAGATATTTTTGGCGGTTCGACTTTCGAGGTGGGCCTCATTTCTAAATGGGCCCAAAAGTCTGGGCTCAGGAGATCAATTTCAAGGAATTTTAACCCAAGTTCATAATTCCTCGGTTTTCATCTGGCTCGAAACGCGACTCCGCGAGCTCTTCCTTGATTTGTTTGGGGCTTCATAGTTTCGATATTCTCAGGATTTTGATCTTCAAAGAATGGCGTGACCTCGCGACTTCACTTACGAATAAATCTGCGACTTCAGCAACTCGCAGCTCGCGACTTTCTCTCCGTAGAAATCAACTCGCGACTCCATCTCAAGGGATCAGCTCGCGACTTTCTCTCCATAGAAATCAACTCGCGAGTCCATCTCGATAGATCGGCTCGCGACTTTCTCTCCGTAGAAGTCAACTCGCGAGTCCATTTCAATGGATCAACTCGCGACTCCATCTCAAGGGATCAGCTCGCGACTTTCTCTCCATAGAAATCAACTCGCGAGTCCATCTCGATGGATCAGCTCGCGACTTTCTGTCCGTAGAAATCAACTCGCGAGTCCGTCTCAATGGATCGGCTCGCAACTTTCTCTCCGTAGAAGTCAACTCGCGATTCCATCTCAAGGGATCAGCTTGCGACTTTCTCTCCATAGAAATCAACTCGCGACTCCATCTCAAGGGATCAACCGATCGAAGTCATCTCGCATATTCATGTATCTACTCGCCTCGCAGCAGCAATGGTTTTCGTTACAGAGGATTCAATGGATACACCAGCGAAACCAAGTTTAGAATTCGGCGACAAAGACGACCTAAACAAGTGTGTGACTCGCGCTCTTTTTCCCTTAGTCTGGTTTTTTCCCCATCGGGTTTTCCAGGCGAGGTTTTTACTGAGGCTTCGTCGCCCCGCGTTTCAAGCTCGATCAGCTCGCGACATCGCAAGATCGAAATCGACTCGCCTGAAACGTCTCACTCGATCAGCTCGCGACTTCGCGAGGTCGTCATCTCATCGCAGTCGATCAGCTCGCGACTTCCTTTCACCAGCGAATCGCAGGTTTTGGATTAGCTCATCTCGTCACTTCGCGACTTCAAGAACCGACTCGCTGGATTCGATGCAATCGGGTCATCTGGGCTCGACATCATCATCAACACGTAAACCGTCTAAGCGGAAATCGGTTCTTCACTCGGACACCCTTACTTCAACACTTTTATTTATAAAACTGTTGAAATGGGGGGCTAACTGTAGGGGTCGGATCCCCCCTCGAAGAATCGATAAGCCTAAACGACGTCGTATTCGCCGAAACGGCCCAATAGTCAAGTCCAGAAGAAAGCGGCCCATTGACGGCCCATTATTGTTCAAACCGCCCCGACCGGCACTGTTCAAGTCGCCTCGACCGGCACTGTTCATACCGCCTCATTTAGCTATAAATAAACATGTACCCCTCTCGTTGTAAGGGATCCGAAATTTCTTATAAAAACATTGTTTACAGCTCTGATCTTGAGAAAGAAGAACAAACTAAGAAACCTAATTCGTAATCTAATTTTAAATCTGTCTAAGTGTTTGAAACCCTAAAGAAGCTCAATTTCGAAGAATCTTCACAATTTCTATTGTGTGTAAATTCCAGCACGCACAATTAACTAAACACAAATCTAGAAGGATAAAATATCAATCTTTCTAAACCAACAAAAAACTACTTTCCAAGAATTAACTAAAAAAGATGATGACATACTAATTCAAAAACAGAATATCGTATACGTGTAATCGAAAATACACTCGATGTTATCTCTTACAATTTTATTGATAAAAAGTTAAAAACCTTGATAGAAGTCTTAGTTGTTAATACACATTTGTATACTTAATTATCAATGCATTTAGATTTCTTTATACATCATTATTTTGATTTTGATTACCACAATTTTAAATGTTTTTTATTCCCACAATTATAAATGTTTTTAAGCTAATTTTGTGTGTCCAACCACTCTTTTGTTATTATTTCTCCACATAGAAATTTCTTTTTGGGAAAAACTATCTATCAATCACTATATAATTTTCCATTTTTTCTCAACAAATTCCTAAACCTATTATCTTAATCACGTTAACCATATCTATAATACATGACCCTACTCAACTCACCAACCAAGGATAAATACGTCATTGCACACCCCCTGCTTTTAATAAATACCCTCTCTCACTTCAACTAAATCATCGCCGTAAAAAACATCTCTCTCTCTCTCTCTCTCTCTCTCTCTCTCTCTCTCTCTCTCTCTCTCTCTCTCTCTCTCTATTTCTTTATCTTATCTCAGTGAGAAGCTAAGATGAACAAACTCACTTCTTGTATGATCCTTGTCTCCACCACTCTCTTCCTCTCATTCTCTCTCTCCTCGCCGTCGTATCAGACGATTCACGAGGTTCTCCGATCAAAAGGTCTCCCGGCGGGATTATTACCGCAAGAGGTTGATTATTACAATCTCTACCAAGACGGTCGTCTCGAGGTTTTCCTCGTGGCACCGTGTTACGCTGAATTCGAGACAAATGTGTACTTCGAATCAGTCGTGAGGGCAAATCTGAGCTACGGGAGCCTCGTCGGAGTAGAAGGGTTTAAACAGAAAGAACTCTTTTTGTGGCTCTCGGTGATCGATATTGTCGTCGAGAATCCTAATTCTGGCGTCATTATGTTCGATATCGGAGTTGCTACTAAACAACTCTCCCTCTCTCTCTTTGAAGACCCTCCCAAGTGTAAACAACAAGAAGATCAAGGTACAACACAAAACAAAAGGCTTAAATGTTTTTTACACCATCTAAAAAAGATTTTAATTTTGTTTAAGTACTGGACATGGTTAACTAAAATCTTCATGTTGAGTGGAGATAACCGCGTATTTTTCTACAAATTTATCATCATAATCTATGGTAAAAGTGTATATAGAATATTTAAGTAAATACAGAAAAAGGAATTCTTTTATATATTTTTGTATATACATTAATTTATCGGGCTAACTAACTAGTTGGAATTGAAGCTTATCATATAACAGGTTTTGAAGTTTTGTAAAAGAAAAAAAAAACTGATTTACTAGACTAGATACTGAAAGATTTATTTATATTGCATCCCGAGTATTACCAACATTCTAAAAGGATATAATGTGAGAAATATCATTTTGTATAAGTACATTAAAATTTTGTTTCTTCTCTGTTGATATATCGAATTATCCAACGGGAGAAAATTGTAGAATTGAATTACTACAAAATTAGTTCGTTTTCCAAAAATAAATCTATTTACTGTGGGAATATAAGGGGTACACTGAAGTCATGGGCTCGGGTTGTGTCTCTTTTTCCCAGTTTATGTTTGGAAGACTTTGAAAACTCTTTTGGATTTTATTGTCTGGTATTTTTGCCACTTTGTATACGAGTCTTGTCTCTGTATCTGCTGACATAACATTTCCTTTCCTTCTTTTGCTTTCTTGTTTTTTATTTTAATAAGGAGTTTATTCGATCAGTAACTTTTACCAAATGTTATCAATTATTTTTATTTTACCAAACATGACATAAAACATGTGAATATTTACATAATATTCTCTCTTTATTAGTTGAACTCCAAGAAATGGAAAGAAGCCATATAATTGAATTCATTGTAGTTACATTGCTAACAACATTTTTCATGCTAGCTTTTTTGGATGGTATATTAATCAAAATCGATTTAGGAATGGATTTCTGTTTCAGGTGTTTTGAAGAAAATAACGAGAAGAGCAGCTAGAGGATTTGAAGCTCAAAGATGAAAAATTAGAAAAAAGAGTGGAGATATCGATTGTACTTTTCAATTTTCCCAATTATTGTACTAATCGGAAAAATTAGTATGCTAATTATATCAGTAGGGTGGACTTTTTTTTAAGAGTTCTTGTAAAGATGAAAGTCCAAATGTTCAATGCTATGTTTGTTAGTGATTGTCTATCATTCCTAAATCAATTACTCATATAGTCCAGTGGTTATAGTTTGGTAGTTACTTAATTAGTGGTTTTTATTGGTGTGTTTGTTGAGTTTTCGTGATATTTCTACTGACATATTGTCTTTGAAGCACTTTTTGTTGTATGTGTGTTTGTGTTGTATAGAGATTCTCTTCACTTTTGGTGTGACGAACTAAAAGAAGATGCACACTTTCAAAACTGCTTTTAAATTTCTAGTGTACAAAACCCTTTTGGATTTAAATGAAATGTATTGATGAAGTTGCAAAAGTTGAAGTTTTGTTGCTTATGTTTGAGGAACCTCTGTTTCGTTTGGAAGTGAAGATAATACAAACTATATATTTGGAGTTCTAAAGCTTTTTGGGCAAGACTGTGGTTTATGATGCAAGGACATAATAAGAGATAAAACCATAAGTTTATTCTGAATCTATTATGATTTTCTTTTAGATTTTAATATCCTATTGATTTTTTTTTCCAATGTAAATAACCCCCCTACTATGAAGCTACAATCAGCAACATGGAAATACATACCAAATCCAAATATTACAAATAATCTTATTGATGAATTTTTATTTTACCATCATAATTATCTCACAAATGTATGTTTAAGATAACATGTCCATGATTATTTTGTCTATAAAATACTCTCATCATAACAATAATCCACAGTTTCCGTATACATGCATATATTAAATTTTGGAGAAGGGTAGTTTAAGATTTATAAAAATGAACCGTTAAATAATTTGTCTATGGCGCAAGCAAAGTTACGAAGTATCTATACTGATATAATTACAGTTTCGAAAGTGTTATTGGCGACGTAAGTCCTTATTTATAAACGCCCAACGTTTGTAAACCAATGCGCCAACTCATTTCATTACACCTTAAAATGCAAACCAATCTTTTCATTTCTTCTTCATTTTATTATTTCCACTTTAAATATTATATATAACTCTTATTAATGCCTATGTGAAAGTCATAGAGTTGTGTTTCATGGAAAATATTAACAATTACACTTTGATTTTGAAAAACAGATTAGTGGAATTTATTTGTAAGAAATTTCAGACTATTAAACAAAATATCTTTATTTAAATTTTTGTATATATCAACAGTTTTAAATAAAAACTAGCATATTTGTAATTTTTTATAATATATATACAAGCCTATTGAATAATAATAATAAAAATATACTAATTTTTAAGCGGCATTCTCTCCCTACGAATGTTTGCCCTAGCCAGATCACAAAACCAAGTCTTCTGTTTTCTTCTCTCGTGGTGAGAGACCATCACCATCACCGTGATAGGGATTTTGCTTTTTTCCTTTCTTTGTCTATGTTGTTGTTCATCAATTGTGTTTCTCCAATGGTTTGTTTGCTTGTCTTTAGAGGGGTTTGTTGGTTAGACTATGACACCCAGTTTGAGAGCATATATGGTATATGCGGTATATGCGGAGAGGCTTAAAGGAATTGATTTGGCTACCTATATCACCAAAGTGCACTTATCTTTTCGGTCTCAGGTCTTGAGAGAACTCCAGAGTTAAGCGTGCTTGAGCTGGAGTAGTTTCAAGATGGGTGACCTACTGGGAAGTCATTTCCAGTACCGTGTGAGTGAGGTCAAAACACGGGAAAAGATCGCGTGGTGATTTGCAGGTTTAGTAAACATGACTTTAGAGCATCCCGGACTAACGCACCGACCGTCAGACATGGTGGGCCCACGGGCCTGTGAGTGGACGGGGGCCCATGGGAGGGCGGTCGGGGCGTTACATAGACTATGTTTTCTCGGCTTTGATGTAGATTTTCGGCTGTGTCTCATGGTGGTTTTAGGCAATCTCTCATGGTGATTCTCGACGGTTCCTCTTCAGATTTGTCTCGGGTTTTCTTGATTTTTGAGGAGGAGAGATGTCAAACTGTTCATATCTGGTTTGGCTTTCAGTGAAATTTTGGCTTCAGATTTGGTATGTGGTGGTTTCGAGACTAGGAGATTGAAAATCTTTGTGCGGATGGGGCTTTGTCTCCTAAGTTTATGTCTGCCTAAGGACATGAGGTGAGCTCATAGTCTTTGCTTGACATCTTAGCCTTGATTTATGATGGCTTCCCCTTTTCATGCTTTGATTCAGTTCAAGTCGAATGGAAGGTATGTTTCTCTTTCTCCTCCCAAGGCTGTCGCGGTGAGATATTTTTGGTGGTTGCAAGATATGTGTAATCTGTCTTTAAGTCAATCAATGATGGAAGCCTTGGCTTCGGGTCTGAACCTAGTTAATGTCACATGGGTTGATTGGCATGATCGTCATTTATGTGTTCCTTTAGGCCAGGTCTTTGGTGTGTCTTGTTGTGACTGATCGTGACTGTTTTGTAGCATTCTCTGATGTATTGATTTTCTCTCTAGAGCTGTTTTGGGTTTAATTGGTGCAAGATTTTGATTAGTTTCTGGTTTTGGGTGTCTCTATATTTTATGGAGGCTGCCATCTTCACTACTGGTCGTATGTGTGTTATTTAGCTTCGATGTTTGGCTGGCTAGATCTTCGTGTTTGATATCGTTCTTTGTGTCTACACTCCAGTTTTGTTCAAAATCTTGGCATCTATCAAAGTTCTGGTTATAACTACATTTTGTCTCCGTCGTATGAGGAAGTGTTAATGGGTACTATAGAATATAATGTAAATGTATTGAATCACTTATCTTTACAGGAGCAATTATAACCAATATATATACAGAGGAGAAGTTGTTGATGTAGAGCGATATACAAGGAATATAAGAAGATACTCCTAAGATATAGGCGTAACTGACGAGATCTATATCTATCTCCTATACGCCCCCGTAAGTTGATCGACTGATAGAGAGACCAATCTTGTCATTAAGCAGTTGAAGTCGCGGTTGGGGCAGAGGCTTTGTTAAGGCGTCCGCAAGTTGATCAGCAGAACATACATGTATGACACGAAGATGACCTGACTGAACGAGCTGACGAATGAAGTGATAATCTAGTGCTACATGCTTCATTCTTGAATGGAAGACAGGATTACCACTCAAATATGTAGCACCCACATTATCACAATATATAACAGGTTGAGAAGTGATTGGAATACCAAGCTCAGACATCAAATACGAAACCCACTGAAGTTCAGATGCCGCATTTGCAACAGCTCGATATTCAGCTTCGGTAGAGGACCTGGCCACTGTCTTTTGCTTCTTTGAAGACCATGATATAGGATGGGAACCAAAGTAGACTATGTGAGCACCAGTAGAGGTGTAATCGTCGCGATTACCTGCCCAATCGGCATCGGAGAAGGCATGAAGCGTGTGTGTGTTATTCCTGCGTAAGAAGATACCTTGGTCACGTGTTCCTGATAAATAGCGAAGAACACGCTTAACTGCCTGCCAGTGAATGTCAGTGGGTTTGTGCATAAACTGCGATAGCTTATTCACGGCAAAGGCGACATCATGTCTCGTCAAATGCATATACTGAAGACTAACCGTACACTAGCTGGTTTAATCACTGGACTAAATGTCTCTTCATAGTCAATACCAGGTCGCTGATGAAACCCTTTGGCTACTAAGCGTGCTTTATGTTTATCAAGATTGTCATTAGAGAGATACTTGATGTGAAATACCCATTTTGAACCAACCAAATTGTACGATGGATGTGGGGGAACCAAAGACCATGTACGGTGGCGAATTTGTGAATCAAATTCATCACTCATCGCTGCACGCCATCGCTTATCCTTAAGTGCTTGAGTAACCGACGTTGGTTCAACATCTTTCCCGGTGATGGAAGCAACCATCGTGAATTTCTTTGCCGGTTTCGAGATTCCCCATTTTGCTCTCGTTATCTGATGTTTATTCTTTGAAAGAGACACATTTTGGAATTATGAGGTACGCTTACGTGTGGATGGGCCTAATTGATTTTTAATGGGTTGAGGTAATTGAGAAGACCCACTGCTAGAGCCCACATCTTCATTAGAACTCACATCGGCCGTCGATGTGTTCGATGGTGCAGAAGACTCAATCGGAGCTGCATCACCTTGCAACGATGAAACTGATGATTGAGATGCCTCTTTCTCCGGTGAAGAATCTGAACCAAGGGGCTGAACCGGCGACGGTGACGTTGTTGAATGACTTGAAATTGGAAAAACAGGAGGAAACCAAAGGGATATAAAAGAGGAATTTATTTTGGTGGAAGATGATAACGAGCTAAACGGGAAGGTCGACTCATGAAATTGGACATGGCGAGAGACAAAACCTCGTTTGGATGATGGTTCAAGACAAAGATATGCACTTTGAGTTGAAGAATAACCAAGGAAGATGCAAGGAGAGGAACGAGGTTCAAGTTTGTGCTTGGTATACGGCCTTAGCCACGGGTAACATAGGAACCCAAATACACGTAATGTTGTGTAGTTAGGAGGAGGACCAAAGAGATTTTTAAAGGGTGAAGCAAAAGAAAGTGTTGGAGTAGGGAGACGATTCATCAAATAAACCGCGGCTCCAAAGGCATAAGGCCAAAACGTGAGTGGAATGGAGGAATGAGAAAGAACTGCCAAGCCTGTTTCAACTATATGTCGATGCCGTCTCTCAGAAAACCCATTATGCTCGGGTGTATGAGGAGGTGTTGTGAGATGAGTAATCCCATTAGTGGCAAGATATTTGGACAAGGCAATATATTCACCTCCATTGTCCGAGTAAAGAGTGATTAAACGATGTTGGAATTTGTTCTCGACAAGATTCCGAAAACGAACAAAGACATCAAAAACATCAGATTTGCGTCGAAGAGGATACAACCATATATAGTGTGTAAAGTGATCAACAAAAATGATGTAATATTTGAAGCCATCGAGTGATA
This sequence comes from Draba incana, assembly GCA_963576765.1. NCBI lineage: Eukaryota > Viridiplantae > Streptophyta > Magnoliopsida > Brassicales > Brassicaceae > Draba > Draba incana. The sequence goes on from OY755205.1 coordinate 24,886,919, forward strand.
GGACCGGTGATGTCCAGACATCAGAGAACACAATTTCAAGTGGTTTTGTGGTTGATAAAGAAAACAAAGAGAAGGGAAGCTTATGGGTTTTAGAGACAGAACAAGCATTGCATAAAAGAGATGATGTTTTATTCATGACGGGAAGTGAAAATTTTGAAACAACTTTGTTTAAGATGGAAAGACAAGGATACCCAAGACGAGAGTGCAAAATTGGCATGGGACTTTTTATTGAAGAAAATGCAAAGGCAGAAAAGGTATCTTTAAATGGCCATTCATATCCACCGTTCTTAGTGTTTCTGGTTACCAGCGGCGCCCCCAAGTTGAGATCCTTCACCTAAAAAATGGTGGGGAAAAATTCCACCGAGACATGATTATCAGTACAAAGTTATTTCACAGAGATAAGATTTCTTGCAATATTGGGCACTCGCAGGACATTATTGAGAAAAAGTCGACGAGATGAGTTAGGTAGAGAGAATGAACCAGTGTGAGTAATCTCTAGGCCTGAACCATCACCAACAACGACTTCCTCATTGCCGGTGTAAGGAGTATCTAGTGAAAGATTAGCAAGATCTGAGGTGAGATGGTGCGAAGCTCCACTGTCAAGTAGCCACGAGGATGGTTCTGGTGGTGGCTGAAGAGAAGCTTGATATGCACGTGGAGACCAATTTGCTGGACCTCGAGGCTGAAGTTGTGTCTCATACTGCATTGCATGAGAAACAAGCTTGAATTGAGGACAATATTTAGCACTATGGCCCTGTGTACCACATGCCTGACATTTCCCTAAATAGGGGCGAGATTGTCGTTGTTCTTGATTGGTACGACAAGGATTGTGTTGTTGACTAGGATTTGCAGGTCTCCAGTTTTGGTTCTTGTTTTGCGCGATATTCGCTGTCACCGGAAAAGGTGTTGGTGGTTGAACACTGAGAAGTGAAGTTTCGCGGTTGATCAGTTTCTCGTGCAACTCAGCAAATGAAATTGGAACATCACGACTGTGAATGGACTCAATAACGTGTCTGTAATCATCATACAAGCCTTCAAGTACAATATCAGTAATGTCCTCATGGTCAACAGGACTTTCAAGAAGTGCCAAGGCATCAGTTTTGGTCTTGATGGACTGCATAAACTCATCAATGGTCTTGGTTCCTTTGACACAAGTTTTGAGCTGCTGTTTGAGTTGTTTGATGTGGCCACGTGTAGGCTTCCCATACGTTGAAGCGAGCGTGTTCCAAGCTTCTAGAGAGGTGGAAGAGCTTGCTATCAGGGGCTGTAAAGGGGTTTCAATTGCACCAATAAGCGCACTGTAGAGAAGAGAATCTTGTCTCTGCCACAAGATGTGTGCCGGGTTGGATTCCTCTTTGCCATCAGAGGTAATCACAGGTGGCGGCGGGACAACTGAGTTGTCGATGTATTTCAGGAGATCGTAACCCCTCAAGAGGGATTTGATCTGGATACTCCATGTCAGATAGTTGGCGGAAGAGAGTTTCGTGACGTTGAGCATGTTGATTGCCAGTGGCTGGTGTGAATCCACTATTGCGGAGACAACAAGATCTGATTTAGATGAAGCAGATGCAGTGTTTGAAGCCATCGTGAGAGAGAGAAAAAAAAAGAGAGGATCTAGTGTGGTAATCACAAGAGCTCTGATACCATATAGAATAGAATGTAAATGTATTGAATCACTTATCTTTACAGGAGCAATTACAACCAATATATATACAGAGGAGAAGTTGTTGATGTAGAGCGATATACAAGGAATATAAGAAGATACTCCTAAGATATAGGCGTAACTGACGAGATCTATATCTATCTCCTATAGGTACTTGTTAGTATTTTTGCATTGCCATAACATGAAGCCGTGATCTTGATGTCGTTAGAGGTATACTCAATTCGCAATGGCATGATCTTTGATTGTTTGGTTTTCTAAGCTTTGTGAAGTGTTGTTGTCTTTTTTGTTTAGGATGGTTAGACTTAGATATATTCTTTTTTAGTCTTAATATGTTACTCAAATAAAATGACTTCCCGTGAAGTATGTTTTCATTCGGTAAGACTTGAATTGAGAACCATAAACACATATTTGGCTATGAGAATAGAAGGGTTGCATGCCCAATAATTGTTTTCGCAAAATCATTAATAAAATTTCTAGAAATAATAAACAAAAGAAAGCACACTTGAGAAAACTTGAATTCATCCCTCTAATACACATGAACTAGTTTGCCACTAGATAACAAACACTTTAAAAAAAAATTAATGGCTCATTTTATATTTTACCGCAACTCCATGATGGCTTGCTTGGGCCAGGGCCGGGAGTACCTCGCCTTACTGAGAATAGAAAAAACACCACCTTAGGGCATCCCTGTTTTTTAAAAACACTAAAAAAACATTTTTTATTTTTAGTTTCATTTGGTTATAACATGGATTAAACGTTAATAGTTGTGTGGGTAAACATGACTCACGATAGAAACATGTGTTTTTTTAATAAAACCCATTTTACACACTATCTATGATTTATTATATCTTGTTTTTTTTTAAACGTCTGAATTATTATAGATATTACAATCATCACTAAACTAATTTTGATCTATTTGATATAGTTCTATTATGATGATATTCATCTATCTCTTGTCTATGCGATTATGATATAACTTCTATCTATTATTATATCTTGTTTATGAAAAAAATATTATAGCAAAATTCAGTTTATGATATTTACATTAATGTTTTGTTTTTTTTAATCGTCTGGAATTATTATATAGAGATTACAATCATCGTTAGACTAATTTGATCAATTTGACCTAATTCTATTTTGATGATACTCCACTGCATGTTGTCTTTGCAATTAGTGTATTTATGTTTAGATAAATAATATAACTGATATGTTAATTCAGAAAACATATAAATAATAGTAATCACAAATTAAAAATATGTAAAAATCACATTTTTTTAAAGAACAGTTTTAATTTATTTATTTTTTGGTAGGAAGAACAGTTTTAATTTATAGTATTGAAATTGAAGCTTGAAAAAAATAACCTTAAACGGGTAAAACGACTATGATTCAAATGCTATAAAAATATCCGAAATTTATTTTTACTTGGAAGTCAAGAAAATCTTACGAGATCTTCCATAGTTTGAAAGAAAACAACCTTAAACTAATATTTAATACGGAAGATTCATACAATATTTAGAATGATTTATGGAAGATAAAAAGAAATTTTTATAATGTTAACTTACTTTTTTCCGAATATACGTAGTATGGGTGGAAAGAATTAATATACCAAAGGAATATAATTAGTAACAGAAATTGTATTCTTTTTATTATTTTTTCTCAGTTTTTTTATTAAGAAGAAAAAAAATTCTCAAAACAAAATCATTTTTGTGTATCATCCTTAAACAAATTCATCGAATAAATTCGGAAAATCAAGATGAACAGAATCTGTTAAACAACAATGCCTAATTGATTCCATGGATTTCTTTATAGAAATACTTGGGCGATTGGGCTTTTTACGTTAATTAAATTAAATATTAATAAATGTCGGCCATTTCCTGCTGACGTCATTTTATTAACTTCGCGGATAAGGTATTATCCTTTCTTTTAAATTCAATCAAATACCTTCCTCACCGATCGCAACGAAACACACAGTTTGCAAATCTCAGCGAATCCGAGAAAATATTCAGGCGATCGAACCATGGGAGGAGGAAGAGCTATGGCGACGGCGGCGAAGGTGGCCGGAATCGGAGTTTCGAAAGGAGGATTCAGGGGAGGATTCGGATTCTCGGCGGCGGCGGCGCCTTCTCCGGCGACTGAGCAGTTTATGGTCAAAAACACCGCCGTGCCTAAACCGGTTTCAGCTTCGATTTCATCGGTGGCTCATCCTTCCGTCGAAGACGACGCGATGCTTATGCATAGGCCGGTTTGGGACGATTGGGAATTCGCCGAAGAGGAGCCGATCCCTAGGGTTGTTTTCAGAAAACCTCCTTCTCTCCAAGAGGCAAAAGAAGCCACCGAAGATCTGAAAGAGGCGATCAATATGTAAGATTAACCCTAAATCGTTTTCGATTCTCGAGCTCGAATTATGCGGTTTATAGTTCATCGATTGATCTAATTCGGATTCTGCTTTCTAATTAGAGGAATCTTGATTGAATTTTCTGGGCTATGCTTGAGTTTCTATATTAGTTATAACCATTTCTGGGTTATGATTGAGTTTTCTGGTTATGCTCATAAAAAATGTAGAACCAATCTTTAGTAATCGAGAGGGTTATTGAAAATGAAAGTCTGTCACTTTGAAACAGTTGGTGTGATTTTTGTTCTTAGCTACATAGATTTAAACTTGAGCTTATGTTTGTTAGGGTGTATATCAAATCTCCAACGTCTGGCATGGAAGAGTCAAAAAATGAAGGTGGTTCTATTTCCAAGATGCTCTCAAGTTTTCAGTCTTCTGAGAACAGAGCTGTTGAATCAGCTGTTCCACAAGTTGCTCTTCAGGCATTTGCTTTCCTTAGCGAAAACACCGCTGCACAGGTATATATATATATATCTCAGAATACTTCATAACCCTAACCCTTTTGATTATGTGTTAAGCGTTGCTTGTGCTACTAAGTATGAGAGGTCTGATTGGTTTCCTTTTTTACAGACTGTTGTTGCTTCTATTGCGTCTGACCCAAAGGTGTGGGATGCTGTAATGGAAAACAAGGATCTCATGAAATTTCTTGAGATAAAAAATACCGGTAAAAATGAACTCGTAAAGTTCTTTGGTGTTTTGAAGTCATTATGATAAAGATACTCAAAACTGAAACTTTTTCCATTTGCAGTTGCTTCCTCTCAGGTTGAATCTGATAATGACGACCAATCCGAAGATTTGAGCACGACCGAGACTGAAGTCTGTGAAACAAAGCCGATTGATCTCTTGGAGATTCTGCAAGACATGAAGCTAAAAGCTGTTCGAATGATGGAAAATGTATCTTCGTACTTTGGGGGTTTGTTTGGGTTAGGATCAGAAGAGGATGGAAACGAGAAGAAGCCGACGTTTTTCAACGACCCTCGTTCTCTGTTTGGATTAGCTGTGGTCGTCATCTTCATGGTAGTTTTGAAACGTGCTTAAGATCCAGTTTTCAAAATTTGCCGATACAGCGAAAAACAACTACTATGGTCTCTTTTTTTTCTACTTCGTTATCGTTTGAACTCTTTTTATTTTGTTTGGAATGATTTGGAACTGTGTTGGATCTTCTCATTTTATATAAATAAGAAGATCCTTTGGTTGTTTTATACTCCCTTGCTTTGTTTTTAAGTGATGTTTAAGGGTTTTACAATTTTATTAAGAGATTTAAATTTATCTTGTTTTTTGAAATAAAACAATACTCTTAAAAACAAAACAAAGAATAGATTAATCTAATAGTTGAATATCATTTGGAGACTCCTCGGGTGATTGTAATCTTGCATTCTCTGGTTGGTGGCGTTTTTCTCCAAGGCTTGCATTGTCTCTTCCATTTTATGCGTTTGCTGCAGGACCATGGATTTGGTGGCTGCCTCTCTTCGTCCCTTTCATCCATGCCGTGTTCCCTAGTGTTTGAGGTATGCTTGAGTAGCTATGGGAGGATCTTTGGTTTGGTGTGGTTCCTTGGCCTTGTGATATGGTGCTGTCTCTTCGGCTTGTTTATGTTCTTGCCTTGGGATGGTGTTGGTTCTTGGTAGGCATTTGAATTTGTTTCTCTCTTTTGGGCTATGGATTTCAAATGTATTTGTTGTTATGTTTATCATGGTAACGGATGGGTTTTATCCCCTACCGGTCTGGTTCCCTATGTGTAACTCTTCCTCCGTTTTTCAATATAAGTCTTTTAGATGTAAAAAAAAAAAAAAATTAATCTAATAGTCTCCCTTCATCTATTAGTTACTGTAAGAAAACGTTATCTCCTTAGCATATTAGTTCAGTCTGGACTTTGAGGATCTTTGTTCTTGTCTCCCATGACTACTGATCAAGCCTCTGGCTCCTCTATCAGCTCATATTTCTCAAACTTTTCTAAGCAATCAAACCGGGGTACAACAAAATGCACGGCCATGGGACTTGTGAGGAATTCTCAACGGAGATTTGGCAATTCTAACCATGTACTATCATGCGCAATAAGTCAAACAAACTGGATTTAACCCGAGAAAATATGCCTAACTTGTTTCCTCGTCGAATTTATAATCGAGGTCGGTGGCAAAGCGTTCCGTATGACCCCAATCCGGAGAACAGAAAAAGAAGCATGTCTGGCACCATACCTTAATGACAAGTGATATTAATATTTAATCTGGGAACAATAACTCAATCTAGTGAAATTGAAGTGTTTCCGTTGTGGTGGTATATGTTGCGGGAGAAAACACAAGATGTGAGTTTATACTCCTTGAAAAACCGATTGCAATTTTTTTGAGTTTTCTAGGTCTAGGAAAGAAGTTCTAATATCATAAGAGATGAATATGATTGTATATTAATCAGGAATGATTACATGTACATTTATACAAAGGCTATGAGTTGATGTTACATATGAGGAGATCATAGGGAAATCCTTGATAGTTACGTTTAGTCATGGCATTCGGGTCTTCGGATCGGGTCGGTTCGGGTCTTTCGGTTTCATATCTTTCGGGTATGTGTGTAATGGACCCATTGAAGAACCGATTAAAATTTGGTTCGGGTAATGCATTTATAATGAGAACCGAAATGGAACCTATTAAAAAATTTGGCATCTGTTTTGATAGAATTTAGACTCAAATTACCCAATACCCGAAAGTACATAAATTTGAATTACAAACCTAACAACAACAAAATATAGCATTTTAAACTGAAATGGTGCTTAATTACAAACTCCAAAATGTCATAAGGACTGAGAATACACATAATTATCAAAAGATTAGCAACAAAATCAGTTCCAAAAACAGAGAACATAACCAAATGAGTTTCAAAAGTGGTTTTGAACAAAACCAAATGAGTTCAAATCAGTTCCCAAAACAGATTACATACTCTATGCTATGTAGTTCGTAATGCTCCTTAGATCATTAACCCTTACTCTCTGAAAAAATATTCAAAGTTACAAAGACCAAGTAAGAGAAGACCAAGTGTTTAAGGTACAAAGAAGAGAGTAAGATGAGACCAAGATATTCAAAGTTACAAAGAAGAGAGTAAGAATGATACGTCTAAAACTCATTGTTGGATCAGATTTCCAATCTGCTAACCGCATATTCAAACTATGAAGAAATGAAATGAACATAATTGTGAGAATTTAAAACTCTAAAGCACAATGAAAACTAGACTTGAGTGTAACAAAATTATCTCTCTGAAGTTCGTATTGCAAGTCAATATTAGCCAGAAGTTCTTTTGTAACCAAGCCTTTGTCATCGAAGTGATATTCACACTTCAACCATTGTTTTTAGCACATTAGCCCTTCAATGGTGTAGTGAGTCAAGCAACTCCCAACTAGAATAACTATTCGACCACTACTGCTGAATGCAGACTCTGAACAGTATATCTCTAGCAATTACGGATAAAACAAGGAACTATGTTTAATCACCTTAATAGACTCAACTTTCGATGGTTATTACAAAGTGAAAACACGCGTAATATATCAAATTTCATGTTGGTTTGATCCTCCGTCTGTAGCTAAACTTCAGACTCTTCTATGTTGTCCAACTTGATAAAATGTGATAACTTGATAAAATGTGATAACTTGAGAAATCTTTGGCTTGGACTAAGTCTTTGGCTTGTAGAACTTGCTATAGCTTAGATTACACCTCTTTAAGCTCTTTTTGCTCCATTTTGATAATTTTTCTTGTTAAACTCTAAAACTACAAATACACGGAATACTACCTCTTTTGGTGTAAAACCTTATTAATGTTTAGAAAATGCATTGAAATAGATAGTAAAATGGGTAAAATATGAAGTATATCAAGTTATCATTCTTTACCTTGGGAATCGGAAGATGAGCAATAAAAAAGAAAGAGGACGTGGGCTACTTAATTTATACAAGGCAACTTGCACAACTATCTAGGTAGCTCGCAGATCTTTCGACCTCCCTTATTCACTCAAATGTCCGACTTCGGATGATGAATCTTAACTGAGTGATACCAGATTGGAACGTATCTGAGTTGCAGTTTCCCCTGATATCGTAGCATAATTCGATCGCCCATTAAGTCTTATCCACTGTAAATACTTAATGGGCTGGGGAGCAACTGTTAGAGCTTGATTTCACACCCAAAACCTGGCACGTAAAGCTTAATTATGATCAAACTGGATCATAAACTAAGTCACTGGCCCGTTTACCGTCGGAGCTGAAGATTCTCTTAACCATCCTATCGAGCGAAGATAGACCAAGTCAGCACCGCTCCAGCGCCCCGGCTGCAATCCCGATATTTCTGGAGGATTGATCCGAACGTGCCTCAGATCTTTGGTGACGAGGAAGGGTTAGTGGAGCTGAACCGTTCAGCTCACAGGAGGATAAATACTAAAATTCTAGGGCCGAAATGGCTAACTTTTCCATAAGTTTCTCTCACGACTGTTCTAGCTAAAGTTCTCTTTGTATATTGGATAATTCATCAATAGAAATCCAATTTCCTTTTCTTGTGTTCGAGTTTAGTCATATTTATTGACAATTCTTAGGACTAAAATTTAATTTCCAAATTCCATACAAATTCTTAATGCGGAATCTAGCTTCCATACTAATTATAACAATCTCTCGTAATAATATTGATTTGTATTAAAATCAAACCAATAAAATTTATTAATTTTTCATTGGTTGCTCATGATGCTTAATCGGAAATGTTGTTTGGTTAGAAAAAGATGATTTAAGAATCCAATCGTAAATGTTGTTTAGGATAGTGAGATAATGTTGATGTTCCGGTGTCCACAATCCAAATAGATTTAAGAATCCTCGTGTTCAAGAGTGTCACAATTGATATGAATTTTTTTATATTTTTTTATCGTGATATGAATTATAAATCGAAGGGATAATTTGTAGAATAGCAAAAAAAAAAAATATATTTAGAAAAATAACCAAAATCACCCTAGGTGGCAACATTTTGACCATTAGATTTAGGTTTTTTATTACCTTTTTAGATATAATTTTTTTTTGTTGCTATTCAACAAATTGACCCTAAATCGAAAAACCGAAATCCGGGTCGAACATCTAGTTGTAGAAAATAAAAATTTCAAAGTCAAAACAATAACCGGAGGATAAACTTTTGAGAAAATTACTCAAATCCCATGGAACTATGGTTATATGACTAGAATATCATATATCTTTTAAAAATTACTCAAATCTTTTCACACCCCTAGTAAATTACGATAAACACTCTTGATTAGATTTTTCTTAATTGATGACATGGCCGCTGATTTAGATAACTCAGCCGTGTCATTTAGATAACTCAGCCGTGTCATTTAGATAACTCAGCCATACCTAAAATCATTTATATAAGATTTAAGACTTACAAAATTATAATTAAGCTCATTTTATTAATATAAAATGAATATAAATCAACTGAATGTGTATAGTTTCTTCAATTTATACAACTAAATGTGTATAAAATCGAAAATGTAATCTAACATGATCTTGAGATATATGTTAGTGTTACAAGTACTTCAAACTTTACCTTTGATTAGTTTTTCTTAAATTGAAATTATTAATGACTGAGTTATGTGTTTGTTTGGCGGCTGACTTGCCGATATTCCATGTCATCAGTTCCGATTTTCCATGTCATCAACTCTTATTTTCCATGTCATCTCATTTAGATAACTCAGCCGTGTCATTTAGATAACTCAGCCGTGTCATTTAGATAACCCAGCCGTGTCATTTAAATAACTCATCCTAAAATCATTTATATAAGATTTAAGACTTACAAAATTATAATTAATATAAAATGAATATAAATCAACTGAATGTGTATAGTTTCTTCAATTTATACAATTTATACAACTGAATGTGTAAACTCAGAACGTTTAAGTGTTATAACTCAAAGGAAAAAAAGAAAAAAACCACAAATTTTCTCAACTGTCTTCTCCGTTTAACTTCTCCGTTTAAGATTCTTTCGAAATCAACATTGTTTCTTTCCTCGTGATCGTCTTCTCTCCGCAATCGAAATCGTCTTCCCTCGTGATCGTCTTCTCTCCGCAATTGAAATCGTCTTCCCTCGTACTCGTATTCGTCTTCTCTAATCGGCTGTAATCGTCTTCGAAAGGTAGGTTGTTGTGTTGTGTCTGAGTTAGGGTTTTTTGCGGCTAAGTTATCAATTATATTGTGGGTGAATTTGGGTTTTTTGCGGCTGAGTTAAAAATTATGTTGTGGCTGAGTTATAAATTGTGTTTGAGTTAGGGTTTTTTGCGGTTGAGTTATAAATTATGTTGTGGCTGAGTTATGGTTATATTGCGGCTGAGTTATATATTATGTTTTGGCTGAGTTAGTATTGCGGCTGAGTTATTTAAGTCTTGTGTGATCAGATGGAACAACATCAAGCACCTGATTACCCTAGAAGATCAAAACGCGCTGCCAATCTAGAAAATAGAGCGCTTAATCACTATTCCTATATGGGAGATTTCGGTTTTGTTAAAGATCAATTAGGACTTAAGGTGTGGGAAGAACTGAAGAAGTTTCCTGTTGGAATAATTGCTAAGCTATTTGAAGGAAAATGCGGGTAGTCTGCTAGGACTGTACACTATCTACTGTGTAGACAAATGTATGTAGAGAAGAAGGAGATTTGGTGTGTGGTTGGTGATCAACCTATCAGGTTTAGCTTACTCAAGTTTGGTGAGATCACTGGGTTAAATACAGATCCAGTGCCAACAGAAAGTATTGAACCTGACCAATACAGAGAGTTCTGGGAGGAGTTGAATGTGTCGCATGGGTTTGGACCCAAGCCTGATGAACTGAGGGCAGTAGTAAGAGGCTGTCGGGCCTGGAGTTTTGAAAAGCGTAAATGGTTAGGGTTGTTAGTTCTTCAAGCCATGGGAATTTATGCTTTGCATCATAATTCTAGGACACTGTTTAAAACTGCAATAAGAGTATCTGATGATAAAGCCATGATGACTTATCCATGGGGTCGGGCTGCATTTGAAGCTCTTGTTGGTAGTATTAAGTCGTTGAATCCAACAGGAAAGACATACTACATCAACGGCATGAGTTACGCTTTATTGGCTTGGTCATATGAATCTGTTAGTTGCTTTCGAGAGCGTTTTGGCAAACTAGTCGGTGAGGAAGAAGAAGTTCCGCTTCTTCGATGGGATGCAACGTGGACACGTGCAAGTTTTGATAGTGTCCTGAAGAAGGAGATTAAAGACCATGGTCATGTAAGGTTTTAGGCAGAGTTATTCTTTATTTGATGGCTGAGTTATTCTTTATAAGATGGCTGCGTTATTATTTATTCTACGGCTGAGTTATTATTTATGTGATGGCTGAGTTATGGTAATTTGATGGTTGAGTTATGATTTGTTTGATGGCTGAGTTATGATTTGTTTGTTTGATGGCTGAGTTATTCTTTGTTTGATGGCTGAGTTATTCTTTTTACGGCTGAGTTATGATTATTCGATGGCTGAGTTATGAGTTACTGTTGTAGGTGCGTGTGAGGCATATGGTTTCAAAGGAGTTTGTAGAAGACATGTTTCCTCAGTGGCCGGGTCAAGACGATGACCGACAACTGAATAACCTGATAAGAGACCTACATTCGGGTAGGTATGTAGCAGGTAATTATTGGGATGTGTAGAGGAAGGAGGAGGAGAAGAAAAAACCCAAGTTGGCTATAGTTCCTTATGACTCTGAGTCTGAGCCACCCAAAAAGAAGCAGAAGAAAGATAAGAAACACGAGGGTGAAGCTGCTGATATAGAGAATAAGGAGAATGCAAAGGGAAAGGGTTTTAGCGAGGATGCGGCGGCTCTGAATACCATAGTCGCTACGCTGGAAAAAAATTGCGAGTAAGTTTGAGAGACATGACTCTATGTTTCGGAAGGTTGACTCTATGTTTGAGAAGTTTGGGTCAAAGTTTGAGGCCATTGATTCCAACTATGGAGAGTTAAACCAAAAATTTGTTGATATGGAGAAGAAAATTGGTGATTATGCCAAAGATGCAGTGGATGAGCGTCTGAAAGTTCTGGGTTTATCGGAAAGTGTCGAAAACTTTGTTCGCAGCCCAAAAACGCAAACATTACCACGGTATAAGTCAGTTAATAGTCCAACGGTTCTTAACTCGGAATCTAAGACCCCTGATAATGTTGTTGATGAGCCGGCTAAGGCCGAAAGTCAAACTCCGCAGCAGTATTTTCCAAAATTGAAGGCCGAAATTACTAAGGGTACTCCTGAGGCAAAAAAGAATTTGTCTGGTAGTGGTCTGCCAGATTTCATTTCTATTTCTCCTACTAAGTCTCCTGCTAAGCAACCATATGTACGACGCGGCTCCAGGAGGCAAAAACCAAAAGAAAATGAGGCTGTTAAGGCTGATAATGCTGCTAAGGCTGATGATGCTGCTAAGAAGAAGGAAGCGGTTGCTACTAAAAGGAAGGAGAACGCTGCTAAGAAGAAGGAAGCGGCTGCGTTAAAGAAGAAGGAAGCGGCTGAGTTAAAGAACAAGGAAGAGAAGGCACCGGCTGAGTTAAAGAATAAGCCGGCTAGGTTAAAGAAGGAGGTCCAAACAAAGGGTTTACGTGACGGTGTAACCAGAATACCTATTATTCCACCTACTCCTGGGAAGATGAAGGGGATGACTTGAGGTGAAACTGATCTTGAGGATGTGACCGAGGAAGCGATCGCAAAAGGAAATGAATTGTTACCGGAGTCTGATGAGGACGAAGATGAAAAGCTTAGGTTAGCGAAAATTAAGACTTATCGGGCGAGGGATGTTCAATTTGGTCCAACTAGGTTTGCAGCGAAGACAAGCCGTCCTTTATCAGCAGTTTTTCCTTATCTTTTTGGAGACAAAGGGACGATGTGCACGAGGAAGGATGTTGAACCTTCATCAGCAATCTATGATCCTCTCTCACCTGTTGACCCGGATAAATTGGCTAAAATTATGCAACATCTAAGGCGATTCGAGTATGAACTTTTACACCATTTTATTTAATTTTATACAGCTATTATCAATATTTGCCTAAACTGACTTGTGTTTGATTGTTAGGGACATTCCACTGACAGAGGGTAGTAACGAGGAAGTTAATTTCTACAGAGTACTCATCAGTGAAAGAGCGCAGTGGCCGAAGCGTGATTATGGATGGTTGTTTGACACTGTAAGTATAAGTTACGGCTGAATTATGATTATTTATGGCTGAATTATTAGTTAGTTAATGGTTGCGTTATGTTTATTTATGGCTGAGTTATGGTTGTTTGATGGTTGAGTTATGGTTGTTTGGTGGCTGGGTTATGGTTGTTTGATGGCTGAGTTATGGTTGTTTGATGGCTGGGTTATGGTTGTTTGATGGCTGGGTTATGGTTGTTTGATGGCTGGGTTATTTTTAATAATGGTTGAGTTATGATAATGGCTGACTTAATATTATGTGTACAGCATATTGCTTCGTATATCAGAGTCCTCATCAAAAAGTCCATGCAAGATCCCAACCCATTTTGTTCCAAGCGCATTGCCTTTGTGGACCAATGGTTCCTAGGATCATGGATTGGGGATTTCAATCAGTTCAAGATGAAGCCAAAGATGTTCAAATTCAAAGACTCAGGCTATGAGTCACTCATAAACGGTGCGATTCCCTCAGACCTTCAGACAAACAAAAAGTGGTTAGAAGATGTTGATCACTTGTACGGAGTTCTTCATACTGCAGGCGAGCATTGGGTGGCGTTTCACGTGGATCTTCTGAAGGAGAAGATTTATGCCTACGATCCCATCATTGGACAGGTAACTCTTGAAAGTCAACAAAAAATGCTAGATGCATTTAGGCCGCTGATGGAAATGATCCCTGCAATGATCAATGCTGTAATTCCTGGCAAAAAAACCGTTTGCAAAAAACAATTTGCGTTCAGATGGAAAAGCGGCAAAAACATTCCCCAAAATACCCAAGTTGGCGATTGTGGGGTGTATTCACTGAAGTTTGTCGAATGTCTAGCGCTTGGTGTAACTTTTGATGGGATATGCGATGTAAATATTCAGGGTTTACGGGTGAAGATGGCAGCAGAGATCTTCGATGAAGATGGCTTTGATATGTATGCGCAGTTCAACTGATTTTTTTTATTATTAGGATTTGACTATAAATGGTATGTTTTTAGTGTATAACTTATGGTTTTTTATGATATATTACTCAGCCATTGCGTTTAGATAACTCAGCCATACCCTAAAATCGAAAATGTATTTTGAAGACTTATGGTATGTTTAGATAACTCAGCCGTGTCATTTAGATAACTCAGCAGTATCGTAATACCATAACTCAACCATGAAGTTATACCATAACTCAGCCGTATCGAAATGTTTGATGAGTTAGTCCCTGACTTATGTGATGGCTGACTTATTGTTATGTTTATGTGATGGCTGACTTATGCTAAATTTAAATCTCAGAAGAAGTAAATATGTAGATGCGCGGGAAAAATCCCGCTAAAAATCCACAACAGTGCCGTTGAACAGTAAATGACCCGGATTAAATGTTGCAAGTTTCATTTGAGCCTATATATACTTGTTATATGGCTCATTTGTATGTATCCAATTATCAAATAAAAATCAGAAAAGTCTTTGTTCTTCCCCTTATGCGCTTAATCTAACACATATTTGGGTGATTTCTCTTGCAAGCGAATGATTGCCTAAATCATGGTGTTAAGTTCTCATACATGATTGAATTTACACCGGAGAAGAAAATATGTTGGGACGGACGGCCGTGAAAATATCTTGAAGAGTTGAAGAAGAAAATAGATTGGGACGGACGGCCGGCCAAGGACCAAACTTGAAGAATTGAAGAAGAAATTGGCTGGGTTATAATGTAATGGCTTATTTATATGCGTTGTAAGAAGGAAGAGATTATAAATGTAATTGGTTGGGTTATAATGTAATGGATGATTTATAATGATTAAGTAATTGTGTAATGGCCATAATATAAACATAAATCAGACATCACATAAACATAAGTCTGCCATAACATAAACATAAGACTAAGTCAGCCATCATATAAACAAAAATCAGCCGTGTCGTGACGTTTCGTCTTTCTATACCATAACTCAGCCGTGTCACAACGTTTCGTGTTTCTATACCATAACTCAGCCGTGTCAATTAAAGCCATGTAAGTTCACTACTTTGGTAATCCCTGTTGAGGAAGACGGTCAAGCCTCGAGCTTTAAGGTGGTTGGTTAGAACTTGTGAGACTAGTGCTATTGAGAGGAAGGAATGGAGAGTTTGTGTGTATTCGTCTGACTCGGGTGTATGGAGTCAAAAGCGGCTTTTCCCGTTGTTAGATTCCGAGATCATCTATCTTTGGCCCTGAATCCGCTGTATCGTAATACCATAACTCAACAATTTTTGTTTTTGGTATTAGGATTTGACTGTAAATGGTATGTTTGTTGTGTATAACTTATGGTTTTTATGATATATTACTCAGCCATTGCGTTTAGATAACTCAGTCATACCCTAAAATCGGAAATGTAATTTGAAGACTTATGGTATGTTTAGATAACTCAGCCGTGTTATTTATATAACTCAGTCATACCCTAAAACAATTTATATAAGATTTAAGACTTACAAAATTATAATTTAGCTCATTTTATTAATATAAAATGAATATAAATCAACTGAATGTGTATAGTTTCTTCAATTTATACAACTGAATGTGTATGAAATCGAAAATGTGATCTAACTTGATCTTGAGATATATGTTATCTTACAAGTACTTCAAACATTACCTATAGATAATTAAGACCCAAAATCATATACAATAACCCATATACAATTTTTTCAATTGAATGTGTATAATTTGATTCAGTTGAGACTATAAATCATATACTTTTTAAATGTTATACATTAAACCCTAAACCGTGATCCCTAAATCCTAAACCTTAAATCCATAACTCAGCCGTGAAGTTCCTATAACTCAGCCGTCAAGTGTAAAATTTTAAGTTGAGACGTTTCGTCTTCCAACGAAGTTGGTAGTAGGGTTAACGAACAGTCGTTTAGGAACGGGTGCCAAGAAACAGTTACAAAACCAATGAACTAAAGACAACACGCAAGGATTCAATGAACACTTCCCCAAAATTTGAACGGGTGCCAAGAAACAGTTACAAAGCCAATGAGCAGTCCTTTATATATATATATCCAAATCCTCTTAACTTCCACTACCATCATCCATATCCTCCAAACTTCCAAAAAGAATTTTCTTTCCTATCAAATTTTGAGGAACCATGGTCTGGTTTTGGTTTGTTCTTATACTGCCTATTCTAGCAATAGTTCTGTTGAAGAGGAAAAATTCCGCCAAACAAACAGTGTATCTGAACTCGTTGCCAAATGAGATTCTCGAAGAGATATGTGCAGTTGTTGGGTCTTCTTCC
This sequence comes from Draba incana, assembly GCA_963576765.1. Taxonomy (NCBI): domain Eukaryota; kingdom Viridiplantae; phylum Streptophyta; class Magnoliopsida; order Brassicales; family Brassicaceae; genus Draba; species Draba incana. The sequence goes on from OY755205.1 coordinate 24,903,384, forward strand.
ATTTCCGACATCGACAATCTCCATCAAGTGTCAAAGGCTTTCAGAAATTGTTGCGACAAAAAATGGGTTGTAGAAAGAGTAACACTTCGTGACGTTCCATTCCTTCCATGGTTTCCTCACAATTTTGATTCCAACTATGGAGAGTTAAACCAAAAATTTGTTGATATGGAGAAGAAAATTGGTGATTATGCCAAAGATGCAGTGGATGAGCGTCTGAAAGTTCTGGGTTTATCGGAAAGTGTCAAAAACTTTGTTCGCAGCCCAAAAACGCAAACATTACCACGGCATAAGTCAGTTAATAGTCCAACGGTTCTTAACTCGGAATCTAAGACCCCTGATAATGTTGTTGATGAGCCGGCTAAGGCCGAAAGTCGAACTCCGCAGCAGTATTTTCCAAAATTGAAGGCCGAAATTACTAAGGGTACTCCTGAGGCAAAAAAGAATTTGTCTGGTAGTGGTCTGCCAGATTTCATTTCTATTTCTCCTACTAAGTCTCCTGCTAAGCAACCATATGTACGACGCGGCTCCAGGAGGCAAAAACCAAAAGAAAATGAGGCTGTTAAGGCTGATAATGCTGCTAAGGCTGATGATGCTGCTAAGAAGAAGGAAGCGGTTGCTGCTAAAAGGAAGGAGAACGCTGCTAAGAAGAAGGAAGCGGCTGCGTTAAAGAAGAAGGAAGCGGCTGAGTTAAAGAACAAGGAAGAGAAGGCACCGGCTGAGTTAAAGAATAAGCCGGCTAGGTTAAAGAAGGAGGTCCAAACAAAGGGTTTACGTGACGGTGTAACCAGAATACCTATTATTCCACCTACTCCTGGGAAGATGAAGGGGATGACTTGAGGTGAAACTGATCTTGAGGATGTGACCGAGGAAGCGATCGCAAAAGGAAATGAATTGTTACCGGAGTCTGATGAGGACGAAGATGAAAAGCTTAGGTTAGCGAAAATTAAGACTTATCGGGCGAGGGATGTTCAATTTGGTCCAACTAGGTTTGCAGCGAAGACAAGCCGTCCTTTATCAGCAGTTTTTCCTTATCTTTTTGGAGACAAAGGGACGATGTGCACGAGGAAGGATGTTGAACCTTCATCAGCAATCTATGATCCTCTCTCACCTGTTGACCCGGATAAATTGGCTAAAATTATGCAACATCTAAGGCGATTCGAGTATGAACTTTTACACCATTTTATTTAATTTTATACAGCTATTATCAATATTTGCCTAAACTGACTTGTGTTTGATTGTTAGGGACATTCCACTGACAGAGGGTAGTAACGAGGAAGTTAATTTCTACAGAGTACTCATCAGTGAAAGAGCGCAGTGGCCGAAGCGTGATTATGGATGGTTGTTTGACACTGTAAGTATAAGTTACGGCTGAATTATGATTATTTATGGCTGAATTATTAGTTAGTTAATGGTTGCGTTATGTTTATTTATGGCTGAGTTATGGTTGTTTGATGGTTGAGTTATGGTTGTTTGGTGGCTGGGTTATGGTTGTTTGATGGCTGAGTTATGGTTGTTTGATGGCTGGGTTATGGTTGTTTGATGGCTGGGTTATGGTTGTTTGATGGCTGGGTTATTTTTAATAATGGTTGAGTTATGATAATGGCTGACTTAATATTATGTGTACAGCATATTGCTTCGTATATCAGAGTCCTCATCAAAAAGTCCATGCAAGATCCCAACCCATTTTGTTCCAAGCGCATTGCCTTTGTGGACCAATGGTTCCTAGGATCATGGATTGGGGATTTCAATCAGTTCAAGATGAAGCCAAAGATGTTCAAATTCAAAGACTCAGGCTATGAGTCACTCATAAACGGTGCGATTCCCTCAGACCTTCAGACAAACAAAAAGTGGTTAGAAGATGTTGATCACTTGTACGGAGTTCTTCATACTGCAGGCGAGCATTGGGTGGCGTTTCACGTGGATCTTCTGAAGGAGAAGATTTATGCCTACGATCCCATCATTGGACAGGTAACTCTTGAAAGTCAACAAAAAATGCTAGATGCATTTAGGCCGCTGATGGAAATGATCCCTGCAATGATCAATGCTGTAATTCCTGGCAAAAAAACCGTTTGCAAAAAACAATTTGCGTTCAGATGGAAAAGCGGCAAAAACATTCCCCAAAATACCCAAGTTGGCGATTGTGGGGTGTATTCACTGAAGTTTGTCGAATGTCTAGCGCTTGGTGTAACTTTTGATGGGATATGCGATGTAAATATTCAGGGTTTACGGGTGAAGATGGCAGCAGAGATCTTCGATGAAGATGGCTTTGATATGTATGCGCAGTTCAACTGATTTTTTTTATTATTAGGATTTGACTATAAATGGTATGTTTTTAGTGTATAACTTATGGTTTTTTATGATATATTACTCAGCCATTGCGTTTAGATAACTCAGCCATACCCTAAAATCGAAAATGTATTTTGAAGACTTATGGTATGTTTAGATAACTCAGCCGTGTCATTTAGATAACTCAGCAGTATCGTAATACCATAACTCAACCATGAAGTTATACCATAACTCAGCCGTATCGAAATGTTTGATGAGTTAGTCCCTGACTTATGTGATGGCTGACTTATTGTTATGTTTATGTGATGGCTGACTTATGCTAAATTTAAATCTCAGAAGAAGTAAATATGTAGATGCGCGGGAAAAATCCCGCTAAAAATCCACAACAGTGCCGTTGAACAGTAAATGACCCGGATTAAATGTTGCAAGTTTCATTTGAGCCTATATATACTTGTTATATGGCTCATTTGTATGTATCCAATTATCAAATAAAAATCAGAAAAGTCTTTGTTCTTCCCCTTATGCGCTTAATCTAACACATATTTGGGTGATTTCTCTTGCAAGCGAATGATTGCCTAAATCATGGTGTTAAGTTCTCATACATGATTGAATTTACACCGGAGAAGAAAATATGTTGGGACGGACGGCCGTGAAAATATCTTGAAGAGTTGAAGAAGAAAATAGATTGGGACGGACGGCCGGCCAAGGACCAAACTTGAAGAATTGAAGAAGAAATTGGCTGGGTTATAATGTAATGGCTTATTTATATGCGTTGTAAGAAGGAAGAGATTATAAATGTAATTGGTTGGGTTATAATGTAATGGATGATTTATAATGATTAAGTAATTGTGTAATGGCCATAATATAAACATAAATCAGACATCACATAAACATAAGTCTGCCATAACATAAACATAAGACTAAGTCAGCCATCATATAAACAAAAATCAGCCGTGTCGTGACGTTTCGTCTTTCTATACCATAACTCAGCCGTGTCACAACGTTTCGTGTTTCTATACCATAACTCAGCCGTGTCAATTAAAGCCATGTAAGTTCACTACTTTGGTAATCCCTGTTGAGGAAGACGGTCAAGCCTCGAGCTTTAAGGTGGTTGGTTAGAACTTGTGAGACTAGTGCTATTGAGAGGAAGGAATGGAGAGTTTGTGTGTATTCGTCTGACTCGGGTGTATGGAGTCAAAAGCGGCTTTTCTCGTTGTTAGATTCCGAGATCATCTATCTTTGGCCCTGAATCCGCTGTATCGTAATACCATAACTCAACAATTTTTGTTTTTGGTATTAGGATTTGACTGTAAATGGTATGTTTGTTGTGTATAACTTATGGTTTTTATGATATATTACTCAGCCATTGCGTTTAGATAACTCAGCCATACCCTAAAATCGGAAATGTAATTTGAAGACTTATGGTATGTTTAGATAACTCAGCCGTGTTATTTATATAACTCAGTCATACCCTAAAACCATTTATATAAGATTTAAGACTTACAAAATTATAATTTAGCTCATTTTATTAATATAAAATGAATATAAATCAACTGAATGTGTATAGTTTCTTCAATTTATACAACTGAATGTGTATGAAATCGAAAATGTGATCTAACTTGATCTTGAGATATATGTTATCTTACAAGTACTTCAAACATTACCTATAGATAATTAAGACCCAAAATCATATACAATAAACCATATACAATTTTTTCAATTGAATGTGTATAATTTGATTCAGTTGAGACTATAAATCATATACTTTTTAAATGTTATACATTAAACCCTAAACCGTGATCCCTAAATCCTAAACCTTAAATCCATAACTCAGCCGTGAAGTTCCTATAACTCAGCCGTCAAGTGTAAAATTTTAAGTTGAGACGTTTCGTCTTCCAACGAAGTTGGTAGTAGTCGCGGGTTAACGAACAGTCGTTTAGGAACGGGTGCCAAGAAACAGTTACAAAACCAATGAACTAAAGACAACACGCAAGGATTCAATGAACACTTCCCCAAAATTTGAACGGGTGCCAAGAAACAGTTACAAAGCCAATGAGCAGTCCTTTATATATATATATATCCAAATCCTCTTAACTTCCACTACCATCATCCATATCCTCCAAACTTCCAAAAAGAATTTTCTTTCCTATCAAATTTTGAGGAACCATGGTCTGGTTTTGGTTTGTTCTTATACTGCCTATTCTAGCAATAGTTCTGTTGAAGAGGAAAAATTCCGCCAAACAAACAGTGTATCTGAACTCGTTGCCAAATGAGATTCTCGAAGAGATATGTGCAGTTGTTGGGTCTTCTTCCATTTCCGACATCGACAATCTCCATCAAGTGTCAAAGGCTTTCAGAAATTGTTGCGACAAAAAATGGGTTGTAGAAAGAGTAACACTTCGTGACGTTCCATTCCTTCCATGGTTTCCTCACAATTTTGAAGCATTTTCCAAATTCTTCGATAGGTGCTTAAGGAATGGAAACCCTGAGGCTCTATACCGCAAAGGTGTCTACAACTATTTTGATATAGGCCAAAATGTGCTTTGTCTAGATGATGTAGAAGGAGATAAAGGCAGGGCATGTTTAGCTAAAGCTGCAAAGAAAGGCAATAAAAAAGCTCGGTATGTCTATGGAATGGTTTGCATAGCAGAAGGAGCAACGAAAGTGGAAGGTCTAAAACTATTGTCTTCGTTATTAAAACCTATGATGTCAACGACAATGGAGGAGATGCCGAAACTTCGAAAAAATGTTCGTGATGAGATTTAGTGGGGGTGGCAATCGGAAGATGAGAGAGCTGAAAGAAAGTTACACTTATGGATGTTGCAATTGCAATGGTGGGACGACGAATTTCTTGAAAAGCAATTGTGCTTGGAATGGTTATGGTATTAACGAAGACATAAGTACTTCTTCTGCTTCATTTTGTGAGATTTGAAATAGGTTTGTTTTTAGAAATTGTATAAGGATAATGTGGATGTGATTTGTTTCTTCTTTTTATTATTTATTAATGTTTTTGGTTTAAACATAACTCAGCCGTCTTAACCATAACTCAGTCGTCTTACTTTTTTTTTGTTTACAAGTTTTAAAATGTAAACCATAACTCAGCCGTCAAGTATAATAACTCAGCCGTGATTAACATAACTCAGCCGTCAAGTTTAATAACTCAGCCGTGATAACTTATAACTCAGCCGTGTCGCGACGTTTCATCTTTCTATACCATAACTCAGCTGTGTCGCGACGTTTCGTCTTTCTATACCATAACTCAGCCGTGTGACGACGTTTCGTCTTTCTATTTTGGGCGGGAAAAATCCCGCCAAAAATCCATAACTCAGCCATAGTAATGAATCCACAACTTAGCCGTAATGTAAACAAAATCCATAACTCATCCATAATAATGGAGGCGACGCCAAGAGGAAGACTCCCAGAGGAGCTACTGACTATGATACTTACCGGTATACCTCTGAAAACCCTGGCCAGATTCAAATGCGTCTCCAAACCATGGAAAGCCCTAATCGAATCTCCCTACTTCCACCGTCTCTTCGTCTCTCTCCACATGGACTTATCTATCTAGTCACTCATGGTCCCTAACGCACATGTCGAATTCGGTTTCCACTATTACGAGTTATGGAACATTTCCAACTCTCCAGGTTCTTATCTCACCCCAGATCCCACGAATCTCCCTACTTTCTATTGAGCTTCTTCTAATGGATTGGTTTTGGTCGAGATTGGTCGCGATTCTCTCAATTCCTTTGTTGGTAATCCGGGTTTACAAAACTGTGTCGAGATCCCTCACCCTCCTCAGCCATGTATGTTCACTGCTTTGGCAACCCCTGTTGAGGAAGACGGTCAAGCCTCGAGATTTAAGGTGGTTAGGACTTGTGAGACTAGTGCTAGTGATAGCAAGGAGTGGAGAGTTTGTGTGTATTCATCTGACTCGGGTGTATGGAGTCAAAAGTGGCTTTTCCCGTCGTTAGATTCTAAGATCATCTATCTTTGGCCATGAATCCGTTTGATTCCAAAAACATTAGTTTTGTGTTTGTTTAAATTAAACTTAGCCGTAATGTAAACAAAATCCATAACTCAGCCGTTATGTAAACAAAATCCATAACTCAACCGTATCGTAATACCATAATTCAACAATTTTTGTTTTTGGTTTAAACATAACTCAGCCGTGTCACGACGTTTCGTGTTTCTATTTTGGGCGGGAAAAATCCATAACTTAGCCGTGAAGTTTGTATAACTCAGCCGTCAAGTGTAAAATTTTAAGTTGCGACGTTTCGTCTTCCTATCTCTCACTATTGCGACGTTTCGTCTTCCTATCTCTCTCTCTCTATATATATATATAGCCCTTCTCATCAAACCTAATATCATCAAAACCTAAGAAAAAAAAACCTAAGAAAACATAAGAAAAAAACCTAAGAAAAAAACCTAATCTCATCAAAAACCTAATCTCATCAAAACATACATCATGTCGATTGTCCCTGCATATACATCCAAGTTCGAGAGCAGGGTCAATCCCATACACAACATGCAAGATCGGGATAACCTCCCTCTTCTAAACCCTGGTGCGGGTGTCTGGTGTGACAAAACCACTGTTATGTGGTTTAAGTTTTTACATGATCTCTTGCAGGCGATCCCGGATATTCTTCGAGAGGGATGGGTTCAGCCGTGGCCGACTTACCGATTCATTCCCGATGATGTTAAGGGACAGTGGTTTCTTAAACTAAATGTAAGCATAACCGATAATGTATTCTTATTAGATTTAACTTTTTGTTTCTTAAACACTAATACTTTTTGTTTCTTTTTATAGCGAAAATAAAGATGGGATCCGAGGCATCATTTGACAGTTTGGACACAGTTTAATCTGCTGGCTAGAACGCTATTTCGCACTCAAATGCGCACGTTGAAGAGGATATGGTTTCATGGCGACGAGAAGCCTGATTGGATGACTTATAGAGTTTGGCTTGCTCTCGTCGAAATGTTTGATGAGTTAGGCCCTGATAATTTTCTGTATGGACAATGTAACTTCTCTTAATTAAATGTTTTGTTTTTGTTTATATAAATGAATCAGCCGTTTACAACAATTTTTGTTTTTGTTTACAAGTTTTAAAATGTAAAACATAACTCAGCTGTCAAGTATAATAACTCAGTCGTGATAACTTATAACTCAGCCGTTTTTTGTGTAAAACTCATACATGGTTGAAGTTACACCGGAAGAAGGATCAACGCTAGAACAGAGATTCAATGGTGGAATGATGATGATGATGATGATAATGATGATGACATTGAAGATGATGACACTGATGATGATGATGATACAGAGATTTAGGGTTATAATGTAATGGTTGATTTATATGCGTTCTAAGTAGGAATAGGTTACAAATGTAATTGGCTGGGTTTTAATGTAATGGATGATTTATAATGATTAAGTAATTCTGTAATGGCTGATTTATAATGGACTAACTAAATTAAGTAATTCTGAAATGTTACAGCTGACTTACGAAATGTTACGGCTGACTTATGCAATGTTACGGCTGACTTATGCAATGTTACAGCTGACTTATGCAATGTTACAGCTGACTAATGCAATGTAATACTACCATAACTCAGCCATAACATACAACAGTAAATGTTGAACAGTACATGTTGCAAGTGTCGTTGAATAGTACATGGCCCGGATTAAATGTTGCAAGTTTCATTTGAGCCTATATATACTTGTTATATGGCTCATTTGTATGTATCCAATTATCAAATAAAAATCAGAAAAGTCTTTGTTCTTCCCCTTATGCGCTTAATCTAACACATATTTGGGTGATTTCTCTTGCAAGCAAATGATTGTCTCAATCATGGTGTTAACTCCCACAAGTTCTCATACATGGTTGAAGTTACACCGGAACCCATTGGGGAAGAAAATTTTTCACCATCCGTAGCCAAACTTGAAGAACTGGTGAAGGAATTGACTGGGTTATAATGTAATGGCTGATTTATATGCGTTCTAAGTAGGAATAGGTTATAAAATTACACATTTACGGGGTTTGAGTTTGCAGGGAAAATCCTCTATAACACAGAACAACCATACCATTTGGGTGATTTCTCTTGCAAGCGAATGATTGCCTCAATCATGGTGGTAAGCCTCAATCACTTACCGCAATGATATCAGAATCATCAGACCAAGACTCAATATCTTCTCAACCTTCACATTTACTAGTTGCTCCTTTTCAGGGACAGTTGTGGATTCTTTTGGAGTAGCCAGAACTGGAGGATCCAAATCAGACGGATCATTTTGCACATTCGCCACATGCTTTGTTTCCGAATCTTTAACAGAATAGGTTATAAATGTAATTGGCTGAGTTATAATGTAATGGCTGATTTCTAATGATTAAGTAATTCTGTAATGGCTGATTTATAATGGACTGACTAAATTAAGTAATTTGTTGTATTACGGCTGACTTACGAAATGTTACGGCTGACTTATGCAATGTAACGATTCAGTTTCTTCAGAACCGTTAATCAAATTGGGCGTGAATAACGACTAAATATAAACAATCGTAATTCAAATTGGGCATGAATCCATAACTCAGCCGTAATGTAAACAAAATCCATAACTCAGCCGTAATACAACAAAAAATTAAAGCCATAACTCCGCCGTAATACAAACTTTCTACATTGGACAAGTTCTTGCATTATGTCCAACCTGTTTACAAAGAGAACATGTATGTTCTTTCCTAGGACGTTTCTTCTCAAGTGCAACTTCTAGAGCAGATTTCATCCTACCTTTCTTAGGCCTTCCTGGTGGGTGACGAACAACTAGAGGAAAGCACGGTTGGTTAGCTACGTTATCTGGAACTTGGAGCGCTGAATCTTTCGGCATGATCGACTCAGCGTATGCGTTTACTAAATAATTACCTTTACACCAAATTGATTCTGGATAGATATTCCGACACTCCTAGGTCGAACTGACAGACCAACGTTGCCGAGAAAGTCCTTGTACAACTCTCCTAAAATAGCTGTTGTTGCTTTTCGAGATCGACCAGAACGCTCAGTTACGAAACATGTATGATCCGAATCGTAAATACGAACATAACTCAGCCGTGAATAACATAACTCTACCGTCAAGTTTAATAACTCAGCTGTGATTAACATAACTCAGCCGTAAAGTTTAATAACTCAGCCGTGATAACTTATAACTCAGCCGTGTCGCGACGTTTTATCTTTCTATACCATAACTCAGCCGTCGTAACCATAACTTAGCCGTATCATGATATTTCGTCTTTCTATACCATAAACTCAGCTGTATCACGACGTTTCGTGTTTCTATTTTGGGCGTGAAAACTCCCGCCAAAAATCCCGAATCTATGTATTTAATGCGCCGATTTGACAGTGACCTATACACTCGCCGTAGAGCCGCTACACCTAGCGTAGGTGTGCAGTGACCTATGCACTCTCCGAAGAGCCGCCCAACCTAGCGTAGGTGTGCAGTGACCTATACACTCTCCGAAGAGCCGCCCAACCTAGCGTAGGTGTGCAGTGACCTATACACCCGCCGAAGAGCCGCCCAAAATCCCATCCAAATCCAAAACACAGCCGTATTAACCATAACGCAGCCGACTTAACCATAACTCAGCCGTATCGTGATGTTTCGTCTTTCGATACCATAACTCAGTCGTGACGTTTCGTTTTTCTATACCATAACTCAGTCGTGTCACGACGTTTCGTGTTTTTATTTAGGGCGGGAAAAATCCCGCCTAAAATCTCGAATCTAAATGTATTTAATGCGCCGATTTGACAGTGACCTATACGGATTTGTTTTGTTAATCGGGTTCTTAATATGGATTTGGGGAGGGGAATACCTAGAAGGTGTGGATGTGGGTCGGTTACAATTGTGCTAATGTCTAAGACAAAATCTAACCCGGGACGAAAGTTTTATCGTTACGCCATGGGATCTGGGCCAAATCACATATTTAAGTGGGTCGACGAAGCTCACGATGAAGAATTGGAGATTATCGGTGAGAGGCATACTACTATGTCCGACGAAATTAGTGAACTTAAGGAGGACATTGCCGATATGAAGGCTGACATAAAGGAGATAGTGCAGATGCTGCAGTCTATGCTTTCTAAGTAGGAATAGGTTGTAAATGTAATTGGCTGAGTTATAATGTAATGGCTGATTTATAATGATTAAGTAATTCTGTAATGGCTGATTTATAATGGACTGCCATAACACAGCCGTGATAACTTATAACTTATAACTCAGCCGTTTACAACAATTTTTGTTTTTCTTTACAAGTTTTAAAATGTAAAACATAACTCAGCCGTCAAGTATAATAACTCAGCCATCATTTACATAACTCAGCCGTCAAGTATAATAACTCAGCCATCATTTACATAACTCAGCCGTCAAGTATAATAACTCAGCCGTGATTTACATAACTCAGCCGTCAAGTGTAATAACTCAGCCGTGATAACTTATAACTCAGCCGTATCGTGATGTTTCGTCTTTCTATACCATTACTCAGTCGTGTCACGACGTTTCACGACGTTTTGTGTTTCTATTTTGGGCGGGAAAAATCCCGCCAAAAATCCATAACTCAGCCATAATAATGAATCCACAACTTAGCCGTACAGTAAACAAAATCCATAACTCAACCGTATCGTAATACCATAACTCAGCCATAACATACAACAGTAAATGTTGCAAGTTGACCGGCCAACAGTGCCGTTGAATAGTAAATGACCCGGATTAAATGTTGCAAGTTACATTTGCGCCTATATATACTTGTTATATGGCTCATTTGTATGTATCCAATTATCAAATAAAAATCAGAAAAGTCTTTGTTCTTCTTTTATATCAGAGCAATGCTCTTGGGTTTGTGATTTGGAGTATTGGGTTTTGAAAAAGTTTTTGAAAATTTTATTTTAAACTTGTTAAGATTTAATCGTTATAAGTGTGGTTTTCATTCCCCATATGCGCTTAATCTAACACATATTTGGGTAATTTCTCTTGCAAGCGAATGTTGGGACGGCCGACCCTGAACTGTGCAGGACAGTAGAACAGTTTAGTACAACAAGAAGAGCAAGTTATATGTCCCTTGTCACACAGGATCCCGGATAACCCGGTCACCATTCCCGTAGCCCAACATGGTTGAAGTTACACCGGAAGAAGGATCTAGCTGCTGTGAGATTCAATATGATGATGAAAATGTAGAAAATTTTCAGAGTTCTTTTGGTTGTATGATGGCTGATTTATGAATGTATGATGACTGATTTATAATGCACTGGTTGATTTATGAATAAAATATTTGTTGTTTGGTTGATTTAAGAATATATGATGGCTGATTTATGAATGTATGATGGCTGATTTATATAGATAAGATAATACTAAAATGGCTGATTTATAATGCAATGTAATGTCTTACGAATTGTTACGGCTGACTTACGAAATGTTACGGCTGACTTATTTAATGTTAAGACTGACTTATGCAATGTTACGATTCAGTTTCTTCAGAACCGTTAGTTAATCAAATTGGGCGTGAACATCGACGAAACAATTAATTGTAATTCAAATTGGGGCATGAATCCCATAACTCAGCCGTAATGTAAACAAAACCAATAACTCAGCCGTAATGTAAACATAATGTTACGGCTGACTTATTCAATGTTACGGCTGACTTATACAAACTTTCTACATTGGACAAGTTCTTGCATTATGTCCAACCTGTTTACAGAGAGAACATGTGTGTTCTTTCCTAGGACGTTTCATCTCAAGTGCAACTTCTAGATCAGATTTCATCCTACCTTTCTTAGGCCGTCCTGGTGGTCTCCGAACAACCGGGGGAAAGTACGGTTGGTTAGCTACGTTATCAGGAACTTGGAGCGCTGAATCTTTCGGCATGATCGACTCACCGTATGCATTTACTAAATAATTGTTGTGATAGTAAGGACTGCACAGGGATATACGACATTTATCCCTGTACTCGGCAGTTGCGATTGCATGCACACATGGTAATTTCTCCCTTTCAAAACGCTGGCATGTGCATGTTTTTCCGTCCAAATTCAAAACATGCAAAGAATCCCTAGAAGATCCATATATAACTTCAGTGTGATAATCATCAATCCTTTGTGCCGTCATAAGTCTGGCGGCAGTAACACGACCCTATTATAAATACAGAATAAAAAAATGTTATGGTTGACTTATGAAATGTTACGGCTGACTTATGCAATGTTACGGCTGACTTATGAAATGTTACGGCTGACTTACATGTAGTTGTTTCTCGACACCACGCGAAAGTGTTGTTAGCTGCTTTCTAGCATCCTCTCTCCGTTCAACAAACCAACTGGTCATCATAACCCGTATCGATTCTAATAGTCGAACAATGTTAAGACTTCTAGCATTTGACAGTGCATGGTTCATTGATTCCGCTATGTTCGTAGTCATCAAATTGTACCTTTCACCCGGGAAATGAACACGCTCCCACAGTCGAACATCAGCTCTTTCGAGGTAGGCATGGAGTTCAGGATTAATCGCTTGAATCTCCTCGTATATCGCAGTAAAATCAGCCATTCTACAACATCTTGCCGCTTTCTTCACCAGACGAAAGACATCTTTTCCGTTGTACGCTCCCAATATGTTCTTATATAAATGATAAGTGCAAATTCCCCGAGAAGCCAACGGATACACATTCCTAATTGCTTTCCCTATCCAGTTATGCCTATCCGAGATTATTGCAAGACCTTCATCGTCAGGAATCACAAGTTTTAGCTGAGTAAAAAACCAGTGCCACGAATCATCATTTTCACTGTTAACCACACCGAAGGCAATTGGGAAAATCTGAAAGTTACCGTCCTGGGCTAGTGCTGTGAGAAGCGTCCCTTTGTATTTACCCTTAAGAAACGTACCGTCGACAACGACAACTTTGCGCATGAAAGGAAACCCATTTACGCTCGCACCAAATGCAAGGAACACATACATGAACCTTCCAAACTCATCGATTTGAAGACGTGTAATTGTACCCGGATTTGCCCTTCTTATCTTGTATAAGTAAGAAGGCAAGTCTTCAAACCCACCCTCAGGAGTTCCCATCTCGATTTCCCTTGCAAATCTTAGCGTTCTATGTGTCTTCCAATAATCCATCTGACCACATGGAAAATGATACAAATAAGTCAGCCGCATCGTAACAATAAGTCAGCCGAAACGTACTAGTAACTCAACCGTTAAGTTTAAATAACTCAGCCGTTAAGTTTATAATATAACTCAGCCGTTGATATTAAATAACTCAGCCGTTAAGTTTATAATATAACTCAGCTGTAATATAACTATAAATCAGCCGCAACGTACTAATAATTACCTTTACACCAAATTGCTTCTGGATAGATATTCCGACACTCCTAGGTCAAACTGACGGACCAACATCGCCGAGAAAGTCCTTGTACAACTCTCCTAAAATAGCCGCTGTTGCTTTTCGAGATCGACCAGAACTATCAGTTACAGAACATGAATGATCTGAATCGTAAATACGAACATAAAATGCCGGGGGATCCCCTAGTGTAGTAGCACGAACTCTCCAGAGACATCCACCAACCCAACACTTAACAACGAGTGTATCCGAATCGGATACGTCTACATCAAAATCAAATCGATCCCTCACCGTAAGAAGTTTCAGTCGTTTCTCCAAATCGGCTTTACTCTCGTATCGTTGCCCTACCGAGAGGTTTAGGGAAGACATATCTAACCTTGGAACCTCCGGATTCCCTTTGGATCCGCTCGTCGACAAGTTATGCGGTCTCTTCTTAGGAGGTAGTGTCAGTGAATCTTCGTCTTCGTATAAACTGAAGTTATCATCTTGAGATGACTCACCATCCGAGTCGTCGAACATATCAAATCGGCTGTCAAATTCATCATCTTCTTCGTCTTGTTCGCCTACTTCATTTTCTTCGCCTACTTCATCTTCTTCGCCCACTTCATCTTCTTCTACTTCATCCTCCAAATTGAAAGCATCATAACTCCCACTGTAATCTCCGGATCTAGATTCAACTTCTGAGCTATAAGTGAATAAACTTTTATTATTCTATCTCGCTCCGTCATTCCGACTAATTTCATTCTCCGTAATCTCCACACAAAGACGTAAGTGTTCGATTTTTCTGAAGCTTAAAAAAACTTGCAACTGTCGAGTATTGGAGAGGTAAACTGGTGGAGTATCGTGCGCCATTGTTTTCAAAGCTTTATTCGAGAACATGTAGCTCAGTTGAATCTGATGGCTCGACTCTTTCAATCCGTAATCATCGAGTACTATCTTCGCAAGTTCGTCTAGTGTTATTTTCTCATCTATATGCACAACTCTACACCCTCTACCTTTGGCTTTGAATACATATCTGTGTTTCTTAACCCAGTTACCGGAAACAATAATTACCGGATCCATAAAATCTCTGATGAATGAAAATAATGAAAAACGTAGATGAAGAAAAATAAGAAGAAAGTCGTAGATGAAGACCCTGATTTGTAAGAGCTGATGACATGGAAAATAAGAGCTGATGACATGGAAAATCGGAACTGATGAAATGGAATATCGGTAAGTCAGCCGCAAAACAAACACATAACTCAGCTATTAATAAATCAGCCATCAAGTATAACGTAAGTCCGCCGCAACGTGAATAGTATTTCAGTAATTAATCTTTCGCTAATAAATCAGCCGTAATTAGCCTAGGAAATATTAAGTCAACCGTATTGTCAAATAAATCAGCCGTCAAATGAATGCTATTCTAGTAATTAATCTTTCGATAATAAGTCAAGCCGTAACTTAGTGTTAACCCAACCAATTACGGCTGATTTACGTACGTCAGCCGTAACTGCCTCTCATAAGTCAGCCAACCTTACGAACATAACTCAGCCGTCTTTTATCTAAAACTCAGCCAATTTTCCACAAATCAGGCCGCCGTTATATAACTCAGCCGTAACTTGTGTTCGTTAGTCAGCCGTTATCTCATAAGTCAGCCAGAATTCTGTAAATCAGCCGTAACTAACAGCTGATTTATGTTCATAGTTAGCCGTTATCTCATAAGTCAGCCAGATTTCTGTAAATCAGTCGTAACTAACGGCTGATTTATGTTCGTAAGTCAGCCGTTTTCTCATAAGTAAGCCAGATTTCTGATTTACGTTCGTAAGTCAGGCGATCTCTCATAAGTCAGCCGCGTTTCTTAACTCAGCCGCAACGTAACCATAATTCAGCTGCAACATAACCATAACTCAGCCGTTTCTCCTTACGGCTGAGTTCATAATACACGTCAGCGGTTTCCTACGTGGTTGCTTACGTGACTATGACATTTTTGTAATTACGTTTTTTGTCACAACGTAACAAAAGGGCACGCTTGGTATTAAAAAAATGCCAGTAATAAAAAAAAAAATTTATATGATTTTAGTCATATCACTTAATAACTGTGGGATTTGAGCAAACCACCAAACTTTTGGTGAATAATGAATCTTATTGCTAATGGTTTGCTAAAACGACATCGTTACAGGTATCCTAACGAAAGTTGCGGTGGCGCTTGCCGTGAGGATCTTCAAAGGTAAGATCTTTACAAAACTCGAAAAACACATCACTCGCTTATCTAAATTCTTGAACTATATTTCTCTTTGAAAGAGTTTCATCAATTACATTTTCGATTTTTTATGAAAAAAACAACAACAAAAAATCTGTATGTATTCCTACTCTATTTCCGGTCTTGAATCTCTCATTTCTCTTGGAATTTATACTCTTGTCGTGTGATAACACTATCTGAAGAAGAATCTAGCAAGGTTCGAAACCATCTAGCAGAAGCTTTAGGTATCCTTGTGAGATTGTTCTTATAATCAACATAGTAAATCCCGAACCGAACTGTGTATCCGGAATTCCACTCCCAATTGTCTAGCAATGACCACACGAAATATCCTCTTACATCACAATCATCCTTCCTGCAAAAATCACAAATCAAAAAGTTAACTTCATTTGCAAATCAATCAATAATGGGTTTTTGTAGTTAGTTAAACCTTATTGCAGCTGATAAGTTTGATAGGTAATCTCTATGGAAGCTAATCCTCTTATCATCTTGTAATGCTTTCTCCATATCTATGAATGGGTTGTTTTTCTCATCCATTCCTGCAAATATGATCATGTTAATATCCCGGTTGTTTCGGACCGATGTTTCTGGGATTCGATACGCGTACTTACCGTTTTCTGTGATGATTACAGGTGGGTTTCCATACATGTCTTTAATATACACTGCTAGTTTCCTGATTCCCCATGGGACTATGTGTAGCCAGCTTGACCCTGCCTGATTCAAGTAAGCTTTTTCATTAGGATTAGTGAACCTCTTTCGGTTTTTATTTCAGACAAGTACGTACTTTTTCTCCAATGGGTACTCCTCCACGGTAAGCTACAACAGTTAGGGGGAGCAAACATAGAGATTAGGCATTGTGAGGTGTTTTAGACAAGTAATGAGAAAATGGTGTATGGTCTTACAGCTTGTGATAACGGCTGCATCAGATGAAGCGTCTTGTAGAATTAGTTTCCTTATCTGAGTTCTGTCGTTCCTCGTGTATAATGTGGTGTAGTGGTTGATTCCTATGTAATCGAATGCGCCTTTTATGCTTTTAGACATCTCTGATGTTATCTTTGGTAATCTCTCTTCCACTAGATTCTTCATTGAAGCTGGATAGTCTCCGTTGATTAGAGGATCCATAAACCTATGTTTATATCTCATCTTATGTCACTTGAGTTTCTTTTTTTGCTCTTAGACTTTGGATTAGACAAAAGGATGTTATATTTACCATCCGATACTAAAATCCATCGCTCTTCGAGCTGCATCTCTGTCCTCGTCACAATCAGACATTGGCTCAAACCATTTTGCATCTAACGCCATCCCGATTTTACCACTTTGTTTCTCCTGCATTTAGATTCCCACATTTATTATTCTGGAACTAATAAATCATAAGATGGTCATGTTCTGTTTAGTTTTCTTACCTTGAAGTTTCTCTGGTAGGTGTGGTAAGCAGCAGCATGAGACAAGAGAATGTTGTGAGCTACAACATACGGTTCCACCGATGACTTCCCCTTCTTGCAGAACCAATGTCCCAGAAGTGAGCACCTCCCTGGAGCTTGTATCCCCGTGTCATAGCCTTGGATCGATAACCCGCGTGGCTCATTGAAAGTGATCCAGTACTTCACTCTATCTCCAAATGCTTTGAAACAGGTGAATGCATAGTGCTCAAAATCACCCCTGCATAATTTTTATAAGCTTTATGTCTTGGTAATCATCCAAACTTGACTCTATTTCGTTTATACTTACACGACTTCTCGGCTTAGCCATCCTTCATATCTATCTTCTAAAGCTTGTGGGAGATCCCAGTGATACAATGTCACATAAGGTTTGATTCCTTTGGCTAAAAGTGCATCGATGAGGGTGTTATAGTAGTTAACTCCCTCTGGGTTTGATTCACCTGTTCCATCTGTTGAAACCCGAGTTTAACAAACCCGTTGAATCTCAAAACATTCCTCTTATCATCATATGAATTAGGCTTACTAGGGAATATTCTTGACCAAGATATAGAGAATCTGTAAGCATCCATTCTCAGATCTTTCATGAGGTCTATGTCACTCTGTGAAAAGAAAATGTCAGAAATTCTTGCTTCTTAGATTCTCTCATTTGTATTAGTGTTGCGTCTTATCTCAGATATGTTTGGACGAGGTTGCTCTGTGGAGAAGCAACCCTACATTTATCTTCAAGCGTAAGACAAACATATTAGGTGAAGGAAGAACTTACAGGAAATCTATGATATTGATCGACCGTAGTATCCGCATTGCTAAAATCCAATATCTTCCCTGTAGAATAAGAACAAATAACATCAAATTGACTGATTTTTCTGGGTTCTTGGTGATTTCTTGTTTCTGGGTTTGTTTGTTTGATTGACACCTGGTTTCTTGGTGAAAGTGTCCCATATGCTTTCTCCTTTGTTTCCTTCATTCGCAGCTCCTTCAAACTGATGTTCTTGCAAGAAATATATTGCAGTTTGATCAAAACCTTGATCTTTTCTTGGATCAGTTTGGAGAAGAAGGAGAAGAATGTCACCTGGTAAGCTGAAGAAGCTGTACCGAACACAAACCCATCTGGAAAATCCAATCTGCTGATAGATTCTGACGAAGCCTGACGATGAGAAACGAAGAAGAAGACGATCAAGAACAGAACAAGAACCATGACAAGTCTCGTGAGAGGGAGAGATGAAGTTAGTTTGTTTTTTGTTTCTGGTGAGAATGAAAGATTTGGAGGCAAAGAAATCGAAATTGAAATTGAAATGGAATGTTTAGTTTTAGTTTTAGTTTTAGTTTTGTAAAGTTGAAGAAGAAAGGGGAAGAGTGCAAAGGAAAATCTCTCTTTCGTTGATAGCTCTTATTTGGTGTTGACATTTGTTTCACTGTACACGTTTCTTTTACTTTTTGGTGAATACGTTTCTTTTACTTCTTCTCTGCCAAAAAGTGTACTTTTTAACAAGAATGAAATTTGTTTTTGTTTTTGTTTTTTTTGTCGACAGAATGAAATTTGTTAGTGAGACATTGATTAATTCACCTCATTTACTTTCCTCCTATGTTAATTTAATTATTTTTGTCTAGATGATTCAATTAATGATTTTTGTTATCTATGTATCCCCAACTACAAGATAAATAAAAAAAAAAGAATTAAATTATGTACTTTATATTTAGATGATGAGTAGATAAATTGATAATCAAAAACTAATTTAGGGCTTTACAGCATTGTCAGCATCCATATCCACTTATGTATGTTAATGTTTGCTTTTACACTTTAATTATGCATCAAAGGTTGTTTAATTAGTTTATCTCAATTTTTTAATTTTTGAAATATCTGAAAAATAAAACTCAATTATCCTTGTCAAAAGAAAATGTGAGTACCGAAATGGGCCGAGCCCAGCTAAAACAAAAGCACACATTTGGTAATTTTGAACTGATTCAGGGGTATATTCGTCATTTATTGTTTTTAGGTCTGGTTCAGGGGTATCGCAAAACCCCTTTCTTTCTCAATTGATTGATCGATCGGCTTTTTTTTATTTCAAGTTAAAACCTTGATACTCGATCATCAACAATACTCCGATCCGATCGGTCAATTGAATCTATGGCGATGGCTAGAGCGGCGGCACCGGTTGGATTGAGACGGCTGTTCTGTTCGAACGCTTCTAAGCTTTCATTTCTTTCTCCACAGTCTGGAACCGAAGCTCCGGCTCGTCCTCAGGCGGAACCCAGCACCAATCTCTTCGTCTCCGGTAATTATCTGATGAATCTCTTTTAGTTAATTCATTTACTGGGTGATGTGTTCAAACTAAATTTGATCAAGTATTTGCAAAGACAAATATAAATGTTTTCTGAATTATTAAAAATGTTTGGAATGAATCGAAATAGTTAAATACTTCTCTTTTGTTTCTTGAACTCATTTCTTAAGAATTAAGGATTTCATTAGACATGGTTCTATGTGTTGTGTGTACTGAATGAATGTCTTGTTTCTTCAACATCTATGTAGAGTGTTTCTTAACTCCTCAAGGCTACTTAGTGTAATTTCTGATGAATATGAAGAGGCAGATTATGCTGAAAGTTAGGATTAAGCTATTTCCTTTCTTCCTTCATAGAGCCATGAGATATATTGAGGAAAACTCTTATATACATGTTGTTAGGTCTGCTTACTATCTATGTATGGATCCAAGACCTCTTCTCACTCTATTTCTCAGTTTCTTCAACTGTCTTTTCATCATATTACCTTTGTTTTATGAGCAATTACTTGCCCTTATTATTCTCGCTTTCTTTTGTTTCTATGTAAATGCATCCTACAAATCTAATGGATTATTTTTGTGCCATCTAAAATTTTTTCAGGGCTTAGTAAGCGCACCACTTCTGAAGGACTCAGGACAGCTTTTGCTCAGTTTGGAGAAGTTGCCGATGGTGTGTTTTCCTTATTATGACCCTTTGTGCGTATCAAGACTAGTCAGAACAAAAAACTAACTGCAACTATATTTTTCTCTCATATTTGTTTTTATAGCTAAGGTTGTCACAGACAGATTATCAGGATTTTCCAAAGGGTTTGGATTTGTTAGATATGCCACTTTAGAAGATTCTGCAAAAGGCATAGCCGGAATGGACGGGAAGGTAATGATAATGTTCATTCTTAATACAAAAGGAAATCAAAATCTATCAGAGGATATATGGTTAATCTCTTCACTGTGTTTCTGCAGTTTCTTGACGGCTGGGTCATATTCGCAGAGTACGCAAGACCAAGAGAGCAATCGCCCTCGTATCAACCTCAGAACAACATGTCTCGTCCTCCATATGGTAACCGCTATTAAAACAAGCTTGCTCATGAAATCGTTCAGCATTGGGTCTGGGCGAATTTGTATTAGTATTGCGCTTTATTCTGTTCCCTTCTTCTATGATTGAACTGTCATATTATTACCTTGAGAAGATCAGAAACTCAAAATTATATTCTTGAGTAATAACCAAAAACTATTATTTACAAAACAAGTATCAATTTAATAGCTATTTGAGAAAGAAATGGCAATCTAGCTTACATGGTTAGGTCCGAAAGACTTCAGCGTCTCGTTTTGGTTGTTTGTTGTTTCGGTTAGTTAATCGGAATGGGTCTGTTTGATAATGAGACTGATTGCTCTTTAGAGCCATGGAAAATTCAGATCCGGTTCCGTCTATTTATTTTTGTATCTATGTATACATAATATCTTCTTTATTATTTTTTTTGACGTTACATAATATCTTTTAACATATGCCCATTTGATATTGGAAAAATGTTCCATATTTTGTTTTTATATAGTTATGCTTTCTCTAAATTAAAATTTTTGTGAACCCAATCTGATTGAGCATTTTCATAAAACCCAATGGGTCCGTAGCCATTAGCCAATCACTAACTCACAATTTGTAAGATGATTGAACATTTTCATCAAGCAACCATTATGATGATTTTAACAAATGGGAATAAGTCATTGGTCCACAACAAAACAACATTGAGTTCTCAAAATTTCACGTGGGCCTGTCTAGAATCTACACGAAACATTTGATAATTTGTGGACCGAACGAAAACAAATAGAAATATCAAATATAGATTTCTGCAATTAATGTTACAAAGACAAAAAAGGAAACAAAAGGCAAAGAGATACCGTTCATACTATAACATTCCTTCGCTGTCCAATTACGTTTGGTGAGCCAATTCCCTCCATCTCATGCAACCAAAATTTATTTTACAATTCACCATATTACTCCAAAATCGAACGAGACCCATTATTCACTCTCTTATGTCTATTTCATGTAGAATTTTTGGAGTGTACTTAGCTCATAATGGTAATAATGATATGTTTTGTTGTTTGATTGTCTAATCCTTTGGACGTAAAAGATGGTTGTTTTTTTTTTTTTTTTTGCTAAGAACAAAAGTTAGTTGTTGTTAGAAATGTCGACCACAACGTGTACAAATGGCCTTTGTTTCCAAGATCGAGAAGTAGGCACAAGTCAAACTTAACTGCATAAACTAATACGATTATTTAAAATCGGACAACGTTTCTAAATAATTGCTTATCGATCAAAATTGATCTTACGTTCTAGTTAATTTTGTTTGTTTCTCGTTAAATCAAGCCGTGATGTAATCATGACCATATTATGATCTTGAGAGAATTTGATAAACTCACGTGTGTGTCTCCTCTTCTTTCATTCGATCGTGTGGCTTAGGAACTTAAGATTATATAGTTTCAAATCACAATAGTTCAATACCAATAGCTTACGGTTACATTGTCACGTGACACCTAGCAAGTAGCAACATAACTAACTGATTTGCTCCCCCAAAAATAAACATAACTAATAACTAATTAACTCCATTATTCATATAAACTATGTTACTATATAAAGTCGTGGTATTAATGAGAAGGGGAGAACATGTATATAATTGTATTATTTCAATTAGTAAAAACAAATTAACAAGCGATGAGTCATCGTCGTTTTTGTTGCGCCGCATGTGTGATTACTTTCAAATGTGACACCATTATAGTTAAGTCGTTCTCTGTGGTTGTTTTCGTTTCATGAATTAGTTTACACATAATTAATATTAAGTTGGACCATTTCATTTTTGACATCGTTAGGAGATATGTGTCTGATATGTTCCATTTAATATATAGTTCTTATCCAAAGAAGCTTAAATATGAGTTCTTACAACTCATATATATATTTTTTCCCCCCAAAAAAGATGAGTTCTTACAATATATATTTATCAAAGGGTTTTAGTTTTATCATTGCCACGTATAATAAGGACATGCATCATGTATATAATAACATCTCGCCTATACATATATATTAACATCATTTTTTTCGTAGTTCGTAACAAAAAGGTAGTAGGGAAATTAGCAAACATAACCCCAAAAAAAATTATAATTAAAATTGTAACTAAATGCCCTAAATCCTATGGTTATAATTTAGCCACATTAGTTAATTTTGGTTAGTTATCTAAAATTTTTTTTTTTGGCTACTTGGCAAATTAACCCAAAGTAGTATTAGTCTTATAAAAAAAAGTAGTATTACGTACTCTTTTTCTTGTTACAATTATTCATACATACTCGAGAATACAAACTAGACGATAGTGCCTAAAGGGAGAGAAAATAATAGTGATATTAAATTTCAATGTCTTTAGTTAGTAAGAATAGATTAAAAATAGAGTCCGGGGTGGTTGGGATGCCAACACGTTTCAAGTTCGATGCACATGTTACGTGAAACAAAAACATATTGGCACATTACCTTGGACATACACATGGATATGAGCCCTTGTTTTGGGCTCATTTGCACATGTGGAAGAAAAATCTATCCGTAGATTGCATTTCTCCCATATATCGAATATGAATCTTTCTGTAAGCTTGGAATTTACCCTGAGTTAAAAAAAAAAGATTAATAATATGATAAGTACGTTCATATTTTATTTAATATCTAATTTTATTAGACTAAGACACCACCATGCATGTAAACGTATATCCTACAAAAAATATCGAAATAATTTTTTTTGTAAGCTAAACCGATCGATTCAAACCAAATCAATACAAATTACATCAAACATTTCAAAACCGTTATAGTTTGGGTTTAGTTGTCTACGACCTCAAAAAAGATCAACCCGAAATCCAAAACCTATCTATCTCAAAGTTAAGACTGTCTAGTATACAATTTTTTTTTTTTTTTTTAAATAAGTCTAGTATACAATTGTTATTTGCTTAATGTTAATTTTGATCCCGCAATAAAAATGAAAAACATGAAGGACCATTGTTTTGTAGGTAGCAAAATTAATTGATTTCTGACTAGAAAAATATGTCGACAAACAAAATTTAGTAAGTGGTCACCATTATTCTCAATAAAAAAACAAAACGCATTTTTGTATATTAAAAAAATAGAAGTCCCAGTTACGTAAACAAAAGTGATTCACGTCGACAGTATGATTCTACTTCAAGAAAGATTCACGCTAAATATGTTTGTTTCATAACCTACTTTATTAAATAAAATATAGGTTTTCATAATTTCAGATTTTTCTAGTTTTCATATTTATCGGTAACGTTTTTTTTTTTTCTCTCTTTTACTTCTTCTTTCTTCTTTTTTGGCAGATTAGATAACATTTTTTCTGTCATATGTGAGCTAGAGAAACCTTGGCAAAAAAAAAAAGAAGAAGATTAAAAACAAGATTAAAATATATGATTTGGTTAAGAGTCACCTAATACAAAGTGGCATTAGATCACTCGAATGCTTGCGATGACTTCTTGTATCCAAAGTGGCATGATGTTACGAACTTTACTATCAATATGTTCTGGAAGAAAGTTAGTGAGGGAATGACTTGAGAGTTGTGGAGGATATTATTCTTCTGTTTCCAAGTGTGGTACACAATCGCCTGTACTGTGAGCTTCCTCAGGAGTGTTGGAGAATATGAACCTTACTTCAGAGACGACAAGATAGGGAAATAAATTATTTATCCGGACGACTCTACCAAACGAACCGATTAAAAATCATCCATGAGTACTGTATATTACGGGTTTATTCTTAAAATGTAATTAGAAACTATCATAATCGCCAATTAATCAAATACATAACTTCCAATGGTAAATATGGTAGAAAGAAGAAAGTGTACAGCTGAATGTATGGGTTACCAATCGATGTTACGATGAAATTTGGCAGTACCATGATGTTCTACAAAATTACAAATGATTAGGTCAGGCGGTAGAAAAATGTTATAAGAAAAGCATATTTCTTAAAGTGTGGATGGTGAAATGACTACAACTTTTTTTATCTTCTCAATTTTTTCTTTTATAGTAATCATCTTTCTCTGTAAACCAACTACAATTATATTATTATGTTTTTCTAAATTCTTTTTTTTATCTAACTATAATTAATTATAAAATCACTTCAGAAAAGTTATGAAGGGCAGTTTCGTAATAGTGCCACAAATCACATTGTCCACGTAAATGAGTGAGTCATAACGTCCAGATTCTCGACTCCCTCCCTATAAATTTGCCTTTCTTGTCTCAGAAGAGAATCACCACCCCAACTACGAGCTGTAAACATCTTAAAATATTATCCTTTTCAAACAATTTAATTCCAAATTTTGTTCTTTACTTTTCAAGGATAATTAGATTAAAATTGTAAAAGGAAGAAAAATAAAGTGATCATAAGGTGTGGTGTGGTGCAGCCGTGCAGGATATGAAATTCTTGTTGGAGCTGGTCGTGCCTTGTTTTGGTTCACAGCAACAGTTTCACCACCAAACCGCGGATGATTCCATTTCCAACGAAACGCAGTCGCTAATGAAACAGCGGAGGCGGAGGAAACGCGTTAGGGTTTCAGGTCAACCAGGACACGTGGCGGAGTGGAGACCGTCCTTAAGCGTGATCTCAGAGCACAAACCGGCGATAACTGAGAGGTTGGAAGAAGAAGAAGAGAGGAAAGTTCGTCGGAAAAGTGAAGGCGGCGGCGAAGCGTCGTCTCTATCCGGTGTTGGTCACGTTCGTTTTCGTAGTGACGATTTCGGGTAAAAACACAATTTTTCAACTTTTAAATAAATTACTGCAGTGACTAACTGAGTTGCTATATGTAAAAAAATGCTAATAACTTTGTCAATGTAATATGGAAATTGAAGTCTGAAAATTATAAATTAGAGTATTTTTGAAAGAAAAATATAGAATTTTAAGAGATAATCATGTTATTTTTTGTTTATGCTGTCAACGGATAATCCTGTTAGTTAAGTGTTGTGGATAAAGATTCGATATAGTTGAGATGTCATAATCAGTATGTTTATTCGAGGAAACAAGAGTCGTAAGACGTAAATGAAAAGCTAACCAAAATAATATATAAATGAGTAAATTTGTTTATTATCATTTATGAGTGGTGAAATATAAATTATAACAAAATATAATTATGTTGTGACGTTTTTCTATATTTTGTTTTGTGGGTTTTGCAGGAGACATGCATTCGAACCAGTTATTCCGGCATTCTCACCGACTCCGTTCATGTTTTAGGTTTTTTTTTTTTTAATATCTTGTTAAACTTAGGTGTATGATAAAAATGTACATTTAATGTATATATTGCTTTAATTAATATATAATAAGCCTATGCAAAGCTATATGTTTCGTATTTTATTTCTATAAAACAAGACTATATATCAGAGCACAACTTTGACCAACGAAACAAAAAGAGAGATCAATTAAGAGTACAACATTCTTTTATCCTATATTTTTGAATATGACATATGGCTTTTGGCTTACGCTATGCAAAAATGTAGAATAAATTTACCCGAAATTACAAGTTAAAAAAAAAAAAAAAAACTTACATTTTCGTTTTTTTTGTTTTTTTTGCTAAGAATGTAAATATTTCATTTAAATGAAAACGATTTAGGTAAGTCTAGACAATGGACTCATGGCAAAAAAAATTAAAACATGGAAACATAAAATATATAACAATTTCAGTCCATCAACTTTGTAACATCCCGAAACCAAAATTTTGGTGTTTTGGTAGGGGTGTCGATCGACACCAGTTTTCGGTTCGGTTTTAATTGTGCGGTTTGGATCGGTTAGGGTGAAGAACCCTAGGAGGTCGTATATAGGGGGTCCAGCCGCAGATGATAGACATTTTTAGAGAGAAAAGGTTTGAGAAGGAGATTTTTAGGGTTCTTGAGAGAAAATGGTGGCTAGAGGCGATTTGTGAGCCATTTCCCGTGGTTGTCGTTCTAAAGGCTCGTGGGAGTATGGAGAACGTTTGATCAGTGATTCTCAGTGTTTTCCAGTGAAGGAAGTCGTTGTTCGTGATTTGATTTCGTAACCTTTCCGTTTCCTTCGTCGAATCGAGGTGAGTGCGTGATCGTGGTTAATTATGGGTAATCCATGTTAGGGTTAGTAAGAGTGATTTGATGGTTATGTTTCGTTGATATTGATTGATGTTCATGAGATTTTCGTATAGCGTATTGTTGAGATTGATTCTCGGTGAAACGAAGTTGAACCATTTGAGGATTTGGTCGATTCTAGTTTCTGTGTCGAGGTGTCGATCAACAAATAGAGAGAGTGTCGATCGGCACCCTTCGTGTTTTCGTGATGGTTTGTGTTTGTGGAGAGATTTTCGATCGATACCTAGTGGTAGCATCGATCGACACTCTGTCGTGTTTCTGTGTTGATGTGCGGTGTGTCGATCGACACCGTGGTGATGTGTCGATCGACACCGAGTTGCTGTGTGCAGATTTTATGGTTTGTTCATATTTTGGTAATTCGAACGTTGTGAATTGTGGATTGTTGTTCTGATTATGGCAATTTGAACGTTGTAATTGCTAGTTCATTGCGTAGTAATTGACATTGGTTATCCTTATTATGTAACCGGTAGACAGGATGACCGCCTCACTGAGTATTTGTGATAATACTCACGCAACTCGTTTTTTCATGTGTTGCAGGTAAAAGTTTGTGATCGTGGAATCATGGCTGGGACGAGAGGATGATTAGGATCTCTAGATTATGTGATTATGCGTTGAATTCTAAAACCTGACGTTTAGGTTGCTAGATTATTTTAGAACTGATATTCTGGAATAAATGGTTTAAAGGTTTAATTGTTGATGTTTGATTTCTGCTGGTTTGGTTGTTGTTGAATTAACCGTTGAAAATTAGTATTTATGGGAATACTAATTCGGGTTAATTAATTAATTAAAAAAAAAAGTTTGGTTATTTCAAACTTAACAAAGCGCAAAGGCAAATGGAGTTAGATGAAGTGATGATGGTCTTGATGTTCTTCCCATTTATGTTGCTGGAGACGAGGGGCGAAAGCGAGATACAGAAGTGGAATTACCTAAAGCCAAAGCACCATAAGCCTTTCACAAGAGGCCCGTGACTAAGTTGTCAACGGTAATGTACTCAAAGGCCTCGATCACATACTTCTCCCTAATCAAACTTGAATTTGTTTTTCTTCAAATGAAAGTGGTATCAACAAAATGTGTAAATGATTGGGTCTTTATCATTTCTTGGTTCTTACCAATTTTTGTATTGGACTGACTAGAAACTGGTTCCAAAAAATGGACTTGTGTATTTCTTCTTTCTCATGCTATTTTCAATAGAAATTAAACTTTATTAAAAATAAAACAAACTATAACTTTTATAAATCTATATAGGATTTGGAAAATTTGCACTAATCAAACATGTGGATTTTGAAATAATCAGGTTTGTGATTTTTTGTTGATGCGTCTTGGATTTCAACATCACAACTTTCAGGAATTGGATGGGTTCTTTATGATGGGAATTACAATGTCACACTAACAGGATCAGGCTCAATTCATTCCATTAGATCTTCTAGGGAAGCAGAAAGAGAAAGTTTTGAGAATTGCAGTGGTGGAACTTAGAAGACTTGGCCTCTCAAATGTTACTTTTTGTGGAGATTTGCAGAAACTGTATACGCTACTTCCACAAATCGGCACAAGTGCAAGGACAGACAACATACGTTCTCATCGCTTTGCCATTCAATTGCAAGATGTGTTATCTATAGCACGTGCATGTGGATTTACTTTTAAGCATGTCTCTCGCAACGCAAACACATTAGCTGATAGCTTAGCTAAGTCTGCTAGATCCCTCTCTTAAAGTTATGTTGTAAAATGGATGATGTAACATATACATTTGATTTGAAATGAAACTATTGGACGACAAAAAAAAAATTAATAATAAGGTTTACCTTAGGTTCTGAGAGCTTCTAAGAATGGCCATCATGCTGCTTAAAAATGCTGTCCAACTCACTCATGGAGATGCAGGAGAGACGAGTTGAATTTCTGGTCAGATAATGGTGGGCCTGAATGGACATACCACCAGAGGAATGCTACTTCTCATCTTAGTAGGAGGGTTATTACTTAAATTTGTCGAAAATAAAAATTGTCTTTGTTTCCATCAAAATCTAGCTTTGCTAAGGCTTGCTAAAGCCTTGAAGGCTAAACTATTGTAATAGGCTCTCTCTTGAATCAAAAATTTATGTTCTCGTTTTATGGGACGAGACTAACCCCAAAGCCCATTTAGATTCATGTTATTGCTTAATGTATTGGATATTTGGATGTCGATCCGGAAAAACTAAATAGACTACATACTACATAAAAGTATCATATGATTCATATGTTGTAAATCAAAGAAACGACTTGTTCCTCAAATTCTCAACTCTTACATAAATAAACGCGTTTTTGCATCTTTAATCACATTCTCACATGTGAGGCCGCTTACATGTTCTTTTAATAATATCAACAAATAACCATATTATATGTGTGTACATATATGTACGATTATGTGAATAATGTATGTAGACATTAGAACATGGGTGTGTACAGTGCACGTGGCGAAGACATATCTTGCTTAATGCTCATGCGACCATGGAACAAGTAAACTTTGAACTTTGGGAATATTTGCTCTCAAGTTATCAATTTCATTTCATCCTCGGTCCTCCCAATCTCTGTCTTACTTTTACTCCCTTTTTATATATTTTCATATATTGGTAAGATTCATTCATTTTCTTGACCATTTAAATTTCTAAGAACTCCCTAGCGATAATGATTGGTATATATATAACTGATTTTAGAAAATTCTCATAATTTCACCACACAAAACATTTCAAAACTTTTTTTTTTGTTGTTGCTAAAACGTAAATATCATTAATAATGAAAAGTAGATTCTACAAAATGCAAAATCTAAGAACTAAGCCTTTTAGCCAAAAAAGAAATCTAAGAACTATACTGTTGGGGTCGGTTTTCACCCCTCGAGATCAACAACTAAATTCTAAGTCTTTCTTGTAAAATGATATGAATGTCATTCTTCAAGGTGATACGAATGACAATCCTGAAGAAAGATACGAATGTCATTCTTCAAGATGATACGGATGACATTCCTGAACAAAGATACGAGTGTCATTCTTCAAGATGATACGAATGACATTCTTGAACAAAGACACGAATGTCATTCTTCAAGATGAAACGAATGACATTCTTGAAGAAAGACACGAATGTTATTCTTCAAGATGATACGAATGACATTCCTAACAAAGATACGAATGTCATTCTAAAAGGTGATACGAATGACATTCCTGAACAAAGATACGAATGTCATTCTGAAAGGTGTTACGAATGACATTTCTGAACGATGATACGAATGTCATTTCTATAAGAAAATCTCTAAGTCTTTTTGCAGGAAAATACCTAAGTCTTCTTAACTATGACAATGCTCCGATTTCAGGATGGCAAAGTCGAGAAGTATTAAAGTGAACGAACGTCTCACTTACGGGCTGAACTTCATTGGGCCGAGGCCTTAACATAAGAAGATTCCAGAATCAGAGACGAACCCATACGAACGCGACATAGTGAATCCGAAGAATAAGGAAATTGACTGAAGACTTAGGGATACTTTCTTTTATCGTTTAAGGAAAAGACTTAGCCGACTTAGGATGTTATATATATTCTTGTACATTCCTTGAGAAAGGGATCCGCAACTCATTACGCAAAACAACAATAAAGCTTTTCTTTACGGCAATTTTATTCACGTTCGTAGTTTAACCAAAAAATCTCTTCTCCCTTCAAAATCCTTGACAAGTTCAATTGTTCGAGTTTCGACTCCCACATATATAAACTTACCAAAAAAAGATAAAAAACAAGGGAGTACAACATTTTAGTTTGGGAAACCTTTGAAAGTGTGGAATTATCTCAACCAAAGCTGCATTAGGTTGCAAAAGTGTAATCTGTATCTTCTTGCAGAGATGGAGTTTTTGATCTCTCGGTCAATGCTTTTGCAGATGACAGAAGATAGAATGGAGATCTTGTTGTGAAAGATGTTTTTTATCTCACCCATAACCATTTGCACCCCTAATATATGAACAGTTCTAGGGGTGAACCTCTCTCATTCACCCCCATTTGATTAACCAATCAAAATTTACTTGTGAGACCACCAATCTAATCAATCTAATTCAGTCATTTAAAAAACTTAAAATTGAATTAATTGTGGGGACCACTAACAAAAACAAAGTTAACTAAAATTAATAATAATAGAAGTTCAATAATAAATTATTCAAATAAAGTCTTTTAAATCATTTAATATTCCTTTAAATTCACTAAATTAATCAATTAAAATGTTTTAAATCATACAATATTGTACGTTCGTTTGTGAGGGTTTAGGCTCCCATGCTAGGGTTTAGTATCCTTTTAAATCTATAAATCCTCACAAACAAACGTAAAATATTGTACTCGATTTGACTAAACTTATGAATTTGAATTGAATCCATAAATCCTCCTCCTCCTCCTCCTCCTCCTCCTCCTCCTCCTCCTCCTCCTCCTGCGTTTGCGTTCAATGGAGTCAGAGAGAGAATCGAAAACTCTAGATCCATAACCCAAATCCGATTTGCAATTTCAAAGAAGAGAATTTTGTGAGAGAGAAAATTTTGGATCTGGGTGATTAGTTCGTGAGAGAGATTAGAGAGAAAGTGAGATGTGTTTTATTTTTCATATGACCAGTGAACTGTGACACACTCGTAATAATTTTATGAACAATGATATATTTGATTAAATTTTTGCCACGTTTGGCATATTTGTAATTGCTCCTAAATAAAAAGAATATAAATACAAAGAAGAAAATGATAGTATCTTGTGTTGCGCCCCCACTCTCTCATATGTTGTAACTTGTAACAATAAAATAAAAAAAATGGTCAAAGACATTAACGTGGACCATTTTCACGTGCTCTCTTGGCTTAAGCCACTCTGTTTAATCGAAGAAGCGAACTGTAAGAAAATGTCTTTCTACGTCAATCTTTTATGTGCGAAAATGTTTCGTTTCGTGTGATTGTGGCTAAATTTTTGTCCAAGTATATTAGAATTACTTGCGGCAGTAATTCCGGGATTTTATCATCTTTTTATTCATTTTAGTGCACCATAAGTAAACAATAGTTTACTGAATTTTCGAATTAATGTTAGCATCTAAATTAATCAGTATATGTCTCGGTATATCATGGCCAAAGAACTAAAACAAAACTATATAGTTCAATTTGATCTCACGGTACTGTTTAGAATAGAGAAATCAGTATTCATCAATTAATTCATTGGTCATATCAAATTGATTTCATTATATTTTCTGTCTATAGCAACATTTTTAGTTGAATAAATTATTTGAAGATTTGTTTTTGAGTTCATTTTTTGGATGAAAATTAACTCCAACATTATATTCTTGAATGTGACATTAGGTGAGTTAGGTAGATATATGTAACTACTTTCTACTGGCTGTAGACTTGTAGTTACGTTTTATCTTCTCACCTATTAACCTCCAAACTCTCAACTGCATGGATAAGACAAATCGGATATTTGAATCATAAAAATTTTCCATAATCAATCAGCAAAATAATTAACTTATTCTTTTTGAACTTCATATATGAAATTCCGGTGAGTTGGTGAGTTTTAATTGTCAAAATCATCATGATTTTGGATAAACATGTTCAGAATGAATTGGGTGGATATAATATAAAGCATTTGAAATTCACCTCACCTCACTTCACATTCAAAATCACCTCAATAATATAACCGTTATAACACATAAGATCAATTCCAATAATCAACCTTAAAATGAGGGTTTAGAGGTAGATAACTCCAATCAATTAATGATAATCCTCAAATATATTTCTAAAACTACTGGTATTTTATATTATATCCTTATTATAAATAGTAAATAGTTTTGATGATAACACTTTCATAAATAAATATAGAACATACATTAAAAATATTTATTACACAAAATACTAATAAATTAAAGTATTATATGATAATATAAAATGTTACTACACATCATAGTATTACAATATGAAATTTAATTTTTGTTAAATTTGCTAAATGTAATATTGATATGTGAAATTTGTTTGTATATCTTATGTAATATTTATTATGTATCAATAACTGGGAGGGTTGGTTTAATAATCCAAAAATTATGTGAATTTTTAAAACTAACCCATGTTTTCAAATATTTGAAAACTAACCTTTTAAGAGTAACAAAAAATAGTTTTTTTCATAAAATTTAAGAATTTCTTATTACGACAATCATATTTTGAAATGGGTTGAATAAACTCTATACCATTGGTACTCTAAACAACCCTCAAACTAGCACCAATTGTATTGTTTTTGTCATTGTTTCAAGTGGCTGCAAAAGATAAAAATATAGTAGAAAAAGAAAATCAATTATCAATCAAAAAATGTAAAAAAATATTTTAGAGCAATCTATAACAGAGGTATACCTCAAATTGAGATTAATGTACAAGTTTCTCTATCAACTGCCCATAGAAGAAGATTTGATGAATTTGCTAGAATCACTAATGACTCATATCTCTTGAGATGATTGTGCTTGATGAGTACCACCATCACTTGAGCTACATATTGGTTAATGTTTTACATTTTATGACATTTTTATATTTATGCCAACTAAATTTTGCATGATCAGCTATTTATGAGAGGCTGACTCAAATGAACTAGATATTTTATAATTTGAACAAAAGCCATTAATTTTATAATCTGAACTAAACAGGAGATAAAATAATTCTAAAAATTATAGAGTTCATCATTCTTAATTTTTTTACATACGTAATTTTTTATGATTCTATATTTTATAATTTATATTTTATGTGTAATCTATATTTTTTCTCTTTTAAATGATCATGTTAATTGATTTTCTTTTTAATTTTGCAAATTACTGCCTAATATAAATAGTTACCAATGAGCACAACTTGATTTAAAATTTAATATATATATATATATTTAATTTATTTAGAATATTTGATCAGTTCAATTGAAAATGGTTAGTTTTCAAACTTTTGAAAACATGGGTTAGTTTTTAAAATACATAAAATTTTTGTAATATTTTCACAAATTTCCTCTTAATAAATTTACTTTACTTTTAAAGTATTTATTTGATACTTAAATTTATAAATATTTGTTTTGTGAACACTTAACATTCTATTAATCTTGAAAGGATTGTACATAAAATCTGAATAAAAATGATGAATACAAATAAGAAGGAATATACAAAATATGTCAATTGTGATTCTCTCATCTTTGTATCATCCGAACATTTGCAAGTAACTTGATACAAGAGTCCAACTTAACCATTGTTATGTCCAGTCTTCAACCATATACAATTTTTTCGGAAAGCCGACAAAGGAAGTGGAAGAGGAAAGAGATTTGTTTGATTAGAAATCGAAACCAACTACTCAAAATCTCCATTGATTCTTCTTCATCATGAGATCTTCAAAATAGACCCATCAATTCTTATTGAAAACCATTTCTAATGATAGTTAAAGAGAAAATAACTGGAAGAAATAGAGACCGCCGACTAGCTGGTGGCCGTCGACTACGCCGACGATTGAAACAAAACTAAGCAAGAGCAGTTATCAAAGATTGGAGAGAAAATCTCTTTTGTGTTACAACTTAAATTTCTTTTTAATTTATAAAGATTTATTTGAAATATTTATAACATATAATTATAGGATATCTCTCTGCCGTTCTATATATAAAAAAAAGAGTTCTTCAGATATGCAGCTTAGACGGCTCCCTTAAAAGAAAGAGACACAACTCAAGCGCTAGAGCTGCAGATCTGAAATTCTTTCGATGGTAAGAATATATCGGGTAAGGTGAAGAGGGTGGAATGGTTTTTCTCGATTTCTAAGCCCTTGTCCATGTAGCTCTGGTCTTTTTGCCGAGTTTTGGCTTAGGTTTTGTGGGTTTATGGTTGAATCTTGGCTCGATCCTTTTATCTTGGGTTTGTTTCTCTTTTGTGTGGCTTTTTCGGTTTTTGTTTCAAGGCTGGTTCATATTCGGCAGAGTGGAGTTCAAATCTCGTTGTCTCTCCGCCATCCTTTCAAGGGACGAGGTTTTCTCTCAAGGTTATGTTTGTATGTGTCTCTTCGGTTGGCTCCGTTACGTCGGAGCGCCGGATTTTGGTAGCAATTGATCTGTGTTATTAGAGCGGCAAGGTGAGTACGTCTTGAAACTTTATTCACTTGGGTGATACTAAAAAGTTAACAAATTATTTTTTTGAGATTTTGAATAGCGAAACCTTAAATTTGAAGCTTCATTGTTCAAAGCCTCAAAATTTGAAGGTTTAAGGATTTGTTATAAATCCTAAAACCTAAAAAGGTTTTAAAGCTTGTTGGAGATGGTCTAAGTTTCAAGAATATGCTAATATTTTTTCATTGAAAATATTAAATTTCAAACACTAAAAAAAGAAGAAGATCTAATGTGACACAAGATCTACTAAAACGATTAACCATGTAAATTTTGAAAGTTTTCTTACTATCAAGAATTGAATTTTATCATCGACTCCATGGGCACATACATGTCTTTCCCTCTCACAATCTTTTTTTACAAACTTGTACTATATTTTTCAACGAAATCATACCGTTTTTAAGTGTGTTAGAGAGATTTTCCTGTGGATAATATGATATATATATAGATGGCTCATAATGATAAAGTATATAAGTCAGAGAAATTTAGTTAATCACACATTCACACTATTAGTAAAATGCATGAAAGGAAAGCTAAATTATCTTTAGTTCAATCTACAGAGGAAGATGTACATTCGATGAGAATTGAGCTAAAATTACGTTGTCAAACCTACGATTTATAGAAGAGTTAAGATATTATATCAGGTTTGGTGCATTTTGCAAAACGAATGACAGAGCGCTATCATTGGGTTGCACTCAAAGATTAAATTCTTTTTTTTTTAACAATAAAGATGAAAGTTCTAATATGTTCCGTATTGAGTAAACTATCGCATATGATTGATTGTCAAAATGTAGAGATTGTTCTTCACAATTAATATAGATGCATTAATATTTTTTCAAATGGTAGCCTTATCCAATCATCAGAGAAGTTTAATTCGTTTGATTCAAGATAAGTTTAGTGATTAATTTTCAAAAAAAAAAAAAAAAAGAAGATAAGTTTAGTGATTATTTTTTCTTTGAGTTGCTCAAATTAATCAGTATGCATCTTTTGTAAACTTGTCTTTACGGTTCCGACAACCAAGTAAGGATTATTTAATTGATATGTTTGGTTAATAAGACAAGTCTATAAAATAAGGTCTGGTTTATAAACTTATGAAAACATACCTATTATCTATCTATCTATCTATGGTGGATGAGATTATTTGTTCTTAATATTTGTATTTATACTATTAATTTCTTAGATTAATATATATACGCAAAAGAGATCCTCGATTGAGTTTTTAATTTCCTTAATATTTCATATTTACACGAAGTAAAGTATGGATACTAAGGAGCAGGGTAGATTGTTCAATTCCGATTACTTTTTTTTCCTCTAACTCTAACATTACGATTACTTCATTACTATTTACCCCTGTTCGAAAACGTGGCCGCTGCGACGGATTACGCGGCGGATCGGCGGTCGGCGGTCGGGAACTGCCGGGATTTTACTATAATCGATTAAGGGAAAATTCCATAAAAATATCCCAACTAAATTCCGTTAAGCTTTTTAATACCCCAATTTTTTGGCTATCCAGTTTAATACCCCAACTAATTATTTTGTCCATTTTCATTCATCAACTTTCAAATAGTGCCCATTTACCTATCTCGATTTAACGGAAAGATAACATCCGTTATCTTTTTATGTTTTAAATAATTTAAAAATTAAAATTTATTTAAAAATAAAAGAAAAATCCAAAAAATTCCAAAAAGTCAAGAAATATTTTCTAAAAGTAAAACAACATAAAAACTAAATTTTTGATGAAAAATATTTTATTATATTTTCAATTTCGAATTGAAATACAAAATTAAATTTCAAACAAAATCAAAAGTTTTAATATTCAGAAAGTTCAAACCAAAAAATTCATAAATTTACAATAACTTTTTGTGAAGTTCAAGATATACATATTTTTTTATATATATTCAAAATCCTTGTCTAAGTCAATTTAGAATAAAATAGATAAATGACATATATAACACTATTTTGTAAGAAAATTTTGAGTTTTTTGTAAAATCCTAACTTGTTTTTTGAATTCAAAACTTAAATTTTTTTATCTAAAATTCATAGCTTTATTTCATAATTTATTATTTTTAAAGTGTTTTTAAAGTTTTGAAGATTATAAATTTGGAAATTTTAAAGTTAAATTTAGGTTTTTAAATTTAAAACCGAATGTATTATTATAAAAAATATTGTAAAATTAATTATTTTATTTTTTTAAGTTTCAGAATTTTTTCCCACAATTTTTTTCGAATTTAAAAAAATTATTGTGATGTTTATTATTATTTTTAAATAAATATTATTTTTTGAATTATTTAAAAAATAAAAAGATAACGGATGTTATCTTTCCGTTAAGTCAAAGTAGGTAAATGGGCACCGTTTGAAAGTTGATGAATTAAAATGAAAAAAATAATTAGTTGGTGTATTAAACTGGGTAACCAAAAAGTTAGAGTATTAAAAAGCTTAACGGAATTTAGTTCGGGTATTTTTATGGAATTTTCCCATCGATTAAAAACTCGGAAATGACGAAAAAGTTTTATTTTTTTTGTTTGTTTGGTGCTAGTAATTGATTAATATGTACTGGATCAATTTGTTTTGGCTTTAAAACATGAAGAAAAATATGAAAACGATGAGAAATTCGAACCCACGTTAAGAAAGTCTTTTACATCACTCTCACCCAATGCACCAATTGGTTTTTAAATCATGTGGCAGAATATGTATATAAACCTAAATCTAAAAAAAAATCCCTAAAACTAATCTCCGTGTAATTCTCGTATAATTGATTAAGTGCTAGGCCCTCCCCGAGCGCCCGACTCACGCCTAACAAAATCTTCAACATTGCTATTTACTATCAAACAGACGTTTTGGGTAATATAGTAGTAACAAAGTTTCTTTCTTTCTTTTTTGTCACAACAACTTTCATTTCATTTTCTCCAAAAAAAAAAAAAATTCATTTCATCCGAAACAAAAAGAAAAGCAATAATGATGTCACGCTTTTAGTACGACGAACTCAGCTAGTAGAGGGTATACGGAAAGTGTATAGACCGCAACGCAGGTAAGCAAACTCAGAGAATTCGTCGCGGAAAGCAAAAAGTCCATTTAGAAATGTACGATCCCGAAGGATTAGATTCATTCATCTAATCATAATTATATAGCCAATATTCGTGGGACCCATTAACCCACACGACACAGACACAATTTACATTTCTATTGATTATTTTATTTATTTACACCTACTATATCCAGTATCTGACTGAAACAAACGATCTTTTTTTGGCTTCTTACATTTCTTTCAGATTAATCTAAAATGTTTCATGTGACTTGTGAGTCAATAGTCAAAAAAAATTTTTTTGATCTGAAAGAGGGGAACAACCCCTCCCGTTTATTGAAACTCAAAACTATAAAAATTACAATCTTATCTGCCTTGGAGCCAAAACCCCAGCAGTATCGTCCATCAAAATCAAATCAACTGCCTCAGGAGGCGAATCCAACATATGAGAGCCTAAAGGTAATAAAAAAGCATAGTTAGCTAACTCATCAGCAAGACGGTTAGCTTCCCTATACACATGAACGATACGGACTATCCAGTCCCTTGATAGAAAGTCATGGCACAAGCGTACCAGGAATGACAGCGGATGACACTCACTAATCCCTGTCTTCAAAAAACCCACAACCATCTCCGAATCTACTTCTAGCTCCAACCGCGTAACCCGACGCTCCCAAGCAATGACTAGCCCGTAGTAAACCCCCCATAGTTCAGCTAACGGAGCGGAGCATATCCCAATATTAAGCGCAAAACCTCCACACCAATCTCCATTCTCATCCCGCATAACTCCTCCCGACGTAGCCAAACCCGGATTACCTCTCGAAGCCCCATCCGTGTTCACCTTCATCCATCCCTCCGTCGGTTTCCTCCAAGCAACTAATCTCTCCACTCTCGGTCTACTTCTCGGACCCGTACTCTCGTCTCGTTCATGCGCTAAATAAACTTCTCTACCCAGCCCTTTTAAGAACTTTACCCGGTCCCTACACTTTCCATTCACTCCAAAAACATTTCCACATCTCCATTTCCAACCCCACCAAACCGTTAGGGCGAACAAGGTATCCCACTCACACCCACCGTCATTGTCCGTATCACCCAAATTACTATAAATCCACTCCAGTAAAGTCAAACTAAAGAAGCGGTGTTTCTTCCGTGGTTGAACAAGCCGCCGCCAAATACTGTCCATGGCCGGGCAGTCCCGTAAAATATGCAGAATAGTCTCTCTTCCACCCTTACAGACTTGACAAATCTCGAAATCACATAAGTGCTGTCTATACCGTTCAACATTGGTCATGATAACTTGATGTATACCTAACCATAAAAAAACACGAACTCTCTCCGGAACAACGACATGCCAAACCCGGTGAAACAGATTACTCAAATTAACACTCGGCGTGTCATCCCAAATTAAAGCAGCATAAGCGGAACTAACCGTGAATGCGCCATCCGCACTACTTCCCCATGAAATTTTATCCTTCGCACCTGTCGATTGATCCACAACTAGAGAACTCAGTTTCAAGAGACAGTCATGGGGTAGAAACGGTGTAATTCGATCCCATAGCCAACCAACCCCATCCTGCCATAGCTCCGCCACACGACATTCTATCAATTCTGCTGGTAATCCCCCAACTACCAACTCTATCAATGACCTATTTAAGACCCATCTATCAGCCCAGAACCGAGTTCTACACCCATCCCCAATGATCCACTTCAACCTCGGCATAACCATTTCCCTTAACCCAACACCAATACTCCGCCATGTTGACGACCAATACCCTTTCGCTTCCAGCCACGTAACCTCATGAATCCCTTTAATCTGGTACTTCCACCGCAAAACACACGCCCATAAACTAGTCTCATTGTGCAATAATCTCCAACCAATCTTAGCAAGAAGAGCTTTATTCATGACCAATGCAGATCTTATCCCCAAACCCCCTTCATTCTTAGGTAAACACACCTTCTGCCAATTCACCAGATGTTGTTTCCTTTGTTTATTACTACTTTCCCATAAGAAAGACCTAGAAATCTTATCCAGCTCTCCAAGCGTCGACTTAGGCAAAGCGATTGTACTCATCACATGAATCGGGACAGACGAAAGCACCGCCTTCGTTAACGTCAACCTCCCAACTAGACTAAGACATCTTCCTTTCCAACCTGCTAAACGGGAAGCTACTCGTTCAAGAACATCTCCAAAGGTTTCTTTATTAATCCGTTTCTGAAGAATGGGCATCCCAATGTATTTCCCTAACTCTTTTGTCGATTTAATACCACTTTCATCGCTGATTCGTTTCTCAAGATCCCGACTAACATTATTCAAGAAAAATATCTTCGACTTATCCAGGCTAACTTTTTGACCTGAGGTAGTGCAAAACGTCTCCAAAATTCTCCTAATGACTTTAATTTGTAATACTGATGCTTCCGCAAAAAGAATTAGGTCATCCGCGAAACAAACGTGAGACAACTTCGGTCCACCAAAAGACAAGCTGATAGGTTTCCATTCACCCGAAAGAATAGAACCATCGATTAAATGACATAATCGCTCCAAGCAAAGCACAAACAAATAAGGAGATAGTGGATCGCCCTGACGCAGCCCCCGAAGCGGTTTGAACGGCTCCGATTTCTCCCCATTCCATAGTAAATTCATCGACGGACCTGTCACACAAGTCATTATCCAAGCAACCCAATCCTCTGGTAAGCGCGCCGCCTTCAGCGTATCCTCAAGAAAGTCCCATCGTATTCTATCATAAGCTTTTTCAAGGTCTAATTTTAACAACATCCACCCTTTCCGACCTTTCTTACGCTTCATGGAATGCACCGCCTCCTGTACTACCACGATATTATCCGTGCTCAAACGACCCGGAATAAAACTTGATTGCGCAGGACCAATCAACTTCGAAATAACCTTCTTCATCCTCATTACCAGCACTTTCGTAATTGTCTTAAACAAGACATTACACAAGCTAATCGGCCTAAACTGCGTAATACGTTCGGGTCTCCCCACTTTCGGGATCAATACGACTAACGAATCATTCATACCCTCCGGTAACTTTCCTGTTTCAAAGAACTCAATGATGAATTGTTGTACCGAGCTCCCAACTATGTCCCAACATTTTTGGTAAAATATCGGTTGAAAACCATCCGGACTGGGGGCCTTAAAAGAACCCATACTCCTGATTGAATTTTCATCTTCTGAATTAGAAAAAGGTCGGCTTAGATCCGTAATCTCCTCCCGAGTCAGAACATCAAACCCTTCTCTTGGCAGAGGTTTCACCACTAATTCCAAATCATCCATAGAATACAACTTCCGATAGTAGCTCAGTGCCAAATTCTCCAACTCCTTAGAATCTGATATCCACTTATTTTCATCATCCTGCAATGTTTCAATTATGTTTCGTTGCCTCCGAATGATTGTAGTAGTGTGAAAATATTTGGTATTCCGGTCCCCATAGACTATATACTTTTCTCTGGACTTTTGATACCAAAGAACTTCCTCTTGTTCCAAGACAACATCGACCTCCTTAATCAACAGCTCCTCCTTCCTCAAGAGATCATCGATTTGACTAGTTTCAAGCAAATCCTGAATACTCTTAATTTCCTTCAACATCTTCTCCTTCCGAGTCTGTATGTCCCCAAAAATCTCTTTATTCCACCGTTTTAAACAAACTTGCAATCTGGCTAAAGCTTGCGGTGTTGGTACCTCTACATTCCAAGACTCACATAGCATCTCCTTAAAGCTCTCATGAGTCAACCAAGCTACCTCAAAACGAAAAGGTCTCCTCCTCGGATCACTTGCAACCACTGGATTGAGCCGCACAAACAATGGAGCATGATCTGATGAAAGAAAAGGGAGGTGTAAAACCGAAGCCTCTTGCCACTTAATTCGTGTGTGTGCGTTACATAGAACACGATCCAGCCGTTTTGCTACATAATTGACTTCTACACGCCCCCGTCGCCATGTATATTGATGCCCCTTAAACCCCATATCAATGAGTGATTAGTAGATACATAATTATATTATTAGTATTACCATGAGTTTGTTAGTTTCCTTTTTCTCTATAGAAAGAAAAATCATCAACTATTGAAATATTTATGAGGAATTGGCATGTATATACAAGAAAAAACTATAATTCAAATCCTAACTAGTTAACCTAAATCTAATGGCCAAATTTGAGTCACATAGGTTAGTTTTAGTTATACCCCTAATTTTAGTTAGATTTTTTTTAGATGAAACCCAAAACCTCAAATTACAAAGTAGATGATATTAAAACCAATTGTAGAAAGTAATTACAATATTTTTGTCGGCTAATGAGTAGAAGGCCATGTTCGTTTTGGTATATGAATGCTGCTTCTAAACGTTTTTCGTTTTCTACTTTTGATTTTTACATCCAAATAGGGTGGGACAAAATATCTGTTAGATTTACATCGATTCGTGATTCGTTTCGATTTGATCCAAATTCGGATATCCGTAACTTTACAAAATAAAATAAATAGTAAAAATCAATATCCGTTAAAAACGAAGTGAATCACAAATACTAAAATATTGAAAACAAATGAAACAACCTAACCCCCTTTTTTATAAATTAAATTAAATTAGAATTAATATTCTCATAAATATTAAACTCTCAATCTCGATCTCAATTACCAACAACCAAGCAACAACCAGCGAAAAACCATAAAAATCAATTTGAACCGGAATAACCAATAATCCAATAATACAAACAGATAACCAAGTTAACCAGCCATAATTCCAAATTCCATATTCGAACTAAACCAGCAAAACCATCAATTCTAAACAACTCAAAATAAAAGCAAACAACCGAGATCCTAGATCATTCTCCTCTTCATCGCCATTATTCCACGATCACACTTTTTCTTTACATGCATCACATGGATAAAAAAGATGTGTGAGTATTATCACAAATACTCAGTGAGGCGCCCATCCCATCTACTGGCTATACATACAAACCAGATAAAATGCAATGACAACACTGAACAAGAAAATACGACAAACCAAACATTAAAAACAAGAAATCAAAAGTGGTGTCGATCGACACTGGCTCGTCCTCTCCATGGTGTCGTTCCTTACCCTCCTGGTGTCGAACGACACTGCTTCGCAGTCGAGCCAGAATTGAACCTCTCCTCTCACGGTTCGATTCCAGGCTCCCAAATCGATCAACTGCACCAACAAACATACCAAAACACACCAAACAACAAGAAACACAAAGATTACAATTCCATTTCTTAAATCCATCACAAAACACAAAAATCAAGCGTCAAAAACACATTATCGGCTCAAA
Organism: Draba incana; assembly: GCA_963576765.1. Lineage (NCBI taxonomy): Eukaryota > Viridiplantae > Streptophyta > Magnoliopsida > Brassicales > Brassicaceae > Draba > Draba incana. The sequence goes on from OY755205.1 coordinate 24,946,546, forward strand.
TAATTCATGGTCACGCACTCACCTCGACTATGGATTGATTCTAACCAATGACACCAAGGAACCCACGAAATCAGAGACACAAAACCACCACAAGTCTGATCTCCTACTCTTCTTCTCTTGAAAAACACCAGCAAATCTCTTCTTAACCTCAAAGAACCAAAGATAACTCACTTCTCTCCTATTTCTCTCTCAAAATCACCAAACCTCATTATCCAGCTCAGAAAAACGGAGGCTGATCGATTTATACATAATACTTAAGGTTTCCAACCCAAACCGAACGAAAACCAAATGAATAAAATCAAACCGGTCCGTACCAAAAATGTTGGTGTCGATCGACACACCCCCTGTGTCGATCGACACCTCACCAAAATTCCCAATTTGTGTTCATGGGTGTTATAATTCTCTCCCACTACCATGGATTTGATCTCGAATCCTGCAACACCGTCTACCACAGATCATACTCCTGTCCCAACCCGGTCAGCACCACTCGAGATTAACACTCTTGACCTCTGAGATTCACCTCTAGTCTCATGCTTAGAACCACATTTCAGATATTTATTACTCTTAACTCATAGCCACACCCCTCACACTCGCAGAAACACATCCTTTGAGTTATCGGTGTATCATACCACTCACACTCACATGAACAAATCCTTTAAGCTATCGATATACGGGGAAATACTCACCCCCTTGAGAGAAATCTACATCTCTCACTACTTATACTGGGAAATCCTCATCCCAAAGAAGTATACAGGGAAAATCTTCATCCCTCTAGAAAAATCCTCATCTCCTAATGAGTTATTCAGGAAATCCTCATCCCCTAGAGTAATCAATTCTTAAACATCTATAAACATCTATCGACTTTAACTACCTCATGTGGTTCTAACATGACATTCCACTATCCCAAAATATCATCTCAATCATGACCAATCCTCTGGTCTACTCGAAACAACCCAATCACTCAGGGTGTTTCACTAGAGTCTCTAAAAAATAGACAAATTCTAAATCCTCATAAAACTTCTATTTTCAGACCCTCAACAATACTCAACACCACACATATAAGAAATACTCATCTTATAACTCTCGAAAATATAAGAAATGCTCATCTTATAAATCTCAAAAAGTAATAATCGTTAAAACCTCAAACGAAATTATATGTTTGAGATACACTCTATCTCCCACATCAAACTCTAACTCTTTCCTCTTCTTATTGGCATAACTCATATGCTGATCCTGAGCCTCCTTCATGTTTAGCTTCAAAACACAGATATTCTTCGTCGTTTCCTGAACGAAATCTACACCATAAATTATCCTCTTCCAAACTTGGGTCCAACATAAAGATTTACGACATGGCCTCCCATACAACGCCTCATAAGGAGTCATACCAATACTCGCCTAGTAGTTGTTATTGTAAGAAAACTCTACCACGCATAAGTGATCCGCTCAATGACCACCCTAATCCAGAACACACATCCTCAGCAAATCCTTTAGTGCGAGAATCGTCTTCTTAGACTGCCCATATGTCTGAGGATGATAAGCGGTTTTCATATGTACCTTAATGCCCATCACAGCCTGAAAAGCTCTCCAAAACTCTGAGGTGAACTTGGGATCTATGTCTGACACAATGTTGGCTCGTACTCCATGCAGCCCTACTATCCCCTTTACATACTTTTTAGCCAAAATCGCCGCTCCATCGGTCTTCTAAATGACCAGAAAATATGCTGAGTCAGACGATCCAAAATTACCCAAATCACATCCGAAGTCAAAGAAACTGGCAATCCTACTACGAAATCCACCATGATCATATCATACTTCTACTCCAGAAAGGGTAAACTCTGCAACAAACTACTCGGAACCTGATGGACAATCTTCACAAACTGGTACTTATCGCATGTTGCAACCCAATTAAAGACCTCCTTCTTCATCCCGACCCAGTGATAATACCGTTTCATATTACAGTACATATTAGTCATTCCCAAATGAATCGAAAACTTGCTTGCATGAGCCTCTCTCAAAATCTTTTGCCTCAAAATCACATCCTTAGGCACACAAACTTGCCCATGCACCAAAATAGTCAAATTCGAAGAGACCAGATACTCAGAACCATAAGCCTTAGAAGCATCAATCAATCCCTGATCCGTCTCGTGAGCTACTCGGATCATGCTCAGAATATATGCATGATCAGCTACCTCCAACTCCAAAGTCTCTTGCGAAATAACACATAACCTCAAAGTACTAATCTCACTCACCAAAGCCTCTACCTCGTGCTTCTGAGCAAAGCAACCCACCGCGGACTTAAAGCATGTGCAACCAGATTAACTTTACCAGAATGGTAAACTATGTGCAGATCAGTACCAAAAATGTTGGTGTCAATCGACACACCCCCTGTGTCGATCGACACCTCACCAAAATTCCCAATTTTGGTTCTCGGACGTTAAAACAGATTTCCGCTTTGCTCTGTATACGTGTTTATATATATATATATATATATATATATATATAAATATGTATCTAAATTGTATAATGATTATATCTATATGTAAATTTTATGAACTTATATTCATCGAATTATTTATTTCAATACTAAAGATTAACAAATAAAGATAGTAATATCATTTTTAATGAAAAACTGTGATTTGGTTAGATTTGAACTTTATATTTTTTTTGAATTTATAACTATTTTAAAATTATTACGGAGCGAATCGGATATCCGGCAAAAATTCAGTTTTAATGGATATCCGAATCGCATATATCCGGATTATTGCGGAATGGATAAAGATCAAATAAGTGCTCATCCGGACAGAGCGGAACGGATGACGGATACCATCAAAATTCTGGATATCCGCTCTGTGCCTATCCCTTAAAATATTACATCTTGATGTAAATTTATTCTATCTGTTTTCTTTTTGTACTTCGTATGGCCAATGTGATTGTTGTGGATACTCTAGGAAAAGAGGCATTGAGACGTTTGCGTCTTCCGCTTTCCTCTGTGTAACATTTTCTTTGAATGAAACAACTTGGTTTGCCCAAAAACAGGGGGGGGGGGGAATTATAAATATCCCACCATTGAAATTTTTTTTTTTTCAAATTTGACACATTTGAAAATTTATTGCAAACATCCCATCTTATATATATATAATCATTAATTTTTTTCTCTCTCTTTTTCAACAAAAAAATTAAAACCAAAACCCCTAAACCTTACCTCGTAAAACTATACCCTAAATTTAAGATAGGTAACATGTGGAAGCTAGATTCTGCACTAAGAATTTATATATGAATTCGGGAAAGAAACTTTAGTCCTAAGAAATGTCGATAAATATACCTAGAATCGAGACCAAGATAATAGAAAAGTGGATTTATATTGATATTCGATCAAGTATACAAAGAACTTTAGCTAGAACAAGTGTGCTGAGCTAAAGTGTGATTGAGTGTAAAACGTAAGGAAAAAGTTAGCCATTTCGGCTCTAAACCTAGCTACTTATACTCTTCTGAGCTCAACGGTTCAGCTCCGCGAGTCCATCCTCGTCACCGGATATCTCGAACGTTCTAGTATATTCTCCAGGAATGTCGGGATCTCTTCATAAACCGTTCAGCGACGATGACTTGGTCTATCCCTGCTGAGTTGATTGGTCAAAGCGTCTTTAGCTCCGGCGGTCAACGGATCACTTACTCGGGCCCAACAAGGCCAAAGGATGTGTTGGCCTTTCTCTGATTATTAGCACGGTTTTGGGCCTAATGCCCAATATCAAATATAATCTATTCTGATTATATTTTAAACTTAGTGGACCGGATTTCATCTTGTGAAATCCAGCTCCAACATAACGCAAATCCAAAAAATTAAAAAGGTGGCATTATTGCAAAAAATTTTAAATGATGACATACTTGTAAAGTGGCATGCCAAGAGTGACATATCATAAAAAAAAAATTTTAAAAAGAGTAAATTTATTCATTTTTATTGTAATTTGCAATTAATTTCTCAAACACATTAGATTTTGTTGCAAAATCTATAATGTATAAATTAATATATTTGAATATTTACATATCTAGATGCAACATCTAAGGGAAAAAGTTTTTAAAAAATCATCTAAACGAAAAACGAAAATGGTTTAATCTGTAACACACACTACATATTTACAGAATTACAGAAATTAAATAACGTCATTCACAATTACATAATTAATATTAAAATTAAAATAAGCTTTTCTGTTTCATCTGTTGAAATCAAACATTGTTAAATAATGTATAATTTTTAAATTTTTGCTAACCTTTTTTACTTTTACATTACAAACAAAACATAGTCCAACAAAACTTAACGAATTTGAATATCTATGTATGATTTACAGTTTTTGTGGTTTTCAAATCCAACATGTGTATTTTAATTAGTACTTGCAAATCCGTAGATTTTTTTATGGATTTGAGTCTTTATATTTTTAACATGAAAATCTTTTGAAATCCATCTATTTTGAAATCAAATCCATAAGTAAATATGATTTAAATTTATATTTGATTAATCTCAAATTGAATACACATGGTTTGAATGAAAACTTTAAAATAACTAATTCAATAACATAGAATTTGATTAGAATTTTCAAATCCATTAGAACACCAATAACCCCATAATTTTGTTACCTTTAAGTAGAACCTCTCTCTCTCTCTTAGGATTCTTTTCTCTGCAATCAAAGCAAAGCTCTGGCATATTTTCTCTCCCTTTCTCGTCAAACTTTTCCTTCTTCCAAGTTTCTTTATGTAACCGTGATCTTCTTTAACAATGCACCACTTGTCAACAATCCTACACATTACTACAGGTCCAATTCGATTCTCCACTTTTCCTTTAATGTCGAAACTCTGTTGTGTAGTAGGTGTGATTTTTTGTATTTCTGGGAATTTTTGTGGCCGTTGAGAAAGTCTTCTTTGCATTTTGGCTGTTGAGGAAGACGAATTTTGGGGAAATTTTGAAATTAAGAAAGGTTCCCAAGCGGCGTTTCAAAAGTTACGCGATTCTCGAGATTCATTCTTCACCTTTCGTCTCTTCATTCTTAACCAGGATCTAATTTCTACAGATTTTCCCGAGAAAATTCCCAACTAGTATATGCTAAGAAACTCCAACTGGAATTTTGCAGAATTTACAGTCATTTTTGAGCTTTTTTTCTGGGTATCTTTTGAAGCGATGGGGTTTTATTTTATTTTATTTATTATTATATGGTTGAAGATACGAGTTTCGATTTCGCTGAATCTATAATATGAATAGTAATCGCAAGCCTTTGTTGAAGAGTTGTGGTCAACGTTTTAGATATTTTGTCATTTGAGAAATTAGTTGTCGTCCTCCTCTTCGTCTAACATTGTGAACATTAAACAAATCATTCTTCAAATCTCTGATTCCATTATTTATTTTATTTTTGCAGAGACGTCTACAGGAGCTTGAGGACTTTGACACAAAAATGGAAGGAGAATCCTTTGGTTTGATCGTTGGGATCTCACTAGGTGTGGTGATTGGTGTGTTATTAGCAATTTCAGGATTCTTGTGCTTTTGGTACCATGGAAAAAGATCTCAGATTGTGAACAGCGGAGGATCGAGTAGGAGTGCAACGCTTCCCATTAGAGAGAATGGAGCTGATTCTTGCAATATAATGTCGGATTCCACGGTTGGTCCGGATTCGCCTGTGAGATCTTCGAGGAATGGGAGGTCTATTTGGCTTGATGGTTTTAGTAAGAAGAGTAATGTCATCTCTGCTTCTGGCATTTTGGAATATTCTTACAGGTTTCTCTCCTCCTCACAAGATCCTGGTTTTTTAAAATGCAATAATCTTGATATGGTTTTTGGTTATTGTCTCTTAAACTAATGAGGACGACTAGACTTCTCTTGTTATACTACTTATTGCCAAGTCTGAAAGTTCATCATGAGGGGAATGCTGTGATATATATATATATATATATATATATATATATATATATATTATGTTTTAGAGTGAATCTTGATGGATATGACAATATCCTTTTTAATAGATGTTATGTGGTCGTTGATTCAGGGATTTGCAGAAAGCAACATGTAATTTCACGACTTTGATAGGACAAGGAGCATTTGGACCTGTCTATAAAGCTCAAATGTCCACTGGTGAGATTGTTGCTGTGAAAGTTCTTGCCACTGATTCCAAACAAGGCGAAAAAGAGTTTCAGACAGAGGTAGGTAGATATATCAATGAACTATGCCTCATGATTTTGACACCCAGCGAACAAATAAGGCAGACTCTAGGTTTCTGAAATCTCTATTACTCAATCCAGAAGTTGTCATCAATAAGAGATGCTTTTGTCTTAAATGGGTCATCCATGATTCTGATTGTCTTCTTTAGTCTATTGCTAAACTTGCTCACTTTTTCTTTCAGGTTATGTTATTGGGGAGGCTGCATCACCGTAATCTAGTGAACTTGATTGGCTATTGTGCAGAGAAAGGCCAACACATGCTTATATATGTCTACATGAGTAAAGGAAGCTTAGCTTCTCACTTGTACAGTAAGCAACTACTTTATTCTACATAATATATTAACCTGCTTGTCAGTAAATGAATGCGGATGCAATGTCAAACTATTCATCATAGGATCATGAAACATTTCAGCGATTTAACACCTCTATTATTTAACATGGTTTGGAATTTACCAATTTGAAAACACACTAAAATGCTTTCTTGATACAGGCGAAAAACATGAGCCGCTGAGCTGGGATTTGAGAGTATATATTGCTTTAGACGTGGCACGCGGTCTAGAGTATCTTCATGATGGGGTAAGCTAATTGATGAAACCATCTTAATGCATCTCTTAAGAAACACAACATAAAAAGCCATGTTTCTATTCAATTTTTCCAGGCCGTTCCTCCTGTAATACACAGAGATATCAAATCTTCCAACATTTTGTTGGATCAATCCATGAAAGCTCGGGTAAATATCAACTCTGTCCACTTGAGATCTCATTTACCTCAAGTTTCTCATTTTGATTGTCTTTTAAACTTACAGGTTGCTGACTTTGGCTTGTCTAGAGAAGAAATGGTAGACAAACATGCTGCAAACATAAGAGGAACGTTTGGTTATCTCGATCCAGAGTATATTTCCACAAGAACATACACCAAGAAAAGCGATGTTTATGGCTTTGGGGTTTTGCTTTTCGAGCTTATAGCTGGAAGAAATCCTCAACAAGGTCTAATGGAATATGTTGAGCTGGTAAAAAAACCAACCTGATCCTCAGTTCCAAATTGTTTATTTTGAAGAATGACTTACACTAAAGACAACTTTTGGCTGATGAAATAGGCGGCGATGAATGCAGAGGAAAAAGTTGGATGGGAAGAGATTGTGGATTCAAGATTAGATGGGAGATTCGATACACAAGAAGTGAATGAAGTTGCGGCTTTAGCATATAAATGTATCTCTCGTGCACCAAGAAAACGTCCCAACATGAGGGATATTGTGCAGGTTTTGACGCGTGTAGTTAAGGTTAGACATAACAGAAAACGTCAGAGGAATTCGCCGTCTCCTTCTCCGCCTCCTCCTGTGGTGGAGGAGGCCGGTGGTGAGCAAACCGAAAACAGATCAGTTCGGTCAGAAAATCATCGGAGGGATAATTCTGTCGACAGTATACTTGAAGACTGACTAGTGATGTGTTGAAAGAAAAAGTGTTAAAGTTTATATTATAATATTATATTATTTTAATTTGATTTCTTTTCTTTTTGGGGGTTTAGAATGATTTGTAGATTTTTGGTTTGTAGGAGGTTGTCTATATCTATTTTGTGAATGAATTTTTTGTTTTGTTTTTAGTCATTGGTTTTGTTTGTTTGTTGTAAAACGGTTTCAACGTTTCAAAAACGGAGGACCATGCAAGGAACACAACTATTTGAAAAATATTGGTTCATGTATTCATTTTTTTATTCAGATTTTTGGTGTGTTTGGTTTTTAGCAATGTTTTTACAGAACCCAGATAAGAGTGTCTTTTCATATGGAAAAACATTTTTTTCTAGTTTATGTGATAGGAATCACATATCTCGTATTTTCCTATTTCTTATAGTTTACTTATTTAGTTTTCCTACTTTACTATATAATGTAAGGCTTTGCCGTATGATAGAACTTAACCTAATAATAATCTTCTTCAATAACCTCTCTCTCTTACACAAATCATCATCATCGTTCATCATTGAATCCTTTGCTCCGAGGTGATATTTTTATCTCTTTCACCTTCTAGCTTGTGATTCACCGTTCCCCGAGCTTTCGGTAAGCTTCTGGATCGGATTCTATCTATCAATAACAAGTCCCATCTCATTGGTATCAGAGCCAAGTTCGAACCTCGGACCATAAATCATGGCAGATTCCACCAGACTTCAGACTATGGCAAAACAAATTGAAGATCAAAAGAAAGTTACTGATGGTCTCAACTCATAGATTGAGGATTTGGTTAAATCACAAGCAAGTCTAGAGGAGACAATCTCAAAGCTCACATAGACCTTAGCTCAGTTTAATCGACCTCCTGAGCCAAGCTCTCCTGCTTCAGCTATCGCAACATCATCACCACAAAACCAAAACCAAACAACACCCAACCCACCCGAATTCCCCAACTCTGCTCACGATCTCTCTGTGAAAGATACAACGTCTTTGTTGCCTAATGGAATGGTTACAAGGCTATCCAAAATTGGTTTTCCATCTTTTGATGGTATTAGGCTCACTGATTGGATTTATCGGTGTGAACAATTTTTCATGCTCGACAACACACCGCCAGAGCTAAAAGTTCGTCTAGCTTCTATCCATCTTCAAGACAAGGCATTACAATGGCACCACAATTACATCAGCGATAGATGTGGCGGTTATCCACTATGGCCAGAATACATAATTGCCATCTCCGATCGATTTGGCGAGCTTTATCAAGATCCTTTGGCATTTGGTTAATTTGAAGCAAGGTGGTGATACTATAGATGTGTACTTGGATAAATTCGAATGTGCACTTACAAGGCTGTCATTATCACCATCGTATGCGCTGAGTTTCTTTTTGGCAAATATGAATCCGCATCTAGCCTTACATGTGCAGCAATTTCCGGCTAAGACAATCTCTGAAGCGGCTCGTCACACAAAGTTACATGAAACTTATCTCCTACACACACCGTCAATTCAAAACCAAGTTCCTTTTAACCCATACAACAAACCACACCCCACTTCTATCAACGTGAACACTACTCCCCTCCTCCCATCGCCCAAACCAACTATTACAACACCAACTAATTTTGAGAGATTAACCAGAAAGTTCTCTTACCAAGAGATACAATATCGGAAGGCACAAGGTTTATGTATGTTTTGCGATGAACCTTTTTCTCCTGGACATCAATTAAAACATAAGCGTGGACAACTTCTTTACATGGAAGGTGATGAAGATGTTGTTTCCAGTGATGGGGGAGTTACTAACATCACACCAAAAGTAAGAGACAATATGAGTGAGAAAACACCAACCACATCCTTGAACGCTTTGAGCGGCTCTGCTACATTCAATTGTATGCGAATTATTGGTCAATATGGGAAGAAGAAGCTTCATATTTTGATTGATTCTGGTAGTACACACAACTTCTTGGATTTAAACGTAGCTAAAAACTTGGGTTGTTTGCTCGAAGTTATCAAACCAATGCCCGTAGCGACAGCAAATGGTAGCAACAACTTACACACTGGTTTCAAGTGTAGTAATTTCACTTGGTCTATGCAGAATTACACTTTCACTACAGAGGTTAGAACTTTACCCTATGACTGTTGTGATTTAGTGTTGGAAATGCAGTGCTTGCTACCCTTGGTCCTATTTTGTGGGACTTTTGGAAGTTGCGAATGGAGTTCACTCTGAAAGGCGTTAAACATATCATGCGAGGTGTTACAAAAGCCGGTTGTCAATTGCTTAAAGGTGGTTGTCTCAATAAACTGTTGCTTCAAGAACCACTCATTCAAAGGAAAGAACAACCTCCTGATGAAGCTACATGAGAGTATTCTCAAGACTCTCTCCCTACATTTGATCCTTGAGGACAAGGATTCTTTGAAGAAGGGAGTATTGTGATAGGAATCACATATCTCGTATTTTCCTATTTCTTATAGTTTACTTATTTAGTTTTCCTTATTCAATTTCCTACTTTACTATATAATGTAAGGCTTTGCCGTATGATAGAACTTAACCTAATAATAATCTTCTTCAATAACCTCTCTCTCTTACACAAATCATCATCATCGTTCATCATTGAATCCTTTGCTCCGAGGTGATATTCTTATCTCTTTCACCTTCTAGCTTGTGATTCACCGCTCCCCGAACTTTCGGTAAGCTTCTGGATCGGATTCTATCTATAATAACAATACCCGTCTCAGTTTATGGGGGAACTAAAAAGCTTAATGACTAATTAAAACAAAAGAGTTTTCCTGGTCTTCTTTGTTTGTTTTTGTTTACTCTGAGTTTTGAAGTATATGCAACTGACACTTTCCTCATCAAAATAACAAATATTCTATACAAGAATAGAAATATTTCTATGGATCGATTACAAGAGAGAAATATGTATTTACCATAATGTTTTGGTGGTACAAGAATAGAAGTATTTTCTATGGATCGATTACAAGAGAAAAATATGTATTTAACATAATGTTTTGGTGGTATAATGACATCATATTTTCCAACTGAATTAAAATATGGATAAATAACCTTACGTTCAAGGATATTTTTCTAGTCTTTGTTGTATGATACTCCAGTATTTGAATTCCAAAACCGTTTGTTTGGTTCATTATAGTAGAACTAAATAAGTAACCTCCGTTTGGCCATCGGATTGAGGATGATAGGCCGAGCTCATATCGAGACTTGTATTCAACATTTTCCACAAAGTTCGCCAAAAATGTCCAAGGAAACGCGAATCCCGATCAGAAACAATTGAGGAGGGAAGGCCATGGAGACGATAAACCTCACGAAAAAGAGCGTAGCCACTTGAACCGCATCCGTAGTACGTTTACAAGGAATAAAATGAACCATCTTCGAAAAACGATCCACGACGACAAAAATTGAATCAAAGCCTCGCTGTGTTCTCGGAAGACCCATCACAAAATCCATGCTTATATCCGTCCAAGGCTGCGTCAGAATAAGAAGTAGTAAGTATAACCCTGCATTGGAAGCATGTCCCTTTGATTTTTGACAAGTGACGCATCTTTCGACAAAACGTTCAACATCACGTCGTAAAGAGGGCCAAAAGTAAGAAGACGAAACCAACTGCAGTGTGCGGTCGCGACCTACATGCCCTTCGGAATGGAGTTCAGAAATTAGTTGCAGACGAAGACTACAATCCGGTATACACAACCGGGAATCGCGAAACAAAAACCTATCATGAATGGTGTAATCATAATTGCGGCCTGCAACAGTATCGAGTAAAATACGACCAAAAAAGGATCTGAAGGATAAAGGTCCACGAACGTGCTCATGCCAGGAACAGACACACGCTAGACAACAAGAGTAGAGTGACGTCGACTTAATGCATCTGCCACACGATTAGATACACCCGAAGTGTATTTAATCACAAAGGTGAATTGTTGTAAATAAGAAACTCAAGAAGCATGGCGCGATGAGAGCTTCTCTTGACTAGTGAGATACTTAAGGGCATCATGATCAGTATAGAGAACAAACTCTTTATGGAAAAGATAGTGCCGCCAATGTTTAATTGCTTGAATGATTGCATAGAACTCGATATCATAGGTGCTATAGCGAAAACGAGCACCGGCCAACTTCTCACTAAAGAAGGCGATAGGGCGTTGTTGTTGACTTAGAACTGCACCAATCCCGGTCTTGGAAGCGTCCGAGTGAAGTTCAAAGACAAGAGAAAATTGGGCAGAGCCAAAATAGGAGCAGACACAAGTTTTTGCTTTATAATCTCGAAAGCGGTAGTTGCTTCAAACGTCCAAACAAATGTTCCTTCTCGCATCCAATTCGTGATAGGAGCCATAAGACTGCTGAATTGGGGTACAAAACAACGGTAGAAGGACGCTAATCCATGATAGGAGCCATAAGACACAAGTTTCTCCTCAATTGTTTGCTCGAAGTTATCAAACCAATGCCCGTAGCGACAGCAAATGGTAGCAACAACTTACACACTGGTTTCAAGTGTAGTAATTTCACTTGGTCTATGCAGAATTACACTTTCACTACAGAGGTTAGAACTTTACCCTATGACTGTTGTGATTTAGTGTTGGAAATGCAGTGCTTGCTACCCTTGGTCCTATTTTGTGGGACTTTTGGAAGTTGCGAATGGAGTTCACTCTGAAAGGCGTTAAACATATCATGCGAGGTGTTACAAAAGCCGGTTATCAATTGCTTAAAGGTGGTTGTCTCAATAAACTGTTGCTTCAAGAACCACTCATTCAAAGGAAAGAACAACCTCCTGATGAAGCTACATGAGAGTATTCTCAAGACTCTCTCCCTACATTTGATCCTTGAGGACAAGGATTCTTTGAAGAAGGGAGTATTGTGATAGGAATCACATATCTCGTATTTTCCTATTTCTTATAGTTTACTTATTTAGTTTTCCTTATTCAATTTCCTACTTTACTATATAATGTAAGGCTTTGCCGTATGATAGAACTTAACCTAATAATAATCTTCTTCAATAACCTCTCTCTCTTACACAAATCATCATCATCGTTCATCATTGAATCCTTTGCTCCGAGGTGATATTCTTATCTCTTTCACCTTCTAGCTTGTGATTCACCGCTCCCCGAACTTTCGGTAAGCTTCTGGATCGGATTCTATCTATAATAACAATACCCGTCTCAGTTTATGGGGGAACTAAAAAGCTTAATGACTAATTAAAACAAAAGAGTTTTCCTGGTCTTCTTTGTTTGTTTTTGTTTACTCTGAGTTTTGAAGTATATGCAACTGACACTTTCCTCATCAAAATAACAAATATTCTATACAAGAATAGAAATATTTCTATGGATCGATTACAAGAGAGAAATATGTATTTACCATAATGTTTTGGTGGTACAAGAATAGAAGTATTTTCTATGGATCGATTACAAGAGAAAAATATGTATTTAACATAATGTTTTGGTGGTATAATGACATCATATTTTCCAACTGAATTAAAATATGGATAAATAACCTTACGTTCAAGGATATTTTTCTAGTCTTTGTTGTATGATACTCCAGTATTTGAATTCCAAAACCGTTTGTTTGGTTCATTATAGTAGAACTAAATAAGTAACCTCCGTTTGGCCATCGGATTGAGGATGATAGGCCGAGCTCATATCGAGACTTGTATTCAACATTTTCCACAAAGTTCGCCAAAAATGTCCAAGGAAACGCGAATCCCGATCAGAAACAATTGAGGAGGGAAGGCCATGGAGACGATAAACCTCACGAAAAAGAGCGTAGCCACTTGAACCGCATCCGTAGTACGTTTACAAGGAATAAAATGAACCATCTTCGAAAAACGATCCACGACGACAAAAATTGAATCAAAGCCTCGCTGTGTTCTCGGAAGACCCATCACAAAATCCATGCTTATATCCGTCCAAGGCTGCGTCAGAATAAGAAGTAGTAAGTATAACCCTGCATTGGAAGCATGTCCCTTTGATTTTTGACAAGTGACGCATCTTTCGACAAAACGTTCAACATCACGTCGTAAAGAGGGCCAAAAGTAAGAAGACGAAACCAACTGCAGTGTGCGGTCGCGACCTACATGCCCTTCGGAATGGAGTTCAGAAATTAGTTGCAGACGAAGACTACAATCCGGTATACACAACCGGGAATCGCGAAACAAAAACCTATCATGAATGGTGTAATCATAATTGCGGCCTGCAACAGTATCGAGTAAAATACGACCAAAAAAGGATCTGAAGGATAAAGGTCCACGAACGTGCTCATGCCAGGAACAGACACACGCTAGACAACAAGAGTAGAGTGACGTCGACTTAATGCATCTGCCACACGATTAGATACACCCGAAGTGTATTTAATCACAAAGGTGAATTGTTGTAAATAAGAAACTCAAGAAGCATGGCGCGATGAGAGCTTCTCTTGACTAGTGAGATACTTAAGGGCATCATGATCAGTATAGAGAACAAACTCTTTATGGAAAAGATAGTGCCGCCAATGTTTAATTGCTTGAATGATTGCATAGAACTCGATATCATAGGTGCTATAGCGAAAACGAGCACCGGCCAACTTCTCACTAAAGAAGGCGATAGGGCGTTGTTGTTGACTTAGAACTGCACCAATCCCGGTCTTGGAAGCGTCCGAGTGAAGTTCAAAGACAAGAGAAAATTGGGCAGAGCCAAAATAGGAGCAGACACAAGTTTTTGCTTTATAATCTCGAAAGCGGTAGTTGCTTCAAACGTCCAAACAAATGTTCCTTCTCGCATCCAATTCGTGATAGGAGCCATAAGACTGCTGAATTGGGGTACAAAACGACGGTAGAAGGACGCTAATCCATGATAGGAGCCATAAGACACAAGTTTCTCCTCAATTGTTTGCTCGAAGTTATCAAACCAATGCCCGTAGCGACAGCAAATGGTAGCAACAACTTACACACTGGTTTCAAGTGTAGTAATTTCACTTGGTCTATGCAGAATTACACTTTCACTACAGAGGTTAGAACTTTACCCTATGACTGTTGTGATTTAGTGTTGGAAATGCAGTGCTTGCTACCCTTGGTCCTATTTTGTGGGACTTTTGGAAGTTGCGAATGGAGTTCACTCTGAAAGGCGTTAAACATATCATGCGAGGTGTTACAAAAGCCGGTTGTCAATTGCTTAAAGGTGGTTGTCTCAATAAACTGTTGCTTCAAGAACCACTCATTCAAAGGAAAGAACAACCTCCTGATGAAGCTACATGAGAGTATTCTCAAGACTCTCTCCCTACATTTGATCCTTGAGGACAAGGATTCTTTGAAGAAGGGAGTATTGTGATAGGAATCACATATCTCGTATTTTCCTATTTCTTATAGTTTACTTATTTAGTTTTCCTTATTCAATTTCCTACTTTACTATATAATGTAAGGCTTTGCCGTATGATAGAACTTAACCTAATAATAATCTTCTTCAATAACCTCTCTCTCTTACACAAATCATCATCATCGTTCATCATTGAATCCTTTGCTCCGAGGTGATATTCTTATCTCTTTCACCTTCTAGCTTGTGATTCACCGCTCCCCGAACTTTCGGTAAGCTTCTGGATCGGATTCTATCTATAATAACAATACCCGTCTCAGTTTATGGGGGAACTAAAAAGCTTAATGACTAATTAAAACAAAAGAGTTTTCCTGGTCTTCTTTGTTTGTTTTTGTTTACTCTGAGTTTTGAAGTATATGCAACTGACACTTTCCTCATCAAAATAACAAATATTCTATACAAGAATAGAAATATTTCTATGGATCGATTACAAGAGAGAAATATGTATTTACCATAATGTTTTGGTGGTACAAGAATAGAAGTATTTTCTATGGATCGATTACAAGAGAAAAATATGTATTTAACATAATGTTTTGGTGGTATAATGACATCATATTTTCCAACTGAATTAAAATATGGATAAATAACCTTACGTTCAAGGATATTTTTCTAGTCTTTGTTGTATGATACTCCAGTATTTGAATTCCAAAACCGTTTGTTTGGTTCATTATAGTAGAACTAAATAAGTAACCTCCGTTTGGCCATCGGATTGAGGATGATAGGCCGAGCTCATATCGAGACTTGTATTCAACATTTTCCACAAAGTTCGCCAAAAATGTCCAAGGAAACGCGAATCCCGATCAGAAACAATTGAGGAGGGAAGGCCATGGAGACGATAAACCTCACGAAAAAGAGCGTAGCCACTTGAACCGCATCCGTAGTACGTTTACAAGGAATAAAATGAACCATCTTCGAAAAACGATCCACGACGACAAAAATTGAATCAAAGCCTCGCTGTGTTCTCGGAAGACCCATCACAAAATCCATGCTTATATCCGTCCAAGGCTGCGTCAGAATAAGAAGTAGTAAGTATAACCCTGCATTGGAAGCATGTCCCTTTGATTTTTGACAAGTGACGCATCTTTCGACAAAACGTTCAACATCACGTCGTAAAGAGGGCCAAAAGTAAGAAGACGAAACCAACTGCAGTGTGCGGTCGCGACCTACATGCCCTTCGGAATGGAGTTCAGAAATTAGTTGCAGACGAAGACTACAATCCGGTATACACAACCGGGAATCGCGAAACAAAAACCTATCATGAATGGTGTAATCATAATTGCGGCCTGCAACAGTATCGAGTAAAATACGACCAAAAAAGGATCTGAAGGATAAAGGTCCACGAACGTGCTCATGCCAGGAACAGACACACGCTAGACAACAAGAGTAGAGTGACGTCGACTTAATGCATCTGCCACACGATTAGATACACCCGAAGTGTATTTAATCACAAAGGTGAATTGTTGTAAATAAGAAACTCAAGAAGCATGGCGCGATGAGAGCTTCTCTTGACTAGTGAGATACTTAAGGGCATCATGATCAGTATAGAGAACAAACTCTTTATGGAAAAGATAGTGCCGCCAATGTTTAATTGCTTGAATGATTGCATAGAACTCGATATCATAGGTGCTATAGCGAAAACGAGCACCGGCCAACTTCTCACTAAAGAAGGCGATAGGGCGTTGTTGTTGACTTAGAACTGCACCAATCCCGGTCTTGGAAGCGTCCGAGTGAAGTTCAAAGACAAGAGAAAATTGGGCAGAGCCAAAATAGGAGCAGACACAAGTTTTTGCTTTATAATCTCGAAAGCGGTAGTTGCTTCAAACGTCCAAACAAATGTTCCTTCTCGCATCCAATTCGTGATAGGAGCCATAAGACTGCTGAATTGGGGTACAAAACGACGGTAGAAGGACGCTAATCCATGATAGGAGCCATAAGACACAAGTTTCTCCTCAATTGTTTGCTCGAAGTTATCAAACCAATGCCCGTAGCGACAGCAAATGGTAGCAACAACTTACACACTGGTTTCAAGTGTAGTAATTTCACTTGGTCTATGCAGAATTACACTTTCACTACAGAGGTTAGAACTTTACCCTATGACTGTTGTGATTTAGTGTTGGAAATGCAGTGCTTGCTACCCTTGGTCCTATTTTGTGGGACTTTTGGAAGTTGCGAATGGAGTTCACTCTGAAAGGCGTTAAACATATCATGCGAGGTGTTACAAAAGCCGGTTGTCAATTGCTTAAAGGTGGTTGTCTCAATAAACTGTTGCTTCAAGAACCACTCATTCAAAGGAAAGAACAACCTCCTGATGAAGCTACATGAGAGTATTCTCAAGACTCTCTCCCTACATTTGATCCTTGAGGACAAGGATTCTTTGAAGAAGGGAGTATTGTGATAGGAATCACATATCTCGTATTTTCCTATTTCTTATAGTTTACTTATTTAGTTTTCCTTATTCAATTTCCTACTTTACTATATAATGTAAGGCTTTGCCGTATGATAGAACTTAACCTAATAATAATCTTCTTCAATAACCTCTCTCTCTTACACAAATCATCATCATCGTTCATCATTGAATCCTTTGCTCCGAGGTGATATTCTTATCTCTTTCACCTTCTAGCTTGTGATTCACCGCTCCCCGAACTTTCGGTAAGCTTCTGGATCGGATTCTATCTATAATAACAATACCCGTCTCAGTTTATGGGGGAACTAAAAAGCTTAATGACTAATTAAAACAAAAGAGTTTTCCTGGTCTTCTTTGTTTGTTTTTGTTTACTCTGAGTTTTGAAGTATATGCAACTGACACTTTCCTCATCAAAATAACAAATATTCTATACAAGAATAGAAATATTTCTATGGATCGATTACAAGAGAGAAATATGTATTTACCATAATGTTTTGGTGGTACAAGAATAGAAGTATTTTCTATGGATCGATTACAAGAGAAAAATATGTATTTAACATAATGTTTTGGTGGTATAATGACATCATATTTTCCAACTGAATTAAAATATGGATAAATAACCTTACGTTCAAGGATATTTTTCTAGTCTTTGTTGTATGATACTCCAGTATTTGAATTCCAAAACCGTTTGTTTGGTTCATTATAGTAGAACTAAATAAGTAACCTCCGTTTGGCCATCGGATTGAGGATGATAGGCCGAGCTCATATCGAGACTTGTATTCAACATTTTCCACAAAGTTCGCCAAAAATGTCCAAGGAAACGCGAATCCCGATCAGAAACAATTGAGGAGGGAAGGCCATGGAGACGATAAACCTCACGAAAAAGAGCGTAGCCACTTGAACCGCATCCGTAGTACGTTTACAAGGAATAAAATGAACCATCTTCGAAAAACGATCCACGACGACAAAAATTGAATCAAAGCCTCGCTGTGTTCTCGGAAGACCCATCACAAAATCCATGCTTATATCCGTCCAAGGCTGCGTCAGAATAAGAAGTAGTAAGTATAACCCTGCATTGGAAGCATGTCCCTTTGATTTTTGACAAGTGACGCATCTTTCGACAAAACGTTCAACATCACGTCGTAAAGAGGGCCAAAAGTAAGAAGACGAAACCAACTGCAGTGTGCGGTCGCGACCTACATGCCCTTCGGAATGGAGTTCAGAAATTAGTTGCAGACGAAGACTACAATCCGGTATACACAACCGGGAATCGCGAAACAAAAACCTATCATGAATGGTGTAATCATAATTGCGGCCTGCAACAGTATCGAGTAAAATACGACCAAAAAAGGATCTGAAGGATAAAGGTCCACGAACGTGCTCATGCCAGGAACAGACACACGCTAGACAACAAGAGTAGAGTGACGTCGACTTAATGCATCTGCCACACGATTAGATACACCCGAAGTGTATTTAATCACAAAGGTGAATTGTTGTAAATAAGAAACTCAAGAAGCATGGCGCGATGAGAGCTTCTCTTGACTAGTGAGATACTTAAGGGCATCATGATCAGTATAGAGAACAAACTCTTTATGGAAAAGATAGTGCCGCCAATGTTTAATTGCTTGAATGATTGCATAGAACTCGATATCATAGGTGCTATAGCGAAAACGAGCACCGGCCAACTTCTCACTAAAGAAGGCGATAGGGCGTTGTTGTTGACTTAGAACTGCACCAATCCCGGTCTTGGAAGCGTCCGAGTGAAGTTCAAAGACAAGAGAAAATTGGGCAGAGCCAAAATAGGAGCAGACACAAGTTTTTGCTTTATAATCTCGAAAGCGGTAGTTGCTTCAAACGTCCAAACAAATGTTCCTTCTCGCATCCAATTCGTGATAGGAGCCATAAGACTGCTGAATTGGGGTACAAAACGACGGTAGAAGGACGCTAATCCATGATAGGAGCCATAAGACACAAGTTTCTCCTCAATTGTTTGCTCGAAGTTATCAAACCAATGCCCGTAGCGACAGCAAATGGTAGCAACAACTTACACACTGGTTTCAAGTGTAGTAATTTCACTTGGTCTATGCAGAATTACACTTTCACTACAGAGGTTAGAACTTTACCCTATGACTGTTGTGATTTAGTGTTGGAAATGCAGTGCTTGCTACCCTTGGTCCTATTTTGTGGGACTTTTGGAAGTTGCGAATGGAGTTCACTCTGAAAGGCGTTAAACATATCATGCGAGGTGTTACAAAAGCCGGTTGTCAATTGCTTAAAGGTGGTTGTCTCAATAAACTGTTGCTTCAAGAACCACTCATTCAAAGGAAAGAACAACCTCCTGATGAAGCTACATGAGAGTATTCTCAAGACTCTCTCCCTACATTTGATCCTTGAGGACAAGGATTCTTTGAAGAAGGGAGTATTGTGATAGGAATCACATATCTCGTATTTTCCTATTTCTTATAGTTTACTTATTTAGTTTTCCTTATTCAATTTCCTACTTTACTATATAATGTAAGGCTTTGCCGTATGATAGAACTTAACCTAATAATAATCTTCTTCAATAACCTCTCTCTCTTACACAAATCATCATCATCGTTCATCATTGAATCCTTTGCTCCGAGGTGATATTCTTATCTCTTTCACCTTCTAGCTTGTGATTCACCGCTCCCCGAACTTTCGGTAAGCTTCTGGATCGGATTCTATCTATAATAACAATACCCGTCTCAGTTTATGGGGGAACTAAAAAGCTTAATGACTAATTAAAACAAAAGAGTTTTCCTGGTCTTCTTTGTTTGTTTTTGTTTACTCTGAGTTTTGAAGTATATGCAACTGACACTTTCCTCATCAAAATAACAAATATTCTATACAAGAATAGAAATATTTCTATGGATCGATTACAAGAGAGAAATATGTATTTACCATAATGTTTTGGTGGTACAAGAATAGAAGTATTTTCTATGGATCGATTACAAGAGAAAAATATGTATTTAACATAATGTTTTGGTGGTATAATGACATCATATTTTCCAACTGAATTAAAATATGGATAAATAACCTTACGTTCAAGGATATTTTTCTAGTCTTTGTTGTATGATACTCCAGTATTTGAATTCCAAAACCGTTTGTTTGGTTCATTATAGTAGATTACATTTGAGTGACTTTACTCATGATTTCTGAATTTTTCTTTATTTTAGTTAAGATATTTTTTAACCTCTTTTAATTAGTTAGAACTTAGAACAAATACATAGACTTTGATAAGATTACGGAAATGTGCAGTTAGTTATATAAAAAAGAGAGGACGTGAATGGGGAACGAGGGATTTTGCTTACTGGGATAGGTTTTTATATATATATATATACATTTTATGCATTTTTGATTCTTACGAAATGATATAAGATCGAAAGCGTAGATGGAGCAACAATTTGGCGGATACTCTCTTTTGTTGTCAGTGATCAAAAATTTTGGTGATGGGATAAAAGTTTGTAAGTCGTAACCAACCGTGGTAACCAGAGACTTAATATTGTGAAAGAGAGAGAGGTGGCACCCCCCAACCGTCCCGCCTCCGCCACAACTAAGTTTAATTCTGCGTCAAACCTCATGGTAATGTTTTAACGTGGCTTTATTAGTATGTTTAATAAAGTGGCTTATTATTGTTGTAATTTGGTTGGACCAACCGTAATTTAATATTAATGAAATGGCTTTTGTTTTTTGATGTTCTCAAAAAAAAAAAAAAAAAAAAAAATGCTTTTGTTTTTTCAATTGCATTTATTGTATTTGTTTACCGACTCTAACAAATATTGACGACACATTTTTGATTTTGTATTTGTAGTCGTTGGTGTAAAATTCTACTGTTTACCTCAAATACTGTTTAAATTTCGATGACACTTGTTTATTTTATTGATGTTCTCAAACTATAGGTAACTTTCAATCTAATTTGTTGATGTGGGCCAAAATATTCACACAAAATAAAATCATGTATTTCGATTTAACAACTTCTTTTCATTTGAAAAAAAATGAAAATATAATTTGTTGAGCAAAACATTAGCAAAACAAAAAATAACTAAAAACTTAAACCCATTAACAGCCCAAGCCCATTGCTTAAGCTAATTAGGGGCCTGACACGGTGCCGTTTCAGAGTTCTATCGATAATCGTTATCCACGTTTAATCGTCATCAGTCGAACGGATAGAGAAGGAAGAAGAAGAAACAAGTTGAAAAAATGGCGACCATGTCTGCTCTTCAGAGCTCCTTCACTTCTCTCTCTATATCCTCTAACTCCTCCTTCCTCGGCCAGCGTCTCCTTTCCCCGATTCCCCTCTCCGTCGCTTCTCCGGTAACTTCCCGTTTTGAGCTCTGAGATTATGCAATTCACTTGGAAGCTGTTTACGTTCTAACGGCTGATGAAATTGTATTATCTATTGTTTTACTTGAACATTTCCAATTTTGAAATTGAATCTATAGTTGTGTGGCTTTGGTATTATTTCACTACGCCTGTAGATTAGGTTCATTTGTTCGATCTTGTTATGTGTAATCGAAGACATTTCTCGATAATGAGTGAAAATTGAACATTTGTTCTGTGTTTCTACATATTTGCTAAACTATGGATTCAAGAATGTACATTGTCTATGTCTTGTGTGTTAGTCTATCTCTACTTTGCTTGAATTTAACAGTTTAAAGGGACTTCAAGTTTTTTTTTTTTTGCTCTTTCGACTGATTGACTAGTGAACTTTTTGGAATCTATGAATGCCTTCCGCTGGAATATATTGAGTCAGGAGAATGGTTTTGCATTTTTGCTTTGATAGTTTTTATGTTGAATGCAAAATGGCTGCAGTTGGATTCTTCCTTATTAGTCTGCTTATCTTTTGTATTCATTGCAGGTCAAGCCCACCGAGAACCCATGTCTTGTTTTTGCAAAGGTTAGTAAGAAGAACTCTAACTTCATACTTTTGCTTTCACATTCTGCATTATCCATGAATATACTAGTTTTGAACAACCAAAAGGAAATTGTTCATCTCATTCCTTGATTCCTTAGTGTTCGTATGTTGTAAGTGTTCTTTTTTTTTTCCTTTCAGCTTAAGCGTTGGGAACGGAAAAAGTGCAAACCAAACAGTCTTCCAATTCTGCACAAAATGCATGTCAAGTTTGGAGATACGGTCAAAGTAATATCTGGACGAGACAAGGGTAAAATTGGAGAAGTCACTAAGATCTTTACCCACAACAGCACCATTGTCATCAAAGATGTGAACCTCAAGACTAAACACATGAAGAGCCGAGAAGAGGGAGAACCTGGCCAAATTGTTAAGGTCAGTCTGCTTAATTACTCTCTCTTTCATCGACTTACAAAACAGAAACCATATTTTGTAGCTCCCTTCATAAAATGTATTATATTTTTCAGATTGAAGCACCGATACACAGCTCAAATGTGATGTTGTATTCAAAAGACAAGGATGTGGTTAGCCGAGTTGGTCACAAGGTCCTTGATGATGGACAGAAGGTAAGATATCTGATCAAAACAGGGGAACTTCTCGACACCATTGAGAAGTGGAATAAACTTAAGGAGGCAAAGGATAAAGAAACAACCCAAGTTGCTGTTGCCTCAGCATCTTAGTATCTCACTCCTTTCTGTTACTAGCCTAATGGACCTATGTATTTGATGGATGTATGGAAATTCCTTTTAAGGTAAAGTGTAGAATTTTCTACAAGATAAACAAATTTTTGCTTCCTTGCGTAAGCTTAGGATGATCCTTAAACAAGTGATTTATTGAAAAGATACAAACTTTATAGAGTATTTTGCAAAATGCATCAAATGCCTAAACCATAGTCTTCAAGCCTCCAAAAAGAAGCTCTCTTTTGGGGTTTGGTAATTTCTTCTGCGTTGTCCGCTTCCACCTGATGTAGACTACAAGTAGATGTATGAGAAATCCGGAGGCAACCATCAAATACATTTTTACGAATAGTCCTGGGACCGTATACCTCAGAGACACTGAAATTGCATAAGAACAAACGAGAGGCACCGAGATGACATATACCACCAAATATATACTCTACCAACTGGTAAGAGAATGAATGTCAAGGTAATAGCCAATAAAAAGGCTATAGTATTAAATCCCCATAGTAGGAAAATCTCTAGTATGATGGTGAAAATATCAAGGTTTTATTACGTCTTTCTCTTGTGGGTGGACCCCTGTCTGATAAGTAGCTGTGATAATCAGAGCTGTTATTACTAGAAGACAGTTCCGTGTTCCGTCTGACATGCCACTTCTGTAAACGTGCCATTCCAGTGGAGCAATATTCTTTGAAAGTGACCGGTATTCTCAAACAGACCGATGTTTTCTAAACTTTGGATAGAGAAGTCGCGCTCTTAGCACCCACTTTTTGTATAATATTCTCCTTTTCTGTGTGCATGTGAGGTCCATTGGATCGTAAGGCATCAAGGGCTGTCATACAACTCTTACTCTGGATGTTCCGGTACAGTGACATGGAGATCATTTTCACAACTATCACACAATCTTAAGCTTAGGATTTACATTATTCTCTAAGTTGTTTTCCTCTTTTAATAAGTAATCTCTTGTAGGAAAACCAAGATACCACCATACAAGGCGTGTGCGCAAGCTCTTGATTCTTCTAGTGGAGTTTGAGCATACCGTCGCTCACGAGACGTACCACCGCGTTGGTGGGAACTCTTTAAGTCTAGTGTCTTATTTAATTCCTCCTAACAAACACAAGGTCAAATCGAATCATTCAAGTTACACATATAGCTTACGCTACCAGATATCTCAACATAAACAATAATCAAAACTCACTTCATAATTTGATTAACACGTTACAAAGAAAATTACTTCATAATTTGAGCAATCGCCAAAATACCTCCTTATAGTCAAATTCTCCAAAATCTGAGGACATGCACTACATGAAGAGTCTCACCACAATTTTTAAGTGTAAAAAAAATTTGATCTGCATACCTAGCATGCGCACAACACGGAAGCTCACGATGCCTAAAACAAGAAATAGCACATTTGATATAAACGTTGGACAACGATTATAATGTAAAATAACATAATAGTTTGCATAATTAAAAAACACATACTGAAAATCGTGAATATAAAAAGTGTTGGGGTCATGGAACCTAAACTTGTATATATATTGATGTACACCCCTAAAGAGAGGGATCCAAAAATCATGACACAAAAACTTATACAAACAGTACTTCTTTTACGATTTATGAAATCTTAAGTTTTGTTTAATATTTTTAACCTAGAAATCTGTTCTTGAAAAAACCTTTGAACAAATCTAATTGTGTTGGTTTTGGCTCCCACTTCGAGACCAAAGAGAATATAAAGACATATTACATCCATCTCCCCCTTCATAAACCTCTATATGAACAATGGCGCCAAGAACTTCGGCTAATGAAAATTTTAAAACTATTAATTGTTACTTTAATTATAATTGTGTGATCAAATATTTAAATTTTTCGTAAAATAAGATTCAAAAAAAATTATCAACATAAACAGTTTATATACTGTATATTGGAAAATCATCAAAAAGAACCAAAAAGGTGTAGTTCAAGCTACAGAAACTTCCACAAGTCAAAGAATTAGTTCAAGCGAATGAATTAACAATTGATCACATTATATCGAGCCGGAAATAATTGAAGCATCTGAAGTTTAGCTACAGAAGGAGACTAAAAACAACATGGAGTTGTATGAAACTTAGCTAAGGTCAAAATGGATACTTTGGAGGGTTACCTTCTTACTATCTATGTTGAATTATAAACGGTTTAATGAAAGTTTAATGTGTTTTTCTTTATTTAAATTACTATTCTTACGATATTGAAAAACGTTCAAAAAGCGCACATTTGCTCTAGTGAAGTCATGAACAAGTTGTCGATGACTTCACTAGAACAAAAGATGTTGCAGATGCGAAATTGGTGGAGGCTATGTTTTTTTATGCAATAGAAAACTGCAAACCTCCTCGACATTATAATGATTTTTAACTCATTGTTAAAGATTTGGCGAGGGAAGGTATGGACTTGTTCTTAGCATTTATAAATAGTGGAAGAAATGTAAAACTTCTTAAGAAATTCGCTCAGGATTATTGGGATTGGGATGTCTTGCAACAAGGGGGTCATGAAATGAATTGAGCAGGATTGTGCTGGATTGTATATGTTTTCACTTGGACACCGCAAAGAACACTCTACTTGGCTCTCTCAGGTTCGAGGTGGTTTCTAAAAACTCTGATCAAAACTCTGTTTTAAGTTTTCAAATTCGTTTTTCGTTTTTATTAATATCAACTATGAAATTTCTGTTTAGTGGCATTTGCTTATTGGAATATACTTTGATTCTATTTTATTCATCGTTTGCATAAACAACTTAAATTATCTCTCTTTAATCATTTATATGTATTAGCATGTATTAGGATGAATGCTAATTACTATCTCCAGTCTATGACGATTTGCGGACATGATTGCTCGTTGTCCGAGCGCAAAAGAGAGTTCATCACAGTCCGTATACATACATTCATGTACATATGAGACAACTTTTATGCTACGGCCCTTCACATACGTCGTCCTTTCAGATGCAACCAGGAGATTCTAGAGTTCCGGTTGACGACTCGAGGAAAAGAAGTGGCAGATGAAATATTGGTGGAAGAGATTTTTTTTCATGCCATAAAAACCTGTAATCCTCCTTCACCTTTGCTTCTTGTGACATCTGATAATGACTTTTACCGCAGTGTGAAAGATTTGAAGGAAGAAAGGAATCCATGTGTTCTTAGCTGTTGATGGTCCAAAACATGTACAACTTCTTGAAAAATACGCTTGGAATTGTTGGGATTGGTATGACAAGCAAAAAGAGGGTTGTGCATATAAATGAGTTTTCAAATTCGTTTTTCGTTTCTTTATTAATATCAACTATGGAATTTCTATTTAGTGGCATTTGCTTATTGAAAAATATTTTAATTCTCTTTTGTTCATCGTTTGCTTAAACAACTTAAATTGTCTCTCTTTAATCATTTATGTATTAGAATTTTCCTGTTTTAAAAACTTTGGACTTTAGAAATGGAAAACAGCTTGAAGAGGGTTTAATTGGTTAAGTAACCATGCAAAAATTTAAACAAACAATTGAACAAATTACATGGATTTTTGTCTTCAATATTGTTGTGCGAGCTGGAATTTTCACACAACAGAATTTGTGAAGATTCAGATAAAGTAAAGCTTCTTTAGGTTTTCCAAACACTTAGAAAGATTTTTAGAATTAGGGTTCTTGAGATTGTTCTTATTAACCAAGATCAGAGCTGTAAACAGTGTTTCTATCAGAAAAACCGGTCCCCTCCAAGTGAAGAGGTACATGTCTATATATAGGTAAAATTGGGCGGTATGAACAGTTCCAGTCGAGGTGACTTGAACAGTTCCGGTCGCTCTGAGCCGGGCCGGTCTAGAAGGATTGAACAGCGCTGGAATGAACAGTGATGGGCCTTTGACGGGCCTGCGTTTTCTGGGTTCGACCGCTGAACCGGTTTAACACGTGTTAAGCCGTTTGGTTTATCGATTCTTCTAGGGGAGATTTGACCCCTACAGTTAGCCCCCCAGTTCAGCAGTTTAGTTAAAAAGTGCTGAAGTAAGGGTGTCTGAAAAATCGATTCCCGCTTAGGCCATTTAGCGTGTTAGCGGCGATACTGTCGAACCCAAATACTCAATACTGCGAGTCGGTAGCTGTTATTGGCGAGTCGATTTCTAGTTTCGCGAATCGGCGAATTGGTTTTACTTGTGATCCGCGAATCGTGCGAGAGTGCGAGGTGTCAAGGTAGATTTGTTCCGATATCTGCGAGCTGACTGAAAGCCTTCAAAATCGCCAGTTGACTTGATTGAATGAATCTGCTCGAAGATGCGAGGTGACGAGATGAAGATGTACAGATGTGCGAACAAGCCTCGGTAAAACCTTTGTCTAGAAAACCCAGTGGAAAAAACAGAAAAGGGGAAAAGAGCGCGAGTCGCACATTTACTCAAGTCATCGCTTACGCCGAATTCCTAAGTTTTATGGAGATAAAGTCGTGAGTTGATGAAGTCGCGAGTTGAGGAAGTCGCGACTTGATGAAGTCGCGAATTGATTTCTGTGGAGAAAAAGTCGCGAGTTGATGAAGTCGCGAGTTGATGGAGTCGCGAGTTGATTTCTGTGGAGAGAAAGTCGCGACTGATCCATTGAGACGAAGTCGCGAGTTGATTTTCACGGAGAAAAAGTCGCGACTGATCCATTGAGGTGGAGTCGCGAGTTGCGAGATGCTGAAGTCGCAGGTTTATTCGTAAGTGAAGTCGCGAGGTCGCGCGATTCTTTGAAGGTCAAAATCCTGAGAATATCGAAACTATGAAGTCGCGAAACAAATCGAGGAGGAGCCCGCGGAGTCGCATTTAGGGTCAGATAAAAATTTTGGAACCATAGATTTGGATCAATCTCGCGAAACTGATCTTCTGAGCCCAGAATCTTTGGGCCCATTAAGAAATGAGGCCCACCTCGAAAGTCGAACCGTCGAAAATGTCCTTATAAGAGGCAACGCTCCCTTGATACTTCTCGTTATTCTCATTCCTCCGAAAAAACAGGTTCGCTCTCTCTCTCCCTTCTCTGTTTTTTCTTTCGAGTAATAGATAGGAATTTTGCCGTCCCATCTCTTCGCCGCCGCCGTGTTCTTCATCGCCGCCGCAGTGTTCTTCAGAGAAACTGAAAAAACTTAAAGTTTTGATCCAAAGAAAGATGTCGTCGACGAGTTCTTTTGCATCCGCGAAGTCTGCCGAACTCCCCGAGAAGGGAAGATCGGCCTGGGAGTATTCTCCCGATAGCGAGTCGATTGTAGATGCGAGTTCGAGTTGTAGTAGGCTCCGTGGTCAAGAGGAAGCGAGTCCTTCAGGCAGCGAGGAGGCGAGCCCCATTAGTCGAGAAGATCGAGCTGGAGGCCATTCTCCTCTTGCCGAACTGTTCTCTTATCCTACTCCCGCCTTAAGACAAAGTCGCGAGAAAAGGGAGTCCACTTCGTCCATGCGAGCTGGACGAAGTGGACTGGTTGGGACTTCGCATCCTTCGCAAATTGGCGAGGCCTCGACCACTGACGGGCGAAGACTGGTTGTGGAAATCCCACAACTCCGCGACGAGTCCCTTAGTCCTGCCGAGCTGCCTCTCCAAGTAAAGATCGAAGAAGGTAACTGGTCGTACAACTCTTTAGTAGAAAAAGAGAGACTGGAAGCTTGGGCTGCGTGCGGGCTGGCCGAGGTTGTCCTGAAGAAAGAGAAATCGAGGCGAAAGCAACGCCCGCCTCCAGGTTCCTCTTGGTGCGATGAGGAATTCCTGGAAGACTATCGCTCAGAGTGCCGAATTCCCAACTCGGTCGAAATGATCGCGCCTTCTTTCGAGCAGCGAGAAGACGATCCCCCTGCCGGCACGTTTACCGCCTATGCGTGTTGGTTTAAGGAGTGTTACCTCACGTTCCCCATCCCTGTGCTGATTCTCCGATTCGCGCGGGTTCACAAAATTGCGCTCGCGCAAATCAACTCGAGAGGGATTTGCCAATTGGTGGGAATTACGACGCGGGCAGCCGAATGTCGCGAGCCCATCGGAGTTCGCCATCTACACAACCTTCTTGAATGGCGCAAGCAATCCAACCCGGGTGGCATGAAGTATTACAATCTGGCGAGTCGCTCTCTTTATAAAATACTGGACGACTTCCCGAACAAAGATCATAGCTGGAGAAAATATTTTTTCTTCGTGCCGATATCGGCCGCGTCGGCCGAGGATGAACACTTAGTGGTGGCGAAGTGGGGGACACTTGGTAGATTTTCTCGAATGTTTACTGCGCGAACTGTCCCCTTGTGTTTTATACTAACTTTTCTGCCAATTTGTTTTTACAGCTAGCAGACTGCTATTCACTCCTGTTGCCAACATCGACGATTTGGTCAATAAGTTGAAGGCTCGGAAGTGCCTTTGGAATCGTCACTTCAATCTTCGAAGGGTTGTTCTAGCTCGCGAGTTCATTTCCTACGACGAAGAAGAAGAAATCGAACAGAGCGAGTCCGACGATCTAGAAATAATGCCTCCCAAGCTCACTTTCCGCGATCTCGCCAAGAGAAAAGCCGAGAAGGCTAAGAGAAAGGCCGACCCGAAGGCCACTGCCTCCATCGTCGAGACGTCCGAGCGGAGCGTCGATAAAGAGAATACTCTTGTTGCTGAGGGCGACGAAGCGGCTGCTGTAGCTGCGAGTGGTGCGTTGGCTGTTATTACTTCACAGCCAACTACCATTTCTGACGAGCCCGCCGAGCCTGAGGCCCAATTGCATCGGAAGAGAAAACGATCTGCCTCTGAGAAAGGCAAAGGTAAAGTTGGCGAGAAGAAGAAATCTCGTCGCGAGCTGCCGACTCTGTCCCCAGGGCAGACTATTCCTGGAAGTTCCGATGGGCTCTACACTGATCCCTTAGCCGCAGCTGCCATGATGGCTAAGGTTACATATCCGGGTGATCGTATGCCGATCCCGGAAAGACTGGTAAAGAGCGAGCTCTACAAGGAGTTCGCGTCTCGCCAGGCCAAGGTAATTCCACACTTTATTCTTTCTTTTTCACTTAGCTTTATTTTTCATACTGTCAACTCCTTCGCAGGCCATCGCCCATTTCAACAGGCTGATCATGTCGTACGATCAAGACTCGAGGTCTAAGGAGCTCTTTATAGGCGAGGCCAGGCAGAGAGAAGAGGTCGAGAAGGAAAAAGTCGCGGCCCAAATGAGAAATCTTGCTGCTGAGCGAGATATGTACAAGAAGAGCTCAGACGACCTGGGCGTGCACTTTCACAGAGTCGGTAAGGAGAAGGAGAAGGTCGAGGAGAACAACGCTGAGCTGGTGAAAGAGCTATCTGCTCTGAAGGCGAGTCGTGAGCAGGATCTTGAAGAGGCTGTTTCTTCTGCGAGGTGATCTGCGGCCGCCGAAGTGCAAGGCCAGCTTAACCGGGCTTACGAGCTGTTTCAACAGTTGATGAAGAAGCCGATTAAGAAAATGGTCTATCTTGCACAAGCGGAGGCTAATCTCCAGCTCCTTGATGACATGGAGAATGCTGAAGCAGAGGAGGCCTTCGATCCCAAGGCCGAGCGTGCCCTTTTAGCTGAAAACAAGGCGTCGCTCGGAAAAGCCGACGAGATCTTCAACGCGATAGCACTCGAATTGAGAAAGACCTTGGGTAAGAACTATGTTGTCCCCATTACCATAGCGGATATAGTTGCGTCTCCGCGAGTCGAAGTTGTTGCTAAGTCTGTTGGTATAAATGCAGCTTCTGGGTCGAACGATGGCTCTCTTGGTATGCGCTTGCGAAGCGCGAGTGAGGAGTTAGACGAGAGCGAGTTGGACAAAGCCGATGAGACCGTTGATCCGATCCCAGTTGCACCAACTGAACCTCTTCGCGAACAGGCTCCTTTGGAACAAGAACCCAAGGATGGCGAGGCTGCGAGTTCGGCTGCTATCATTACTCCAGCCGAAGAACAAGTTGTCGAAGAGGGCGAGCTGGCTTCTGAGGACAAAGAGGCCGAAGATGGCGAGACTGTCGCCTAATCCGGACTTTGCAACAGTAGGATTTGTTTTTGTTTTTGCTTTAGGATTTTATGACTCGGTTTTTGTTTTTGTGCCTGGATGGCTTTATCCAACTTGTAACAACATTTTTATGCCGAGTTGGTCGAGCAGATTTATATGAATGCCCTTAAGCAATTTCTTAACTGTATTTTCGATTAGTAGTCTGTCGATGAGGCCTGTTAGAGCTTGTCTAAGGCCATAGAAATGATGCGGTTTTAAGACGCTTAGATTTGATGCGGTTTTAAGACGCTTAATGGCGATGCGGTTTTAAGACGCTTAATGGCGAGGCGATTGATATCGCTGCCGTATGTTTTGCCATTTTAGACCAGTGTTGAGTGTAACTGGGTTTTGCGAGACGAACATCCTGGTTACATTCTACTGAATATATCTTATCCAGGCAAATATATATTTGCTAAGTTCGACCAGTTTGTTAAGGTTAAAACTGGGTTTGCGAGTCCATCCTGGCTAACGGACACATTCTATTGAATGTGTCTATCCCGAGATGGACTCGCGAGATGGAAATCCCGGCTAACGGACAATACTCGCACTGAATACGTCTATCCCAGTAATGAACTCTAAACTTATATAGCGCGCTTTATCCGTTGAGGATGTATGAGTATACTTCATAATGATGATGAAGTTTTAATCAGGTCGCCATTATGGCCATAATGACGCCTAATTGTTATTGATCTCGCGTTTAGACAGTTAAGTCGTTTAGCGAGTTGCCGCGTTTAGACCAGAGTCGTTTGCGAGTTGAGCGAATAAGACTTGGTTAAAACCTTAGCTTATCTCAATCGATTATCGCGTTTAGACCGGAGTCGTTTGCGAGTCGAGCGAATAAGGCTTGGTTAAAACCTTAGCTTATTGCGAATCGATTATCGCGTTTAGACCAGAGTCGTTTGCGAGTCGAGCGAATAAGGCTTTGTTAAAACCTTAGCTTATTGCGAATTGATTATCGCGTTTAGACCGGAGTCGTTACATACGGCGAGTAGGTATAAATATACGTACCCACTCCCCCCCCCTTTTTTTGAATAAGGGGGGCAACTGAACTCGTCCGAAAACGAGCTGCCTACGTACCCAATGAAGGGATCAAGTCGCGTCGTATTTTTAGCAGTGATATTTCTTCAGATGTCGCGCATTCCAGGAACGCGGGATCATCTCGCCTTTCATGTTGGCGATTTCGTAGACGCCCGGGCGAACTACTTTTGTGATTTGATAAGGTCCTTCCCAATGAGCGCCGAGCTTGCCGGCATTGGGCTCGGCAGTGTTTTGAAATACTGCGCAAAGGACGAGGTCTCCTTCGTAAAAACGTCGAACTCGCACCTTGGAGTTGTAATACTTGGATGCCGCAATTTGATATTCGGTCATCTTTATAAGTGCTTGGTCGTGCTTTTCGTTGATAAGGTCGAGTTTGTCGAGCATAAGGAGATGATTGAGACCTTCCTGCTCTGGAAGCAATCGTCGGCGAACTCCTGCAAAATAGACTTCAGGAGGAATCACACATTCTGTTCCGTAGATGAGGACGAAAGGTGTCTCGCCCGTAGCGCGTCGCGGTGTTGTTTGACAAGACCATAAATCGCCTTCAAGTTCATCTACCCAACGACCCTTCTTAGCGTCGAGTCGAGTCTTTAGGCCATGGATAAGTGTTTTGTTTGACGATTCTGCCTGGCCGTTGCCTTGCGGGCAGCGAGGCGTTGACTTGCTGATTCTGATTTTCCACTTATCGCAGAAAAGTTCGAACCGTTTAGATATGAATTGCGAACCGTTATCTGTCACTATCTCATAGGGTACGCCGTGACGACAGATGATATTCTTCCAGACGAAGCTTTCGACCTGCTTATCCTTGATTGATCCGAATGCTTCCGCCTCGATCCACTTGGAAAAATAATCCGTTAGGACTAAGAGGTATCGTTTCAGCCGAGACGGATGAAGCGGTCCGACTATATCCATTCCCCATCGCATAAACGGGTAGGGCGAGGTGACCGAGCTTAAGAACTCCGTCGGTTGATGGATGAACGGACCATGTCGCTGACACTTCTCGCACTTTGCTGCGAACAGCTCGCAGTCTTTTATCATTGTCGGCCAAAAATATCCGTGCCTCTTGATTCGGATGGCGAGTGAGCGACCTCCCGAGTGGTTACCGCAGGATCCGTCATGAACCTCGTGCATTATCTCGCGAGCCTCCTGCCCCTCGACACAAGCGAGTAGTGGCCCGGACAGTCGCCATTTGAAGATATTTCCATCAAGTAAAACGTAACGAGACGACTGTGACTTTAATTTGCGAGCCACCCATTTGTCGGTTGGCATCTTGCCGTCTGCGAGATAAACGCGAATGTTGGCCATCCACTTGGTGTCGCATCCATAGACTGTGGTCTCGTCGTCAATGGGAATGTCGATGACTTCATGCCCAGGTGGAGGCTCCTTGCTACATGGGTAAGCATCCTCTGGGGATTCCTCAAGTTGTTCGGGGAGAAAGCCACGGTCAAAAGCTGTGTTATTCGGGTCGAGCTCGTTATCTGTTGCCATCACATCCGTCGTTTCGTCTGTGCCGACTGTACCGGATTGATTGGGATCCATCGGATCCGGTTCGACGTTATCTTTGGTGTGGTCGAGGTCCATCGGGTCTGCGGCGGAGCGAGCGGGCAAGCCATTGCTGAGACCTGCTTTTTGCTTTGCTGCCAGAGATCTTGTTAGGACGTTGACTGCTTTTGCGATTGCGATACTCGGCTCTTCGCGGTCGAGCCGAGTGATGCGAGGGCATCCGCTTGGGAGTTTTCCGACCTTGGAATTCTTGTCGAGAGCGAGGTATGCTTACATGCGCTCATCCTTTGTCGCGTATTCGCCGTTGAACTGATTCACGACGAGCTGAGAGTCGCAAAAAGCTTCTATCCTTGTTATTTTCAACGCTTTAGACAATCGAAGACCTGCGAGAAGGGCCTCGTATTCAGCCTCGTTGTTCGATGCCTTGAAACCAAGGCAGAACGATTGCTCTAGAGATTTTCCGTCTGACGATAGTCGAATGCCTACTCCCGATCCGTGTTTAGATGACGAGCCGTCGACGTGCTGCTGCCAGATTTGGGATGCAGAACTGTCCGCGAGTGTGTCTTCGATTTCGGGCGAGGCTTCCGCCTCCGGCAGTTCGATTAAAAAGTCGGTCAATACCTGTGCCTTGATCGTCGTCCTACTGCGATACTCGATATCAAACTCGCTTAGCTCAATCGCCCATTTGGCGAGTCGCCCGGACTGAGTCGGACTGTGGAGAACAGCTCGCAGTGGAAAAGTACTTAGTACCACGATCGGATGTGATTGAAAATACGGTCGAAGCTTTCGAGCTGACGTAATAACTGCGAGTGCGAGTTTCTCCGTCAAAGGATATCTTGTTTCTGCATCGGTTAGCGACTTACTAATATAGAAAACAGGCTTTTGCTCGGTGCCGTCTTCGCGAATCAGAACCCCACTAACTGCCGAGGTCGAGACCGCGATGTAAAGATAGAGCGGTTCGCCAGCTATCGGCTTTGTCAGAACAGGTGGAGTCGCGAGATACTGCTTCAACTTCTGGAAGGCTTCTTCACATTTTTCAGTCCACTCGAAATCTTGTCGAGCTGCCCCCTTCTTATCCTTGAGCGTTTCATAAAAAGGTAAAAACTTATCAGTAGAGCGCGAGATGAATCGGTTCAAGGCCGCGACTCTGCCGTTTAGTCGCTGGACTTCTCTTTTCGTTTTTGGCGAAGGCATCTGGATGAGTGCGTCGATTTGCTTTGGATTTGCCTCGATCCCGCGACGAGTAATCATGTAGCCGAGGAACTCGCTGGACGTTACACCAAAACGACACTTAGCCGGATTTAGCTTCATGTTATACTTGTTTAATAACGCAAAGCACTCTGCGAGGTGGCCGATGTGGTCCTTTTCCTTGAGTGATTTGACGAGCATGTCGTCAATGTAAACCTCCATCGTTTTGCCGAGTAAGCCCGCAAACATTTTATTTACCAATCGCTGATAAGTAGCCCCAGCATTCTTAAGTCCAAAGGGCATGACTTTGTAGCAATAGATTCCGCGGTCTGTGATGAAAGATGTTTTGTCGCGATCGCCGGGGTGCATGAAGATCTGATTATAGCCAGAGAAGGCGTCCATAAATGACAACAACTTGTTTCCAGATGTCGCCTCGACGAGGCGGTCGATGTGAGGAAGAGGGAAACTGTCTTTTGGGCATACCTTATTCAAATCCGTGAAGTCTACACAGACTCGCCACTTACCACTTTTCTTCTTCACGACGACTGGGTTCGCAAGCCACTCCGGATATCTGACCTCAGAGATCGAGCCAGCCTGCAAGAGTTTGTCTACTTCGTCATTTACCGCTTGAGCCCTTTCAGGACCTAGTCGCCTTCACTTTTGCTTTATAGGTTTGTAGGTTGAGTCCACGTTTAACTCGTGACTGATGATGCCGATATCGATCCCGGGCATGTCTTCCGCGGACCATGCGAATGTACCGACGTTTTTCTTGAGGAATTCGATGAGGTCGAGTCTGACGGCTTTGTCAAGTGTCGCGCCTATCTCTACGTATTTCTCTGGGAATTTGTCGTTTATACAAACCGATATGACAGGCTCGCAGGTCGGGCCTGCTCCTCTAGCTTCAGCGGATTCCGTGATCTGTAGCTGCTATAAGAGGTTTGAGATTTCCTTGACGGGCTCCCTGTCTGTCTTAATCTTTTTCCGCGGCTCGCTTGGGATCGGCACTGTCGCCTGAGCTCTTAGTTTGTGCGCGGTCATGAAACAAGATCTTGACGCCGACTGACTTCCTCTGATTGTTCGGACTCCGCCTTTTGTTGGAAACTTAAGATAGAGATGATACGTTGAGGCGACGGCGTGCATCGAGTTTAGCCAAGGGGTTCCCATTATCACATTGTAAATTGCCGGGTTGTCCGAGACTGCAAACTCAACTATTTTAGTCATACCTTCCGCACTTACAGGAAGCTTGACCGTACCGAGTGTCATCGTCGTCTCACCATTGAACCCGGTTAATGGCTTAGGATGGGATTCGACTTGTGCGAGGTCAATTTCCATACGCTTCAGAGCGTCTATGAAAATGATGTCGACTGTGCTCCCAGTGTCGATTAAAACGCGACCCGTGTCCCATCCTGCGACGGAGAGTCGGATGACAAGCGGGTCGTCATGAGGTTTGTCAATGTCATCGACCTCATTCTTTTCGAACTGGATGACGTCGTTCGGGAACTTCGACGGTTCGGGTTTGTTTGCCCCTACCTCCGCTCTTCTCTGATAGGCTTTGATCGACGAGACGGTGTTAGAGCAGTAGCGCGAGCCGCCCATGATCATGTTGCAGATTTTCTGTTTCGAGGCGCTCCGGCCATCATTACCGTTTCGTCGGTCGAGGTGGGCCTCGTCGTTTCGTCGGTCTCGCTTATTATTCCTGTTGTCTCCCGACGGGTCGTCCCCTTCTCTTGCATCGTCGAATTGTTCGAGCTAAAAATCGTTAACATTGATGTTTCCTTTGAGCTCGCCGGCGGCCAGCTTTGCTGCGAGTCGCATGCCGAGGACTCTGCAGTTAGACGTCGAGTGTCCCTCCATCTTATGCAAGTCGCAATAAGCCGACTCGTCATACTGCGATATTCTCGGCCAAGTGTTGCTGCTAGCGCGACTAGGAGCGCCTCTTCCGCGGCCTCGCCCTCTTCCTCGACCGTAGGCGGGCGAGTCCACCTGGTAGTTATGGGCCCCCTTGAAACCTCCTTCATGTTGTACGAAATTTCCCGGCTTCCTCTTTATCGCGACTGGGACTTCTTGCGGACTAGGATTCCTGGCCTTTCCAAGCTTCTGGCTCAGGATTGTGGTTTCATCTTCACTTCTTGCGAAGCCGTTAGCGCGATGAAGCGCATCTTGAATTGACGAGGGCTCGTTAATTGTCATCTCCTTTCGGAAATCCGAGCTGTACCACAAAGCTTTTCGCAGGGCACTTAGGGCGGATCTGTCATCGATCCCTTTTACCTGAATAAGCATCGCTTTGAAGCTTTCAAGGAAAACTCCCAAGGGCTCGCCGGCCGCTTGTGTTATAGTATAAAGGTCCACCTCCGATGACCTGCGTTTGATTAGGACGGAATACTGCTTTAGGAAGGCCTCGGAGAGTTGGGCGAAGCTGTCGATAGAGTTCCTTTTCATTCCCGTGAACCAATAGAGGGCCGCCCCTTGGAGATGCTCCACGAAGAGGAGGCAGCAACCAACATCGATTTCATCGAGCCTGAAATTAGCTCGCCCCATTGCAATTGAGAATGCTCTGATATGCTCCGTGGGGTCGCCCTTTCCCTCATAGATAGGAATCTTGAGCTTCCCTGGGTCAGATAAACGTGCCTTTGTTATTCGCTCGGTAAAAGGAGTGGTGCGAGCTTCTTCAAGAACGCGGTCGAGTTCCGGCGCCTTGCTGGTTGCGCGATGGACCTGTGACCTCATATCCTTGAGATCGCGAGTGTTCTGCTGCAAGACGGCTCTGAGCTCGTCCATTTCCGTTCTCTGCGAAGCGACAGCTCTACGGGCGGTTAGGGCTTCGGCTTGTTCCATCCATCGCGTATTTTCTGCGATTTTGCCCTCGTCCCGAATCTTGATACGACTAGTCGGTCGACTGGGCCGAGCTGCTCCGAATTCACGTCCTTCTGAATTGTCTGCGATTGCAGGTATACCGCCGGGAGCACCTGCGACAAAAACGGTTCCGTCTCTGAGAGGTGTTTGCGTATGATCTTCGCGAGTGCCACGAGCCGATGGCGATGCCGCCTGGGAGAAGTTAAGAACGAGCGGGGCGACGCGAAGCGCGTTACCTTGAGGTAGCCCTCGAGACTGACGAGTTGTCGACAAGGCCCTGATTTCAGCAGTCAGGTTGCTGTTGATCGTTTCCTGGTTTTGCGACTGCTTGAGCAACTGTTCGAGCATTGCTTTGAGTTGACCGAAATCTCCTGGTGTGGACGAGTCGGCCGTGTTTGTATTGGCGGTTGCCTGGTTCTCTGTCGGGACAGGTCTGCCTGCTTCCGCCCCCAATGCGGACTGGTTGATTAGCCCAGCCACAATGGGCTCGCTTGGACCTGTATCTTCGGCCGCTGGAGACTGCGGGTTCGTTATTGACATGTTGCGAGTAGCGGGTTCGTCTATGCGTTTGTTTCGTGTGTGAAGCTAGTGTTGCGAGTAAACACCCTCCTTCTAGCGCCAAATTGTGCGAGCTGGAATTTTCACACAACAGAATTTGTGAAGATTCAGATAAAGTAAAGCTTCTTTAGGTTTTCCAAACACTTAGAAAGATTTTTAGAATTAGGGTTCTTGAGATTGTTCTTATTAACCAAGATCAGAGCTGTAAACAGTGTTTCTATCAGAAAAACCGGTCCCCTCCAAGTGAAGAGGTACATGTCTATATATAGGTAAAATTGGGCGGTATGAACAGTTCCAGTCGAGGTGACTTGAACAGTTCCGGTCGCTCTGAGCCGGGCCGGTCTAGAAGGATTGAACAGCGCTGGAATGAACAGTGATGGGCCTTTGACGGGCCTGCGTTTTCTGGGTTCGACCGCTGAACCGGTTTAACACGTGTTAAGCCGTTTGGTTTATCGATTCTTCTAGGGGAGATTTGACCCCTATAATTGTTTTCTTCTTCTTTGACCATATGGTCATATAAATCAATAAAAAGTCATTATATACAATTTAATCTTATCATATTGAGATAGTTCACTCTCTAATGTTGAAACTGTAATGATCTGTGATTGTCTATCATGAAGTATTACTTAGTTGTGCGTAATCATCACTCATGGATCATTTATGTATGCCTTACTTGCTTTCATCCCATGTTAATGAGATTGTAGTTTATATGTATTATGTATACATATTGATGCTATGTACATAAAGGAAACACTTTGATTAGTGACAGTGTAAGAAATTCTTAGATTGAAACGCACAAAATTGTTTTGGTAAGAGCTTATGGTGTTAAAATTATCGAATCAAGATTTAATGCTACAACCATAAAAACAAATTTTGACACGAAAATTGTGTGGAATCACACACATTCATGGCATCCTCCATGGCCTTGGCGGGGTGGAGGACCAGATCGTCTCGGAACTCAGACGTATGCCACAATAAGATACGTGTCTGATCTTGTGAATTACAATAAGATTAAGATGTTCCATATATATACTTTTGAAAGAAAAATTTAAGGATAGGACGTTCAGTTCTCCGTGTATTCATGTTGTTTTTCTTGTATGGATTCTCATGTTCTCAACTTCCTTTCTAAATGTTTACTTATGGAAACTCCCGTACTCTATGATATTTACGTGTCTTAAGCTTCAGATCCAACTTGTTGTAGGAGTTTATTCATTGAACTCCGTATAAAACAAAAAGGAGTAAAAACAAAAAGTAGTTATCCCAACCTTCTTTGCCACAGAGTTATAGAATATCAAACAATATTATACAAGTTCAAGAAAGTTGATAATCTGCAGACCCGGAAGGTAATCCGTCCGGATAGAGTCTATTCAAAAACATTGATACATACTAGTATTAAATTACTCTATATATATGCTTTGTCGGTCCCATTCATCTTCTTCATCTTTTGGATGGGACATTGTAAACAGTATGCCGTCGAGGCTACTCCTTTCCCATTCGTAATCCTTGTCTTCTTCCTCTTCCTCTTCCTCTTCCTCTTCTCCTTCTCCTTCTCCTTCTCCTTCTCCGCTCCTCTTCTTCAATGTATATATCAAGCATCATCAATCAAAGTCAGTAAATCAATCAAAATGATGCTTTCTATTTCACACACATTTGAAGTATAGTTTTTTTTCCTTCTCTGTTGAAATTAACTCTAAAAATCAATTTGAGATATTTAAAACTTACCTCTGATGGCTCCAAGTCTAAAAGATCGACCATCTTCCTGCTCAGAGGCCTCGCAACAGTGTCCAACTCCTGTTTACAAACCAAATGCACATAGGTAACATGAGGTCAAATTTGATATCTGAGATATTTTCTTTGGAAGGCAAAGGTAAACTACAACTGCGAAAGGGAAACTTGTGCTCAAACAGAGTTCGACAATGACAATGACACACGTATTGATATAATACAATATTTAGACAAGGCAAGGATGCTTACACAGAGTGCATGATCTCTACTTTTGAGATGCGTGGTGAATTCCTCAAAGGTTTGGCCAGAAGAGCCTTTTCTTCTATAGCATATTGTGCAGTCCCATAGAGATTCACTGTGGTTCTCTTGTAAAACCCGAGACTCTGAATGTGTGGGGAATAAAAAAGAAAAAGTTGAGAAACAGCTTTTGGTGGAGGTTTCAAGTGGAGAGAGAGAAGACAAACACCTTTTAGTAAGCTTTCCCAGACCCAATGATGTTTAGAAGTGGGCAGGGAGGAAGCTTGTAGAGGAACTGCCCGAAGGATGGTGTATTCCGGACCAAAGATATTTTCCACGCTACCCGATGATATGAGCATTAAAGTAGCCGGAGGTGGATTTTCCATTCTCCATGTCACCAATTTAGACCTAATGTTTATAAAACCTGGATCTGTAAAGGGGAGAGCAACTCAGTAGAAGAAGAAAACAAAACAAGAGATTATAGAAAGAGATAAGAAGACTAACTGCCGAGGATGTGTTTAAGAAGGATTCCAGTGGAATAGATGGCTGGAAGAACATCAGGGTTCTCTCTTAAGGGGATTCTTAGGTTGCCAACGGCGGTGATCGTGGGAGGAAAAGAGTAGCCTAACTTTTTTAATGCTGATTCTATACTTGGACGGACGCGACGAGGATCATAACCACAGGGAACCGGGCAGCTGTTGATGTCCCACCACACAGTCACTTTAGCATCATCCTCCTTCGGCAGTGGCATGGTGTCGATGCTCATTCGGTCCTCCTTTTTGTTTGAACCAGAATCAGGATACTTGATGCGCTTATTTTCTTGCCTGCCGAGCTCCTGCTTAACAAATCAAATGCACACATCCAGGTGAAAAAGATAACATGGTATCCAGATATATTTTCTTTCAAAGGCAAAGATAAGCTACAATCAGATGTATAGATATCAAGATACAATAATTTAGATGGAGGCAAGGACGCTTACACTCGGTGCATGGTCTCTACTCTTGAGATGCGTGGTGAACTCTTCAAATCTATGGCCAGAAAAGCATATTTCGCTATAAGGTTCACATAGTGCGCAAACCCAGCCAGATTTACAGCGCTCCGAAGGAAAAGATACCTTTTTATGACGAGAATTCAGCAAGCTTTCCCAGTGCCAAACCCGGCTATGTTCTTTTCGAGGATATGTCTGGGAGGTAGGTCTTTCAGGATACGACCGAAGAAGGGTGTATCCAGGACCACCTAGCCGGTGAAATGTAAGCGCCAAGTCTTCTACACCACCGGATATGAGCATTATAGAAGCCGGAGGTGGATTCTCCCATCGCCAAGCCAGCATATCCTCCAAGATGATTGAGAGACAATCTAAATCAAACCCTAATAAACAAACAAATAAGAATTATTAAAGTAAAAAACACCTTGTTGAATTTAAACCCTGATTTGAATTATAGGAAGGGAATAAGATGGTTAACCCTCGAGGACGTGTTTAAGACGGACTCCGCAGGAAGAGAGGTCTCGAAGAACATCAGGGCGCTGTATTAAGGTGTAGTTTAGGTTGCCAATGGCCGTGATGGTCGCAGGATAGTAGCCTGACTCAATCAACGCCTGTTCTATCCTCAGACCGACCTCACTAGCATTATAGCAAACGGGAACCACGCAGCTGTTGATGTCCCACCAGACCACTGTCTGCGTTACCATGTTTTTTGATTCCATGAGTTCCTCCAAACCCTAACTTTATCTTTTAGTAAGACATCGATCATTATTTATATTCATCATATGGGCCGACAATATATAATAATCAAAATAAACAGAATATATAACCATTATTACTGATTTTGATGTTAATATGACATTCCAATCTTGCCATAAGAAAAAAAAAACTAATTCGAAAAGAAATTAAACAAAAGATTTTGTTTACCAATTTATTTTTCAAGAATACATACATAATTGAGTAAAACAATTCGAATATCAAATTATTCTATCTTTAGCTTATATTTGAAAGGTCACTATGCTTACGTGGTGGCCTCTTAAACGATTTCAAAGTATTATTATCCTACCTTTAATGCATCGACTTATTTACTACTATTGCAATCGATTTTTCATTTGTAACGCTTGAAATATTCAAAATTGTTCGGGAAACTGTATCAAGACATGTAACCAAAACAGAGGACAATTGAAAACCAACACCAATACAGAGAAAAAGAAAAATGCCATCATGCATACCACTCAACACTCCCTGGATGAGGACATGCTTGTTCGATATTTGAATCGGTTAGACCGTGCTAGACTCTGCCCTAGTATACATCGATATACATTCGTAAATGTCCCAACAGTATATATGTTGTTTCCAAAATATGTAGTTTTATACAATACTTTCTTTTCGTCTTTCAACAGTCTAAACATAAACGTTGTTATAGATTCTCAATCTAAAGTGTAGTGGTCAAATCATTTTTTATTTTTGTAACATTTGGTTTCTGATATTATCAAGAATCGTCGTTTCTTCTTGAATCTCATTAATTTTGGCCATCAACATGATTGACAAATATGTAAATGTGTGTTCTTCATTCATATTTGTGTTTCACATACAAATTTTTGTCTATTAATATATCTTCGTTTCAGTTTTACCAGTGGTTAGTAAAAAAAATTATTCCATTAATTGTAATGTAATCTTCATTTTTCATAAATTTTAGTAAATGTCTAGCAGAAAAATAATTGCATATACAACCTTATTAAGAGGGTTTTACTTGATTCAATTAGGTTTTGATTATTTTCCTTGATCTGATTTAATTCAGAGGATTAAGGATATGTGATAAGCAAAAGGCAAGCATGAGATTGAAGCTTTTTAGTCAAAACGGTAGGAAGATAATTAATGAAAGGATCCACCTCTATGGACTTAACTACAAGTTCAATAGGGACGAAGTATGTTCTCTACGTGAAATCATCGTACCGATTAAACGATATGGTTATCAAAATATCGACATTCGAAACTGATATATGATGTACTTGGTTGCTATTAGAAACGGTACTAAAGTGGAATGATCCAACAAATTGCTATCTACTGTGAGAATGTCCTACACTTAATAGCTCTTACAAGTTACAAATGGATAAAGATTTCAAACAATTCAAAAAGATTTTATTCAGGATGTTGATTGTTAGCAAAACCTGAAAAACATTAGCCTCTAATTATATATATTTTTTGGTTCTTTTTGTATAATTATAGATGTATGTTTATAAGTTTAATAAAAATCATTTGCCAAAAATTAAAGAAACAGTACTATAAAATATCTGCCAACTTTTTTTTCTTTATCCAAATAACTTCA
This sequence comes from Draba incana, assembly GCA_963576765.1. Lineage (NCBI taxonomy): Eukaryota > Viridiplantae > Streptophyta > Magnoliopsida > Brassicales > Brassicaceae > Draba > Draba incana. The sequence goes on from OY755205.1 coordinate 24,989,927, forward strand.
TCAACTTGTTAAAACGCTTACACATCAAGCCTACCAAAAGACCGTAGGGCTGTCTTTGCAGGCTCGTTTGCCATGCAGGAACAAACATAAACTGAATAGTAAAATAAATGGAGTTCAAAAGGAGGATGCTTTTCAACTTATTTATCACCTCATTGGAGATGAGAAGCATGACTAGATATTGAGAATCAGAAAACATCTACCAACTACATATAACCAATATAAATGTGATGTCAGTTATTTTGGTTAGCTAGTTGATTCTTAGTAGAAAACATGTATTGTGTATATACCAAATTATAATTAGCTTTAATGAATTTACTTTTCTGCGTGGAACAAATGCTAATACATTTTCAGGATTTGAAATTTGGCATTTGTATTGGTATCAAAAAAAATTTTCCAAATCTATTGTTATCAATTTATCAACAAATAATAATTTATCTCTCTTTTTTTTTTCCCAAAACAAATGCTAATACATTTTTGTGATTTGTAAATTACAACAAAGCAAGGAAGCAAAGCACTAGGATTTTATTTAATTCTGGGAACTTCAACCTTGTCTTTTCCTATGGTAGTCGGTGGTTTTCATCAAGATTCAACCGCAGTCAACGCGTCCTCACCGATTCCACGAATAAGAGCTCTCATCTTCATTTTCCAATGTCCATAGTTTTCTTTTTTCAGAATAGGAACCCGTTGCACAGCTATAAACTCTTTTGAGTCCACCTTTTCCGCAGGATCTTCACCTGTCGTAAGCTACAACTTGGTTCAGATGTCCACTCTGATTCCAATTGAAAAAGCGGATGAACACAAACGTATAGTCCAAAAAGTTCGGCGCACCGATTTTGCAACTTTATTCGAAATCTTACAAAAAATTTACAACTTGCTTGATTGGTTTTACACAACCCTAAGCCTACCCTTAGTTTGTCACCCAAAATTCATATTCTAAGCAAGATCAAAGAAAAATCCTAAGTCTTTTACACATTCTTGCCCGGTTCTCACGACTCTCTCAATAGAAAAGCTCCAATGAATATTTTTTCTCTTGAACGGCTAAACCTAAAAGACTCTACTTCAACTCTTTTTATATTCATCAAGTAAGTAGATTTTTTAGTTACCTTTTTTACTTGATTCGATCATCTTGAATATCTTCAGATTTATCATTTCCTTTTTTTGATTAGATCCTTTCAATAAGTTTGCATTCTAAATCTGTTCCTTTTCCCAAATCACTTTAATCCTTTGGTGGAAGAGCTACACACATGTTCCAACAGCTCTTCGTTACTGCAAATGCATCTCTTTCAATTATGAACAGATAATAATGTTTGTCATGGAAAAACAATTATGCATCGCAAATAAACCGAATTGTACCATACTTTATTCTGTGACTACTAGATTTTGAACATAGACTTAAAAGATTAGCTTTATGTTTTCGGTCAGTGAAATAAATGGTTTATAACTATATAGATTTAGATTTTAGGCTTCGAATGGTGACATCCAAATAAGCGGTGTGGACAAAAAAATTGTGCGGAGTGGGACGGTACAACTGCGGATTTTGTATTTAGGGAACAAAGTGCGGTTTATATAAAAAAAAAGGGGACAAAACAATGTTGAATGGAGGCTTTGTTAACTAAAGTGCGGATATATATGTGTGTCGGATTGCTCACCGGCAGTGGAGGCTTTGTTAAAACCGTCTCAATGGCCACGACATAGGATGCTAACAGAGCCAATATTACAGTTGCGTGCGGAATTTGAATATTGTTCTTTCGAGCTGGAGGATAGACAAGCGAATTCTGTGGTTTGAGAGATCTCGAAGAGTGTTCAAAGAGATTGTAGGTTTCAGTCTTACTTAGCAATGGGAGGGCCGTCTTGGTTGGCGGATCAGATTGCTCGAGAAGTGATATAGTAGCATATTTAATCCTTCCTTTAGGATTTGATGTCAGCAGGTGGTTTTAATTTTGATGATGTTTTTCAAAGTTTGGTTTTGATTTTGGTTCACGTAAACAATCCCTTTAATCTTTGATCAATTCCAGCATCCCTTATACATTATTAGAGAGGTGATTTCACCAAAAAATCTTACATGTCCTCTCTTTAATGTGATATGACATCACTTAAAATGTGACATGACAAATCTCATAGGATTATTGAGCCAATTAACAAATGTATTTTAATTAGTGGGCTAATCCATATGAGCAAACCTATTATGAGTATATATTTTTCTGAAGTAAAATATTTATCATGAAAAAGTATTAAATCTTTTCATACGTTAATAAATGGAATTAATAATAATTCATAACAAATAAAATAATTAATAAAAACAATACCACTTTTGAAATGATAATTTTAAAAAATGCAACCTTTTTAATAATTCATAACAAATAAAATAATCAATAAAAACAATACCACTTTTGAATTAATAATTTTTAAAAATGCAACCTTTCTAATTCATTTTTTCCCTATAAATATAGAACATAATTTTCCACTTCAAAACTTCATACACCATCTTCTAATTTTATTTTTCTTTCAAACATTAGTGCATATGTGTTATTGTTATGGTGAAACATTAGAAATAATATTAGTTTATAAATGTAATGAACATAACAAGAAAATAATTTCAGCTAAATTTATATAAGTATAGGATATATTTGTTTCAAATTCGAATACACACCAAAACCGAAACCATTCAAAATCATCCATATTTGATTATGTTATACTTTTGAGATTATTTCTTTATATACTATGAAATAACATTTTTCTAATTAGTTTGAATTTAAAAAGTTAAAGAATATTGTATCCGCGTATTATGCGGAGAATCACCTAGTTAAAAAAAAACAATGTTGAATGGTGACTATAATAAGTGCGGTGCGGGTATAATAATTATTAATTTGAAATATATATTTTTTAACATTTTTGATCCACATACTTTTTGTTTTCAACTTTAGTTGTAATAGCTAATGAAATTTAATCATATATATATATATAAAATTTAAAGAAGCAAATAACGCACCCAAATACACCTATTTTGGTGTGGTTCAATAGTGTGGTGCGGTTCTGTAATTTTTTTCATGTTGTTGAACCGCACTTAGCCAGAAAACAATAATTAATTTTTCTTTATTTTTAATTCTTGATTTTACAAACGTCTTCATTTTTGTTGATTGGAAACACAACATGCGGTTTCTTGAAATTGAACAAAACCGCACCGCACTCTGGTGACGATCCACACCATCCCGTTTTGCACTAAACAATTCCAAAAATCTATACTTATATATGTGTATCTAACAAAAATCTATATTTATACATATGTACATATATATTTTTGTTACCTATTTGTCACGCATCACACCTGTCCCGCCCCGCACTGCATTGTCTCCATTCGAAGCCTTAGTTTAGCTCGTGTTAAATTTTGGGTATGTGTTACTAGTTTTGCATATGTTTTTGTTATCTTTTACCCAAATTAATAGTTTTTGTCACCGTTAAAGCATGATTATAGGTAGTAATTTGGAGGGTTTTTAACTCAAACAAAAAAACCAAAAAGCTGAAAAGAGAATGAGATGAGGTTCTAAAATTAGAAATTTCAAAAACTCTATTGAATTTTTTAGAAACTCATTTAGTATGTGTACATATTTAATTGGTTGTATTTCTTTTTGTAATTAAAATTTTTAAAAATTAAAGAAATTAGTTAAAATAATATATTTAAGAAATTCCATAAGTTTACTACTTATAATCATGTTTTTAGACTATAATTCAACGAAACATTCTCACGTCATGTTCCACGTTTTTAAGGATAATTTGGTCTTCTTCACTTCTATGCGAAACTTTCTTACATACATGAACAAACAAAATAACTTTTTCTTACACGAAGCAGAAATAAAAGTGTATACTCTAGTGGTGATATGCTAATATTAATGTCTCTTGCTATCTCTCTTTCAAACCCTTTTGATTACTGAGTGAAATTTGGCATTTAGTATCGTCACTTTTACCAACAGATCACCCGTGAAATTAAATCCCCTGACAACACGACCTTGATCTCTAACAATTGACATTCACATCAAATTAATACCTAAAAATACAAATTAATCATAATATGAACAAATAAATTTTCTCCTGTCCTTTCTACATAATTGACTGTTCAAAAACTCAAACTAAAGTGGTAAAGAAACAAGGGTACACGAAGTTTAAATTCCTAATTCACCTTTCAAATGAGTATAATATTTTAAATTTTATTGAATGTAAATTGCATGTTGTTAGCAAATGCAAAAATCATTTAATAAAGAAAATCGAAGTTAATTAGGGTAACATGGAACCGTCTACCTAATCATATCATACAAAAAACAGTAAAGAAAATAAATCATATCTAGTTTCCAAATCAAATAATAATTTATCTCTTTTGTTTTCCCCAAAACAAATGCTAATACATTTTCAGGATTTGCAAATTACAACAAAGCAAGGAAGCAAAGCTCTAGGATTAAGCAAATAAAGCTCTTCCACATTTGTATACAAACCAATTTTCCCTGCCAAAGAATCAAACCCACTCATCAACCCATTCATCTCCTCCACATTATCCACCGGCCGATGAACTCTTCCGGCGATAACCCTACACACTATCAACACTTTCCTCACCGTCCGATCAACATCTCCATCATTGATCTTAATCGACTCAAACGCTCTCCCGCTCGTCGACGCCGTGAAAACCCCAATCCCGTTATTCTTCTCCCGTTTAGCCGAAAACCCGGTCCGTATAATCCGGCAAACGCAGCATTTCTCCGCCGTGCAGAGACTCGTCGACCCATTTATCCCTAAACCGCAAGCCACAGTGGTTCCATGGAATCTAAGAAGCTCGTTCCCATCGGCAAGACATCTCGGATGCTTCTTCTGGAGCTTGCTAGCTCTGATCTTCACCGTCTCTCTGTATTCCTCGAATCGAGCTAGTGTTTTCTGCATATTGTGTACTTTCAAGACTCGATCGATTCTTCCACATTGATTCTCTGCTTTTAACCAGCTCGTTCTACATATTATCTCCACTATTTTTCTTGACGAATCGCCTTCTACGAGCTCCGTAACTGCAATTTCATAAAGTTGCAAACTTTTAGACCCTAAATGCATAATTTTGAGGGAAATTTTACTAAAATGTGAACACTTTTTTTGCTTTCAAACACTAATTGCATGAACTCGATGGTGAAATTATACCCTTTTTACAGAATTGCATAATTCGAAATCCGAAATTTTTGCTTATAGATAAACACTAATTGCATGGGTTCTGTCACTACTAATCGGATAAAGTTGAGATTTTTAAGCCCTTTTTGCCTATCATTCGATGATGAAATTCGAAATTTAGGCAAAATGCTCCTTAATGTTGAAAACTTTATGCTTTTTTCCTTTGTGAAAACCCTAATTGCATGAATTGATTGGTTTGAAAAGTGTACCGGCGTGTTTAGAGAGATGATGAGCTTCTGCAGCTTCGAGTTTATTGAACTGTTCACCACATTTATGACACGAAACAGAGGAATTGCCTCCTCCATTAATGGCCGAATCTCTGTTCATTTCCAAAGAAACTCTCCTGTTCATGTGAAACCCTTCTCTCTCCGACGAAGATAACGACCCTTTTCTCGCTTGACTCCGGTAAGAATTCGAACGATTCAGATAATGCATCGGCGTTCCAGGTCTCAACATCCCGACAAAAGTCGTTGACCGTCCATTTCCTCCTCCACCGCCGCCGGGATCCGCCGCTCCGATCACCGGTGAAGCCAAATCTCCGACGCCGGTGATTTTAAGCTCGCAAGTGGAGTTACTGAGGATGACCTCGTGAGTGATGGGATTGAGAAACTCGTTGCTTCCAATAGAACGAGGACTACTTATCGGAGGTCTCTCGAAATGACGTTTGCTTCCATGGATTACGTCTTTCAGATTCGCTATCGATCTTGAACATCCCGATAACCCACCGCCGCATCCTCCGACGGCTCCGGCGCCGGAGATTCTCTTGGTGGAGATTTGTGAGAGCTGTTTTGTGGATTTAGTTGGGTCGTGAACATCAGATGGTTCGGATTTACAGTGAAGAGATTTCTTGAGTGAGAACCAAACAGTTGGGATGTTCTTCTTCTTGGTCTTGTCTTTCTTCTTTTTTTGACTTCTTGTGCTTGAATCTTCCATTGTTATTGTAACCTCTTTCTTTCTTTTTCTCTCTCTGAAATATCTTCTTCTGAATTTTTTGGGGATTTTATCGGAATTCGATTCTTTAATAAATGAAAACGAAATAATAAAGGTAGAAGAAGCAAAACTGGTAAGTGAATTTGATTTTTTTGGTGTTATGAAGATACAGTTGAATTATTAAATGAGAAGAGTATAAAATAATACATTTATTTTATAAGAGGTCATAAAACCAAAATACATTTATTTTTGTTTTTATAAGTAGGTATGTACGGGCATATGAATCTAAGCAGGTCTAAAATGTCTCAACTCACCGATGTAATAACACGAGAGAATGTTTCCTTCATTTACTATTTTACGTATCTATAAGTTTAAAAAGACTTCACATGTCTATGAATTATGACGACGAAATAGTATAATCATTTTTTTTAAATGAATAGTATTTCCATTATTATTACAAGAATGAATATACTGATAACCTTGATTTCATGAACTTGCATTATTATAAATTATAAGTACTAGAAAATTACCCGCGTTATACGCGGGATAAAATAATTATCGAATAAAATCAATAATTTTAGCTAAAAATCATTATGGTGAATTATTATACATAATCTAAAACCCATTTTATATATTTGAAAGTTGCGATTATTTTGTATACAAATGTGTTTTTCCCGTGAAATAATTAAACTAACAAATTTCATTAATAATTATTTTACTTGTGGGAAGGTGTATTTATGAAAAATTGAAACATCTACTTGTCAAACAAAACAACACATGTAAAATATATATAAGAAAATTTGTTTTACCTTCTTATATATTTTTAAAAGATACTAAATTGTTAGTTTCTATTTTAAATCAAAAAAGTTTTAGGTGTATATGTTAAATTTTTATTCACATTTATTTCTATAATTTAAATCTATAATTTTCGAAATATTTTAATTTGGCAAGTTTGATTTCCAAATATTTTAATTTTGGCAAGTTTAGGAAGATTCAAATGTGTTTGGCAATTAGAGTTATAGTAATCAAAATAAATATATTTGGAAATAAATGTGTTTGGTAATGAGTATAAGATAAATAAATAAATAAATAAAAATTAAGAGGAGAAAAATTGTGGTTATGACACCTAAGCAAAGTATTACCAATATGCTCCTCAAATAATATATAGGATATTCATTCTTGTAATAATAGTACTACTAGTTAACTTTAATATTGGTTCCAAAATTAAAGTTACATCCCACGATATGTTTTTCCCACAGTAACCTTGTAGATAATATTGAGTTCTAATCACACTTCCAAAATTTAATTACTGTAATTGATACGAACGTCAATCAATGAGATTTTGTGTGTGGGCATCACCGGTCTGAGTAATAAGTATATTTTCACATTTTCTATTTATAGGATTTATGTGTGAGATTCTACGGATTAGACCACAAGTAATCGTCAAATACTGAATAAACAAATGCCATACGTATTTCACGAATATGGACTACCGAAATAGTCGGATTCACTCACTATTTATAAATAAATTAATCCAAGTAATGATAACAAATTGTTATATAGTGACATGTAAATGAGAAGTAGTAATCAATAATCGCAATATAGGATCTAAATTTGAAATAAGTTGAAAAGGAACATTTCAAACTCACTTCTTTTCGCTTGCATCTGTCAATTCTCACTCTTAAAGACCAAAGGACCAAATGAAGCATTCTGACAACTCTTGGAGTTATCGTATATATACATGAGTTATCGTTTATTTTAAAAGTTGTAATTAAAATGCACAACAGTCATTAATTTTCCTAAGTGTTATGTAATAATTGTTGTTCCTTTAAAGATTTTTTTTGCTCAGGAAATATTACATCAGCTTCTTTTAATGTCTTGAGAGTACTAAATACTCCAGTTTGAAAAGTATTTCCTTATAATTAAAAAGTAATAAAATCATAGGTAAGCATTATTTAGACACACAAAACATCAAATCTATATAAAAAAGGTAGAATTAAAAAAAAACATAAGTGATTTTGAAAGTGTGAAATATAAGGTTTCTATGTTTTATACGAAATTAGAGTATTTACATCATCATAACGTCTTCGAGCATGAAGGAAGGATACTAATTTTCGTATGAAGTTATTTTATCAAAATATTTTGTTTTTGAGAAAAATATTTTATCAAAACTTTCAAAGTGCATTTAATATTTGATTGTAGATATCGCAAAGGTTAGATAATGAAGTAGGTGTGTGTGTCGTTGTAGCCTTATTGAATTCAAAGGAAAGACATTAAATTAGATATTGAATTTTGAAGCATATTGATACATATGTCCTTCTACCTTCTAGTTTTCCCAGTTTTGCACTAAACCCTAATCCAGGAGGACCATCATTTCGACCACACCACATTGACTGGCCTGCCCCAATCTTTGATATCTTCACTTGCACTAATAAATGTTGCTGATTTAGAACATGGCAACAATTTTTTCTTTTTTTTTTCTCGCGATAACGAGGGAATTCCTAATCGAAATTCATTATAATCCACGACACCTGAAAAAAGAATATTGAGAAAATTGGATTTTTAGAACAATTTTTTTTGGATTTGGTCAGCTACACCTTCGTTTTTTAGTTTGGTGACATATACTATTGTTGAAATTAGAATCATATAATACCCTTTAATTCATTAATTATATTATTTGTTTCCAAAGTATTAGATTTGAATTATTCCATTTTCTTAATTGTAGGATTTCAATACTGATTTTCAAATTTTATTCTGATTTTACTTTATAATTATATTTTGTATTTATTTTAAATTCTTTTTTTCATTAATTGAAACTTTATAATATTTGTATGAAATGAAAAAAATAGATATATGTATATATATGGTCTAACTAAAAATATAATTTTTAATTTCTTTAACCACTTGTTATATTTAAAGATTTTAAATATTTATTTTCTTAATTTCGGAGAATCAATATATTAATTTATTTTTCAGAATGTAATCTAACTAAATATTTGATTTTTCTTAACCGCAAATTCGTTTTAAATATTTCAAAGTTTTGATTTCCTAAATTTTCGGAATTTCAAAATTTATTTTAGAATTGATATTCTAAAATTTGCAGAACATTGAACAAACTAAAGAATACAAATTCTAGATTTTGTAGAACGTAGAGCAAAATAAAAATTACGTATTCTGAAGTATAATTCCAAACCTTTTAGAATATTAGTGTTTTCCTAAACTTCTGAGAACATTGATGACGTATTCTAAAATTTTCTCCTAAATCGTTTGGAATGTTCATGTACTCTAAATTTTTATAACAAAGAACAAAGTTTAAAAGACGAATTGCAAAATTTTCAGAACATGTACAATTGGTAGATTACATTATTTAAACTTTTTTAGAAAATATATAAACAATATCATGTATATTCTAAACAAAATAGATTAAATTTAGAAATCCAAAATTTAATCTATTGGTTATAAAAGAAAAATTGCACCTTTGATAAAAAAAATCTTGTTATTTTATTTTTTACATGTTTAAATTTTTTTTTGGGAAAAAACTAATTACAGTAAAACCTCTATAAATTAATAATGTTGGGACTATGAAAATTTATTAATTTAGAGAGTTATTAATTTATCGATAAATCAATAATTATTAATTTAAAGAGAGATATTTATAATCCATGATTTTTTGAAATTTTTTATATTTAAAATAAAAACTTTACATAAAAATTCATATAATTTATTTTATTAAGGTTATTTAATTGTTTATATATTTTTTACATATTCATCTTACTCTATATATATCATGTAACTAATATGTACCATCATTATAGGATGAAAGCTAATAATCTATTTGACTATTTATAAGCAAGAACAAAATTGTTGCTACTTTGTTATTCACGATGAAGTTAAAAACGAGATAATCATATTTTTAGAAGTATTTAATTATAAGAAAATTATTATCACGTATAAAATTCTTCAACTTGATGAAGATTAAGTTTACAATACCATACATTTAGATTCAATAAGAAAAGTTAGAGATTAGTTCCAACTTTCAAAAATATATATAAAACAATATAGTCAAATTTTACTAAATTATCTTATAAATCTATATATATGTGTATAAGATTTATAATTGTTAATATATACTATTATTGGAACCAAATTTTACATAGGAGTTTTAAAAAAATTATTATCTTATCATTTTATCCAATTTTGCTAATTTTTATATTGGCCCGACTCGGGACCGAGAAAATTTATTAATTTATGGTGATTATTAATTTATAGAGTATTAATTTATGGAGGTTCTACTGTATTTAAATAAAAAGGGTAAATGTGGAAAATATTTTGCAATGTCAAAAAAATGTGTAAATGGGCAAATTTAAAATTTGAAGTCTTTTTAATCCAATTTTCCCATTTTGCAATTTAAAACATATACAGTAGCTAGTCATACTGATAGAACCTTGGCTAGCTTGGACAAAGGAGCTAAGGAACCAAACGAGCAACATGTAGCCGAGGAGCAGCTCGTAGCCGAGGAGGTTCTTAAAGACGCAAATAACGTGCAAATTCCGAGAGGACCTATGACGAGGTCAAGGAAAAGACAACTTAACCAAGCCATCTCTTTGCTTTTGGTTAAGATCACTGGCCAACTTCCTTTGGTTGCTCATCAAACCACGTTGGTTATGATTCGAGCCGAGGAAGGATGATGATGGGAGGTGTGCGGACTTGTACTTTTTTTTCCTCTCTTCGGTTTTTTCCTTTTGGGTTTTCCGAAAGAGGTTTTTAATGAAGCAAGTGTGCACACTATTTCATTGCCCCATTATCATAACTAAGGCTTTTTTGGAAGCCCATTTGATGATTTTCGGCTAGCCCATTTATCCTTAGTAAAATTAGATTTATTTTAATAACTTAGTCAAATAATGGTTTAAATGTGTTCACAAGTGTTCACACTTTAAACCTTTCAAACTTCTCTCTTTATTGTTGTGTTTTTCCGTGTATTTGAGAAGTGTAAGGGGTTGTCCTTTCACTTTCTCCCCCTATATAATGTGGCCGAAATCTTCAATAATAATCATCAACCTTTTTATCAAATTTTTTTCTCTAAAGTTGTTGATCAAACCGTAATTGTCTGTCATATCAATTACAACTCTTTCTTTTCTTAGTGCGTAATATCTAAGTTTAGATCGAGCCTCGTAGTCTAAAAGATCCTTCATATCTTTTGGAAGTACACTTCGATCCATTTGTTCTATCCGTTCATCTCCCATCAAATCGGTTCATCTCCATCATTTCGGATCATCATCATTTTACTTCATTCCGCATCTCTAAAACCCTTCGAAGTGATCATCGGACATAGATCCTTACGAGGAGTCTATCACATACTATTTTTTTTTGTTGAAAATTTGATTGCATATATTTTAATTGGGGAAATTGCCAAATCAAGCCACATTGAAATGGCAAATGTCCCATTAAGATTTTATGAACATAAAAATGTCCCAATATGATTTTGTACTTTCAAAATTCCAATTTAATCCCTAAATTATAATTATTAAAGATTTTCCAATATTTATAAAATTAAAAAAGGAAATATAATATTTTATCAAATCTTTTACTTTGATCGGCAAAAAAATGGAATTTAAAAAAAAAATCAAATCTTTTATTCTAATTATTAAAATTATTAAAAAAAGAATAAAAGGAAAAATAATAACACGATTTCAACTCTTCCTCTTTCTTCTACTCCATCGTCTATTTTCTCCGACCAAATCAAATCGATAAAATCATCTCTTCGCCGGAGGAGTTACCATCTCTGTCATCTCCGGCGAGTATAAACAAGTTAACTCTCTCTTCTCGCTCCATCTCTGTTATCTCCTTCTTCCTCCTCCTTGTTATCTCTGCCGACGCTTAATCTCCGTCTTCTCGTCTGCTACAGAGACACAAAAAGTTGCCGACAAAAATCCTTTCAATTCCAGAGGCTATCTCGTCTCAAGGTAATCCAAATTCCATCGATTTTAGTTTGTACATTAACCTAATTCAGATTTTGATAGTTCCTTCGAATAGTGTAGGGTTTGTTTCTAAACTTATTCTATGCTTGTAAATTGAATACTCCGCTTGGTGGAAGTTTTGCTGTAAGTAATTTACATTGCTCTTTGTTACTGTGATGTTGATTTATCAGGGTTCACACATATGAGCACTAGCAATTCTAACTTGTCCTTTGATGACTTGTTTGATTATACATGGTTTTCAGTAATTCTAAATTTGGATCTGCAGACTATTTTCTTTCTCTGATTTGCCCTCTCTGGATGGCTATTCCGAGTGATAATAATCACCACATGGGTTCTTCTAATTGTTGGTCCTCTTCTCATTGGTGCAGTAGCCAACAGCTTTGTTATCAAGGTATATATAGCTACAGAAAACTCAGACCCTTTGTCCACATTCTTCGATTTAGTATATGAAATGGCATGAAACCGATATTTAATATCTGGGATGACCTGTACACTCAAGTTTCTTGAGCTGGACTTTATTCAAAGCTCTGTTATAACTATTGGTGGTACACATGGAGAATGCCCAGCATGTAAGAGGCAGTTCATAGGATACAAGAGCCAAGTCATCAGATGCGCGGGATGTGGGAACATTGTTTGGCAGCCACAAGGCGACTTCTTCTCAAAAGATGGCAACAACAACAACAAGGGCAACTCCAAAAAGCCATCAAAGTCCCAAATCATTGATGTCGATTTTGAGGAGAAATGATGATCGACCGATATAGAAGGCGAGAATGAAGCAGAGGCTTTCCTGTTTCACTAATGCTAAAGTGAAGATGAAAAAACTTGTGTGTTTTGGGAGCTGAACCATCTGATGTTTTTGTCTATTTTAAGATTACACAAGTATCTGGCGTTTCTTGTTGTGTACATGATAAGGACTTTGTGTAGATGAACAAATGTAGTTTCCAAGGGAACATTATAAGCCTAGAAACTCCCAAAGTATTTTACATCTAGGCAAATCATATTATTACTATAGAACAATTTACATCTTCATTGTCTTTATCATGCTATAATAGTGTGCTATCTTCAAACAACATTTTTTTGCTGTTTAATCTAATAAAACAACCATTTTTTCTATTTGTTTAGGTAATTGAAATAATAAAGTATATTATGTTTAGAAAATAACAATGAACAATAAATACTTTATAGCTCCATTGGTACACCCGTAAATGGTTGCATGCCCATGATTCCCGAGGTCGTGAGTTCGATGCTTAGGTGGGTATATTATTTAAACTTTTTTTAAGTTTTAACAACTTTTAATGGGAAATTATTCATAAAAATATAACTAATTATAAAGTCAAAAATTAATATAAAATACGTTAAATAAATGTAAAGTATTTTGAAACAATCATTTTAGGAAACAAAAATATTCACTCCTTGATTTTAGGAGCTAATAACTAACTTGGTAGAAAGTGGATTCTACGAAATGGTAGATGGTAGTGATAGTGGCAGAACTATTAGTAGAAAAAGCTATCTGCTCGTGGTAGATACTAGTGTAAGTGGTGGAAATAATTCTCTAGGCAGTTGTAGAACATTGGTATATAGCAGAAACATGTTTCTACATTGCGTAGAAACTTATTAATAGCCAGAAACCGTATTCTACTTCTACCACCACCCGTAGAATGAAAAACTAAATTCATTTTGAAAAGAATTTTTCAACTTGAAAAAATTAAAACGTTTATACAACCACTATTCATGACTTGTTTATAATTATCAGATTTTTCAAATATTTAAAAACATTTTATTTGAATTAATTGTAATTACATAAAGGGTAATATGGGGCAAAATTTTCATAGTCCTAAAGGGACATTTTCCAAAAAAAAAGTGGTCTATTTTGACAATTCCCCCATTTTAATTTGGTAAGAGTACTTATATTACATAAGCTCACTCCAGAATATTAAGCCCAATTAAAAAACACAAGTAAAAAACACATAAGATTAGGAACTTAAATGAACCAAGGAATTTGAGTCCCATACCCATCATATAAACATAATTGGCCCAGTGATAGAGAAGCGGAAGCTACGAGAATTAAGAGGACGGAGATTGGCCCTCGAGTGCAAAGGCAGAAGGGAGCAGATGATCTCAATTGTGGTTCTTGGTTCTTGAATTCAACGAGAAAACGAGAACAAGACGGTTCGCGAATACTCTTCGCTGTGCTTTGAAAGTTCTTTATAAGATTAATATCAAAGTTCTAAAAGTGAAGTTTACAAAAGCTCAGAGCAACTCTAAATACTATCGTAAGAGATAAGTATTGAGACTTCTGATCCTAATCAATAAAGATATGCATCTATCTAGAATTAACAAAACACCAACGAATCTAATTAACAAAAGCATGAAAACGTGGAACACAAGTCGAAGCCCAACTTTTGTTGTGAAAGCCCATTAACCGAAGGATGCGCTGCATCAGGTGCTTCCGGGTGAAGAAGGATTCGTCCACGAATCAAGAGCATCGTTCTCCCCATGGTAAGGAGACAAAAACTTCACTTTAAACACATCCGAAGTTTGAAGATGAGGAGGGAGACGAACTTGATAAGCATTGGGATTAATACGTTTGACAACTTCCACATCATGGCGTAGCGTAGGCCAAAAATACGATGTAGTAACAAGTTGAAGAGTTCGATCGCGACCCAATTGCCCTTCGTTATGAATTTTCATAATAATCTTCAACCAGAGACTATAGTCGGGAACACATAATCGAGTACCACGAAACAAAAAGCCTTCATGAACTGAATAGTCAACACTAAGACCCAGCTCCGCATCAGAAAACACACGACCAAAATAAGGATCAATAGCTTACAAATCGGCGAAGATGGCAAAACCAGGGACCGATGTCTGCATAGTGGTGATCAAGCCATCCTGGCGGCTCAAAGCATCAGCTACCCGATTCAATTTGCCGGATTGGTGACGAATCGAAAAAGTAAATTGTTGTAGATATGAAATCCAGGATGCATGACAAGCTGATACCTTTTTGGCAATCAAGATGGTGCAAGACATCCTGATCGGTGAATAATACGAACTCACGGTGCACCAAATAATGTCGCCAATGTTTAAAGGCTTGGATGATAGCATAAAATTCGTCGTCATAGGTGCTATAACGACTGCGTGCACCTGCGATCTTCTCACTAAAATACGCAACATGCCGCCCTAATTGGCTGGGGACAGCGCCGATTCCCATTTTAGACGCATCACAATGAATTTCAAAGGTAACCGAGAAGTCAAGAAGGACCAAGATTGGGGCCATCGTGAGTTTCTCTTTAATGAGGTCAAACGCTACAGCTGCTTCAGAAATCCATGCAAACTTACCATCCTTTATGCAGCTAGTAATCAATGCCAAAATGGCACTAAAGTGGCTCACAAACAGTCTATTAAAAGAAGCCAAACCATGGAAGCCACGAACCTCCGATATTGTAGTTGGAACATGCCATGATTTAATCGCTTCAATTTTTGAAGGATCAACCGAGAGACCTTGATCAGAGACGACATAACCAAGAAAGAGGACCCTTGAAACACCAAATTCACATTTGTGTTTAGCCGTAAAGAGTTGTTCTTGGCGCAACACTAAAATAACACGACGAAGATGCTCAACGTGATCTTCCATGGACGAGCTAAAAATAAGAATGTCATCGAAATAGACGACAACAAACTTACCAATAAATGGTCGCAATGACTGGTTCATGATCCGCATAAAAGTGTTTGGCGCATTGGACAAGCCAAATGGCATAACGAGCCATTCAAAGAGACCTTCTCGAGTTTTGAATGCCATCTTCCATTCATCACCTGGTCGAATTCGGATTTGATGATAACCACTTTTCAAATCAATTTTGGAGAAAATCTTGGCGGCGCCTATTTGATCAAGTAAATCGTTCAACCGCGGAATGCGAAAATGGTAACGAATTGTAATCTTATATATTGATTGCGCGACTATCAACGCATATTCTCCAAGACCCGTCTTTCTTATGTATTAAAAGAGCAGGTATAGCGCACGGGCTAAGACTCTCATGAATGTGTCCTTTCTGTAAGAGATCCTCTACTTGCCGTCGAAGTTACATGTTTCAACGGGCTCATGCGATAATGGGGCCAATTTGGTAGAGACGCACCGGGAACTAAATCGATTTGGTGTTGAATCTCTTGCAAAAGAGGAAGACCCTTGGGTAACTCGGCAGAAAATATGTCTTCAAATTCTTGAAGAACCGGCGACAACAAAGGTGAGGCCAGTGTAGAGAGAATGTGCGACGACGATGCAGGAAACAGAGCAAAGGCAAATCCCTCACTTCGCAATTCAGAGAGTAACTCAGAATACGAGCATAATAAAGTGGAATGATGCCGTGGTGACGGTGTACTGGCCGACTGGTGTGGTGGTGGGGAAGGTGGAGCCGGTAGAGATGTCTCGCAAGATGGGGTAAGGACAATCTGGTGAGTTTCTAATATAAAGCTATATTTTTTTCTAGCGCCATCATGAATAATTTTGCGATCGAATTCCCACGGTCGTTCGAGCAATAGGTGACTGACATTCATCAGAGCGATATCACAATAAGTCTGGTCCCGATAAAAGTGGCCAATGGAGAAAGGTACCAAAGCGCGTTGCGTAATACTGATACTAACATCTTCACTTAACCAACCGAGAGTATACGGTGCAGGATGAATCTCACGAGTCAAACCCAATTTCGCCACTACGTCATCGGAGATAACATTACAACAACTACCCGAATCAATCACAAAGGTGCAAATGCGACCTTTGATAGTGCACGTTGATCGGAAAATATTAGTACGCAACCATTGTTTGTCTTGACGTCGTGGAGTTATACAGGATCTGCGAACAACAAATAAGTGACCTTTGTCACCCGGAGTGATTCGAGTGTCGTCTTCTTGTTCGTTTTCTTGTTTGCCATATGAATCATAAACCGAAATGTTGTCCCCATCGGTTTCATGTATTAGCAAACCGCGCTTTTTTCAATGAGGGCAAGCACTTTGTCGATGTCCTGGTTCGCCGCAAGATAACATTTGAGAGCATTTGGTCGCGTCGAACATCGTAATGATGGATCATCCAAAATTCCTGGAGCACGAGATGTTGTAGTAGACTAATCCATGTCCTTGGAGGTTGGTTGCAGAGTCGATTTCTCTAGAGCCCGAGGTCGTGATGATTGAGAACCCCAATTAGACGATTGGTGTTGTTGTTCAAAGGCAGATGAGCGGCGATGAGCTTCAGCGATAGACGACGGATCAAATTGAGATAAAGCTGTCTAAAGTTGAGGTCGCAAGCCACCAATAAACCGAGAAAGTAGCTTCTCCTTGCTATCGAAAATCTTATTTCGCGTGAGTAGAAGTGAAAACTCCTCAGCATAATCGTCAACGGAACGCGATCCTTGTCGAAGATTTTGCAAACGATTATACATAATCCGTTCGTAATTTTGAGGTAGAAATTGTGAACGTAAGTGCTTTTTGAGTTTTTCCCATGAAAGAATTGGATCTTTACCCGTACGTTGTCTCATGATCTTTAATTGTTTTCACCACGTAGCCGCACGATCCCAAAACTTCATTGCCATAAGAGGAACACGACGATCATCTGGAATATTTTTAAACTCAAAAGTTTCATCGACCGACACCATCCAATCAAGAAGAGCGTCTCCTCGCGGACCACCATGAAACTCAGGAATCTCCACCTAACAACTTGATTCCCAACGGTTCTCGGGATACGTATAACGATCTACAGTATCACGAGGAGCACGACGCTGAAGTACATGTCCTCTTCCCTGCACCGGCTCTGCAAATGGGTTATCCTCATCCTCTGTTTTGTCATCAACAAGCAGAGGTTTGGTGGCTTGGTCACGAGTTATCAAAGCTTCCTTGAGCTCATGGATTGAGCGTTGGATCGTGTTTTGGAAGTGCTCTTGCATCGTGATCAAGGTGGTACGCAATTCGGTCCAATATGATGCAAATGCATCTTTGGTATTGTCTATGGCCCTCTTTGGCGGCATGGTAACGAACAAACGAATTCCCAGGGTTTTCGGCTCTGATACTAACTGATAGAGAAGCGGAAGCTACGAGAATTAAGAGAATTAAGAGATCAAGAGCGAGAGCAGATGATCTCAATTGTGGTTCTTGGTTCTTAAATTCAAAGAGAAATTAAATGAGAACAAGACGGTTCGCGAATACTCTTCGCAGTGCTTTGAAAGCTCTTTATAAGATTAATATCAAAGTTCTAAAAGTGATGTTCATAAAAGCTCAGAACAACTCTAAATACTACCGTAAGAGATAAGCATTGAGGCTTCTAATCCTAATCAATAAAAGATTTGCATCTATCTAGAATAAATGAAACACCAACGAATCTAATCAACAAAAGCATGAAAACGTGCGACACAAGTCGAAGCCCAACTTGTGTTGTCTAGGGACCGATGTCCCACCAACATCCGCCACTAAAATCGGATTAACACAATCCGGAACCAAATCAAACAAATGAAAACCCAACGGAAGCGAAAACGCATAGTTAGCTAACCCGTCCGCAAGACTGTTTTAGTCACACTATTTTTAATTTTTATTATGTTTTATATTTTCCTTCAAAGAAACTTTTTCTTCTTCTTTTGATAACCGGTGGTGATCTGGATTGATCAACTTACAATGTCTTTTTACCTTTTATGATCTGCCTAAATAACTATTGAACATTTTGTATTTTCCATTCAGAGCCGCTTTAAAACAAAGGGTTTTCGAGTCACCCACCTCTTGAGATTTTTTTTGGGTTGCTTCGAGTTCTGAACTAGTACGAGTAAATTTCCAAAAACTTAGTAAAAAAGAAACATATGCAATATCATGTCAAAATACTAAAAGACTCTTTTTTCTCTTGGTTGCAACTTCACAAGTCACAAGAATAATATGTGGGAACTAAATATAATCAGTTACACCAACAGGTAACAGTTGAATCTAGTTGTGCAGATATTTTTGTGGATGCATAGACTCAGACTCAAATTCCAAACTACAACTATTCTACATTTTGAGGTGGAATATAGTAAGGAGTCCAAAATGTACCAACTATACTAATGATTTTGGGACGAGCCAAGTCGACAAAAGCTATTTCGTCAAAATCCAAAATGTAAACATAATTTGGGTTCAAGCCAGGAAAGGAGCTAGCCGGGACACAGAAAAGTTCAGACTTTGAGAGGAAAATGCAGAAAGTGTAAATAGCGTTTCCACATTCGTCTATCATGAACACCTTTAAAGCTTCTGTTTTCATTTTAGCCATACCGTCGTTGATCTCGACGGTCTTCTTGTACCACTTAACCAAGAAAGTTTCACCGGTGGTTCTTGACTCCACCAAGTATTGGGTCGTGCAGCACGAATGCAGAAGCTCCCGCTCCGTCTTTGTCAGTTCGGGCATGTTTTGATATCGCAACTTTTGAATCTTGGGTGAATGCTAGTGTTTTTGGAGATCCCATGACCCGATGAGGTGGCCACCTAAACCAGGAATGCGAAACATGTTATCTTTCTTGGAAAACATGACATGGGAGGAGTAGAAGCAGGGGTTTTGGATTCTAACGTTGATCCACTGTGAGTTGTTTCGAGCTGGTCTGGAAAAGCTGAGCTGAGGACCCAAGAACTTGACAGCCACGACACAGTCCTCATCCTCTGGAGAAGAAGAGGACATTGACACGTTCGTGACAATTTGAGTTTGGCACTGAGACAGAGTCACAAGAGGAGGCAGAGGAATGCGTTTCGGATTAGAATCGGATGCAACCGGGTTTAGATCGTCTTGGAGACGCAAGAGTCCGTCGTCCATCTTCAGAGTAGCAACCCATCCATTGGATGAACCGATGGTTACCACTGCATCATCATAGATATCATTATACAACAACTCGAGAGGGACCTTTTTATCCAAATATTTTTCAATAACTCTATAAAATTTGTTTAAACTCAACTTTATCACTAACCAAAATACTACTAATTGAATCGGTTTGAGTTTTCTGGTATGGTAATGAATTTGGTAAGTATATACTTTTGTCGTCAATGCCGCATATATATATAAGAAATATTGAAATATGTAGATATTTCCACCATGCCAAATTGAAATGTTTTGATTGGTTGATTTAATTAATGTATTCCTTAAGATCATATTTGAATGACACCTAATATTAATATGTTCCTTAAGACTCTCTTTGAATGACACATATGATTTTTAACTTTTATTGTCTCCTCAATTAATATATATATAAGATATTCTGTGAACCTATCAAAGGGAATTAGCCCTAAAAAACCAACACCAACACCAAAAATCATTTAAAAGCGAAAAATCAACACCAAAAATATATTAGAGACACTTAAAAAATTTGCAAGTGAATATTCCTTAAATTTTCACTTTAAATATTTCTTAAAGGATTTATGTTGGTTTTGCTTTAGTTTTTCTCCAAACTTTAGTTTTAAATTAAATATATACGCTAGGATTTTTGGTGTTGATTTTGCTTTAGTTTGTTGGCTTTTGGTGTTTGTTTTTTAGTTATTATTGAACCTATCTTATTTTGCTTCAGTAAACATTTTATATTATTCTACACAAATTATTTTAGTTACACATTTGATTAATTTTTTTTAATAAATTTGTTAATGTATATTTGTTGACTTCTCAATAGACGGTTCAAGAACAAAGCTTTGAAACTATTTATTGTCTACATATTTTGGATCAAAAATCATATTTTTTTATCTACCACATATAATATAATCCCGCGCTTGGAGACACTTAAAGTTCAAAATCTACTAGTATATATATTAATCGAGGAGACACTATGTAACACCCAGTTTTTTTTTTAAGCGGAAATTCCATAACATTAAATAATAAAAAGTCAATCAATAACCAAACAATCAATCCGATTTCGAAAGATAATAAATGCTAGCAACCTAACCGGGTTCACTAGACTTAGACAAAAGCATAAAACAAAGCAATCCTAATCATCCTCCTCCCTAAAGCCATGATCCCGCGGTCACACTTTTCCTTTTCCTTTACCTGCAACACAATTAGGAAAAACGAGTTGCGTAAGTATTACATAAATACTTAGTGAGGACGGGTTAGTAATCTCGAATAAACTCAATCATCAAATAACAATTAATTTAAAAACATTTAAATCAGAAACAGGGGTGTCGATCGACACTCCGATGAGGTGTCGATCGACGCTTGCATTACCTTGGTGTCGATCGATACACCACAAGGTCTCGATCGACACTAGGTTTCTTGTCCGAGACAGAATTGCTCAAACACACAAAAAACACGATTTCTCACATTTTCAATCCGATTCTTACACGAAACAACACACAAACATCACACAATCATCCACAGTTCATACTTAAACATCCTAGACCAATTCCTATTCAACAATTGACAAATCCGAGTCTACAGTCGCGCACTCACCTCGGAAATACGACGAAACGGTGAACGACGAAGAACACGACGAACTGCTGGGGAAAACAGCGACGAATCAGAGATTAACCTCACAGAGAAACACCGAGAAACGCCCTTACTCCTCACAGATTGCACCGAACACAATGAACGGATCACGGAAACACCTCGGATCACACAAATTCTCACGAAAACCCTTCTCTCTCTTTGATCTCTGTGTATTTCTCTACTGAAATACGGCCACGAATACGTATTTATACGGAACCCTAGCTCCATAAACCGGCTTGCCAAACCGACAAATCGATTTTTAAACCAACCGCAGTCCAGACTTGGTGTCGATCGACACCACCCCTTGGTGTCGATCGACACCCCTTACCAGAAATCCATTTCTGGTTTTGGGATGTTACAGTTCTCCCCCACTAAACTGGATTCGTCCTCGAATCCCAAAAATACGTCCACACAGGACCAAACTCTGGCCCGCACCGGCCAATACCACAAGAGATTCTCACAAAATCTCAGAGACACACGAACTAATCCTATGTTTTTACGCACGCTTTCTCAGACATTTATTACGTTAACTAATCCATACTCACCAATATTCTAGGGAAACCACCGTCCCCTCGAGAGAACCACCGTCTCCCCGCACTATAGAGGAAACCACCGTCCCAATATATGCGCTCAGTACTATAAAGGAAACCACCGTCCCAGTATAAGTACACAGGAAAACCACTGTCTCCTGGAGAGAACCACCGTCTCTCAGCATGTATACAGGAAACCACCGTCCCCGATACATACTCTGGAAAACCACCGTCTCCAGATCATGAGTAATACGTAATAACTTCTAAAACGCCTAAAAACATCAGCGACTAGGTCACCTCACGTGGTCTACACTTGATACTCCCACCGAAATATCCATAAAAACACGACCTGCACTGGTCTGCACACACATACTATCAGAACAACACAATCTGATAAAACGGAAATATAAGGAAAAACTCATCCTATAAATCTCCAAGAATGTATATCGTTACAACGAAACAAAAATACAAGAATCAAAATATAACACCGGCACCAAAGGCCAAAAGAAACTAGAACCACAAAGAAAGCTAAGCTCAAATGACGACCTGCTTGTCGAACCACTTCCTGAACTTCAGCTTCATCTTTGCCTCTGGCTCCCAAGCCTCCTCCTGGCAACCGCCACAATCCCATAAAATACGCAATAATGGAATCTTCTTCCGGCGTAATTCCTTGACCCTCCTCTCGAGAATCCTCACAGGAACCGCCAGAACCGTCAAATCAGGCTCCAGATCCGCAGGGATCTCTGGCATTAACTCCTCAGACTCATGTAGGCACTTCCTCAACATCGACACATGGAAGACCTTATGGAATGCCTTCATGATCGGAGGTAACTCAAGCCGATAAGCCACTGGTCCAACACGCTCCACCACCGGGAACGGACCCATAAATCTCGGACTAAGCTTGTTCTCTGCTATGGATCTGTTAGGACCCCTCAACATAGCCATCTTGAGATATACGCGATCTCCCACTGAGAACTCAAGCTCACGTCTACGCTTATCCGCATAACTCCTCTGTCTATCCTGAGCTTCCTTCATGTTCAGCCGAACAATACGAATCTTCTCTGTCGTCTCCAGAACATAAGTAGCCCCATGAATACTGCGCTCCCCCACTTGGGTCCAGCATAAAAGCGTCCTACATGGCCTCCCATACAGAGCCTCAAAAGGAGCCATACCGATACTCGCCTGAAAACTGCTATTATACGCGAACTCCACTAAGCTCAAGTGATCATACCACTGACCACCCCAATCCAGAACACACATCCTCAGCAAAACCTCCATAGTCTGAATAGTCCTCTCTGACTGCCCATCAGTCTGCGGATGATAAGCTGTACTCATATGCACCTGAGTGCCCATCTCTGCCTGAAAGGCTCTCCAGAACTCTGATGCAAACCTGGGATCCCGATCGGAAACAATACTGGCTGGCACTCCATGCGGCCTCACAATCTCTCGCACAAACCTTGTAGCCAACTTAGCCGCTCCATCGGTCTTCTTAATTGGCAAGAAGTGTGCCGACTTGGTCAATCGGTCCACGATTACCCAGATAGCATCATACGTCTGCGACGTAAGTAATCCAACCACGAAATCCATCGTAATCATATCCCACTTCCACTCAGGAATGGGTAAACTCTGCAGCTTGCCACTCGGAACCTTGTGCTCGGCCTTGACCAACGAACACGTGTTACACTTAGACACAAAAGCTGCCACGTCTCTCTTCAATCCGGCCCAGTGATAGTACTGCTTGAGATCATGATACATCTTGGTCGACCCCGGATGAATCGAGAACTTGCTCGCATGAGCCTCACTCAGAATCTCCTGCCTCAAACCCTCATCATGAGGTACACAAACTCGACCGCGAAGAAGAATTGTCCCATTCGAAGAGACTACATACTCAGACCCAACTGCTCGCGACGCATCAATCAAACCCTGATCTCTCTGCTGAGCCACTCTGATCCTACTAAGAAGATCTGCCTGATCCGCTGCCTCTAAGCCCAACGGCTCCTTAGAAATAGCACAAAGACGCAACGTGCTAACCTCGCTCACAAGCGACTCGATACCCTGCTCACTGGCTGAATCGGACCTCCGCCGACTCAAGGCATCTGCTACCTGATTAGCCTTGCCCGGATGATAGGTGATCTCCAGATCATAATCTGCCAACAACTCAACCCAGCGCCTCTGTCTCATATTCAGCAATGGCTGAGTAAAGATATGCTGCAGATTCTTGTGATCCGTGAAAATCTGCACTCACCCTCAGTAGAGATAAGACCTCCAAATCTTCAGAGCGAACACAACTGCTCCCAGCTCTAGATCATGCGTAGGCCGATTACGCTCACTACCCTGCAACTGCCTCGAAGTATAAGCAATTACTCGACCCTCCTGCATCAAAACGCAACCCAGACCAACTCCTGAAGCATCAGTGTACACGGTATAAGGCTTCCCCGGCTCGGGTAATGCCAACACCGGCGTACTAGTCAGCATCTCCTTGAGTCTCGCAAAACTCTCCTCGCACTCCGGCGACCAGACGAAAGGAACACCCTTACCGGTCAGCTTCGTCATCGGCTGCGCCATACTCGCAAAACCCTTGACGAACCACCGATAATAACCTGCTAAGCCCAAGAAACTCCTGATCTCGGTAGCACTGCTCGGTCTAGGTCAATCTCGAATAGCCTCAATCTTAGCCGGATCCACAGATACTCCCTCTGCGGAGACAATGTGGCCAAGAAAACCCATCTCTCGCTGCCAAAAACTGCACTTGCTCAACTTAGCATACAGCTTCTGCTCCCGAAGCTTCTCCAGAACCAACCGCAAATGCGTCCCATGCTCCTCGGAACTCCTCGAGTATACCAGAATATCATCGATAAAAATGATCACAAACACGTCCAAATACTCCTTGAACACGTCGTTCATCAACCGCATAAAAGCCGCATGCGCATTCGTCAACCCAAATGGCATGACCACGAACTCAAAATGCCCATAACGCGTCCTGAATGCCGTCTTGCGAACATCTGCCTCGTCTATCGGAATCTGATGATATCCTGAAGCCAAGTCAATCTTGGAGAACCAGGTAGCACCCCTCAGCTGATCCAGCAACTCATCAATCCTCGGGAGAGGGTACCTGTTCTTCACAGTGACTCGGTTAAGCCCCCGGTAATCGATGCACAACCGAAAACTCCCATCCTTCTTCTTCACAAACAGAACCGGTGCTCCCCACGGCGAAACACTCGGACGAATAAAACCCTTATTCAGAAGATCCTCTAGCTGCTTCTTCAGCTCTGCTAACTCTGCGGGAGCCATCCTGTAAGGAGCCTTAGATATCGGAGCTGTTCCGGGCTCTAACTCAATCGTGAAAGGATCAGACCGGGATGGTGGTAATCCCTTCAACGACCGAAAAGCATCCTCAAACTCCCGAACAACCTGAATATCCTGAAGAGCAACCTCACTACTGGACTCCGCCATCACAATCGTCGCTAAAAACGCCTCGCAACCTCGCTCTATCGCGCTCACCATCGTCGCTAAAAACTGCTCTGCCTGAATAGCCGAGATCACAAGACTACTGGAAGTCGGTCTCATCCCCTGAAACACCAACCTCCCTCCATCGCGCTCGAAGCTCACTCTGCCTCTGAAACAATCTAGATGAACCCGGTAAAACGATAACCAGTCCATCCCGAGAATCACCTCATACAACGCCACTGGACTAATCACCAAGTCCGCCGGCATCGAATGACCCGCGATCTGAACATCCACTGCTCTAGCACAGCCCGAAATAGCCAGGAACCCACCTCCAGCCACTTTGACCATGCCTGCACGCTCACCAGCGCTGCTCCGAATGCCACTGCGTTCGGCACACTCCGGAGTGATATAACAGTGCGATGCTTCAGAATCGAATATCACGTGGGACTCAAAGCCGCCCACTAACAAGGTTCCTGTGATCTGCCCGGCATTGCTGTTCTGGCCGAACTCTGCTGGGGAATACACATGCGGTGCTGGACCAATCTGACCAGCCGGCTGCTGCACTGCCGCAATCTGACCCGAAGGCTGAACTCCAGCTGGCTGAAACGCTGCCACCACTGGATACTGCAACCGGGGACACATCGGCCTAAAATGTCCCGGCTCGCCACACTCGAAGCAAACCTTAGCTCCCCGAGAAGAACCCTTAGGACAGTTCGCCACCCGATGCTCTGCACTACCGCATCCAAAACAACCATGCGTACCGTGGCTACCTGAACTCGCCCTAGAAGGATCATCCCACCTCCTCTTCTGGCCCTGCGCAGGCTTACCGCCCTTGCTGGAACCAGAACCTCGACGATGCTGCTGCTGCTGCGGCTGCTGAGTCCTCGGCTGGACAGAAGGAGCCACAACAGGCTGAACGACAACCGGACCAGACTGCTACCGCATCTGAAGACGGTCTCGAGCCTCCTGAGAGAAATACTTGGCGTTGAACTCAACCAAGAATTCACCCCAAGTCCACACTGCACGCCTAACCTCAATAGCGCGCCACCACAAATGGGCATCACCACTCAGATAGTGGACAACCAACTCGACCTGATACTCGGCAGGACACCTGATCGACCTGAAGTTATGCTCTAACCTCAGACGCCACTCATCAGCCGCCTCTGGACCAACCCTGCCCTCAAAGAACGGCGTGCCAATCCTCTGCATCTGACTCATCATCTCGAAATAAGACGGAGCCTGCGCTGCCACTGCAGCCCTCGGCTGAAAACCAGCCACTGGAAGAACACCCGGAGCCTGCTCAGGAGCCACCGGCGGAAAACGTGCCAACAACTGCGTCAGCAATCCCACGACCTGGTCATCACGACCCGGAGCTGCAGCAGCACCCCCATCAGGGCCCACTAGAACTCCCCTGCCCCTACCGGCACCTGCCAACACACTGGCACTATGCGACTGGGACTCTGATGCGGTTGCCACACTCGGAGTTACACTCTGCGCCGCACTCTCGGCTGACTCAGTAACTAGGCCACGGCCATGGCCCCAGCCTCCACGGCCACCAACTCTGCCACCACGGGCACCAGCTCTACCACGACCTCTAGCTCTGGTATCCATCTCACTGCAACACAGATCAGTAGATAAGTACCCTAGAAGTCACAATCAAACACAACAGACACTTACCGCGGAGTCTCATTAAAGGCCGGAGAGGATGATTTCTAAGACTAACATTGACTAAGCACAAATAATCAATTAAACACATAGTCCCAATTCACCCAATCCTAACAGTCCTAAAACCGTATAGGCTCTGATACCAAAATGTAACACCCAGATTTTTTTTTTAAGCGGAAATTCCATAACATTAAATTCATAAAAAGTCAATCAATAACCAAACAATCAATCCGATTTCGAAAGATAATAAATGCTAGCAACCTAACCGGGTTCACTAGACTTAGACAAAAGCATAAAACAAAGCAATCCTAATCATCCTCCTCCCTAAAGCCATGATCCCGCGGTCACACTTTTCCTTTTCCTTTACCTGCAACACAATTAGGAAAAACGAATTGTGTAAGTATTACATAAATACTTAGTGAGGACGGGTTAGTAATCTCGAATAAACTCAATCATCAAATAACAATTAATTTAAAAACATTTAAATCAGAAACAATGGTGTCGATCGACATTCCTATGAGGTGTCGATTGACGCTTGCATTACCTTGGTGTCGATCGATACACCACAAGGTGTCGATCGACACTAGGTTTCCTGTCCGAGACAGAATTGCTCAAACACACCAAAAACACGATTTCTCACAATTTCAATCCGATTCTTACACGAAACAACACACAAACATCACACAATCATCCACAGTTCACACTTAAACATCCTAGACCAATTCCTATTCAACAATTGACAAATCCGAGTCTACAGTCACGCACTCACCTCGGAAATACGACGAAACGGTGAACGACGAAGAACACGACGAACTGCTGGGGAAAACAGCGACAAATCAGAGATGAACCTCACAGAGAAACACCGAGAAACGCCCTTACTCCTCACGGATTGAACCGAACACAATGAACGGATCACGAAAACACCTCGGATCACACAGATTCTCACGAAAACCCTTCTCTCTCTTTCATCTCTGTGTATTTCTCTACTGAAATACGGCCACGAATACGTATATATACGGAACCCTAGCTCCTTAAACCGGCTCGCCAAACCGACAAATCGATTTTTAAACCAACCGCAGTCCAGACTTGGTGTCGATCGACACCACCCCTTGGTGTCGATCGACACCCCTTACCAGAAATCCATTTCTTGTTTTGGGATGTTACACACTAAAAGTTCAAAATCCTAGGTGTTGTTCAAAGAGAGTCTTAAGGAACATACTAATCCTAAGTGTCATTCAAAGAAGGTTTTAAAGAACACATTAATTAAACCAACCAATCAAAATATTTCAATTTGCCATGGTAGCAATCTCTACATATTTTTAATATATTTAATATGGGGCATTAATGAAAAAAATATATACTAACCAAATCATTACCATACCCGAAAACTCAAACCTATTTAATTAGTAGTATTTTGGTAATGACAAAGTTGGGTTTAAAAGCATTTTATTGATTTTGAAAAGTATTTGTTTTTGTAAATATAAGATGTGGATCACTCGATCACATTCTTTGTCATATATTATAAGATAATATTTTTTTTTTTTTTTGTTATTGTAAATCAATTCTTTTTACTTTTATTTTTGATATACACTTAAAACGTAAGACTTATTATTAAGACACTCAAAATTCGAAAAACCAAATGAATAATTTTTGAAGTGGACATGATTATTTATCTAATATTTTTGTATGTATGATTCAAAACAATCTATTTTTACTATACAATAACTGAAATTTATTTCTCACGCATGACGTGAGTCAAAATCTAGTCAAGAGATTAAAAGAAGAAAAAGCTCTACTTAATGAATTGGTAATGAATGGCCAAAATCCCTCCATTCATACAAATGAATGGTCTTGCCTTGCCCACCAAGATATTTAAAACCAAAAACTGTATTTTTCTTTTTCTTTTTCTTAATGTTTCAAATTGGCATTGGGGATTCTTCGATGTTAAGGTCAGTGATGCATGTTTAATTAATCGGAAATATTAACGCTACCTTAACAATGTACAGTAAAACCTCTATAAATTAATACTCGATAAATTAATAATCACTATAAATTAATAAATTTTTCCGGTCCCGAGTCGGCCCAATGTAAAAATTAGCGAAATTCGATAAGATAATAAGATAATAATTATTTTTGAAAATCTTATGTAAAATATGGTCCCAACAACATCATAAATTAATAATTATAAATCATAAATATTATATATATGACTAAAACGACTTAGTAATACATGACTCCAATATTATTATTTTTTTTCTTAAAGTTGGAATTACGTTGAAGCTTAACTCTATTTTTTTTTTATTGCATCAACTATTTATTGTGATGTCTTCTCAAGTGTGTTTGAGATTGTACCTCTTGACTAATTTTTAGATTAAAATTTTCTTCAAACTACATTTGCAAATCTTTTCGGATGCATGATATACAATTTCTTTTGTACTCACATAACTTTTTGGGCATCTAATCTGTCATTATTGATTTCGTAATAAATCTTAGTTGGGAAGCCATTGCAAATTATAGTGTTGAAACAATCATAGAATATTAAACATGAAGAATGCTTAATCAAAAACCTAAGAAGAATATTGAAACAACGAAAATTTCGTACATACAAGTGAAAATATCATTTAGTAAAAGAAAAATTGATATAAAATATGTAAACAACAAAACATTTTGAATATTTAAGTTAAATATGATTTACTAGAATATGAACTTAAGAGAAAATTTCCATTTAATTTTTTTTTTTTTGTTAAGATTAGAAACTAAAAAGGTATCTCTATAAATAAATAATTATTAATTTATCGATTAATTAATATCTTTCTTAATTAATAAATTTTTAAAATCCCAACATTATTAATTTATAGAGGTTTTACTGTAGTTTGTGTTGTTCATTCCTTCACCGCTAGATATATGGTTTGAGTTTACTTTTGTTAGATATATATATATATATATATATATATATCTTATTATATAAAGTTTGATGTGTCAAACATAATAATTAACATGATCGTGATACGTGTTAAGTTGATTTTCTAGATTTTGACATGTGTCAATATTATTTTTGTATAATTGTATTTATCAAATAGAGTATAAAAATCTACATATTTTAATTTTCTCCCACAATTAAGTTTTATTTAATAATTAATTAAAATAAGTAGTTGATAAATTCTGAAATTTGTCTTTATTAGTCGATTAAATACATTGCGAATTAGTTAATCATATTTTTCTTTTATTCTTTTACGTGTTACTAACATAAATTAGAATTTAAAATTAATCAATATATGTGTAAAATAAGTCTGAGTCCGAATAGATTTGGGTTTTTCATATTAAAAGTCTTTAAGGATTATTATATTTTGTTTGTATATAATTAGTTTTATGCTCTCTCAGTTTTCTTACTAAATAATTTTAACCTTTAGTAATTTTTTCCACAAATTATATCTCAGGTTTTCAATATCATAAAAAAATGATTACTCAACCCAATAAAAACATTAATTACTTAACATTAGACCAGTCAAATACAAAAACATTTTTTATCGTCGTACTATAGTACGTCTAATCAGAAAGTGGGAAGCGAAAAAATTGAAGAAAAATAATGAACTTATAGGATGGATTTTCTATTACTTGATAAAAAAGTTGATGTATTTGTATTTTACATCAATAAAAGTCTTAAGATATTATTGATTAATGTCTAACTATAGTTTAATTTTATTTTAACACATAAAAATACTATTCAAGATTATTTGCATCATTCGCTTCTTGAAAAATTTGCAACACTTTCCCACAAGTGTACATGCAATCATAGGAAAAAACTTATTTCTTCAAGGTTAACATTAAAAAAAAAAAAAGGGATTTTGAGTCATCGTATCAAAATTTCAGTGTTCTAAATATTCTGGACCATTTAAAGGTAAGATATATAAAATTTTGATGCCACTATATTTCCAAATCATTTTAAGAAACAACTTAATCTTTCTACTACACGACCACAATATATTGTTGGGAATGTCCTGAAATCACACTTGTATACACTCTAGTGATAGTTGTACTGTCGAGATTAGACATTCATATGATACTAGGTGGTCATGACGTTTTGCTAGAAGCCGCTAATGATCTATGAGTTATGAACTCATTACTAGTATTATATGATCCTACAGGGTCACACACCTAAGCAAACTGGATTTACTTTATGTGGGAATGATCATTAATGTAATGATCAAATGATGTGTATTGGATACACATAAGAATTGTGTTTTAAAGGATGTGTCGATCGACACAACTATTGTGTGTCGATCGACACGGGCTATTAAACATGAATATTGATTTCGGTTTAATGGCTTAATTAATTCTGAATCGGTTCAGGGATTAATTAGGTTTTCTCCAGGGCCTATATATATGATATGAGGCACGACCTGGAGAAGGAGATTGGTAGTCCATAGCCGCCTCTGAAACGCAGGGATTCCCTAAGAGATCCGATTCCAGGCACTAGCACCCCTGCGGATTCTAGTTTGTGTGCGTGTGGACTATCAGTAGAGGCTCAACACTTGGGGAGCTTACTGATCTCAATTACCTGTTCATCTTCCGCTGCTAATCTCCAGGTATATTCGAGATTTGTTCTATTAGATTCATTGTTTACAAACCCTAGATCCTAGGCAAAGGAATTGATCGTTAGGTTGTTTAATAGAGATTAAACCGGTAAATCCTGTGTGAATTCCAACAGTGGTATCAGAGCCTTAGGGTTTAACATGTAATCTGCTAGAACGTATTTGAATTAGAGAATTCAGTTTGATAGATCAGTTTTCTATCAAAATAGTTTGTTAAAATTGATCAGAGCTGATCGTGTCGATCGACACAATGGTTGTGTCGATCGACACGACTTTGCTAAAGTTTTAGGGTTTTCGATCGTAAGATCAAAGTTCCAGAAACCCAAGTGTCGATCGACATAAATGGTTGTGTCGATCGACACGACCTTGCGATTGATGAACCGATTATCACGCTTGGTTTAAAGATCGATTAAACCGGCAAATTTGGGTTTGTTGAGGTTTGGTTGGCGTCGATCGACACCGACCGGTTATCGACCCGGTTCAATTAGATTGACCGGTTATCGATCCGGTTCAATTAGATTAATCGGTTATCGAAAATTGAATTTGGCTTAGTCTATGTCGATCGACACAAATGTTGTGTCGATCGACACTGACCGGTTATTGAATTGGTTCTGTTGGTTATCGAAATCGGTTCAATTGGATTGATCGGTTTTTGAAGAACTGTGACAGAGAGGTAATTGTCGATCGACACTAAGGTAGTGTCGATCGACAGCCTACTAAGATTATGGTTAGTGAACCTAAAATCTAATAACCGAACCAGATTTAATAAGATTAGGTTCCTAAATGCATATATGATATGTATTAAGGATTGAAAGTTCAATTCCTCAACTTAATATCAAGTGTTCTGGATGTCTTTCCGATCTTGTCAGCTGTCAAGACTTGTTTCATTGCGTGATGGGCTTACAGTGCAAGGTGTCCGCAGTTACATGAGTAAGGCAGTAAGTAATTGTGTTGATGGGCTTGCAGTGTCGATGTGCGTCGTCTGATGAGGGATACCATGAACTCGGATTTGCAGAGGCAATTTGAGAACATGGAATCGCCTATCGAGATAGTCACTAGCCTGAAAGCTATATTTCAGGAGCAGACTCGAAATGAGAGATACCAGACGGTTAAATCTCTATTTGAGTGCAAGCTACCAAAGGATGTTCCAGTAAGTCCTCATGTCATGAAGATGATAGGTTATATTGATAACCTGAGGAGACTGGATTGTCCTATTAGCCAAGAGTTGGCTACTGACATCATTCTGAAGTCACTGCCGTTGAGCTATGACAAGTTCATCAAGTACTACATCAAGAATGTCTTGACGAAGACGTTGACTGAACTGCATGACATGCTCAAGGCAGCTGAGATCAATATCAAGAAGGGCAAAAGGTTTGTGAAACCTGGTAAAGACAAGGGTGAGAGAAAGGCCGTCCAGATTGTGAATCAGGATAAGCCTGAGTTTCTCACCAAACCCAAGTCTGGCCCATCTGATGATGATACTTGCAGCTACTGTGGGGAGCCTAGGCATTGGAGGAGAAAATGCAAGAAATACATGGAAGATTTTATGGAAATAATGGAGATGTATAAGACTTCTTCAGGTATTTATGTTATTTCAAGTTCTATCTTATGGGTATTAGATACCGGTTGTGGTGCTCATATTTATTGAAATATGCAGGGCCTGAGCAACAGGAGAACGTTGAAGAAGGGATAAGTGGAGATACTCGACAGGAATGAAGCAAGAGTTGCTGCATTAGCTGTAGGAAGTTTCCATTTGTAGTCGCCTTCAGGCATGGTTTTAGAAACTAAATAATTGCTATTATGTACCTGCTATGAGTAGAAATGTCATTTCATTTTCTTGAGTGATTTTGAATGATTTTATTTTGATAAAAGACAAATGTTGCTCTTTTGATCTTAATGATATATTCTATGGTAGCACCCTATTAGAGAATGAGTTTTATGTCTTAAACCAATTTATGCCTCTATATAACATAAATACCAAACTGTTCGAGTAAAATGACTAAGAACCCAATTTTCTCTAGCATTGTCGTTTTGGGCTTCAGCAGATTCAAAAGTTCCATAGTGATGGGATTTTGGGCTCATTTGATTATGAATCATGTGAGAAATGTGAATCCTACTTACTGGGCAAAATGACAATGGGCCCTTTATCAAACCAAAGGAAAGGACCAATGACTTATTGGGCTTTATACATACAGATGTGTGCGGCCCGATGAGCACAAGTGCTAAAGGAAACTTTCAGTACCTCATTACCTCTACTGATGAATTCAGTAAGTATGGATATGTCCATATAATGAGACACAAGTCGGAATCCTTTGAAAGGTTCAAGGAGTTCCAGAATGAAGTACCGAATTAAATGGGCAAAAGTATTAGAGCTCTTCGATTAGATCGCAGAGGAGAATACTTAAGTCAAAAGTTAAGTGATCATCTGAGAGAGTGTGGAATTGTTTCACAGCTCACTCCTCCTGGAACGCCCCTTTGGAATGGGTTTTCCAAGAGGTGGAATCGGACCTTATTGGATAAAATTCGATCAATGATGAGTCACACAGATCTTCCATAATTCTTTTAGGAATACGCTCTAGAAATGTCTGAGTTTACACTTAATAGGGTTCCAACAAAATCAATTGCAAAGACACCACATGAGATGTGGATTGGAAATGTTCCAAGTTTGTCTTTACTAAAATTTGGGGTTGTGAGGCTTGTGTAAAATGTTTAACAAGCTCGCACCCAAATCCGATAAGTGTTACTTCGTAGGTTTTCCTTAGGAAACCAAGGCTTACTACTTCTACAACCGTTCTGAGAACAAAATGTTTGTTACTAAGAACTATGTTTTCTTGAGAGAGATTGTATTTCCAAGAAGAACAATGGGAGTGAAGTACAACTCGAAGATGTTCGAGAATCACAGGAGACTACTCAACCTGTTAAGGAAGAGCAGTAGCTGGATCTGCAAAGAGTTGTAGAACCTACACATGTGGAGCCTGAAGTTCGCAGATCCGAAAGGATTCGTAACGATCACGAGAGATATGGATTTCTTGTGACCGATTGTCATGACTTGTTGATCATTGACAATGACGAGCCTGCGAATTTAGAAGAAGCAATGTTGGGCCCAGACTCCGAAAAGTGGCTTGGAGCCGCTGGATCCAAAATGGGAATATCCAGATATTCAAAGCTAAGTTGGTGGCTAAAGGTCTCAAGCAAGTTCATGGTATGACTATAAAGAGACCTATTCCCCTGTTACTATGCTTAAATCCATTCGGATTATCCTAGTAACTGCCATTTATCATGGTGATGAGATTTGGCAGATGGATGTGAAAACAGTTTTTCTTGATGGAATTCTGGAAGAGGATGTGTACGTGACACAACATGAGGTTTCACAGATCCTAATAATGCTGGGAAAGGAATGCAAGCTTCATCGATCCATTTATGGATTGAAGCGGGCATCACGGAGTTGAAACCTTCGTTTTGATGAAGCTGTCAACAGGTTTGACTTCATCAGGAACGAAGAGGAACCTTATGTTTACAAGAAGGCTAGTGGGAGTGTAGTTGCATTTCTCGTTGTGTATGTAGATGACATACTTCTTCTCGGAAATGACGTTCCGTTGCTTCAGTCTTTAGAGACTTGGCTCGGAAGTTGTTTTTTTAATGAAAGACATGGGAGTAGCCGCGTGCATTCTTGGAATAAGAATCTATAGAGATAGATTGGGTAGGCTTATTGGATCGTGTCAAGATGCTTATGGTGATAAGGTCTTGTACAGGTTCAATATGCATGATTCCAAGAAAGGCCTCATACCAATGTCTCATGGCATTAATCTTGCAAGATGCAATGTCTCTTGACACTGGCTGAGCAAGAACATTTAAGTAGGATTCCCAGGCTTATGCAGTGGAATCTATCATGAATGCCATGACCTGCACTCGTCCAGATATTGATGTGTTTTAAGCAAGACGAGTAGATACCAATATGATCCATGTGAAAGTCACTGGACAGTTACCAAGAATATTCTCAAGTATTTGAGAAATACTAAGGATAAGAGCTTGGTAAACTAAGGAAGTAATGATTTTGTTGAGAATGGTTAGACGGACAAAGACGATTTTCGGTAGGAATCTGGTTATGTCTTGTGTATATATGGCGATGCAGTTTGTTGGAAAGGGTTCCAAGCAGAGCACCGCAACCTCTCCCACGACCCAAGCATGAGTTCACCCTCCTGCTGTAGGTATTGGATATATTAAGATGTGATCTTGATTCTAGTGGGAGTTGTAAAGGATTTAGTTATGTTATGATGTTCATGTAGACATTTTTTGGGTATGTCATAATGAAATTGTTTCATGTATTATTTGATTATTGGATAATTGAATAATAGTCCCAAAGTAATTTATGGCATTCTTATAGGTCATCAAGTTGAGGACTTGATCATGAAACCCTATAAATGATAAATGACATAGATTATATTTGTCCCTGGTCAAGGTTGTTAAAGTGGGACACTGACAACCGCGTGAGACTAGTATGTGAGGTGGCTGATGACTAAGTTTCATGGAGTCATTAATAAGAGTATTAAAATCAATCACATAGATATATGTTAGAGAACATATGTTCGGACATGACCCGCTAATGAGAACTCTACAAGATAGTTATATAAGTGTCATAATAGGTTTTCATTACAACTATAGAGTATAGTCCTTAGACCTGAGTTCATCATGATTTCTTGCATATGAATTGGTCCGCTTTAACTTTGTCAAACGTTATCCGTAACAGGTGACTATAAAGGCATTGATTGGGCGTATCATGAAGTGTGTGAAGGAACAGGGATGGAACAAGATGGGATTTGTCCCTCCTATATAACAGGAGATAAATATCTCAGGAGATGAAGGGATTATGGGAATAGTTGATTCCAGTACAAGTGGGAGATTGTTTGGAATGTCCTGAAATCACACTTGTATTCACTCTAGTGATAGTTGTACTGTCGAGATTAGACATTCATATGATACTAGGTGATCATGACGTTTTGCTAAAGCCGCTAATGATCTATGAGTTATGAACTCATTACTAGTATTATATGGTCCTACAGGGTCACACACGTAAGCAAACTGGATTTACTTTATGTGGGAATGATCATTAATGTAATGATCAAATGATGTGTATTGGATACACATAAGAATTGTGTTTTAAAGGATGTGTCGATCGACACGGGCTATTAAACCTGAATATTGATTTCGGTTTAATGACTTAATTAATTCTGAATCGGTTCAGGGATTAATTAGGTTTTCTCCAGGGCCTATATATATGATATGAGGCACGACCTGGAGAAGGAGATTGATAGTCCATAGCCGCCTCTGAAATGCAGGGATTCCCTAAGAGATCCGATTCCAGGCACTAGCACCCCTGCGGATTCGAAATTTCGACGAATTTTTTTTTTTTTTCAAATCCGTCATAATTCCGTCGGACATCCGTCAGAAATTCCGACGGAACTCAATTTCTGACGAGTTAGAAACGACGGACCAAAACCGTCGGAATCCGGTCGGAAAGGGGCGTTTCCGACGGATTTCCGACGGTTTTGGCCGTCGGAAATTGCCCTGTTTTCTTGTAGTGAAAGACTCAATTCCAAACTACTACTTGTATATATTTTGAGGCGGAATATGGTAAGGCGCGTAGAATGTACTGATCTCACTAATGCTGTTGACATGATAGTCCAAACTTGCCAGATCGAAATGTGTGGCTTCATCGAAATCTAAGATGTAAACATAGTTAGCGCGCATGCCAGGAAAGGACCTAGCAGAGACACAGAACGGTTCAGACTTTGAGAGAAAAATGCAAAGATCTCCTATGTCTTGCGTGTAAACCGCGTTCCCTTCTTCATTTACCTTGAAGACCATTAAAGCTTTTGTTTTCATTTTAGCAACACCCTTGGTGATCTCGGCGGCCTTCTTGTACCACTTAATCAAGAAAGTTTCACCAGTGGATTGTGACTCTACCAAGTGTTCGCTCGTGCAACACAAATCTAGAAGCTTCCATGTGGCCTTGTTCAGCTCGGGAAGGTCTTTATAAATCACAACCAGGGGCGGACCCACGTTATAATTCTTGTGGCACGTGCCCCATGTTAAATTTAAAATAAAAGCAGCTTATAGATATGCAAATTCATTGAGCTGGCTCAATTGGTGGACGTAATTAATTTTGGCTTCGAGTATTAGGGTTCAATTCCAGCTAACGACCGTATTCGCTTTCGTTTATTCCTATCAAATCAAAACTGTCTTTATTCTCTCTTGTAGAGGTAACTTCTCGATTGTTCTTCTTTTCTTTTTCCTCTCACGTTTTCTAACTATAACATATACATTTCTTAATTTTTTTGTCAATATTTATATATAAAAAATGAATCTATTATTTGCAATATACAATTTTATGTAAAATGAATAAACATCTAAACGAAAATATCTATTTTTATAATTTGATTCAAATTTTTTTATTACAAAAGTCTAAGGGTTAATTGGTTGAATAACCATAAAAAAAAGTTTAAAACTCACAAACCAACCAAAATAGACCTATGTGGCAAAATTTCAACACTTGGATTTAGGGGTTATGGTTAGGTTTTGAGTTTTACTTTTTTGATGGCTATTGAACCAATTACCCCTCTCAATATATCACATAATTTTATTTTATATGCATAATACATTTTATTAATCAAATTATATTTATAATCATATTGTGCTCATATAGAATTGTTGTCTAGATCCGCCGCTGAACACAACCTATGCAACTTGGGATTCTTGCTGTGTTTTCTGAGATCCCATGATCCGATGAGGTGGCCACCAGAACCGGGAATGCGAAACATGTCATCTTTATTGAAAAACATGACATGGGAGGAGTAGAAGCAGGGGTTTTCGATTCTTACGTTGGTCCACTCGGAGTTGCTCTGAGCAGGTCTGCAAAAGCTGAGTTGAGGTCCCAAGAACTTGACAACCACGACATAGTCTTCATCCTCAGGGAAAGAAGAGGACATTGACACGTTGGTGACGATACGGGTTTGGCAACGAGGCAGAGTTACAAGAGGAGGCAACGTGATGCGTTTTGGATCTTTATCCGATGCAACGGGTTCAGATCGTCTTGGAGACGCATAATTCAGGATCTAACATAACATAAATTATATTTAGGTAAATAACATGCATCTTATCTAGAATGACTATTTTGCCCTTATTTTATTTTTGAGTTACAATAGTCAACTATGTTTTGATATGATAATTGGTTATTCACAGATTGGATAGCTGACTATGCATGCATAAGTAATCAACTATAATCATAGTGAATTAATAAAAAATAAACTATATTATAACTAGAATAACAAGCACTCGTTTACATAGAGAATGTGTTACATAGTCAACTATAATTGTTGGTTATTCGCAGATAAATGTTAAAAATAAACGAATAGCTGACTATGCATGCATAAATAGTCAACTATAATCATTGCGAATTAAGCACAAAGTAAACTATATTATAACTTAAATAAGAAACACTCATTTACATAGACAATGTTTTACATAGTCAACTATTTTAATTAACATATAGTCAACTATTTTAATTAACATAATAGTCAACTACCTATAACTAATAAGATCATTAAGGGTATTTTAGTCATTTTTATTTAATGGGTGTTATACAACTTTCAATTAGGGCATGTTATACACCTAATTAAAGACCCCCAACCTATTATACACCTAATTAACCCAATATATGGTGAGTGTTGACAAAAAGAAAAAAAAGTTAATTTTCTATATTGATGTTTTCTGTAATTTGTTATGTGTTAATCACAAATATTTAAAATATTTTTTCTGTAAAATTTGATTAAAACATTTTGCAAATTTTATTGTAATATATATTACATTATAGAACACTAGAATAAGACCCTCGCAATGCGAGGATTATTTGATTTATAGTAAATAGTTATGTTTAAAGAATGTTTGGAGGAGAAGTATATTATATTCTTAATTGAAACCCCAAATTAGATAATGTAGTGATTAACGTTATATGTTCATGTGTAATTTGAAAAAATATAGTCTCATATCTCATATGATTTGAAGAATTTGGAAATTAATAAAGTATATACGCATGATATATGTAAATAAGGTTTGAATCATTAAACTATTTTATATAATAGCTAAATCATTTTTAATTTTTTTTTTTTGGGTCACAAACTAAATCATTTTTAGGTTTTGGCGATCTTTTTTATGATATTTTGTGTGACACCCTAGTTTCAGGGCATATATGGTATATGTGGTATATGCAGAGATGCTTAAAAAAATTGATTTGACTACCTATATCACCAAAGTGCACTTATCTTTTCGGACACATGTCTTGAGAGAACTCTAGAGTTAAGCGTGCTTGAGCTGGAGTAGTTTCAGGATGGGTGACCTACTGTGAAATCATTTCCAGTACCATATGAGTGAGGTCAAAACACGGGAAAAGATCGCGTGGTGATTTGCAGGGTCAGTAAACATGACTTCTGAGCTTCCCGGACTAACATACCGACCGTCAGACATGGTGGGCCCACGGTCCTTAGAGTGGACGGGGGGACCATGGGATGGGCGGTCAGGGCGTTACATTAAACTTTACACATGAAAAAAATTCTACTAACCAAATTTTTTTATTTTCGCTTATTCTTCTTGATATAGTTCTCCGTTTATCAATGATCTATTATTTTGTGTTCTCCATATATATATATATATATACATATGTTAAACCTCTGCTTACATATAATGATAGAAACATGGTCGATTCTATTTTTAATTACATATATAATTTGAAGAATTTGGAAATTAATAAAGTATATACGCTTAATATATGTAATTATGGTTTAAATCATTAAACTATTTGGTATAATGACTAAATCATTTTTACATGTTTAGAAGATCCTTCTTTGATGGTATTTCGTAAACTTTACACATGAAAAAAATACCACTAACCTTTTTTTTTTTTTGCTTGTTCTTCTTAGTATAGTTCTCTTTTTATCCATTGTCAATTATTTTGTGTTCCTCATAAATATACATATGTTAAACCTCTGCCTATATATAACAATAGAAACATGGTTGTATCTATTTTTAATTACATAATTTTTGTTTTATGTTAAATTTCTCTTTATTAATTATTTTCAACTAAATATTTTATATATCTATTCTTATAGAGGTTTTGTGCAATTTGTAAAATTACATTATGTTTTTTTTGATAATTAACAGTTTTGATTTTGAAAAAATTACATATTTAAATAATTGACATGTGTTATAATCTAATCGACTACTTAACACGTGTCGCGATCTCGTGAGTTAGAATTATGCTCACTCTCGTTTATATAATAAGATTAATTTTTAATATTTTATTTCTCCTATAGTTAAAAAAAAAACAATAGGCACGACTCTGTGTGGTACATAAAAAATAAAAAGATATATTATGTTGCAGCCTCTTACTTTTGATTAGGCCTGGGCATATTTACCGAAACCGAAACCAACCCGAAAAAACCGGGTTCGGTTCGGTTTCGGTTTAGGGTTAAAAATCCGAATGGTTTCCATAGGTATCGGGTATCGGGTTCAGGTTTAACCGAAATATCCGCGGTTTCCCGAATGACCCGAAAATTCATAACACCTAATATTCCTAAAGTAGCACCTATGTCCTTTCAAGTTTTGTTTCAATTGATTTCTGGTTTTGGTGTAATTTTGATTTCAATTAGGGTTTTCTTTCAAGTTTGTCTCAATTGATTTCTGGTTTTATTGTAATTTGTATATGATTTTCGGTTATTTCGGGTCAATTTCGGGTATTTGAGGTTAATTTTGGGTGTTACGGTTGCAAAAACCCGAAATAAACCGAATCCGGATAAATCCGAATTATTTCGGTTTTTAGCACAAATCCAAAAACCAATCCGAACCCGACACTATCCGAACCGAATTTTTATAAAATCCGAATTGTTTTTATATTCATAAACCCGAAAACCGAATTACCCAAACCGAAAACCGATTGGTGAACCGAATGCCCAGGCCTACTTTTGATGATCCTCGGTTCTCAAGTTTCATAGGAATAAGGAAGTATTCCGCGTCAAATGAAAAATCACCATTCTCATGATGGTACTCCTTCGTGTTAAGGGCATGGTTGAACATTTAACACGATGTGCAATATGGAGTACTGTTTGAAGAATTATGGCAATAAACTTCAAAGAAAGATGTATGAATATCATTCAATTCTCCACCATCAAGTAGAAAATCTTTACTCTCTTGGTTTCCTCCGCTAATTTTTTTAATATATAGTTTTAGTAGTACGAATTGAATCCTCTGTTCTTGTTTCTAGAACACTTTGCTTTGAGTAAAAATAAAAGAAAAAAAGGAACACTCTGTTTGGGTTTAGAGGTGAGAAAGTAGATATCAAACATGGTAAAGAGAGAGGAGAGGAAAAATCCGAACACGAAGAAGCTATCATAATTTTCAGTCGTCAAAGGGAAAACTACTTTTCATCATCTTTTAGATCCACCAAAAATGGATGATATTTTAATTGTATTTCTATTCCGATCAAACTAGCTCTTCTTTTTTCAATAAATTTGTTTCATATGCAGTTTTGTTTAGACCAAATCAACATAAATTAAGGCAACGATCAAATCACAATACGTACGAGTCTTAACTCTTAACGAAGCCAATCGATAGTCTATATGGACAAACATGCAACGACGAAACAAAAGGGTTCGAGTTTTGATGGCTCCAAGTTGTTTAGTGCTTCTCGGATTCAACGAAACCGACATTTTGTAATCTATTTAACTGGCGGCCCAATTCAAGTCTGCTCAGAAATCAAGCTCAGAAAACTAAGGTTCATTAAAAGTCCAGCCGACCTAGCGACCGCCGTGGAAATGGAAAACCTAGAAGAATAATGAAAACTTCCTAATTAGTAGGCCTAGGCCCAAACCAATCTAATTGTGTTTTCAACATTAGAAGCTTTCAACTCTCCAAAGAACATTACAAATCTAATTGTGAGAATCCAGCTCCCACAACTTATTTGGTGTAACTTATCATTCGACGAAAGCTCTAAGGAAGAAGTTTGGGTATGGATCTAGCCCAAACAATATGTAGGGTTACATGGGCCAAACCATACCACATGTAACATACTCCATTGCTCAAAGTAATTTGGTCTGGAGCTGTTGGGGTCATCCCGATTGAGATCATCAAGAAAATGACCAAGTATCGGAAATGGGTAGAAGTGAGCTCCTATTCCAGCCTACTGCCGAAGTGAGCTCCCATTTCAGTTCACTCCCGAAGTCAGCTCCGTGTCAGCTCAAAAAGTTTGTAGTGGGAGGTGACATGATGGAGTTCTTCACGACAAGACGAGCTCGGCCGAGTTCAAAGAAATTGAATTAGGCCTAGGTGACAACATCTCAAGTTCAGCTCCATAACAGGGAGGTGACGTGATCAAGCTTATTGCGACGAAGCCTATGACGGTCGCCGACTACTCTAAAAAGAAATTCCAAAAAATACTAAATATCTTTTATCTTTCTAGATGTTGACCTAGCCAAGTTAGATTTGTATAAATATACTTGCGTATCTTCCAAAAAGAAGATCCACAATTTTTATACTTAGCATAAATAATAAAGCTTTCTTAACATCAATCAAACCTAGTTCTCATACGTTTCATGATTCATACTCAAAGATCTCAACTTTCCCTAAAACCCTTATAAATTCAATTGTGCGAGTTTTGATTCTCACAATTTTACAAGAAAGAATCACGGTACGCACAATCCAACAAAGATGGCTGAGGACAACCAGCTAACAGATAATTAGTCCAGAGACAAGGACACAAGCGTAGGCAACACTAGCGTCAACACGACGAATATTAGAGAGAATCTATAGCAGTTGTTCCCGCAAAAGTAACCCTAGAGTTCTTGACCCAAATTAAGTTAGTGCTAGATAGCCTTCTAAAAAATCAACATAGCAGGAGAAGGTCAACAACGACTTGTGCATCTTAGCGATGGAGAAGCTTAGGCCTAGATCTTGACAGGCCATATGCGAAACGACTCAACTCTATAGCCCTACCTCTACTTCAGCCAACCAAGCGACTGACGAGCAGGTTCCAGCTGCGCGTGAGGTGATAACACAACTTGATGTAGTGACGACTACGACATCTGATCCTCAAAATTTTAAATTCAGACGAAACTTAGATGCCGACCTTGCTAATAAAAATATGATCCAAGTTGAACGGAGCAACGAGGATCTCGAATGTGAACTTGATTTCGCCGATGAGGAAGAAAATCTTTTTTTGGTGGAGCGATAACAACTAGAGGAAGAGCGCAAAGCACTTGTTGAAGCTCAAAAAGAAGAGATGGCAAAAAATACGAGTTGATATAAAGCGAACATCATCAGAGATAATGCCTTTCACTCAGAGATCCACAAGCCAACCAACCGAGCTCCGAAACTCGACCAAGTACTCGAGGAGTATAAAACGTCCCTTACAGAGCCCTAATAACTAGATCAAAAGTCTCCAACTCTGGGTTGATGAAAATCTCTACTTACGACCAAATTGCGTATGACAATTTGACTGATCCTAAGGAGCATCTGACTGTGTTCACAATTGCGATAGGATGCGCTAACTTTAGAGAAGGCGGCGAGGATGCAGGCCAATGCCTCATGTTTGTCAAGAACCTAAGAAGGCCAGGTCTTCAGTGGTTTTCGAGACTCAATTGACAGTTTTAAATAATTGTCCACAAAATTTATAAAGTATTACGCGATCTATATCGAACGAAGGACTTTCGACGTAGATCTATGGACGATGGTCCTGGGAGAACACGAGGCGATGAAAGTTTTTGCACTGCATGCTTTTGAGAATTTCCT
Organism: Draba incana; assembly: GCA_963576765.1. Lineage (NCBI taxonomy): Eukaryota > Viridiplantae > Streptophyta > Magnoliopsida > Brassicales > Brassicaceae > Draba > Draba incana. The sequence continues at coordinate 25,034,556 of OY755205.1, forward strand.
TATGGTTCAGTTTCTATTTCCCGAAGGAGTTTGCGCTAAGCGCTTTGTTAACAATACAAGATGCCTTAGGAACGGTTTTTGTAAGATACGAGGAAAAGAAGAAGGTTTTCGCTCAGAAGCATGAAAAGCCAAAAACCGCAAATTATACTCCTCCTTCCCAAAATCCACCAAGCCGCAAAAAGAATAACAAAGGGTCGGGATACGTTCAACACGAAGAAATTCCGAAGGAGCTCACAACTATCAAACATGATCACTGAAATACGACCAAGGCATGGGAGAGGCACTTGGAATAGATGCCAAGGTTCTTACGATGAAATATCCCACTAAAAATACCATCATGTATTAGACACTTTGTTGCGAATTGGCAAACTTTGGGCCACAAAATCGCGGCAAAACTAGTAGCAGAAGATAGGTTGCCAAGAGAATTGAGTATCAAGACTTCGAGATAAAGGACAATATGGATACACCTTAGCACGAAGAAACTATGTTTCCAAAACATGAATTAAAAGATGGCTTGATCCTTGGATTGGATACGTGAGCAGCTTATCTTCGGATGGGTTCAACTAGCCCTTCTTTAAAAAAGGGTAATGGGTGAGTATACACATATACTCCCATTTTTGAAATGCGGTATTTCGAAATCAAATCTTAACTAAATAGACATCTCAATCACATCATATACAGATTATTCAAGTCTTAACAAAACAGATATCTCAATCACATCTAACAAATTACTAAAGTCTTAGCAAAACATACATCTCAATCAAATTATATACGAATTACTCACAATTCTTAGCTAAACCGATGTCTCATTTTACCCTCGTCACTATCGATCACAATGACAAACTCTTCCGAATACTTCAGATATCACATACCTCACAGAATTAAAAAGCGCGCCATACAAATATATATATATATATATATATATATATATATATATTCATTATATAGCAGGTATATTCATGGGAAACATATCCGTAACCCGAAATGTTCATCATAAACTCAATAAACGAATCGTTGGTAACATCGCTAGAAAATATACATTTTTCTGCAAATATGACACGAGAGACATATCCATAACCTGAAATATCATTCTAAACCCAACATTCTAATTGTTGCTTGTAACACGATAACGTGTTCATTATGGAGCAAAATTGTTGATGGAAACTCGTCTATTAACCAGAAATAATCATCAAAAAACCCAACAAACAAATCATTGGTCGTAAACAATATAACGTGATCACTTTAGAGTGGACTTTTTAATGGCGACTACTTGGCTTGAATAATCTAACGTGTCTAACTTGTGACTTGTCTACCTCCTTCACTGTCTCGGATACTCTCTTGCTCATTCAAGTGGCTGCGGTAATGTTTGAGTTGTTGATGATAAGTTATCGGTGGTAGCTAGCTTCGTCTCATATTGCAAATATTGCTTGTATATCAAATCTTTTGGGTTGTTTCAAGGCCTGGTTTTGCTGTGGCTTGCTCTAGAGGTTGTCTTAAGATTGAAGTTAGCTATGCTTTGAGTTTCTAGTTGTTGCTTGTGGTTGACTGTGCTTTAGAGGATGTAGTAAGGCTAATGGCTTTAGGTGAGGTAGTGAATGGATTATATGTTGTTGCTCCTGCCTATTGAAATTAAACTTGATTTTGGTTTAGCTTAATGAAGAGTTTAGAATTTTGTAGAAACATCATATAATCTCATCACCTCCTTTGAGATTCTAGAGAATTCTTTTAGTTTATTATCTAGATAAGAATGTAGAACAATCTAGATAATTATAGGATAAATAATCTAGATGTTGTAGAGATGTCTAGATGTTGTAGAAAATTCTAGAGACTTGTAAAATATTTAGTAAGTAAAGAGGTTAGTAGAATACTCTAGAAATTTAGGGAGAGACCTTTGGGAGGCTATAAATACCTTCTCACCCTCTCATTTGTAAAACATACAATATTCAAGAACCTAATCAAAGTTGAACAAATTAATAAAAAATAAGTTCAAAGAAAAAGTGTTCCAATTCATAAGTTCTCTAAGTGTCTTTCAAGTTATCTCTTAAAAGTTCTTCCATATTTCTTCATTATACTTAGAGGGTCTTTTATTAATTTCGAGTATCTCGGGGTTGTACGGTCTTGAGCTAGTGCTAAGCACTATCAAGAGAGGTTTCTTTACACTGCCGACTTCTGAGATTGAACTTGGTAGAGGGAGTACTCGCCTTTGGCATGATTTGGCTTGTGAGGTTCCGTTCTCAGAAAGCTCATGGACTTGATTGATGGGCTGCTCTCACACTGCGCAGGGAGAGAGTGTGATCGATGCGTTCGGAGTTTCAGTGCCGTTGACGGCTCGGTCTCGTACTTCCGGTGAAACGCTTCTAAAGCTTTGTTTTCTCGCAGCACACCGGTCACAATTTGTTGTCGTGCTTCTTCGTTTGCATCTCTTACCGGAAGAACATCAAAATCGTCATCGATCCTCTAGCTCCCGTATATCCTATATGGTCGAGCGGATGGATCGAAAACCTTAGTCAATTTATGGTTTCATGTTTTTATTCTTTTTTGCCATGGAATCATATGCATAGGCTTATAATCTTGTATTGTAATCCTAAACTTTTTCATCTTAATGAAATATTTCCCATTTAGCAAAAAAAACAATCTAACGTGTCCATCCTCGAGTGAGCTCGTTGATGGCAACTCGTCCATAAACCATGAATGACTATCCCAAAAAAAAAAAAAGCATTGGTTTTAGTCTTAAAACAAAATACGACATAACTTGTCAACATTTTCTCATCATTTGATGTTTAGACATTTTTCGTGGTGGCGAAAAGTGTTGTATAACAAAACATAGAAACATAAAACAACATAACGATTTCGAGAGCCGCATTCATTATCATCTCATCTCATTTGTTGAAATAAGAAAAAAATCCTAAACATAGATAAAGCCGTCTAAGCACTAAAACAAAAGTGAAAGTCTAAACAAAAAGGTGAGCGGATAAAGCCATCTAGACATTGATCAAGTCTAAGTCAACAATTCACTTTAGATCGATGAATAGAAGACCTTTGCAAAAAATCTTACTAATCGGCAAGTTTCACCCGCAAACGAAGCTAAGATTGAATAAAGCGAAGCTCTCGTCACCTAGGCAGATCATAAACCTAAATTCAACTCGGAGATGAAGAACTTGGCGAAATCAAATTGTATTCATCAATCGAAGAGGGTCAAGTGATTCCAAACAAAAATATATATAGTTTTTCAATAAAGATGAAATCATGTATTTTGGAGTTACGATCAGTTAGATACATCAATTCTCGTAAGATATGCCGAGCTGAAATAATAACCTCGTTCCAGCCAAGGTGGAGAGATGAGCTCGGCGAAACCTCGACAAGTTTATCAAAATACACTCAATAAGCTCTCAGAATCAAACTTGGCGAGCTCGAATCGCAATAACAAAAGTTCATCTAGGCGGAAACTAACAAAGCCAAATTCAAAGGTTTCTTCTCAGGAAAGTTTTAGACCTAAAACCTTTAGGATGTTAGTTTATAATTGAGTTTATGTTTTATAATTATTAATTATGTATTAAACGAAAGGGTGCATGTCACAAGTAGTTACTTGTTTAGAAAGTCACATGTGAAGAGTTACAATTTGTGTCTGTTCGGTCGTAACTCTCACGTCTATATAAACACTTTGTTTGTGTTGTAATAATTTAACAAGTTTCAGATTAATAAAAGTATATTTCGTTCTTGTCTTCTTTACAAGAGAAGAGATAATTCTTTATCTCTTACTCTGTTTTTTTCTCCATTATTTCTTACTCTGTTTTAGAAAACCAATTATCCAACATAGGAAACGTTTCCGAAATTGGTTGCCGTTCCCGGTTTACATGAAACGCTACCGAAACGTCCCCACGCCGTTTCCGAGCTGTTCCCGTCCAAGAAACCGAAACGTCCCGGGTACGGAACGTTGCCTAAAATGGAGTATCCGTGCTGCCTTGGTCATAACCACGTCGATCTCTTAAAAAAAAAAATGAGAGAGAGATGTCAATACCGCGACAAGCTCTCGATTTAACCTTGCAAGCCCCTCTAAACAATTTCACTTTGGTGACGTATCCGTACGAACTCGTCACCTCGGAGGAAATCTATAAACCTTGAGACCTCGGCACAAATCAAGCCAAACTTGTCCACGCTTTTCTTTGCAAGTTGTTTTCACTTGGGCAAGATGTCAAGAGATCTGCAACCTCGACGAGAACAGCAAAATATCTCTATTTAAATTTATCCATATATATATATTTTTCAGTTGTTCTCGTTCTTTGCCCGTAAGTCTTCACCAAAATTTATTTAAATTGAATTTGATACAAATTTTTTTAACCCAAATAATATTAAAACTCAATCCAAAATCTAAAAAATTTAACCAAAATTTAGAGTGCGACTGGATAGTATTGGTGGAGGATAAAAAAATGGTTGGGATAATTTTTGGGAGTAAACATTTTTCTTTCTTTTTCTTATTGAATAATTTGATGTATAGCAAAGAAAAAAAAACGATAACTCAAAAACTAGCTAAAAGCTCTAAAATCAATAGTTTTAATTTGGTCACATATCCACTTTTTGACTAGTTTGTTAGTTATAATTTTTTTTCTTTGCTATACATCAAATTATATGTTTTCTTATAAGAGCATGTTTTCTTCCTTTGAAAAGGTAGTGGAATTTTATCCCCCAATACAAAACCATAGCCCCGCTTCCTCTTATTCTCCTAACTCTTTTCCGGCATGCCATTGTCCTCACCTTTGCCGGAAAAAAGACCTTCGTTGTCTTTATTCTTCCTTTCCTTTTGGGTCGACTTTCGGTTTCTAGGTTTCCGATGGATTTGATTCCTTTTGAGTCTTAATCTCTCCAGTTGATTTGCAGTATGTGATGGGCTTCAGATCTTCTCTAGATGTTGTGTTAGGTCTTCTTCTAAAGTTTGAGGATAGTTTCAGGCTTATGGTCCTCTCCTCTTATCAGACGCTGGTTCGTTAGTTTTGGCTGAGCTTTTCGCTTTTGGTTCCTCTCCTCCCGGGTTTGTCGGTCTTGGGATCTCGGTCTCTTTGGTTTCATGGTGGCTGTTGTTGGCATCGGATTCTCTACTTTCTTTCGAGTTATTTGTCTCTATTTCCTTCCCATCTTAGGTTTTTAGAAGGACGGTAGCTATGTGGGATTGGTTTCGGTTCAAGTTCTTTGTGGGTTTAGGGTTATGGGAGGTGTTTGCTTTGTAACCTCTTTGGCTTGTGGATTGTTGTGGTTTGGTCTCGGGTTTTGTCTTCTCTTCGCGTTGTGCTTGAGAATCTCTTCTTGGGATTTGGTTGGTGCTTGTCTGATTTTGATTGTGTTTTTGGGTCTTCCTTAAAGAAGGGCTCTCCTCTTCGCCTCGGCCTTTATGTGCTATCTGGCGCCGACCTTTAGCCGGCTCTGTCTTCTTGCTTGGTTTCAGTTGGATAGCTTTGCTCCCTGTTTATACGTTCCTGATTTGATCGAAATCTGTTTATATTGGCTTCTATCAAGGTTTGGGTTACAACTAGGTTTTGTCTCCGCCGTCTATGGTAGTGTTCATAGTTTGAAGACATGTTCGTGATGTTACAAAAGTATACTAGAATTACTATGGGAGGATTTTTGGTTTTGTGTGGGTTCTTAGGTCTTGTGAAGTGGTGTTGTCGGCTTCGTTATGTTTTTTCTTGGGGTGATTTTGGTTCTTGATATTCATTTGAATTTGTTTCTCTTTTTTGGGCTATGGATTTCAAATTATTTGTTGTTGTGTTTAACATGGCAACAAATTGATTTTTTTCCCTACCAACCTTGATCTCCTTGACTCCTTACGTGGTATCACCATCGTACGTCAATATACGTCATTTAGATGCTAAAATAAAAAAGATAGTGGAGTTTTTTTTTTCAAGTTAAAGCAATTGGTTTCTTTCGGACAAATTGTTTGGATACGAGGTCGGAGATACATTAGGTTTGAAGGCAGAGCCGTGCCTATACGCTTAGGAAAAAAGCATCCGCCTAGGGCCCCAACAAATTTAGAAATTTTAGGGCCCCGGTTTTTCCAAATATTAGTCATAATGTAGTGGTTATACAAAATTTTATTAGTCTACCATAATATCTCCACCTGAGTTTGAAACTCCAAATTTTTAATATAAAATTTTCTTTCAGTGTTATTATTTGTGTTTTCCGAGTATTATTGTTTATTTACTAAAACTCTAAGATCTATATTCTCTTTTGTGTGTTAGTCTGCGTCAAATTTTGATTTCACGTATTTTTTTCTTCCAATTCTTTTTGTTTTTTGGTATTTCAAATAAATTTCTCCTATTAGTTATATTAAGTTAATAGTGTGATTTTGTTTCTGATTTTTCTATCGATTTTGTTTCTAATTTTTCTATTGATTTTGATTTTGTTATAATCATGTATCTTTATGACAAACACCAACTGCTCATTTAGTGTTCTCATTATATTAATATTACTCATGTTTCTTTTGATTTTGCTAAGTGATTAAGCTATTTTATAAGAAAGGTTGAATAATTTGGCTATCATATATATAGAAAAGAGTTGGTTCGGCAATTTGTTTATGATCAGTTTGATCAAAGAGTTTATAGAAAAAGAATTTATTTTTGCCATATTTCTTTTTTTGTTAACATTTTAGATTTTTCTTGTTGTTTTTAGACTTTATATATCATTGGTTTTCAATTAATTAATTTTATGGTTAAACTACCGTTAAAAACATTATTGAAAAAGCCCCGTTTTTTAGTTCGCCTCGGGCCTCTACAAGTCTTGGCACGGCACTGTTTGAAGGTAACGTCTCATAGTACTGAAACTGGCAATATCCTTTTTGATATATAGTAAAATGAATGTTTATATCATAATATTATCCACATAAAAATGATATATCTTTTTAATTATGTACAAATTTAGTAGAAATTATGATTATTATTTTTAATGTTGATGATAAAGTTAGCAATGATATATGTTATTGTACACTTTAAAAAATATATGTATAAAAAACTAATTACCGTGTCTAGATTTTTTTATACAAATTTTGTATATATATCAAGAAAAAACCCATAAAGATTTTGATGCAATATGAATAAGTTAAATTACGGATAAGCTCCAACAAAATTTTAACTTTGAGTTAAAACAAAATTTTAGTACCTTGTCATAGTTTTATATGCATAATTACATATTATTACTAATTTATAATAATTTTGGTTCCATATATTTGTATAAATTAAAAATTAAAAATTATTATCTTATCATACTATATGCATAATTTTTACATTATTACTTTATCATACTTACTAAAATATCGAGTATTAATTTATAGAGATTTTAATATAAGATGGTGGACCTTAAAGCTTTAACATTGCTAGTTTGCTACTTAGACTAGTCAACCATATAAAGAAAAATCAAACAACAAATTTACTATCGAAAAAGGTTACTTTCTCTGATTCTTCCTCATCTCTTCTCCTCTACAAAACACTTGCTTAAAAATATTCACTTTGATGTATTTATTCTTGGAATCTTACACTCAACGCAACAATGGCTAGAACAAAAAATGATTGTCAAAATTATTCATAGTCAAAAGATTCAATACCAACAAGACGACTTTCATTTTAAAAGTGAAGAAAGGAACATATGCAATATAATGTCAAAATACTACAAATAGTCACTCTTTTTTTTTCACGTGGATGCAACTTCAAACTTAAACAGGAACAATATCATGTTAACTAGATATAATCTGTTACACCAACTCGTAACAGTTGGATCTACTTGTGAAGATGTAAAAGCTTTTAATTGTGGATGCATAGACTCAAACTCAATTCCAGACTCTTACTAGTCTATATCTTGAGGTGGAATATAGTAAGGCGACGAGACTGTACCACCAACTTTACTAATGATTTGGGAACGAGCCAGACAGACAAAGGCGATTTCGTCGACATCGAAGATGTAAACATAATTAGGGTTCAAGCCAGGAAACGAACTAGCCGGGACACAGAAAGGTTCAGACTTTGAGAGGAAAATGCAGAGATCTCCTGTCTTGCGTGTAAATAGCGTTTCCTTGTTCGTCTATCATGAACACCTTTAAAGCTTCTGTTTTCATTTTGGCAATACCGTCGATGATCTCAGCGGTCTTCTTGTACCACTTAATCAAAAAAGTTCCACCGGTGGTTCTTGACTCCACCAAGTATTGGGTGGTGCAACACGAATGCAGAAGCTCCCGCTCCGTCTTTGTCAGTTCGGGCATGTTTTGATATCGCAACTTTTGAATCTTTGGTGTGTGCTTGTGTTTTCGGAGATCCCATGACCCGATGAGGTGGCCACCAGAACCAGGAATGCGAAAAATGTCATCACTCTTGGAAAACATGACATGTGAGGAGAAGAAGCAGGGGTTTTGGATTCTAACGTTGATCCACTGTGAGTTGTTTTTAGCGGGTCTGGAAAAGCTGAGCTGAGGACCCAAGAACTTGACAGCCACGACACAGTCCTCATCCTCTGGAGAAGAAGAGGACATTGACACGTTCGTGACAATTTGAGTTTGGCACTGAGACAGAGTCACAAGAGGAGGCAGAGGAATGCGTTTCGGATTAGAATCAGATGCAACCGGGTTTAGATCGTCTTGGAGACGCAAGAGTCCGTCGTCCATCGTTAGAGTAGCTACCCAGCCATTGGATGAACCGATGGCAACCATCGCATCATCAAAGATATCATTATACACTAACTCCATAGGCACTTTCTTTTCCAAATCTGTGCCATGGCGATCATTAGCATTCCAAATGATGAGTGTTCCGAGACGCTCTCCACACGGAGTAGCGCCTATGATGGAACAAGGAGGGGTTTGAAGCGAGGAAGATGATGAGAATCCATTAGAGAAAAGAAGATGAAGAGATGATCTTCTCACCAGAACAGGTTTCCCAATGCGAAGCTTCGATAGCCGGCTGAGAAACACAGACATGAATAGAATGTTCTTAAGAAAAAGGGCCTAAGAGATTTAAGAGAGAAAACAACTTGAAGAATGTTCTTGATGAAGAGCAAGAGACTTGAAACCCTTCAATCATTAATATAGAGGAATGGCCTTGCCCACCAAGTTTTTGTCTCTGATATTATGGATTTATTTCTGGTACAAAGTTGGTAATTTATATTTTGGATTTTCTTAAGCGAAAAATAAGAGACTAAAAGAAGAAGAAAACTATATGTGAAGAATTGGTAATGAATGGTCTTGCCTTGGCCACTAGAATATAAAAAAACAAAATCTTGTTTTCTTTTCTTTTTTTTTTTTGGTTTTTTTTTTCCTCATAAAATTTGAGAAAACCCTTCGCATATGCACAAACATTTCGCATGTTTCAAATTGAATTTGTGTTTTTTCATTTCTTCATCGCTGGATATATGCGTTTGAGTTTACTTTTGTTAGATATATAAAGAGTACTTAAAATTCAGCAGGGAAATGCATATTCTTACAATTCACAAAGACATACATATTTTATTCAATCTCACATGTGAATGTGATTTGGTACGTAGATCTCATTTAGCCAAATGAATCAAACAAATACTTATGAGATTATAATCTTGTGATCTATGTGCAGATAACATGATCTTGTGACTACTTAAGCTCGTAAGAAAACATGATCATTTATGATTTTTTGTCCATAATAAAATGCAGGAGAAACAACGTGGTTAGATGAAAAATGCTTCACATGACTTTTTTTTTTTTTTTTTTTGTTAAACCTGATGCAGCCATTATAACAAGCTGTAAGATCAAACTAAAGATAAAAATGTGTAATATTCGCAGGTAACAAGTGGATGTGGCTGAAAGCATATTTTATCTACAAGACTGATGAGAGAGTATAGCAGAATTTCTCCAAGAGCATATATGCATATCAATCTCACAGAAAACATATATAAATAGGTTTCATGTTGTAAAGGTATAAGAGAGAAGACATGACTTAGACTCAAATTGAAATAATGATGGATCAGGTCCTGACAAACCATGAAAAGTGGCTCGAATATAAATATAGAAAGAGAGAAAAGACTTAATTCCAAGCTACTACTAGTCTATATTTTGAGGGGGAATATGGTAAGGCGCCCCGAAACGACCAACTTTACTCATGATATGGGATTCAGCCAGGTCGACATATCCGACTTCGTCGAAATCCAAGATGTAAACATAGATAGCGCGCATGCCAGGAAAACAGCTAGCAGGGGCACAGAATGGTTCAGACTTTGAGAGGAAAATACAAAGATCTCCAACGTCTTCAGTGTAAACCGCGTTCCCTTCTTCGTCTACATCAAACACCATTAAAGCTTGTGTTTTCATTTTAGCAACACCCTTGATGATCACGGTTGTCTTCTTGTACCACTTAATCAAGAAAGTCTCACCAGCAGGTGACTCCACCAAGTGTTCGGTCGTGCAACACGAATCTAGAAGCTCCCGTGTGGCCTCGTTCAGCTCGGGAATGTCTTCAAATCGCAAGCTCTCCAACTTGGGATTCTTGCTGTATTTTTGGAGATCCCATGATCCGATGAAGTGGCCACCATCTTTATTGGAAAACATGACACGGGAGGAGTAGAAGCAGGGGTTTTCGATTCTTACGTTGGTCCACTCGGAGTTGCTTTGAGCAGGTCTGCAAAAGCTGACTTGAGGTCCCAAGAACTTGACAGTCACACAGTCTTCATCCTCAGGGGAAGAAGAGGACATTGACACGTTGGTGACCATACGGGTTTGGCAACAAGGCAGAGTTACAAGAGCAGGCTACGTGATGCGTTTCAGATCAGTATCCGATGCAACCGGGTTCAGATCGTCTTGGAGACGCATGATTCCGTCGTTGACCTTGAGAGTAGCGACCCACCCATGAGATGCTCCGATGGTAACCAATGGATCAACCCTTTCTTCTCTAACAGAACTAAACACCAACTCCATACACTGCAAGAAAATGGGTCATTTGCGACTACCAAAAGAGTCGCAAATTCGTCACCAATGAGGCCTTTGCGACTACTTTGCGACGAATACAAGTCGTCGCAAAATGTGCGTTGCAAATTTGCGACGCTGCGTATTCGTCGGTAATTTGCGACGGATTTAGGACTCCATAACTCAGTCGCAAATTCGTCGGTAATTTGCGACGGATTTAGGACTCCAAAACTCAGTCGCAAATAAGCGACACTTCTGTGACTCAGGCAGGTAGTCACTAATTAGCAACGGATTTGAGACTGTCTTGTTCGTGGCAAATAAGCGACTAATTAGCGACTTTTGAATTTGCGACTGAGTTATGACTAACTTTATCGTCGCAAATTAACGACTAATTAGCTTCTAATTGGAGACTATATGTTGTCGTCACATTTTGGGTTAGTCACATTTTGGTCACTACTTTGCCAGTGATTTGCGACGTCTCGGTATAAAATTCACCGAATTGAAAATGTTTTCAGTCACTTATAAGTGACTAATTAGGGTTTGTTTGTGTTTTCTACAATTACTGAATGCTGTGAATGGTAAAAGAACTTGAAAAGCAAATTTATACTACAAAACAAGCATATAGCTTGTCAAAATAAGAAGCAATGTACAAAAGCTTGCTAGAGTACCAAAAAATATTACAACCATCGTTTCAAAAGGATTGTAAAGAAGAGAGAGAGAGAGAGAGAGAGAGAGAGAGAGACAACTACTGTGGTGTGGTGTCTTGCGGTGTACCGTCAGATGCACGGGGAGGAATGCTCTGTTCTTTAGTCTCGCGTGAAGGATCGGTGATAACTGGTGGCTCTTTGTTTTGCATGAACTCATTCATCTTCTTCTCGAGTTCACCGATCCTTGCTTGGCTTGCCTTTAGATCCTCAGCAAGGCGAGCATTTTCCTCATCCCTTCGCGCGTTCTACTCCTCTTTATAAGCAAGCCTTTGCCGAGCACTCTTAAGCTCCTCCTGAACCTCTACCAGGCCTGCCGACGAACACTCACCGTAACTGATCTTCTTTTTACCTTTGTTTACCTTCAGTGGAAGCTGTCCCATTCCATAAGGGGTACCCTTAGGATCAAATTTTGTACACTGCAACAACCATGACCATGTAAATCAGTAATCACATAGCTAAATTCAGTACTTAAATCCAAGCATGAACAAGTATATATTTCAGTAACCAACAAATTAGCAATCATACGAAACACAAACAATGATAGAAGCTAAATTCAGTACTTAAATGATCCAAGCAGAAACAATGATCTGAAGTAGCAACAATGATCTCAATCAGTAGCAAATTATAAAGCAGTAACAAATAATAAGGAATCATAATATAAATGAGAGGATATGAAATTGAAACTGAAGTGAGGAGAAGCATAAGGAATCATACCTTAAGGAAGCGATCATTTTCTTCTTCAATGGTGAGGTTTCGCTGAGAAGAGTGGTCAGAATGGTCTTCATCTTCGACAACGTGATCCATAGCCTCTTGCAGAGACTTCTCGTAACACTCAGCAACTTCTTTAGCCTTCTGATCGATGAAACTCCCATCCGGCATTGTATGAGTCTTGAGAAATACTTTGGCCCAAGAGATAGGCCTTCCTAATTCCTCCGCCTGTAAGAAAAGACAAGACAAATTAATGTAAAGCAGTGTCAATGAAAGGAACAGATTAAAGGAAGATAAGACATTACCATATCTTGCTGGATGGTCAAGTATGAGGATTGACCTGATTTGTGCTTGTGAGGTCCACGTCCGTTTCGATCTGAGTTGCGAGAGTTTGAAGTCGTTGCGCTCTTCTCCTGAGCCTCTGGAGTGGCCCAGAATTAACACATTCTCTCCCATAGCTTCTCACCAATCCAGATTGGCCTCTTTCCTTTCTTCCTAACCTGACTCACAATCCCCCGCATTCTTTTTGTTGCAATTTTCACGAAGTGGCCCTTAACAAGGTGAGTGATCCTTGCATCCCAATTGTAATTGCCCTACATAGGAAAGAATTGTAAGTAAGCATAAACAGAACTGAAGTTATAAAGAAAGGAAATTTAAAAAGAACGAAAACTTTACCGCAAAAGTTCGGAAGTATCACTCATGTTTGTCTATTGGAGTGACGGTCCAACTGTAGAAGGGGCCGTCGAGCTTTCTCCGGAAGATTGTAGCTATGGCACGGGTTATTTTCCCTTTGTCCCGATTAAACCTTGCAAAGAAATAAGAGCAGAGGTTAAAGTATGTAAACCTAACATAATCATGCTTTTATGATGTTAATTAAACTGTGAATGTTACTAAAACATAAATCAAACGGTCAAACAATAAATGCCACATACCTAAATCAAATTAACCAACCATAGAAACCTATATCTAAATATATCAGTGGTGAACATATACATTGAATCTTAATCTATATCTAATTAACCAATTCAGTTATGTATAGCAGTCAAGCAAATTGGAAACAGAAAGGAAATGTTACTTACCAAAGAGTGTCTCTCACTGGATGTGGTTCCTCACTGAGTAAGGGAAGGCTTTGACGTCCAGGATCAGTAATTATATCGGCAAGCAGCTGCTCATAGTCTTCATCTTCTCCATTACCATGATCAGCTTCCATATCATCAACACCATCTTCCTCAGCTTCGACTTCATCATGTTCCTCGTCTTCGTCAACATGATTATGAAGCTGAAGGCGGTTCTGATTGGGTGTTCGAAGACTGGATGGAGATTCAACCCGGAATGAAGAAGCTGGATACTGGAGAGGAATGGTTTGAGACACAAACACATTGCCGCCGATTGAGGAGTCCCTTGAGAAGGCGGCGAAAGCTGACCGGAAGGATTGGACAATTGGGACGAGCTAGGACGGCGAGTTGCCTTTGGTGCTGGTGGTGTACCGTCACCATCGTCACGGTGACTGCTGCTTCCACCAATGTCTATAGCCTTACCCTTCTCACGACTCTCAGCCGTGATACCCTTACCACGGATATCTGTAGAAGCCCGATTGTTTGAACCACCAGAAGCAGAGATCACAAGATTTTCCACACTAGTGGATCTCAGAACATCACCGCTTGACCTTCCGCCATTTGATCTTCCTCCACCACCAGAACGGCCGCCTCTGGTCTTAACCCCTCCGCCTCTGGTCTTAACGCCTCCGCCTCGGGTCTTAACGCCGCCACCTTTACTAGCTTGTGATCTTGTTTATACGCCTTTGGATCCATCCATGTCGATTAGGGTTTGTGAACAGATTAGGGTTTTTGATTTGGGTTTGAACTGAGGGTTTTAAACAAAAACGAGAGAGAGATAGAAGAAGGATTGAGACTCAGAAGAAGAAGAAGATGAAAAGATCTAGATTTAGGGTTTCTGGGTTCAAGAAGACGAACAGATTTGGGTTTCGGATTCGAAGAATCGAAATGATTTCTTTGAATCTGGGTTTTATTTATGTGAAGAAAAGAAGATTTGCAAGTTGATATACTCACTACAACCACATCTTACCTACTTGTCATTGAGTTTTGTACAAGCTAAATACAGTTATGAATCATTGAAGCATATATTTTTGGTTTTAATGTGTAGTAATGTAAAATGGAGTGGCAAAGTAGTCACTAATCAGTCGCAGATTTGCTTGTGCATCGCAAATATGTCGCAAAACTGTGGTATATTTGTGACTATTTTGTGACGTTAGTATAGGGTTTCAGACTTTTTAAAACCCTTTATTAAATCTGCGACTAATTAGTGACTGTTCTGAAACCCTAAACCCTAAACTCTCTATGGTCACTAAAGAGTCCCAAAATCGTCACTATCAATTTTAAAAAAAAACCTTTGGTGTGATGGGTCGAACCTGAGATCTGTCGTGGACATTTAAGCATGTTTAACCATTGTGCCATTGTAATTTATTCAGTAATGGTAACAAGTCAGTGTACTTATAGTAGGTATTGTTGGTGAGAAAATTTTGGTGATGACAAAACTTGTAACTACCCAGATTTTGTAACAAACATTTCAGATTTCAGATTTGTGAACTCCAAGGGAATGTGAGATCTTCGTGACCATATGGGAAAGCTTTAGAACCTGAAGAATTGAATTTTCTGGTGGTCTTGGAGAAGCACCATATGGGAAAGTCATATGCTCGGCTCTGTCCTTGTATAAGGACTGGAAAATCTAAGAAAAACTGAATCTAGCTTGTCCATATCAGCTTTAGCTTCTGCATCACCTTTGCTATATCCATGAAGCCCAAACGAAAAAGATTAGTGCATAATTAAAGAGAACCGAAAAGACAGAGGCATTGCCTCAAACTGCAGAGCATGTTTTTCCTTCCTCCATTAGTAACTTATGATTTCAGATTGTAAGAAAGATTTAAAGAGACAAAACATAACTAACATCTCATTGAAGCTGGATACAAATTTTATCAAAACAAAGAGGAACATTTTGATCATAATTATAAGACCTAACACATACAAACTAAACAAAGTCACAAGACATTCTCATAAGACCAAACAAACAAACTAGCATCATAAGACCAAACAATATCAACCTAGTTGTTTCATCACACCAAACAATATCATAAACCCAAATACTCCACAAATCATCATTTTCTTCACATTTAATTTTGCTTCTGCCAATTCATCTCCTACCCTCTCAAAAATCTCTTTCTCGAACTTCAATTGCATCTTATCAAACACGATTTTCTCTAGCTCAAACTTCTCTTTAGTAATGTGTTTGACAGATTCTTGGAGAATCGATATTTGACTACTCAATGCTTCTATCTCATTTAATAATGCTTCGTCTACCCATTTGAATGTATGATTGTCATTGATAAGCTTCTTTGATGCAGCAACTATCTCGTTTAATAATGCTTCGTCTACCCATTTGAATGTATGATTGTCATTGATAAGCTTCTTTGATGCAGCAAAACCACATCGATAATACTTGCGGTAAGGATTAGCATTGGATTTGGAAATCAATTCTACGGTTCTTTCACCACACCAAAATATTTTCGGAACACCCACGATTCTTCCTCTTCGTCTCGCATTTGATGTTCTTGTAGAATCTCCAGATGCGTCGCTCATGTCCACAATCGAATCTCCAATAATCTGCAAAACCCAGAATATCATTATCATTTAGAATTCTCACAAACATGAAGAAATCGATTTTGAAGCTTCATAATTACTATCACAAAGCAACTATAAACGCATAGAAATCATAAACCATAATAATTACTTTCTCAATTTGAAGAAGAACTGAATTTTCCTCTCAATTTTGAGAAATTTAAATTAGGATTCTTCCCTTTATAAATTGGGGATGAACACAACGGTTATAATTCAAAAACAGAGCGGGTCGGGTATGCGTGTTACGGGTAAGTCCGGTTCTCTTTTCAGTTTATTTTTTAAAAACCTTGTCTCTACTTTGCCTCTCTTTTGCGTCGCCCAAAAGAGTAAAAAAAAGAAACTTGTTATTCCCGTGTGGTTCGAACTAAGGAAGGCGACCAATTGCCTGCTTGTTGTAACCATTGTGCCAATATAACTAATCAGTATTCAGTTTTACTACAATATATATATATATACCCTTTCGAAATTAATTATGTTTTAAAGATTTAAAATTTTTTAAATCAAAACATATGTCCAAATTCAAGAGAGTTTTATGTATTTACAAAATCCCTAAAAACAAAAAAAAAATCAATAATATTACGTTTTGAATAGAATTTAAAACTCATCAAACAAAATAACAATGAATTTCATTAAGAATGTCATAATTCATAAATCGATCACAATACATTCTCAAAATTTTAAAACTTTTAAGGATCCATTAGCTAATAACCTCCCCTAAATTTTATACCTCTTACAAAATTTTGAACATGAATGTTATGACTCTTTTGTGACTTCATCTTGGTAGACACTAATTGTGACTCCAAATATCGTTACCAAAGCGTCGCCAATGTGCCACCACCTATAACGTCACAAATCAGTCTTAAATTTGTGACTATTTTGCGACAATCTAGGAACCTTCAAAATAGAGTCGTAAATCGGTCGCTAATGTGTGACACATTTGCGACTAAGTTTATCAGTCACAAATATGCGACTGATTTGCGACTGATATTATCATAGTCGCAAATTCGTCACAAATCTGTCTTAAGTTAGTCGCAAATATTAGTGACTGATTTCGCAGTCACAAACAGCAGTCACTTCTAGACTGTTTTCTTGTAGTGATAGGCACCTTCTTATCCAAATCCTTGGAGCCAGCGCCAATTTCATTAGTGTAGGAAATGCAGAGTCTTCCGAAACCCTCTCCACACGAAGTAGCGCCAATGATGGAACAAGGAGGGGTTTGAAGCAAGGAAGACAAGGAGAAGCCATTAGAGAGAAGAAGAAAAGGAAGAAGAGAGGATCTTCTCACCAACGCAGGTTTCCCAAGGCGGAGCAGAGACATGAATGTGTTCTTAAGAGAAAAGCTCCCAAGAGATTTAAGAGAGAGGAAGAAAAAAGAAAAAACCTAACTGAAGAATTGGTCATCTTCTCCACCTAAAACACTCCATTAATACAGAGGAATGAACTTGTCCACCAAGATTTTGTTTGACTCTGATATTTTGGATATTGTTGTATTTACCATTTTCTGTATCATGATATATTTTCATATTTATTCGTGGTATAATTTTTTTCGTATATTCGTGAGTAAAGTGGGTGGGCATTCGGTTTTTCGGTTTGGTTTTTCGGTTTTAGTTAAAATGAGTCCATATATAAACCGAATGAATTATGGGTCGGTTCGGTTTGGTTTCACTTCGGTTTCTGTTTGGTTTTGGTTCGGTTTCGGTTCACATTATAAGGTCCATAATAGAACCGAATTGCTTCAGTTTCGGTTCGGTTTCGGTTCGAACCGAAAAAAACTGAATGAAAACCCATAAAAATCAATAAAAAACCATAAAAAATCACAAAAACCGAATAAAAACCCATAAAAACCGAATAGAAACCCAAAACGAAAAAATCGGCTAGGTATTATTACATATTAGGTGGGCATTCGGTTTCGTTCTGTTTTTTGGTTGGTTTCATTCTGTTTTTCGGTTTAAACCGAAACCGAACCGAAACCTATGGACTACATTTTGCTTGGTCCAGTAGGTATAATTCGAATATTTTAACCCGAACCGATACCTATGTTTTCGGTTCGGTTCGGTTCGGTTTTTTAGTTATGGGTATTTTTGTCCACCCCTACAGTAAACATTTAAAAGAAAATTTATTCGGGCCCACGTGTTGACGTGAATAAACAATAAAGTGGACTAAATTTTTCTTCTAATAAAATATGGGTGGACCGAATATTTGAGAATTTTTTTTTTTTTTTTCTAAATGTTTTACCAGTCACACTGGGAAACTATATTTCAAAAATTGGTAAAATCCAAATATTTTAGCACTCTATCTCTTTTTTTGGTTTTAGGTTTAAGGTTTCAATAGATAAAACTAATTCGGGTCAGATTGGTCACTCCGTTTAAATAGAGCGGTTAAATAGTAAATATTTTTGATAGAAAATATTATATATTATTTAAAATAGAAATAATAATTTAAAAATTTTAGTTTGAGTTTTATATATTTATATTAAAGTTAAGTATATACCTATATTTTTCAGAAATAAAAAATAAAATATTTTATTTTTAAATAAAATACAAACGTCCGTTTGATAATTGGGGCGGTTACATGTCCTTCAGAGTTTGGTTTTACAATTTACGATAGAAGAAGTAACTTGCTAATTGATATTTACCTTTCGACGTGTGTAATTTTGTGTTATGCACAAGAGGCGTCCAGATACTACAATACCCTTTTTTTCAAAATACTACAATACCTTTTTTTTTCTTCCTTGGTTGCAACTTCAAAACTTAAACACGAATTTTTTTTATTTTTTTTTGGGTCTACAACGTTAAACACGAATAATATGTGGTAAACCAACTGTTGAATCAACTTATGAAGATATGAAAGCTTTTAATTGTGGATGCATATGACTATGATTCAATTCCAAACTACTACTTGTGTATATCTTGAGGTGGAATATAGTAAGGGGCCGAGAATGTACCAATTGTACTAATGAAGGGGTAACCAGGCAAATTCACATATGCGATTTCGTCGAAATCCAAGGGGTAACCAGGCAAATTCACATATGCGATTTCGTCGAAATCCAAGATGTTGACATAGTTAGGGTCCGTGCCAGGAAAAGAGCTAGCGTCTAAACAGAAAGGTTCAGACCTTGAGAGGAAAATACTGAGATCTCCAATGTCTTCAGTGTAAACCGCATTCCCTTGTTCGTCTAGCTTGAATACCATAAATTCTTTTGTTTTAATTTTGGCAATACCATCGTGATTTCGGCGGTCTTCTTGTACCACTTAACCAAGAAAGTTTCACCAGTGGTTATTGACTCCACCATAGTGTTCTGTTGTGTAGCACGAATCCATAAGCTCGCGTGTGGTCATGGTCAGCTTGGGAAGATTTTTATATCGCAACCTCCGCAACTTAGGTTTGGGATCGAGTTTGCGGTGATCCCATGATCCGATGAGGTGGCCTCCAGATCCAAGAAAGCGAAATATCTGATCTTTCTTGGAAAACATGACACGGGAGGAGTTGCTCTGAGCAGGTTTGCAAAAGCTGAGCTGAGGACCCAAGAACTTGACAGCAACAACACAATCCTCATCCTCTAGAGAAGAAGACGACATTGACACGTAGGTGACAACTTTGGTTTGGCAATGAGGCAGAGTTACAAGAGGAGGCAAGGAATGCGTTTCGGATCTGTATCCGATGCAACCGGGTAAAGATCATCTTGGAGACGCAGAATTCCATCGTCCATCTTCAAAGTAGGTACCCTGCCATCGTCCATTACAATTGTATGGTCAAAGAGATCATTATATACACTAAATCCGTGGGCACTTTCTTATCCAAATAAGTGGTGTCGCTTTGATTAGCCTTGGAAATGGTGAGTGTTCCGTGATGCTCTCCACACCATTTATGGCCCATGATGGAACAAGGAGGGGTTTGAATGGAGGAAGATGATGAGAAGCCATTAGAGAGAAGAAGAAGAGGAAGAAGAGAGTATATTCTCACCAACGCAGGTTTCCCAAGCTGGCTCAGAAGCAGAGACATAAATAAGAAGTTCTTAAGTAAAAAGCCAAAAGATTTAAGACAGGAGGAATGTTCTTGATCTAAGGAGACTTAAAATTCAGAGAAGATGTTCATCATTACCAACAAAAGCCACTTTCTGTATTGAATGTTCTTGATCTAAGGAGACTTAAAATGGCCTTGCTCACCAAAGGTCTGACTGTGACACACATCTGTATCAGGATATTTCCTAATTTATTTGTGGAACAAACATGGTTAACCTTCTTATTGTTGGAGTAGTTTTCCGCGTTATACGTGAAAATAATGATTTTAAATAATTTTACATAAGAAAAAATGGTATAAATCATTTTCACATATTGAATTTTTTTATAGATACATGTTTACCATGTCATACTTTCTTTGTATAAAATTATTTGATGTTGTAGAATTTAAATTATTTATTTATATCAAAATGGTTGATGTTAGGGGAATTACAAACATGTCACATTTGAAAATATTTTTCAAATATGTCACCCTTGAAAATTTATTACAAACATGCCACTTTTTATTTAAAAAAAGTAAAAAAAAATTTCAAACGAAGTAGTTAACCCAAACCCTAATAACTACCCCCAAAATGTATATCATATATATAAAATAGTTAACTCAAACCCAAAAAATATAAAAGTTAAGTTAAAAGAAAATGACATTTTTGCAAAGATTTTCAAATGATGACATAACTGTAAAATGGCATGTCAAAAGTGGCATATCATGAAAATTCTCTTGATGTTTTCATTTTTCCAAGATAAAAAAAAATTAATATCTTTTATCTATTGTGACCATTTAAATTTTGACATAATATTTTGTGATTGGTATATTGATTTTATTTAAATAATAAATGATTCTAGTTCTTTTCAAATTAAACTTTTAAAGAAAAATATATGAATTTAGTTCTGGAAGATTTGGTAAGAGATTTTGTGATTAAATTAAATTTATAATAAAACATTCCTTAAAAAATTGTAATGTCATAATTTTTTGAAGTCATGTCACATTTGTTTGTGTGAGAGTGATTGTGGAAAAGACACATAAGCATTTTTCCACAAATCACTTCTCTAATAATATATAGGGGGTTATGTATATCTCATAGGGATGATTCGTTGTTTCAGTTCTTATTGTTTTTCCTTCAAACAAGTTTGAAATCATAGTTTTTTTCATTCCCTTTCTTGCAGTGGCGGATCTACGTTATGAGATGGTGAGCACGTGCCCTATATTAAATCTCTAAATAAATTGTATATGTAATCCATGTGTTATAGTTCTACCAGTTCAGTTGGTATTGAAAGACTTCTTCAAACATGTTTACGTTGGTTGGTGCCATATTATCTTCAATGCTCTATGTTGTTTTTTTTTTCCTAAACATTTTTCACATTTCAATTAACATGTGTCTTTTTGGTTTTTTTGGTACGTATTCCAAAACTTTAGAGTCTACTTATAAAAAACGATGAAAACGAAGTATATAAAAAAGCTATCATGTAAAATATGTAATTTATATTAATATCATTAAAATGAGTATTTAGCATTTAAAAAACAAATATGTACCTTATTCACTTTGCTTTAGTTTAAATATTTTCAAAAATAAAACTGAATTCTAAAATTATAATTCTAAAATTAGCAATTCTAATATCATTGAAATGTAGTATTTATCATTTCTTTCTAATTGTAAGATTTTAGTATATTAAATAATTATTTTTATTTATATACATAAGTGCCCCATACATAATTATTTTCTGAATCCGCCCTTGCTTTCTTGTCCTCATCACTATTTGTTGTTTGATCATCTCCCAAGAACTTGGTTATTACATAATACAACCAACGCATTCTCTGTTTGTCCTTTTTAAAAATTTACTTTTTTGCGTTAATGTGTTGCAAAATAAACAAGCTCTAAATACAACAACTACAAACTTGAATATATTGCTATAGAGATCTCTTATAAATAAACCTACCAAGAACCCCCTCTATCTGTTCTTGATCCAGCGGTCCAAAATTGGTCTCTGGAGGTCAAACATTTGAAGGTGACTTGTACCGCAAGTATTTGACTTAAAACATAGACACGGCAAGAGCGAGTTCAACGAAACTGTGTTCTTCATAGCAATATCACCAAAAGCCTTCTTTTCCATCGCCATATAACCGAGTCTTGAATACAAACCCACCAGACCAGTCTCAACATAAACAAAACCACATCATACATTTTTAAGAGCCTGAGCATGAATCGACTTACTAATCCAAAAAAAAATTAGTATGGGGCACAATATAATTTTTTGAACTTGGGTGGGCATGCATAGTTGAGTTAGCTCAAACCAAATGTGCTACATTCAACACTTAATAAAGATTGCAGAGACAATCCATTAAATTTAGTATGTGGCACGTGCCCTTCATTTTTGTACGTATGTCCACCAGGACCGCCACTGCTTACCATCAACCATGTTCGCTATCTTACCACAAGCTTGCCAGCGATGAAGTACTTAAAAGGTGATTTTCTATAATTTCTTGTGAATGATATTTAGTACGGACCATGCATAGTGAAGCTCTGAAGTAGTCAAACAATCTCATAGAAGCTCTTTTAGCCAAAGGAATCAAACAAGTACTTATGAGATTACAATATTGTATAGAAAACATGATCTTGTGACTTAAGCTCGTAAGAAAACAGATCATTCTTATGATTCTTAGTCGAGAATAAAATGCAGGAAAAACAATTTGGTCGAGATAGCGTTAGATGCAAAATGGCATGAGCCAATCCTCATTGTGATTGGGACGAAGATGCAACTCGTAGAGCGATATGGATTGGGTGGTATAAGATCCTTTTATCTGGATATTTGCTTTAACAAGAGAAAAAGAAACCCAAAACAGATTTATGGATCCTCTAATCAATAAAGACTATCGATGAAGATAACACCAGAGATGTCTAAAAGCATCAAAGGGGCATTTTATTACAACCACTACGCGACATTGTACACGAGGAATGACAAAAATCAGATATGAAAATTGATCTTGCCAGATGCTTCATCTGATGCGGTCACTATTACAAGCTGTAAGATTAAACTAAACTAAACATAATTTGATATATAGTTTAAACGTAATTTATATCTGAGAGAATCTAGAAGCATTTCTTCAAGAGGATATCAATATCATGGGATCTCTGCGAACACATAAAGAAGCCCAAGTTGCAGAGTTATAGTTTGAAAACCTTCCCAATCTGACCAAGACCAAACGAGAGCTTCTTGATTCGTGTTGCACAACCGAACACTTGGTGGAGTTAATAACATCTGATCTTTCTTGGAAAACATGACTCGCGAGGAGTAGAAGCAAGGGTTTTCGATTCTGACGTTGGTCCACTCCGAGTTGCTCTGAGCCGGTCTGCAAAAGCTGAGCTGAGGACTCAAGAACTTGACAGCCACAACACAGTCCTCATTATCTGGAGAAGAAGAAGAAATCGACACGTTCGTGACAATTTGGGTTTGGCAATGAAACAGAGTCACAAGAGGAGGCAGAGGAATGCATTTCGAATGTGTGACCGACACAGCTAGGTTTAGATCGTCTTGGAGACGCAATTGGCCATCCTTGAGAGTAGCTACCCAGCCATGAGATTAACCGATGGTCACTATTTTATCACGACAAAGATGATTATACACCAACCACATAGGCACATACTTATCCAACTCTGTGGTGGTGCCACTTTCATTAGCATAGGAAATGAAGAAAGTTCCATGCCGATCAGCGCCAATGATGTAACAAGGAGGGGTTTGAAGCGAGGAAGATGATGAGAAGCCATTAGAGAGGAGAAACAGAGGCAGAAGAGAGGATCTTCTCACCAACACCGTTTTCGCAAGGCAGCTAAGAAGCAGAGACATGAATAAAAAATTCTTAAGCGAAGAGCCAAGAGATTTTCAGAGACAGAGAACTTGACGAATGTTATTGATGAGAGCAAGAGACTTAATAAGTGAAGAATTTGGTGACGTTCCATCTTCTCCACCAACAAAAGACACTTTCCATAAATACAGAGGAATGGCCTTGACCACCAAGCCTTGGTCTTGACTATGACACATCTTTTCGATATTTTTGATATTGTATATCATGAATTGGTATAAACATGGAATCCCTGATTCAAGAATTGGTGAATTATTTTTTGAAAACGAGATTAAAATGGGTAAATTGATCAAACTAAAAACCCCAACGTTTTTTATTTTGCAAACCATAGCTCCAAGTTTTAAATTGGCACCATGCAAAATTAAATTTAATAAAAGTCTCAAAGTTAAGAGTAAAATTTGAAGATGTATTACGTACTGGTACAAATAATGCTACAGATCCGGAACATAATAAACAGAGGCTCTTCTTCTCAGAACTTTACTAGATTGAATTGATAAGTATACTTACACGTCACTCACCGTTCTTTCAATCCTAGCCTCACTGTTCAAAGATCAACACATGATCTATGAACATATCTTCTTTAATGAACAACCCTAAATCCCCTTTGCTAAAACATATGATTTTCTCTATTTTGTTGATTGCAATATTGCAGCCAACTCCCTATTTAAACCCAATAGAAATATTCCCAAAACCCTAGTCTTGGTCACCAAATTTGGTAATATCCTGTATCTTTCCAAATCTTCAAATCTTCCTTAAATCTCTCTTGGATCTTCCCGTATCTTTTTCTCCACGTAATGATCCATTGGCCTCCATTCAGTTCCTCTTCATGTCGGCTACTTCTAGGTCACGATCTAGCTCCATAAAGCACATCTTCTCTAGGCTCAATTCCTCCGTACTTGCTTCAGCTCCGATTGTATTACGGCTAGTACAACCACTGGAACATAACTTGCATCTTTAATTTGCTAACCTAATTGAAAATCTTCTGCCTCCTTTTATCTTTGTTTCAGTTGGCAAGAATACTTTCAATAAGGTTAAAGCCCAAACTCATTCGGCCCAACTCTTTTGTACCACTCGAGCTCCTATTGTACTTATGCTGGTACAACAACTCATTATGGTACATGACTCATTCTGGTCTTGCATCTTCAAAATTTGGATTTATGGTTCTACTAAACACGTCTCAAACCCACGTTGTGGTTCTCATAAAATGCACAAACTTGACTTGACAAAACTTTGAGACTTTGACTAAATTTAATTTTGCATGGTGCCAATTTAAAACTTTCATCCATATCGGATATTGATTTTTGTATTTTAATGGATTTGAAAATCTATATGTTTGGTTTCAAATTTTTTTTTTTACTTTTATGTAAGCAATTTAGCTCCACTTAGGGTAACCAATCGTGAGAGTTTCATATAATTAAGTGTTTGGTTGTCCAAAAAAAAAAAGTCCATATAGGATTTCAAAATCTTTGTGATTTTTAAATCCAACATGTGTATTTTGATTAGTATTTGAGAATAACAAGGTTTTCCAATGAATTTGAGTCTTTGTATTTTTAACATAGAAATCCTTCTAAATCCACTAAAATCTATTTTAAATTCAAATCCATACGTAAATACGTAGGATTGAACAAGAAGTGATTTTGATTTCTATTTGAGAATTACAAATTGAATACGAAGTGATTTTGATTTGTATTTAAAAATCACAAATTGAATAAGACATCATTTTAAGGAGAATTTTAAAATGATAAATTGAATAACATAGTAATTAGTTAGAATTTTCAAATCCAATAAAATACCAATTTAAAATTATCCATTCTATCTTGCTTTTTGTATTTGACAGAAACATGACATAATCTGTTTCCACTGCTCAATTTATTTACATATAGTTTCTACTGTTTTACAAAACGTGACATAACTTAAAAATAGAATGATAATTATGAACATGTTTTTGAATTCTCTAACTAGCTAAATGGATTTTAAGAAAAAGAAAACTAGCTAAGGAGCTAGTAAGGCTAATAGCTTTCGGTGTGGTGGTCTATTATCTTAAATTTTGCTCTCCGCTATATGATTTCAATGAGAACTTGGTAGAGGGAACACATAACGTAGACATAATTTGGTTTGTGAGATTCCGTTCAGGGAAAGCTCATGGTCTTGTTCGAAGAATTGCTCTCACATTTCGCACGGAGATAATGTGATTGAGCGTTTGGAGTTTTTCATCGTTGACGGGTCAGTCTTGGCCTCCTTTGAAATGTTTCTCTAGCTAACGATCTTTTTCATATAGGTGATCACAATTTGCAGCAAGCTTCTCTTTCCTTTTGCAACTCATCTAGGAAGTTCAATATAATCGCCATCTCTTCATCACATTCCCATAGTTTCTTTGCTATGGTTGAATGGATAGACCAAAAATTGTTGTTGTTTATGTTTCCATGTTTTTTTAATCTTTTTTGTTGTGGAACCATTTGTAAAGCTGTATAATCATTGATTGTAAACCTAAATTGTTTTCATATTAATAAAATAATTACATTCTTAGCGAAAAAAAAACTAGCAAGATATATAACATGCATTATATGTATAGTATCAAAAAGAAAAAAAAAGTGTTGTTACATTCCATTTAATTTGTATTCTTTGAAAATGTCTTTTCTAAAGAGTTCTGTCACCAAATCCAATCATATTTTTGTAGGAGTTTAATAAATACTTTAAGCTGAATTTCTTTGAATGATAAATACATATACATAAATATTCACATGAAAAAACAAAACAAAAAATTTATTATCTTTTACAAAACAAATACATAAAATTATATACTTTCACTGAGTGTGAGGCATATGAAAAATGTACATGATGTGCACAAATTTCTTTTTGGTGAAATTTTGTTTGAAATATTAAAAAAAAATAGCTTTGTTCAGACACCCAAAACCCATGCCAACGTTATGTATACATACTGATACACACACAACTATATACACGTAACTGTGAATGTCAGAATGTGTATTAATAAAGAATCATCATAAGTCTTGTTTTAAGATTTTATAACTCTAAGATCTCTCTCTCTCTCTCTCTCTCTCTCTCTCTCTCTCTCTCTCTCTTAGTTTTATTCATTTATCTATTTCCTCTGTTTTATCTTATCTTCTCTTCTCCTTGCTCTCTCTCTCTCTCTCTCTCTCTCTCTCTCTCTCTCTCTCTCTCTCTCTCTCTCTCTCTCTCTCTCTCTCTCTCTCTCTCCTTTAGCTCAGAAGATGAAGAAAATGGCATTGAAAAAATTCTTTTCCAACAAATGTTTTTTCAAAAATTTCAGCATTTTAAGTAGAAAGTTTTCGTGAAAACCATTTGACAAGTATGATAGAAGTAGGGAGCTAATGAACAATTTACCCAGTCTCGTCAAAGCCGAAAAGCTTGATCGTGCCGGCGACAATCTCACAGTTCAATATGCAGGAAAGCACCGCCAATCCATTGATATGATGGAAAGAGCATGCGAGACCGATAACGTTGAACTTTTAGATGACTGTGATAATGTCACATTTATTATGATTGTGATGATTAGGTGTAGTTGAAGATCTCATGATAATAATGATGTGAAAGTGGTGCTAATGATTTTAATCATAATGATCTTTATGTTATGATATATGTGTGTGTGATGTGATGATGGTGATTTTATTCATTTAAATATTAAAACTTATGATAATTGCGATGATGATAATTGTGATGATGTAGTAATTTTCATGATAATAATTATTATGTTATGATGATTATATATGTATAATGTGATGTTCTTTATGTGCTTTATGTATAATAAACTTTATTAAGATGATATGATGTGATGATGATGTATTAAGATGATATTATGTGATGATGATGTATTATAATCACTAAGATGGAAATGCAATCTACAAAATTGTACTTTACCACACAAGCTTGAGAATTATGATCATATATTATGTCATAACAAGTCACACATCAGATTATACCATATTTGAGATGTAAGAAGCGAAATGGTAGAATTTAGGATGGTTGCGATGATGAAGATCTCATGAAAATAATGATGATGTGGTGATACTAATGAATTTCATGATAATAAATATTATATTATGATGATGATGATATATATGATGTGATGATGATGATGATGATGATTTGTTTCGTGTGTTATAAGCATTTTTTACGATGTATACGTCATTTTTAAATTATAATTTTTTTAACATGTTTTGTTTGTTGAGAATTGTTTTTTAGTATATAAAACCAACTCTATTTGTAATTAAACATTGTTTTTTCATTTCATAAACAATGTTTCACTTTGTTTTTAGTAACTTTTTTTAACATGTTTTGTTTGTTGAGAATTGTTTGTTGACAATTTTTAGAATTGTCATTGTTTTATATGTTTAAACCAACTTTCATATGAATTTTTTAATTTTTTTAATTTAAACAATTGTTTTTCATACAAAGTAAAAATGTTTAAATTTATAGTTTGTTTAATTAAACGAGAGAAGACAATAAGAACGCAAGGGAAAAAAAGTCAAGCGGATCGTAGCCTTTGATTTAATAAATCGACGGTATTAAGAGTATCGATCCTCGTACTCTGTTTTAATTGGTCAATAACTTAAATCGCCATATATCATAAACTCATCTCCACCACCACCATTTCTTGTCAATAGAATAATTTTGATTTTAAATCCAATTTCGGCCTTTGGTTGTGATTAGGAATGGCAGGTCGTGGGAAAATGCTTGGATCCGGTGCGGCGAAGAAAGCCACATCTCGGAGCAGCAAAGCCGGGCTTCAATTTCCGGTGGGACGTATCGCTCGATTTCTGAAAGCCGGTAAATACGCCGAACGTGTCGGAGCTGGTGCTCCGGTTTATCTCGCCGCCGAGGTCAATATTCCATTCCCCTTGGTTCCTTCTCTGGCTTGTTGCGATCTAGGGTTCTTATATTTTGGCAACTTTACACAGTTTGGTTGAAATTCCGTTTTCAGAATTGTTAATGGAAGCTGCGTTTTGATAATTGAACAGGGGATTGACTATTGAAATTGTCTATTTTAATGTAGGGTTCTTGATCATCTTTAGGAAAGATTTTGATCATAAAGGGCTTAATTTGTGTTCAATCTCTCTATAGGTTCTTGAACTGGCTGGACACGCAGCAAGAGATAACAAGAAGAGCCGAATTGTTCCTCGTCACATTCAGCTCGCAGTGAGAAATGATGAAGAGCTAAGCAAGCTCCTTGGAGATGTGACTATTGCCAATGGAGGAGTTATGCCAAATATCCACAGTCTCCTTCTCCCCAACAAGTCTGGACCATCAAAGCCTCAGGAAGATTAGGTCTTTTTTTAACACGATCCTCTCTTACTTCAGATCAAATAACCAATAACTAAATATAGAAAGAACCATCTTGTTTTCTTTGCCTTTCAGTTACTTTAGGCCTTTGTTTTGACATCTTTCTTGTTTAAGTTTGTGCGTATATATCAAAGTATTTTACCCAAAATGAGGATTAGATTCTCTTTGCAAACGTGCTCCTGTGAAGTGTAAGGAAGCTCATTTAGTCATTTAGCCAAAGGAATCGAACAACTAGTTATGAGATAATAATCCTCTGCCGAAAACATCTTGAGCTCGTAGGAAAACAGACCAAACATGAGCATCTTGCGATTCTTAGTCGAGAATAAAATGCAGGAGAAATAGTTTGGTCGAGATAGAGTTAGATGCAAAATGGCATGAGACAATTCTGATTGTGATGAGGACAAAGGATATATGCATATCAATTTTACAGAGAACATATTTCAAAGAGGAAAACCTGCACGGACTCCGCTTGCACTGGCCTTCTTGAGACCTTTTTTCTTGATGATGAAGCTAGATCCAATAAAAATACTTGAAGAGACTGCTAATATAAGTTCATTTCTGTTATCAGGTGATATCTAATCCATCTTAGCTATATATATATAATTGTTTACAAAGAGATTCTTGCATCTGAAAGACAAAAAATAAAAAACAGATTATGAACATAATCAAATGAACAATTAAATCTGAATTCTGATAAAGAGCAATATAAATTGATATGAAGAGAGGAAGAAGATGAGAATCCATTAGAGAGATGAAGAAGAGGAAAAAGAGAGCATCTTCTCACCAACACAGGTTTAGCAAGGGGATCAGAAGGAGATACATGAATAAGACGTTCCTATGCGAAAAGCCAAGAGACTTTGGGAGACAGAGAAATTGAAGAATGTTCTTGATGAAGAGGAAGAGACTAAAAACCCCTAATAAGTCAAGAATTGGTGATGCTCCATCTTCTCCACCAACAAAAGCCATTCTCCATAAATACACCAAGTCTTGGTCTTGACTTTAGATATTTTGGATATTGTATTTTCAATTTTTTTCCTAATTTATTCGTGGTATAAACATGGAAACCCTGATTCAAGAACTTTAGCTGAGACATAAACTACAAATAAAGATGTCTGAAGATCATTCTTAAATATAACAACTCTACTCTATAGGTTTCCTCAGCTGAAATTTTATATACATAGTTTGCTAATATGAATTCTCTGTTTTTTGTTTCTTGAACACTCTCAGTGGCGAAGCCAGCATGGTAGGAGGGGGGGCATATGCCCCCCATGATTTTTTTTTTTTCTTAAGTTTCTTTAAGGAATTTATTATTGTCCCCTATAAATTTTTTAAAAATTCGCTTAATGCCCCCCACGAAAAATTGTTCTGCATTCGCCACTGAACACTCTGTTTCGGGTTTAGGTGGTGCAAGTAGATATCAAACATGGAGAGTGGAGAGGAGAGGAAAGGAAAATCTCAACTAGAAGAAGCAATGATAGATTTTAGTCGTGAAATGCAAAACTACTTTTCATAATCTTTTAGTTCCACCAAAATTAGATGATATTGCAAATTTGTTTTTTCTAGTCCGATCAACTAACTCTTCTTCTTTTTTTCAATAAATTTGTTTCATATGCTGTTTTGTTTAGAGCAAAGCAAGATAAAGCCAACCGTAAGGGTCTTGACGAAGCCAATCGATATTATGTACAAACATATTTTCTGACCTTCATTTTAAAATTCTTGACGCAAATGTAGGATAACTAGTAAAGTAACATGTTTAGAACAAAACAAGATAAAAAAAAAACAACTCAACTTTAATAAAGGGAAATTGGCATGAATAACTATAAAAATAATTATAATTAGGCATATGACTATGATATTTTCAATATTAATTACAATTATATATACATGATTACCCACGGTACTTTTTTCGGTTCGGTTCGGTTGAAATAACCAAATTGAAACCCAAAAACCAAAAAAATTATACTTTTTCGTGTTTGTTTTCCGATAATAGTTTAGGTTTTGTTTTCCGATGATTTTTCAGGCTATATTTTTTTCCGGTAAACTTTCTGACTATGTTTCTCGTTAAACTTTCTAGCAATGCTTTCGATTTATCCGACTTTCTATTTCGAACTGATTAAATATAATATTATTTAGATGAAAAACGTCAAACAAAGCAAATTGAGAAGTAGATCATGTGTTTATTTGTAACTATGATTTCTAGATATAAGTATTCTTTAGTCGACCAAAATAAAAATAAAAAAGAGTATTCTTTCGTGTTTCTTTTCCGCAAATATTTCAGATTTTGTATTTTGGCTTTTTTTTGAAGCTTTTCTTTTTGGCAATTTTTAGGCCATGTTATTCTGGTAAACTTTCGAACTCTGTTTCTCGATATATTTTCGGACTGTTCTTATGATGTATTCATTCAAATAGATTTATCAGTACGCCTACCTATATATATTCGTCAAACTCAAATTCGCCCCACTAGTTTTGTAGTATTTGTAGTTACAGTTTATTAAAGGCAATTCTAACCAATATCACAACAAATCATGTGTTGAATTCACCAAAAAAAAAAAAAAATCATGTGTTGAATTTCCAAGTAGTACACATTTTAAATGTTCCATTCATACAAAAAAAATTGGAAACGTAAAAAAAATAAGAAAAGACTTTTTTTAAATAACAATAAATAAAAGACTTGTTTTCTTTGCCTTTCAAATTGCTTAGGGCTTTGTTTTCTTTCTATTGTTTCTTTTTTCATTTTGTGTGAATATATCAAAGTATTTTACCAAAAAAAAAACAGAATTAGACTCTCTTGCAAACAAGCTTCTGTAAACTAGCTTTTTAGTTAAACCAATGCTTGTGCTACAAGAAATCTAGCACTTTTGGAATTCAAAAGTTGGGTTGCTTTAGTTTCAATTCAAAATGAATGTTTTTGTAATGTAACTGATAGTAACGTTACAAAGATAAACACATAATTACTCTTCTAGACAACAAGACTCAACGAAAATGTGTGTTTCTAAAACTAAAAGTGAAATTCTCAGTGTAATCCCTTGTGAATCTTCTTCTGATGATCAGTGACTAAAACCTGACGTCTCTGCAAGTAATTGCCATTTCACCCCTCCAACCAGAAAAATGAAGATCATCCAAAGTTCTTAGCAAAACTAGAGGATTTTATGTCCTAACAAGTGACCAAAACCCAAGATTGTAATTATTTTTAGTCTGAATCTGAACTAGACTGATCAATGCGTCTTTCTGTAATAGCTGGAAACAGCTTCTGTCTAGGATCTAATGAAGGCAGTTGTCGTGGAGTTTCAGAAGTCGTTGAAGCTGTCGAGCCCTGTTTTCTAGCCATCTTTATGGGTCTTCCTCGTGCCTCTCTGACTTCTTTGCAAGACTTATCTAATATTATCAAGAAATCGCGCACAATAACAAACAAACGCAGCCCTTCATCTTTTCCGGCTTTCCCATGGAAATAGTCCCCTGTACTTTTCACCAGAGCCATTATTCTCTTCTCTTCTCCAAGAATCGACATGATGCTTCCTTCAGCATTTTGAATGAAATCCTCAAGGGCTTCACGAAACCCACTTTCCTCCCCTGAACTCTTCATCTCTGAGTTGACAAAGTCTCGAGCTTTCGACAAAGCATGACCCATTTTGAGAACAGTCCCTGTTAAACTATCAGCATCGATGTTAGCAGATTTCTTCACATGTTCAAGCTCATTGCTCAACCCTGAAACTTTTTGAAGCCCGAGATTGCGGTAATTCTCTTCCATCTCTTCAGAGGTTTCCTCTCCCAATAGATCCTCTGTTTTGACGCTAGAGAAGCTTTGGCTCTCTCTGATAGTACGTGCAGCTCTCATACCCTCAGTCCTAATTATCTCTTGAACAACAAAATGGAGGAGCGTTGTTTTCCCATCGGTTCCTTTCACGTCCGCTAATTTCAAAAGAGTGTCCAGCTTAAAAGCTTGAGCACCACCCCTAAATGTACCATCGTTCATTCGGTTTCCGGTCTTAAGAACCGCTTCTAGGAGCTTTAGGAACAGCCGACTTCCTTTAAGTTCTTGACAAGCAACCTACCAAAAGAGATGCATTTAGATCAGAGAAAATGCAAGTGGAAGCATAAGAAATCCGAAAAAACTTTTTTAACGGTTTTTTAGAACCAGAGTTTTAAAGATTAGCAAACGTACCTCCAATGTCTGAAACGATTCTTTAACAAAAGTCATTTCTTCATGGTGTGTACACATAAATAGAAGTGCCTCTAGACGCTTGAAAGCAAAGGGAATATCAACTACTGCTTTTAGGAATCGTTCGGCTGATCCCAGTTGAGCTATTTCACCACAGTATAATCTAAGCTTTAGTTCTTCTTCCGGTGTTGGTGCCATCTTTAACAAGGTCTGAATGAATTCTACAGGAAGCTCATTTCCTGATTCAACGACGAATATGTTAGAGAAGACAATGGAGAAAGTCGCTAGGACTTGAATTCTATCTATTCCACATTAGAAAGGAAAAAAGATTTACCTTCACGAAGGGCATCACACACTTCTTCAGTTGTGGCATTCAAAGCACGCAAGAGAATCGACAGATTTTGTCCTTTCTTTGGTTCAAGAATCTGAACAAACTGAGGTAAAGAAGCTTGTCCAGAGGATCCCTTCTTATCATTTTTGTTCTTATCTGCAGCTGCATATCCAAATAACGACTCTATCATCTCTTCATTGAACCTGGAAAGGCATCAAAATTCATTTCTATTCAGTAATTGTTTCCAAAGTTATATATTTTAAAAGGAATTAGAAGCTAACAACTCCAACGCCATGACTTACTGGAAAGATCCTGATCTTATATCATTCCAAACCATAGAATGCTCTGGGTTTGCTTGCACTTTATCCCAGAAAAATGGCTTCAGCTTTGTTTTGGGAGCATCATCGTCTGATGACTGTGCTGGCCCAGAAGACGATCGGGGACCTTTCGGGCCTAAACTCATTGGTGGAGGTGGGCGTGGTCCTTTTGGTCCAGGAGGAGGTGGTGGCTTAGGCCCACCAGAGCCAGGTGGAGGAGCTGGAGGTGATGGCCGTGGAGGACCAGCAGAAGATGGCATTGGTGGTGCTGGAGCTGGCGGTGGAGGAGAAGCCTTCTTTGAGGATACCTTAAGAAATTTGGGTGGTTCCGGTGGAAGAGGCTCCACTTTACCAGAAAAAGACTTCCCGGAAAGTGAAGAAGCTGTTCTTCCAGGTGGAGACTTCAAAGGCGGAAGCCCGTGATGGGTAATACTATTATTACGCATTCCTTCGTGTGACAGCCTTTCCTCTAACGAATCCGAATTGTCAGAATTACTTCCATCAAAAGACGTCACTTTTCCTTGGTTTGAGTAAATGTTAAAAGATTGATTGCCAACCTTTTCTCCTTTAACAGAACCACCATAGTTGAGAGGGGAACCTGAAAAGACAAAATATTTTGACCTTTCAAAACGCGAGAATATTTTCTGTTAGATCAGTACAACCGTGAGCAAGTGAAGATATTATTACCAACAGAGTACTCGTTACTGCTTAAACTGAGAAGAGGCCTCTCATCATTTTTCCTGCCTCCTGAACCATTTCCACAAACTCTGGTGCAACACAAGAAGAACAATGCAGCAACCAAAAACGTAGAAACTGCAGTCACAACAACCGCAATGATGATTGTTTTCTGATGGTCCTCTTTTCTTTTCGCAGGTGAAACGGATCCAGAAGTTGAATTTTTAGAACCTTTTTTCTTAGGAGGAGGAGGAGGAGGGGGAGATCTCGAGGGTGGAAAAAATGAGCTCCGTGGAGGTGGGGATCTTGATCGAGTAGGTGGTCTCCGACGCTTAGGAGGAGGGGAAGGGGGAGGAGAAGGGGAAGAGACTGGTTTAGAAGCTAGATTCCTCCTCGGAGTATTAAGCATAGATGGTAAGAGATCGAGATACTTGAGGTTATGACCATTGGACTTTCCTTTTCCTTGGATACAATCAAGAAGAGTCTGCTTCAAATGGGAATGCTTCAAACCAAATAGTTCGTTATTATTCTTTGATCCTGGAAAACATGAATTGAACACTGCGACAGCCTCCTTCACACAATCTGAATCTTGCCAACACCGCTGCGCCCAGGATGTTTCTACCTGTCAAACATTGTACAGAAGACAAGAGATAAACAACATTTAAAGCTACAAAAATAAAATGAAAATCATAGCATTAACTTAGCCAACTAAAAATCCAAGCATAATTGCAAATGGTGAATCCAAACTATCCTGCAAGAAGCACAAAATATAGGCTTTTTGAGATAATCTAAATCTTCTTATTCGGAACATGAAACAAAACCAAAAATGCAATATTTAGTCTCTAAAACCTAAGCTGGAGCAGGACACAATACAAGTGTCTCGCAGAAATTCGAAAACCATAAGACTTTATATAGCAGGACACAATACAAGTATCTCATAATGATCTTAATTTCTTTCTCAGACACCTAGATTCTTGCAGGGAACATTAATCATCTCAGTCTCTAAAACCTAGCTAAAAGCAAGAAACAAACAATGTTCTTCAATTCTTGCCTTAACAGGTAAATCCCATCACACACTAGAGCTAGCTATAATGTAAAAAAAGAATCAAACAAGTTTGTAAAGCAAAAGACAATCTTTACCATTTGCTCATTGACCTTCTCTGTTGATGGGGCCTTGAATTGACTAAGAAAAATCTCATCTTCTTCCAAGGTAATAACCAAGAACCCAGAAAGCAGAATCAACCAGAAACCTAAACGAGCCCAATTCTTATTACCCATTCCTCCTCGAATCATTCCAAGCCAATCTATTGCTTCTCATTTCATCAGATACTCTAAAAGGCCAATGCTCTCTCAAATCCAAATTCCTAATATAGCAGTTAGGCGAATTTACAGCTTTCCTAATGCAGACCCTTTAAGCTGAAATTCGATCAAGTCGAAACTTTAACACAAAAACGAAATTCTAGAATTTTGGAGCTGCCTTTAATGCAATTTCTTTCAACGACCAATTCAATAAAGCTTCAACAATGCCTCCAGATCAATTACACGTTTCGAGAAGACAAAAGACAGCACAAAAGGGGAGAGTTGGTGCTAATGATTGTGGCCAGATCCACTTTGACAAAAAAGCTTAATGCGATTGTCGTAGGTGCGCTCAACCAAACCAAAATTTTGACCAGAGAGACCAAATAAGTTTCAACCTTTTTGTTTTTTGTTTTTCCGAGAAAAGTCGACGAGAAAAAATGACGGAGAAATTAGCTCTCAAGCTTCATACAAAATTTCTCCCAAGCTTTTTTCCTTCATTATTCTTTTTTTTCCTAAACTCAAAACACGCGAGAATTAAGCAGTTATTAGCAATGTTTTGAAAACCGGACCGGCCACCGAACCGGAATTTTTTTGGGTCGTCAATGTGGTCCGACCGGGTCGAACCGGGTTTAATAGTTTTTTAAAAAATAGTAATATAAATAGTTTTTGTATAACTATAATATCCAAAATTCCAAATATATAATATAGTCTTTGAATAAACATATATTTTTAAAATTAGGAAAATCATTTTAATAACAAAAAAACTATTCGAAAACAAAATTTAATGAAAAATAGTTAAGTTTATATGTAAAAAAAAATTAAAAACATCAAACCATAAATTAAAAACATGAAAATTAACTAAATTCAAAACTAGTATTTGTTTCTATAAATTTTAATCATAAAATATTTAATTATGAAAACAAAAATAGAAATTTACAAAAAAAAAAAAAAAAAAATCTCAAACCCGGGTCAACCCAACCCGGCTAGCCGGCCGGTTCGCGATTGAACCCGGTCCGGTCCGGTCCGGTTTTCAAAACACTGGTTATTAGTATATTGGATTATTTGTTTTTCGTGATTTGATATCTCAACACAAAGGTAAGACAAGAAGGTACAATCCTAAAATCGCAATTTATTTGCATCTCAAATTCTCAATACGAGTACATGATTATTTTATTTTATTTTATTTCATTTCAACTACCATGCATTAATAATTTGTATCTATTCCTTTAATATTTTGTATTGTAAATTCTTCATAACGTGTAAATCCGAATTTTTAGCGTGAGCTGCCCCAAATTTGGTTTCAAACTTCTTGTGCTTTGCTGCATAGAGCACAATATGATTTATTTATTTAGATAAAATTTGATGTGTGAGGTTGACCAATTACATTTGGGCCATAGACCTTACAAGAGAGTGCTAAATGAAGATAAGAAGAGAAAGAAGAAGAATGGGCCTTCGGTTTATGATAAGTCCATTTACATGGTATTATACAAAACGTGCACAAGTGTATATATATCATGTAGGTCTTTTTCTTAGGGTGTGTGCTTGATAATCTCTTCTCATTACTCTTGTAAACGGCAAAAGAAAATACTTTTTGTATACCTTGATTTCTAGTGGATTTGAGGGCAATAGATCCCTCCGAGAGGTACCCGTAGCCATTCGGGGAACTCGTTAAGTCTTGGTGTTATTTACTTACTTGTTTATCAAAACTAACGCATAAACCGGTTGAGTAAGAACTAGAGCAAGGTCTTGTTTAGGAGCTGCAAACCTGACAAGTGGTATCAGAGCCGTAAGGCTTATTGCGTCCTGGTGTTTACAAGAGGGAAAGTTTAAAGGAAAAAGAGAGGCCAATGAACAGAGTTAAATCAATCGTGTGGTAAGGGTTTTCTGTTGGGTTTTGATAAGAGATATTACATGGGTGTTTGCGACTCGATCTGTTAAGTGGTTTCAAGGATTTGTTCTGCATCAGTCTACGAGTTTATCGATTGATGATGGTGGTTACTTCTGGATCAGTTGTTGTTTTCTGGTACCTGCAAGAAAACAAGGAAACAAAGTCATCATCAGTCATGGAACCAACATCAGGAAAGTTTGATGTTGTTAAGTTTGACGGTAAAGGTGATTTTGGGCTGTGGAAGTACAAGATGCTATGTCATTTGGAAATTCAAGGCTTAGACAAGTGCTTGGAGGAAGGTGAAGCATCAACTGATGCTAAGGTTGCTGACGTTACAACTGATGACAAAGACAAGGGTAAAGCAGTTGCATTAGATTCATTAAAGATGGAGAAGGACAGAAGATGCAAGAATCTAATTTGTATGAGTGTGAATGACACTATACTAAGGAAGATCATGAAAAAGCCTACTACTCTTGCTGTATGGAAAGCTTTAGAAAGAGACTACCAAACCAAAGCTCTACCTAATAGAATCTCTCTAAAGCAAAGGTTTGCAATCTTTAGGATGGAGGAAAATAAAAACATTGAGAAAAACCTGAATGATTTTCTCAAACTGGTAGATGATCTTGAAAGCTTGAAGATAAGCGTATCCGACGAAGATCAGGCTATTCAAATTCTCTCTAGCCTCCCACCAAAGTACGAGCAGTTGGTGCACACTCTCAAATAGGGAACTGAAAAAGACACGTTAACAGTTAATGAGGTGGTGAGTTCAGCGTACGCAAAGGAGATTGAATTGAAGGAAAAAGGCTTACTCAATAAGTCGAGGTCCAATTCATAAGGACTCCTAATAAGCTCTAGAGGCAGGTCGAACCAGAGGTTTGATAAGAAAGGGAGAGGAAGATCTAAGAGCATACCTAGATCGTAGTCAAGACCAAAAAACAGTAAAAAGTTGTTGGATATGTGGAAAAGACGGTCACTAGAAAAGAGAATGCCCCAAGAGGAAGAAGAAGAACATGGTGGATTTTGTCAATATTGCATCAAGTATGGCTGAACCATTGGTGATAAAAAGCATGAGAGATCCTAAGGAATTTGCAAGCATTGGATCAATCAATATTGAAGCTGTAGCTCTCATGGCAAGTATGCAAAATTCTGAACCGTTGGTGATTTCTAGTAAGTGTCCTCCAAAATAACCTGCGAACATGGAAACAATTACTATGAAATTAGAGACTCTCATGGCAAGTGTGCAATATACAGAAAATGAATAGGTTATGGACTCGGGATGCACATTGCACATCACTCCTAACAAAGATCAATTATTTGATCTAAAGGAATGTGAAGGAGGAAGAGTGTTAATGGCTAATAACACACAAAGTGATGTTAAAGGAATGGGGAATATCAAGATTACAAATCTTAATGGCTCACAAGTGATACTAACAGATGTTAGGTATATGCCAACGGTTGGGAGAAATCTCATATCTTATGGACTTCTCGACATGGTTGGTTGTAGATATGAGGGGGAAAATGGACAAGTTTTGTTCTATTAAGAGAAGAAAAAGATGATTTCAGGAAGGTATATTGATGGGCTATACTATCTTGAAGGGTCAGTAACAAAGGACGAAGTTGCAGCGGTAAAATCAGACATTGAGTTTACCTTTTGTAAAACTCTCCTTGTGTGACTTTCCTAGCACACATGTTTCACAAAACTTTAAATCCTTCACTTCTCTGTCAGTGATGTAGCCATTCTTCATTGACAATTTTATACTCTTTAGACCCATATGTCCTAACCTTGAATGCCTTCTTGCAGTCATACACTTGTAAAGGGATTTTAAACTACATACATTCTGATTTATGGGGTTCTCCTTCTACACCCATGAGCCTTGGAAAAGGTCAGAACTTTGTTACTTTTATAGACGACTATTCCAGGAAGGTTTGGATATATGTCCTAAGAACAAAGAATGAAGTGTTCTTGAGTTTTAAAGAATGGAAAGCTACTGTTGAGAATCAGATGGGGAAAATAATCAAGTGTTTACGAACGGATAACGGCTTGGAGTTTTGCAACAACATGATGGACGAGTTGTGCAAGGAGTCTGGTATCAAGAGACATAGGACTTGTACGTAC
The DNA here is from genome assembly GCA_963576765.1 of Draba incana. Classification (NCBI taxonomy): domain Eukaryota; kingdom Viridiplantae; phylum Streptophyta; class Magnoliopsida; order Brassicales; family Brassicaceae; genus Draba; species Draba incana. Next base: position 25,074,542 of record OY755205.1, read on the forward strand.
ACTCCTCAACAAAACGGAGTTTCTGAACGTATGAACAAGTCTATCATGGATAAAGTCAGGTGCATGCTTTCTGAAACGGGTCTAGAACAAAAGTTTTGGGCCGAAGCCGCATCTATAGTAGTTTATCTCATTAACCGATCACCAAATGCTTCAACTGAGTACAAGCTACCGAAAGAAGTTTGGACATGGACAAAACCTGATTTGTCTAACTTAAGAAGATTTGGGTGCAATGCTTATGTTCATAAGATTCAAGCAAAGACAGAACCTAGGGATGTGAGAAGTGTCTTTATGGGATATCCACAAGGTGTTAAAGGGTACAAAGTGTGAATTCCAGAGGATTTGAAGTGTTTAATGAGTCAGGATGTAGTGTTTCATGAAGAAGAAGTCTATAAAGATATTGAGGAACCTAAAGAGCTAAAGAAGAAGAAGACTAAGAAAGTCACATTTAGCTCATAATTGATTCAAGGTCCTTCAAATCAAAGTGATCAAGCAGAAATTTCAGTTCAAGGTGGAGCTAACACGGAAACAGCAAGTTCTGATCAAGGTGGAGCTGTCTCAAAAATTGAAAGTTCAGATTCGTCAAAAACAGAAAGTCATGACTTGTTAGAATCAGAAGGTGATGAGAATAATGAAAGTGCAGCAGATCAAGGCAACTTGGATAATTTTCTCCTAAAGACAGGTCTGGGAGAGAGATTAAACCACCTTCAAGGTTTATGGATGAAAACTTCGTTGCATACACTCTATCCGGGGCAGAAGTTGTTGATCTGGATGAGCCTGCGACATTTGAAGAAGCTAAGAAAAGCAAGGAATGCAAGTTGTGGTATGATGCATGTGATGAAGAAATGGAATCTCATTTGGTTAATCAAACTTGGAATCTGGTGGAAAAGCCAAAGGATAAGAAAGTTATTGGCTGCAAATGGGTATTCAAAAGAAAGACAGGAATTCCCGGAGTCGAAGATCCTAGATTTAAAGCTAGATTGGTTGCTCAAGGATTCTCACAGGTGGAAGGCATAGACTACAATGAAGTGCTTTCTCATCTAGTAAAACATGTGTCTATTAGATTACTACTATCTGCGGTAGCTAATCAAGACTTGAAGTTAGAGAAACTCGATGTTAAAATAGCCTTCTTACATTGCTATTTGGAAGAGGAAATATACATGTGTCCACCAGAAGGATATGAAGTAAAAGGCAAAGAAGAAAAAGTGTGTCGCCAACCTGACAAGGTCTTGTTTAGGAGCTGCGAACCTGACATGATGCATTATATTTAAAGGTAACTAAGTGTTTACAATTGTTTATGACACAATATGATATCATATTGATCCGGATAAAAAAAAAAATTGGTCTTCCGTGGTTCCGGATCAAAAAACATGAAGTTGTGTGTCTCAAATTTGTTCCCATGTTTCTTTTGTTGTGAATCTGTTTTTGTATTTGTTTCCCGGAACACTCTAAAGAGATATTTCTTTTTTGTTTTGTCTTACACTTCTTGCTCTCCTGATTTCTTCTTTTATATAGTTTATTATTCAGCCATATATGCCTTCGATTACACGAGAGATCATAGTTGATTCCATGTTATATGACTAGATATGCATGCATAGACCATCTCTCGATAGTTAAACTAACCAAAGACGGATTCAATTGGTCTCGAACCTCGATCTCTTGCATTTATGTTATTCCTTTCACACGTCTAATATATTCACTACAAGAAAACAGCGAGAAACCGACGGAAATATCCATCGGAAGTCTGTCGGAATATGCGTTTTCCGACAGATTGCCGACGGATATGTCCGTCGTTTCTATCTTGTCGGAAATGGTAAGTCTGTCGGAAATCCGTCACAAATTTCCGACAGACTCCGGCAAGCTGTCAGAATTCCGTCGGAAATACAGCTGTCGGAAATCTGTCGGTTTTGTTTCCGACAGACTTCCGACGTATTTATTTCCGACAGATTTCCGACGTATTTATTTCCGACAGATTTCCGACGTAGTCGTAGAAATTATTAAAAATGATAATAAATTAAATAATAATTAATTTAATATAAATTTTAAATTTGAATTATTTAAATTAAAATGAAATTAAAATAAAATTAAAAGTAGAAATAAAAAGTAATATTGTTTTACAAAAATGTTGAATATAAAAATCTAAATGGTGGGCCCCGGAAAATCCGGGTTGCGCCCCAAGTACTCCATCATCCGTTGCATCATCTCTCTCTCCTTGTCCCGCTCGGCTCTCTCCTTCTCCCGCTTGGCTTCTATGGCCTTCTGTGCATCTTGTATCTGTTGGACCGTCGTCTTCAATTCTGAAATTTTGGCGTCCTTCTCCTGCATCTGGGCTCTCAGCTCGGTTGACTCGCTGTAGTAACGAGAAGACCCCGATGATCCTGCATCGTCGGGAAGACCATAAATCCGCCCTTTGCTCTGCGGAGCAACCTGCGGAACAAATTAAATTGTAAATGAAAAAGACTTGAAAACTATTTTAAATTTTACATACCTCTAAGACGAATTGGTTGATGATGTCGTCCGGGGCTTGGGTGAGGGGAGGGGTTCCGTCGATGGATGGCTGAGACAGAATGTACTCGTCTTCCATTCTTCGAACGCTCTCCTGAATCTCCTTAGCTACCGGATCCTGGACGACACCATCCTTGTCGGTGTGTGTTGCTAGTAGAAGTTCCAAGTTGTTGGGTTCCCGACCCAACTTCTTAGCCTGGCGTTGTTAGATATTTATTTGATAATATAAATGTATAAAACTAAAAAAAATAATAATAAAATCAAGACGTACATAAAAAACTTACCATATCCCTAGCCTTTGTTTTCTTGCTGGTAGCTCCAAGGTTGTGGGTGGCTGCACCCTTGCCCTTGCTCGTGCTGTTCCGGTTGCTAGAGTGATATGTAGAGCTCTCCTTGGTAGCCTCTAGTTGCCAATATGCGATGAACCCATTCCACAACTCCGTCTTCTCTTTCATCTCCTTTGGCACCTGACCGTGTTGCCACTTATCCTTCCACTCGAACAGCTTCTTCGAGTAATGCACTCCTGCATAAGAGTCGAATTCCCTCCTGACCAGAGCGGTCAAGTGTGGTTCCCACCTAAATTCTTACTGCAAAAAGAAACATTAAATATAAATAATAATAATTTAAATGAAAGTAAAAATTGTGAAAACAGATGACTTACCGCAAATTGGCGAAACCACATTTCTTGATCCTCCAGTGGCATGGCGGTGTACGTCGCATAAGGACGGCTGAGCAAAGAGTTTTCCATCTTGTTGAGGGACTTCGAAATCCCGCTGCGAGAATCACCAAACCTACGGGAAAAAATGTAACAATATAATAACATTAGTCACAATTAATTAAATTTATTAAAAAAAAAACAGAAATGGAACAAAAAACTTACCATCTGTCTCTACCGAGCTGGTCTGGATGGAGATTACTCAACCTCTCTCGTCCAGGAAGACCCATGAAGTCCTCGACGTTAATCTGCGACGGTGCTGTGGTGGCTGATGGTGTCGCCGGCGTCTGTAGAGGTGTAGACGACGGTGTTGGTGTAGACGTCGAAGTCGAACGAGATCTACTCACAAGACGACGACGTTCGCCGCTGCCAGATACGGCAGCGAAACCACCGTAATCCCTACATTTATATGAAAAATCTATTTTTTTTCAAATAATGGTAAAATTATTAAGAAATTCTAAAGTTATAAAGTTTTTAAAAGTTTTAGTAAAACTGTTAAAAAAACCTTATAAAACTAATTAAAAACCGTGTAAAACTGTTTATAAGGTTTTTGTAAAGTTTTATAATTATAAAAATTATAAAAATTTCGAAATTGGTTAAATGTATAATTATAAAAACATAATGGTTTAAAAAAACATTTCTTTAAATTTCCAAAATTCAAAAATTTAAAATTAATCCTTAAAATTGTTAAAAAATTCACAAACTAATTCACAAACATTTCTTAAATTTCCCTAAATTCACAAACTAATTCACAAACAAATTTCCCTAAATTCACAAACTAATTCAAAAATTCAACAAATTAATTCACAAACTAATTCACAAATATAATTTTCCTAAATCTAATTATTTTTAATTTTTTAAAAAATAGATATAATTTAAAAAATTAATTAATTATCTTAAAATTTCGAAATTGTTTAAATATTTAATTATAAAATTATCATTGTTTTAAAAAACATTTCATAAATTTCCAAATTCCAAATTCCTAATTCACAAATTCACAATTTCATAATTCCTAAATTTCCGAATTCCAAATTCACAAATTCCAAATTCCTAATTCACAAATTCTAAGAGGAGCGGCGGAATCCGGCATGGAGGAGCGGCGAAATCGGAGGCGGCGAGGAAGAGAAGATGAAGAGGCGGAGGCGCGGTGAGGGAGAGGATCGGAGGAGAAGAAACGCGGTGGGGGAGAGGCTCGGGGTCGAATTCCGGCGAGGAGGAGCGGCGAAATCGGCGGTCGGAGGCAAATCGCGATCGGAGGAGGCGATCAGAGGAGGATTTCAACGCGTGGAGAAGAAGAAGAAGAAGACGCGTCTGTTAATAACCTATAATTTCCGACGGATTAAAATCTGTCGGAAATCCGTCGGTTTTAATTTTCATTTCGCGGTATTTATTTTTATTTCGCGGTTAAAATTTGGCACATCTGTCGGAAATCTGTCGAAAATATAGATATATTTCCGACTGATTTCCGACAGATGCTTAAAATTCTCCTCGTTTTACCCTAAATCTGTCGGTAATCTGTCGGAAATATATCTATTTTTTCGACAGATTTCCGACAGATTTAGGGTAAAACCGATCCGTTTTCGTAGTTAAAAGAGAATAGCATGGTTGGAGCATGATTTAGAAGATAAAATTGTTGATAATATTATTGTTACTTTCAAATTCTAAACATTTGGTTTTTAGGATTTTTTCGTAAACATCTATGTTTATGTATATGTAACTGTATAAAATGTTTTTGGTTAAACCATGAGCAAATCGCAAATCATATTCTGTATATCAGCCACAAGGTTATTTACTCAACTTTTACCTTTTGTTGTTAGAATCGTATGCCGAGACTTTGTCTTCTCGGAATTCTGGAATTTGACATGAAATCCCCAAACCTGTCGAAAATCTGTCGGAAAAACAAATATATTTCTGACAGATGTAAGGGTAACACGTGTCGTCTTTTAAGGTTAGCATGATATGAATATTGTGTTGGATATCTGTCGGAAATATATCTAGATTTTCGACAGATTTCCGACGGATGCTTCAAAATAACAAAAAAAACCAGAGGAGCCAGTGTCGACCGACAACCCTATACTGTCGATCGACACAGGTTTTGGCAAGATATACGCAGATGAATTTTTTATAAGAAGATTATATAAATATCCGTTTCTGTCGGAAATCTGTCGGATATATATATATATTTCCGACGGAAAATCATTTTTTTTTTAAAAAAAATAGAAAAATATAAATTATCTGAAATTCTTGTTTATGTTAACAGATACAAACATATAATGTAACTAATCTGAGTCTGAGTCTGAGTCTGATCCTTCCGAAGGAATTGTGTCTTCGTCTTCATCAAATTCTCCAACTTCTTCTTCTGATTCTGAATGTACGATATTATCACCAAATTCAGTGAAATCAACAAAAAGGTCCACCGCAGAAGAATGATCAACTGGAGCCATCAGAGTAATTCTAGTTGGTTGCATAGCATCTTGCTCAGCAACTCCATATAGTCTCCCTCTTGGATTAATTGGAGTCACTGTAATCCAAGAATCTCCTCGATGTGTTACCCTAGGGTAAGAAATGTAGCATACCTGAAACAAACATATTTAGTTTAGGCAATTACAATATCATTATTTATCTATTTCGCACGTATTATAAAATTTTAAAATCAAACCTGGTCTGCCTGTGATGCTAGGATGAATGGGTCATACTTTTGCAGTCTCCTAGAAGAATTTACTGATGTGACGCCAAATTGGCTCACCTGGACACCTTCTGGATATGACGGATCATACCACTCACACAAGAAAACAATGCACCTCATGCCCAACATTCCTGGATATCGCACTTACAATATTTCTTTGAGAATCCCGTAGTAGACTACATCACAACTTGTAGCTGAAATACCGTAATCTGCAGTTGCCTTCGGCCTTTCTTCATGAATCCTAAATGCAAATCCCCTAGTGTAATACCGAACGTATGAAGTTGCTTCGAAGCTTGGGCCAGAAACTATCTCTTGTAACCATGTCTGAAACTTTTCTCCATTCTTCATTCCTTCAGAAACCTGAGATAATAATTTAGACAAATTAATAAACAAACATTTAATTAAGTAATAATTAATTCACTAATTTTAAGATATATAAGCGTTTTTTTAAAACTTACGTAATATTGCAGCCAATTTGGAAACTCGGTTTCCTTAGATTCTCCAAGTTCGTCTTCTGTCATTTCCGGATAATAGCGACGTATTGATGCAATGTAAATCCTGAAAGCAAACAAAAATATATAACATATGAAACCTATATATTACTTAGGTATTAAAAACAAGAAGTATTTAAATAAGTTCTGTTTTTACCTTTCGTACTCCGCCAACTCCTCACAATTCGTTAGGATATACATATGTAAGTGACTCCACTCATCTTGTGATAGGAAGCGTCTCTTCCCTCTCCCAATCACTCGGCCAACTTGCGAAAACAACTCAGGGACCAGCGCGGCATACGTGACTCTCTCACCTCTATCATCATGACGAGCAGGACGTCTACTCTTCGTACGAACTTCCCGCGGAAAGTAATATTCCGCAAACTGTGATGATTCTTCATTGATACTCTGTGCGACAATAGAACCTTCAACTCGAGCCAAATTTTTGACCTTCTTCTTTAGATGGATCATGTACCGCTCAAAAGGATACATCCAACGAAATTGAACGGGACCACCTAGTTCGGCTTCGCGGGGGAGGTGTAGGGGAAGATGTTCCATAACATCAAAAAAAGACGGCAGAAAGATCTTCTCAGGATTGCAAAGGATCACTGGTATATTGGCATCTAAATTGCGGATCTCCTCAACTGTAAGTGTCCTCGTGCATAAATCCCTAATGAAAGCACCAACTGCTGCAATAGATTCGTGGACAGTTTGAGGAAGGAGATGGGTAAAAGCAAATGGAAGAAGCCTCTGCATCAGTACATGACAATCATGACTCTTCAGTCCCAAAAACTTTAGGTATCGCGAGTCTACGCAGTTACCCAGATTAGCTGCATATCCATCAGTGAATTTAACTTCGTCTTTAATCTACCGGAAAAATTCTCTTATCTTTTGTATTTGCAATCGTTACGGAGGAAAAGGATATGTACCATCGGGAAGACTATCAAGATAATCACGGTAGCAAATCTTTGAAACATCCATCCTAGACTTCACATTGTCTTTTGTCTTTCCCGGGATGTTGTCAAAGAAGTTCTTTTCAATATGCATCACATCGAGGTTGTGCCTTAATAAATGATCCTTCCAATACAGCAAATCCCAAAATATACTCTTCTTGTGCCAATTGTGAGCTTCCCCTACACCACAAAGCGGTTCATGCCCATTACCCCCACAATCAGGAGTCCTCTCAGCACCAAAATCTCTCAACTGCTCCAATATAGTACGACCGTCTATCTCATCAATTGGAGCATCAAACACTTGTTTATTTTTCTTAAATAATCTTTTAGACCGACGATAGGGATGGCCGTCCGATAGAAACCTTCTATGGCAATCAAACCAACATGGTTTTCTTCCATTCCTCAATTGGAAAGTGTCAGTGTTGTCTTGGCAAAACGGGCACGATAATCTTCCATGAGTAGTCCATCAAGATAGCATACCGTATGCTGGGAAATCGCTAATAGTCCACATAAAGACCGCACGCATCAGAAAATTCTGCTTTCGTGAAACATCAAACGCTTCGACACCGTGACTCCATAGCATTTGTAACTCATAAATAAATGGTTGGAGGAATACATCAAGTGATCTCTTTGGATGCTCAGGGTCGGGAATAAGAACGGAGAGGAATAAAAACTCTCGACGCATGCACATACCAGGGGGCAAATTGTACGGTGTTACGATTACGGGCCACAAAGAATACTGCCTTCCATGCTTCCCAAATGGGTTGAAACCATCCGTACTTAACCCGAGGTACACATTTCTTGACTCGTATGCAAAATCCGGATACAACATTTGAAAATGTTTCCACGCTTTTGCATCTGAAGGATGTGTAATCTCTCCATCTTGACGATGCTCTGCATGCCATCTCATTTGTTCTGCCGTTCGCGCAGATTGATATAACCTCTTTAACCTCGCTGTCAATGATAAGTACCACATACGTTTATATGGAATTGGAACTCTCCCACTAGTTTCCTGATACCGTGGTTTACGACAAAATTTACATCTTCTCCGGTCTTCGTCTTCTCTCCAATACAACATACAGTTGTTGATGCATACATCTATCACCTGATACGGCAGACCAAGACCAACTACAAGTTTCTGTATCTCGTAGTATGAGGCAGGTGCCTGATTAAGTTCAGGCAAAATATCTTTCACAAAATCTGCTATCGCATCAACACACTCTTCCGCCAAATTGAAGTCCGTCTTAAGGGTCATCAGTCTACTAGCAGTTGATAAAGGGGAATGTCCGTCTCTACACCCATGATATAATGGTTGCTTCCCTGCGTCTAACATATCAAAAAATCTTCTAGCTTCTTCATTTGGTTCTTCTACTCTATCCTCCCCTATTACGATCGATGACAAATTCTCTCTAAACGCATCATGAACCATCTCAGCGGTACCTACACCAAAATCTACTTCCGTTCTATGTTCGCCACAGCTATCCGTTCTATGTTCACCTAAGTTATCCGTTCTATGTTCGCCTAAGCTATCCGCAACATATGGTGCACTGCTACTACTAGCACCATCATTATTAGTTTCTCCATGAAAAAACCAAATTTTGTATCCCGGCATAAAACCATTGGTATACAAGTGATGCCAAACTTGTTCTACATTAACATTACGCGCATTGCAACAATTTAAACATGGACATTTTATCACCTTTCGATTCCCGACAACCGCCATGAACTCGCATATACCTCTTGCATAACTTTCATTTAATGTCTTCGACTCCGGATCATACATCTCTTCATCCATCCACGATCTATAATATCTAGAAGATGACATCTCACTCTCTTAACGATTTTTTCTAACAAATGTTTGGTTGGAAGTTGTTGTTGTTTTATGAGTGAATGAAGATGTGTGGAATCATATATATAAATACGCTGCCCGTCGGACATCTGTCGGAAAAGCGTCGGAAAGCCAACGGATAGAATAACTGTTATATAACGGCTATTTTTTCAGACAGATTTCCGACAGATAGTTGGGTGTCTGTCGGAAATCTGTCGGAAACTATTAACGGTTCATATTTTCCGAAGGATTTCCGACAGCTTACCGAAATCTCCTCCGGCGTCGGCACCGGCTAGTTACACGGTCCAATAATCCGACCTATTTCCGACGGTCTTCTTGTCCGTTGGAAATAATTCCGACAGATTGCCGACGGAATTGGAAAATTTCAGTTCCGTCGGAAATCGGTCGGATTACCGTCGGTCTTCTTGTAGTGATTCTCTAATTTTTTAAACATAATTTAAATACTTAATAATTAAAAATACTTTTTTTTGGGGTTGAAGTAAATTTTAGATTCTTTCATAATTTTTTTTTTGTTTATTTTATTTATTATTTACCATTCTTTAGTTGAAGGTCTATTTAATTACATATATATTGAAGTCTTACATAGTAGTTGTAATGCCCATGAACCAAAAATGTGATTTTTGGTGAGAGTGTCGATCGACACTAGCAATTTTCAGACCAACTACTTTGATTTAAAATCGTTCAGTTTTGTCCTGTTTAGGTTTGAGAAAAACCCTAAGCTTGCGTTTATAATCGTGATCAGCCTCTCTTTATGAGCAGAATTGTGCTTTTAATATTTTTGAGAGAGAAGAGAAAGAGGATCTGTTTGTGTGTGATCTAAGGGCAAGGGATTGGGGTTTTTAATGGTTTCAAGAGAAGGAAAAGAGATTTGAGGCTCTTAGGTGTGTAAGGGCCTCATTTTTGTGGTTGTCATGTTCTTGTTCTTCAATCAATCCGGAAAGCTAAGGTGAGTGCGTGACCTTTGCTTATCTGAGCTTGATAAAGTGCATTTGACGCTTGTTGTGTGCATTGTGATTGATTTGAGAAGTGGAATTGTGTTTCCTTGTGTTCTTTGCTGTTTTTGGTATGTTTTGGTGCGTTTAATGGTCCAGATGATCGATTGGGGAACCTAGAATAGAACCAAGAGAAGATGTTTGCTTGTTTGTGATGTCATTGCATTTTTGGTGTGTTTTGGTGCGTTTTTTTTATTGGTGTGTTCCTTGCTGTTTTTGGTGTGTTTTGGTGCGTTTTTGGTTTGTCGTATTTGCTTGTTTGTGATGTCATTGTATTTTATCTGGTTTGTGTGTATAGTCGGTAGATGGGATGACCATCTCACTATTTGTAATAATACTCACGCATCTCGTTTTTCCATGTGATGCGGGTAAAGAAAAAGTGTGATCGTGGAATCATGGCGATGAGGATGATCTAGGGTCTCGGTTTTGTGTTTTAATTTTATTTGAGTTTAGAACTGTTGGTTCGGTTGACGATTTTTCTGAAATTGTTGAACCGGATTATTTGGTTATTTGATTGATTTTGAGAGTTATTGGTTTAATTCCGGTTTAGTTGATTTTTATTTTTTCTGTTGGTTGTTTGATTGATTGCTTGGTTTAATTGAGCTGAGGATAGTATTTATGGGAATGCTGATTCGAAATTTAATTGTTAAAAAAAAAACCGGGCCGTGTTGTTTTAGTTTGGTATCAATGCCCTTACAATTTTAGGGCGGGTAAATGAAATGGTTTAAGATGATGCTTGAAATTGATTATGAGTAGTTAGTTAATTTTCTGATTTTAGAGAGCCTTCAATGAGATTCTACAGTAAAAGTTTGTTTGACTTTTTTTTATAGAATTCTAGTGTTCTTAGTCTATATTTTTGGGAAATGCAGTCTGTGGGTAAGGCCAGTGTTGGTTCCGGTTTGGTTGGTTTTGCAGGAGGCCCAAGTGTAGGTACGACTGCAGGTATAGCCCAGGGCCGAGATGATCGTCTGGCAGACCTGTTGACAGTACTGTTGTTGCGGTTACCGGGTTTGGTACCACTGCAGGCTCTACTTGTGCCACCAGTGCCAGAGGTGAAACCGAGAGTTGCGATTACGGAGGAGCTCACATCCTACCTTAGGATGATGGAGAAGATGCAGAGGATTGGTACGGTATTCTTTTTGGGTGGTGCTAAGTCTAAGGAGGCTAACAAATGGATGATGAGGATTAAGCGTAATATTTTCTCTATCAGATGTCCCGAGGAGTACCAGGTTGATTTGGTGGTGTATTATCTGGATGGTGACGTGATATACCTCATATTTTATCAATTTTACTATTTATTTTTATCTATTTTATATGCTATTTCATAAGCTTTTATTTCAAAAGAGGTAGTTTTCTAGTATATTTGGCTTTTAAGAGTCATATAGGTCAAATCATCAAAAATGGCATAAAATTGAGCAAAATGAGTACTCTTTATCCTACAACAACTTATCAAGGTCAAAGGAGAAATTCCGAGTTCTCAAAGTTCAAGATTTCATAAATTCCCATATTAGACAGAAGTTACCTGTCGTAAAGATCAACTCGGAAGGAGGATCAAACCTACTTGGACGCTGATGAACTTTCACATGGAGATACCCCTTTTAGTTAGCTTTCTAATGGAGTTGTAATTATTTCAATTGGAGTTGTAGTTTAGAAGATATAAAAGATCTACTAAAAACATGTCAATCTGCCTCGAAGATGAACCAAGTGCAAAACGAGTCAAGGCACCGATCAAAGAGTTGGACCGGTGCACGTGACCATAGCCAAACACAATAGGAGCATATGGCCTAGACCCCGGACACGTTCCCGTGTCTGGTGCCACCGTCCGGTGCCGTGGCCTCTTTTGGACAGTTTTCGACAAAAAGACGTTTTCGCCCAAAGTGAAACCCTAAGGTGTCCACCGACCTAAAACCTCTTCAAACACCTATATATACTTGCATTTAGCCTTTTGAGAGAAGGATAACAGCCGTATGCACTAAAAATCAATAATAAACATATATTTTTGTTATTCTCTTTAGTTCTTCATCTTATGTCTTGTGAAAGAGCGATGAAGGCCATGATGTTCTTCTCAAGCTTTGTTCTTAGAGATCCATCTATGCCGATCACTTATCAATCACGAATCTACTGTTTTATCATCAACTCTAGTTGTTCCATGCCTCATAACATGTAGAGTAGTTGTATGTTTGATATAAAGTTATTCTAAAAGTTTTTTTGTTGCATATTTTACATTTTTGTAGAGCTCATTTCTAGATTTAATCTCTATCTTTATTTGTACTCATAGCGTGATCTAGCTTAGCTACCTAGTGACCAATTTTAGGTTGGTATAGATTCCAAAAGATTTTATACTGCCGGATCTAATATTTGATAGGTTAGACGTCTTAACAATTCAAAAGGTTAGTTAAGGAGTTTAATGAACAATGAAATCTCAATCTTAGTGCACGATTTCACCTTGGACTTGACCACCATCATCGTTTGCAACCGAATAAACCTCCACAGCCCCATTTTCAACTTAATTCAACTCAACAAGAAGACAAACTTGAAGCCTCGATGCATAGATTCATGGAAGATACTCAAAATATCGTCAAAGAAATCGAAACAAAGCCAAGAAAGCCTTGGACGAAGCCAAAGTCAATCATCAAGAGACATAATCTACAACTCTTGTTTTGTCGGAAGGACAAAAGCAACATACTCAAGCCATCATGGACGTTCAAGCCTCTCTAGATAAGAAGTTCAACCACCTTATGGGGAAGTCCACTGCCCTAAAGAAGAAAGAGATTGAGATTTCTAGGACACTTGAGAAGATCGATGAACGTTTAAGACGTATGGAAGAAACGCACCGTTCGGAAAAGAATGAAGAAGAGCCAACACCTTTGGTCTATTTCTGCACCTTAACACCACTTGAAGAAGACCTCTCCATCTCTGATCAAGAGGAGAAAGACGCTCCAAGACATTTCCTAATGGCCAAACCAAAGAATCGAAGTTTTACGGCAAGAATGTCGACAAGACCGTGTGAAGAAATTCTTATAGCCAAACAATACAACAAGAGACCATGTTGGATAAATGATGAGATGTTGGAGGTATTCGATTCTCTAGTTAGAGAACTATCTGTTGGGAATGTCCTGAAATCACACTTGTATCCACTCTAGTGATAGTTGTACTGTCGAGATTAGACATTTATATAATACTAGGTGGTCATGACGTTTTGCTAGAAACCTCTGATGATCTATGAGTTATGAACTCATTGCTAGTATTATATGATCCTACAGGGTCACACACCTAAGCAAGCTGGATGAGCTTTATGAGGGAATGATCATTAAGAGTAATGATCTAGGTAATGTGTATAAGATACACATTATATACGAGTTTAGAGGGTGTGTCGATCGACACAAAGAGTTGTGTCGATCGACACGAAGGCAGAACCGAAATAGTGATTTCGGTTTAATGACACAATTGATTCTGGTTCGGTTCAGAATTAATAGGGTTTTCTCAAGGGCCTATATATAGGATAATAGGCACGACCTTGAGACCGAATCTAGTTAGTCGCAGCCACCTCTTTAGAACTCGGTGATTCCCCAGGAGATCCGATTACCGGTACTAGCATTCCGGCGGATTCCAGTTTGTGTGCGTGTGGACTAACGGTAGAGGCGCAACACTTGGGGCGCTATAGATCTCGAATCCCTGATTCAATTCCGCTGCATAAACTCCAGGTATATTCGAGATCCGTTCTTGTAAGATTCATAGTTTACAAACCCTAGATCCTAGGCAAAGGAATTTTCGCTAGGTTGTTTAATAGAGATTAAACCGGTAAATCCTGTGTGAATTCCTACAGTGGTATCAGAGACTTAGGGTTTAACTAATCTGAATCTAAAGCATATAATCGAATTAGTTGAATTGATTAGAGGATGCTTGATAGGTCAAAATCTGCTTCAAAAACGTTTTGCAAAATTGAAATATTAGGGTTTTCGGCCAGCGTCGATCGACACTATGGTAGTGTCGATCGACACGGGCTAAACTCGTGATTTAAAATTTTTCCAGAGAGGTTGGTGTCGATCGACACCGTTGAGGGGCGTCGATCGACACGCTCTTTCAATTGCCGTCAGTTTGATATATTAATCGATATCAAGTTGGTGTCGATCGACACAAAAGTTGCGTCGATCGACACGACCAGGCGATTGGTTAACCAGTTCAATTGGATTGAATCGGTTATCGTGCTCGGTTAACAGATCGATTAAACCGAATGTCGGTTTAATGCGGTTTGTTTGGCATCGATCGACACTAATGTAGTATCGATCGACACCGACCGGTAATCGACCCGGTTCAATTAGATTGACCGGTTATCGATCCGGTTTAATTGGATTGACCGGTTATCGAGAATTGGATCTGGTTTGATCAATGTCGATCGATGCTAATGTAGTGTCGATCGACACTGATCGGTTATTGTATTGGTTCTGTCGGTTATCGAAATCGGTTCAATTGGATTGATCGGTTTTCGAAGAACTGTGACAGACAGGTAAGTGTCGATCGACACTAAGGTAGTGTCGATCGATTCCCTATCTTGTCAACTGTCAAGGCTCATTTCATTGCGTGACAGGCTTGCAGTGCAAGGTGTCTGCAGTTACATGAGTGAGGCAGTAGGTATTTTAGATAGTGAACCTAAAATCTAATAACCGAACCAGATTTAATGAAATTGGATTCCTAAATGCATATATGATGTGTGTTAAGGATTAAAAGTTCATTTCCTCAACTAAATATCAAGTGTTCTGGATGTCTTCCCGATCTTGTCAGCTGTCAAGACTTGTTTCATTGCGTGATGGGCTTGCAGTGCAAGGTGTCCGCAGTGACATGAGTAAGGCAGTAGGTAATTGTGTTGATGGGCTTGCAGTGCATGACATCAACTATTACATGACTGAAGAGATTGGTTTGCTTGAATGGGCTATCAGAAGTTCTGGGCCCATAGACATCAGGTGGATAAAACATAAGATGTCTTATCCACAACCAAGAGTCATATTGGATATGATTAGCAAAGTGTTGCTTACCTATATAGCTAAGATTTGAGTGACAGCCAGTGGCTCGCTCGGGTTTTGGTGAAACATGGATCTTGGATCATTATATTCATTTGAGGAATCATTGTTTTGAATATAATGCGAGTTTTCTTAATTGTTAAGATTTCTCATTTTCTGAATATCATAACTGATTTTTCCTTTTCTTATTACAGTTATGTCTAATCAGAACTCTTTCTCGTTGAGATCCGTCCTTGAGAAGGACAAGTTAAATGGATCCAACTTCCTAGATTGGTATCGGAACTTGAGAATTATTCTCAAGTAAGAGAGAAAGGACTATGTCCTTCTGAAAGCTCTCCCCGAGAAACTAAGGTCCAATGCCTCACATGCAGTATATGATGCTTGGAATAAGCATTATTATGATGTGGTCGATGTGAGCCGTCTGATGAGGGATACCATGAACTCTGAATTGCGGGGGCAATATGAGAACGTGGAATCGCCTATCGAGATAGTCACTAGCCTGAAAGCTATGTTTCAGGAGCAGACTCGAACTGAGAGATACCAGTCGGTTAAATCTCTGTTTGAGTGCAAGCTACCAAAGGAAGCTCCAGTAAGTCCTCATGTCATGAAGATGATGGGTTATATTGATAACCTGAGGAGACTGGATTGTCCTATTAGCCAAGAGTTGGCTACTGACATCATTTTGCAGTCCCTGCCGACGAGCTATGATGAGTTCATCAAGTACTACATCAAGAATGTCTTGACGAAGACGTTGACTGAACTGTATGATATGCTCAAGACAGCTGAGCTCAATATCAAGAAGGGCAAAAGGTTTGTGAAACCTGGTAAAGACAAGGGTGAGAGAAAGGCCGCCTAGATTGTGAATCAGGATAAGCCTGAGTTTCTCACTAAACCCAAGTCTGGCCCATCTGATGATGATGCTTGCAGCTACTGTGGGGAACCAAGGCATTGGAGGAGAAAATGCAAGAAATACATGGAAGATTCCAAGGAAATAAAGGAGATGTATGACACTCCTCATTTAGGTATTTGTGTTATTTCAAGTTCTACCTTGTGGGTATTAGATACCGGTTGTGGTGCTCATATTTGTTTAAATGTGCAGGGCCTGAGCAACAGTAGAACGTTGAAGAAGGGACGAATGGAGAAACTCAACAGGAATGAAGCAAGGGTTGCTGCATTAGCTGTAGGAAGTTTCCATTTGTTGTTTGCCTTCAGACTTGGTTTTAGAAACTAAATAATTGCTATTATGTAATTGCTATGAGCAAAAATGTCATTTCATTTTCTTGTAAGATTTTGAATGATTTTATTTTGATAAAAGACAAATGTTGCTCTTTTGATCTAAATGATATTTTATATGGTAGCATCCCATTAGAGAATGGGTTTTATGTCTTAAACCAATATATATATCTGTCTATGACATAAACACAAATCGATTCTCCAGCATTATCGTTTGGGCCACAGAGGATTCAGAAGTTTCATAGTGATGGGCTTTTGGGCTTACATGGTTGTGAATCATGTGAGATATGTGAATCCTGCTCATTGGGAAAAACGATTAAGGCCCATTTTATCAAACTAAGAGAATGGGCCAATGACTTATTGGGCTTTATACATACAGATGTGTGCGGCCCGATAGGCAACAATGCTAGAGAAAATTAAGATTCAAGACTTCATTACCTATACTGGTGACTAGAGTGGGCATGGCGATGTCTATCTAATGAGTCACAAGTAGGAATCCCCTTTTGAAAATTTTTCAAGGAATTCCAGAATGAAGTACAGAATCAAATTGACAAAAGTATTAGAACTCTTCGATCAGATCGCGGAGGAGGATACTTCTTCGATCAGATCGCGGAGGAGAATACTTAAGTCAAGAGTTAAGTGATCATATGAGAGAGTGTGGAATTGTTTCACAGCTCACCGGACCTTATTGGATATGGTTCGATCAATGATGGGTCACAAAAATCTTCCATTATCTCTTTTAGGGATAGGCTCTAGAAAATGTCTGAGTTTACACTAAATAGGGTTCCAACAAAATCAATTGCAAAGACTCCATATGAGATGTGGATTGGAAATGTTCCAAGTTTGTCTTTACTAAAATTTGGGGTGATGAGGCTTGTGTAAAACATTTAACAAGCTCGCATCCAAATTTGATAAATGCTACTTTGAATGGTTATCCTAAGGAAACCAAGGCTTATTACTTCTACAACTGTTCTGATAACAAAATGTTTGTTGCTAAGAACTATGTTTTCTTGCGAGAGATTGTCTTTCCAAGAAAAACAGTGGGAGTAAAGTGTATCTCGAAAATGTTCGAGAATCACAGGAGACTGCTCGACCTATTAAGGAAGAGTAGTAGCTGGGTCTGCAAAGGGTTGTAGAACTTGCACCTGTGGTGCCTGAAGTTCGTAGATCCGAAAGGATTCGTAACGATCACGAGAGATATGGATTTCTTGTGACCGATTGTCATGACTTGTTGATCATTGACAATGAAGACCCTACGAAGTTTGAAGAAGAAGCAGTGTTGGGCCCGGACTCCGAAAAGTGGCTAGGAGCCGCTAGATCCGAGATGGGAATATCCAGATATTCAAAGCTTAGCTGGTGGCTAAAGGTTTCAAGCAAATCATGGTATTGACTATGATGAAAATTGTTCCCATTCGCTATGCTTAAAGCCATTCGGATTATACTAGCAACTGCCATTGATCATGGTGATGAGATTTGGCAGATGGATGTGAAAAACAGTTTTTCCTTAATGGAATTCTGGAAAAGGATGTGTACATGACACAACCTAAGGTTTCACAGATCCAAATCATGCTGGGAAAGAATGCAAGCTTCATCGATCCATGTATGGAATAAAGCAAGCATGACGGAGTTGGAATCTTCGTTTTGATAAAGATGTCAAAATGTTTGACTTCATCAGGAACGAAGAGGAACTGTGTGTTTACAAGAAGACTAGTGGGAGCGTAGTTGCATTTCTCATTATGTATGTAGATGACATACTTATTCTCGGAAATAACGTTCCATTGCTTTAGCCTTTTTGAGACTTGGCTTGGAAAGTTATTTTTCAAAGAAAGACATGGGAGAAGCCGTGTGAATTCTTGGAATATAAATCTATAGAGATAGATTGGGTAGGCTAATTGGATCGTGTCAAGATTCTTATGGTGATAAGGTCTTGGACAGATTCAGTATGCATGATTCCAAGAAGGGCTTCATACCAATGTCTAATGGCATTAATCTTGGCAAGACGCAGTGTCCCTGGACACTGGCTGAGCAAGAAAGTGTTTGAGTAGGATTTCCAGGCGTATGCAGTGGAACCTATTATAAATGCCATGACCTGCACTCGTCCAGATGTTGCTTGTATTTTGAGCAGGACGAGTAGGTACCAATATGACTCAAGTGAAAGTCACTGGACAGTTACCAAGAATATTCTCTAGTATTTGAGGAATACTGAGGATAGGAGCTTGGTGAACTGAGGAAGTAATGGTTTCTGATGAGAGTGGTTAGACAGACAAAGACAATTTCTGGTAGGAACCTGATTATGTCTTGTGTCCATACTGCGGTGCGGTTTGTTGGAAAGAGTTCCAAGCAAAGCACCACAGCCTGTGGTTTGTTGGAAAGGGTTCCAAGCAGATCACCGCAGCCTCTCCCACGACCTAAGCATGAGTTTCACTCTCCTGCTATAGGTATTGGATATATTAAGATGTGATCTTAATTCTAGTGGGAGTTATAAAGTATTTAGTTATGTTATGATATTCATGTTGACATACTTTGGTTATGTCATAATGAAATTGTTTCATGTATTATTTGATTATTGGATAATTGAATAATAGTCCCAAAGTAATTTATGGCATTTTATAGGTCATCAAGTTGAGGACTTGATCATGAAACCCTATAAGTGATAAATGACATAGATCATATTTGTCCCTGGTCGAGGTTGTTAAAGTGGGACACTGACAACCGCGTGAGACTGGCATGTGAGGTGACTGATGACTAAGTTTCATGGAGTCATTAATAAGAGTATTAAAGTCAATCACATAGATATATGTTGGAGAACATATGATCGGGCATGACCCGCTAATGGGAACTCTACAGGATAGTTATTGTGGGGGTCGAAACCAACACAATTAGAATTTGTAAGAGTTCGTGAGGGAATTCAGAGATTTCTATGGTAAGCTAGGGTTGCAAAGGATTTGAGAAAGAGATGTTGTTTATTGCCTTGAAAAGTTGAGTACAAGTTTTTGTATAAAAGAATTCGGATCCCCCTCAGGGTGTACAAAGAGATCTATATATAACTTATCTAAGGCGGTTTCACATCCTAGGTCTTCACAGAATTGCCTTGCTTGAGACGGTTACATTACATGGGCTTCATGTCTGGACTGGGTTCTCCTTACGTTATTGGGCTGAAGACGCGACTGGAGAGGACGTGATCAAATGACCACGACCGAGCCTATGGTTGGCCCGAGTAGCGAAGCTGAGGTCGGACCGAGGCTGAGGTCGGGCTGCATGGCGAAGCTGGGGTCGGGCCGCATGATGAGGTCGCGGTCGGCCGCGTGGTGAGCATGCAGTCGGCAGGGTCGTGGGCGAGCGTGTGGTCGGCTCGGTCGTGGGCGAGCATGTGGTCGGCTCGGTCGTGGGCGAGCGTGTGGTCGGTTTTGGCTTGCCGAGGCCATGCTCAAGAGGGACGACCGATCGCATGGTCAGCATCGCCATGGCCGAGGCCATGCTCGGTCCCGTGACCGATCGCACGGTCGGCCTTGTCATGGCCGAAGCCATGCTCCTCCCATGACCAATCGTATGGTCGGCCTAGGCGTGGCGAGGAGGTGTTCGGTCCCTTGACCGAACATGTGGTCGGTCTCCCTTTCCGAGGCTGTGGTCGGCCTCGTACATCCGAACATACCTCCATCAGTCAAGCCTCGACTGACTTTGAACTTTTAACGTTGAGCGGGTGAAAACCGACCCCAACAGTTATATAAGTGTCATAAGAGTTTCCCATTACGACTATAGAGTATAGTCCTTAGACCTGAGTTCATCATGATTTCTTACATATGAATTGGTCCGCTTTGACTTTGTCAAACGTTATCCGTAACAGGTGACTATAAAGGCATTGATTGGGCGTATCATGAAGTGTGTGAAGGAACAGGGATGGAACAAGATGGGATTTGTCCCTCCTATATAACAGGAGATAAATATCTCACGGCCCATCGAAGATTTGATACTGAGAAATGCGTGGCCGCGCTCAAACGAGGTGATTGTCAGTCGTTTGTTTTTGTTCAGTATAAATCGGAGTTCGATGAACGTGATAATGGCTGTAATAAGGATGACACGGATCTTGCCTTATGCCATATCGAGATATAGAGACGAAGGGATTATGGGAATAGATGATTCCAGTACAAGTGGGAGATTGTTGGGAATGTCCTGAAATCACACTTGTATCCACTCTAGTGATAGTTGTACTGTCGAGATTAGACATTCATATAATACTAGGTGGTCATGACGTTTTGCTAGAAACCTCTGATGATCTATGAGTTATGAACTCATTGCTAGTATTATATGATCCTACAGGGTCACACACCTAAGCAAGCTGGATGAGCTTTATGAGGGAATGATCATTAAGAGTAATGATCTAGGTAATGTGTATAAGATACACATTATATACGAGTTTAGAGGGTGTGTCGATCGACACAAAGAGTTGTGTCGATCGACACGAAGGCAGAACCGAAATAGTGATTTCGGTTTAATGACACAATTGATTCTGGTTCGGTTCAGAATTAATAGGGTTTTCTCAAGGGCCTATATATAGGATAATAGGCACGACCTTGAGACCGAATCTAGTTAGTCGCAGCCACCTCTTTAGAACTCGGTGATTCCCCAGGAGATCCGATTACCGGTACTAGCATTCCGGCGGATTCCAGTTTGTGTGCGTGTGGACTAACGGTAGAGGCGCAACACTTGGGGTGCTATAGATCTCGAATCCCTGATTCAATTCCGCTGCATAAACTCCAGGTATATTCGAGATCCGTTCTTGTAAGATTCATAGTTTACAAACCCTAGATCCTAGGCAAAGGAACTTTCGCTAGGTTGTTTAATAGAGATTAAACCGGTAAATCCTGTGTGAATTCCTACACTATCTCCCACCCTCTCCTTTGAAAACAAAGCCATCATTACGACAATGCTTTAAACAAAGCACGAAGTAAGACTTTATAATTGAGGAATTGTTTAACCAAGCTAGGAATCCTTATATGTACCTAAGAATACTTTCTAATACTCTTGATCCAGGTTCTTTCACTATCTCTTGCTCAATCAGTGATTATACCTTTGAGACCACTCTTTGTGATTCAGGAGCTCGAGTCAACGTTTTGTCGGAATCTTTTGTGAGAAAGATGAGGATAACCAACTTTCGTCCTTCAACCATGAGAATTTCACTTGCTAATGGTGCATCAACACTCTCATTGGGTGAAATATTCAATTGCCCCGTGAGAATTGGTGATTGCATTGTTCCGACGCACTTTGAAGTGGCCGATATACAAGATTGCTCAACATCCTTCATCCTTGGAAAATAATTCTTGGCTACTGCTGGAGCTATCATAGATTATACCTTACAAAGATTATCCTTGTAACCTTTAGAAGACCATTCCTCCGTCTAAAACCCCCAAGGAGTCGAGCTAATTGACTTTGAACAAGCGCTTTATGGGAGGCAACCCATATATCGAGTCTATCCTTTCTTTTGATATTTATTCAATGTTTTTATTTTGATTTTTCATTTTATAAAATTTGTTATTCATTAATCTTTCAATTTATGAATTTTTCAGATTTTATAAAATTTATTTTGGAGAAGAAAACCGAAGTTCTAAGAAAAAGAAAAAAAATGTGTCTCGGACGTCCCAGGCCCCGGACGGTCACACCAGACACGCGGATACATCCGGTGTCCGAGTGTTTTACAGATCCGGATGAGTCCCAGCTCGACCCGCGGATCGATCGTCCGAACGTCCCAGACCCTGGACAGAGACCTCGAACACGGGCATCTGTCCGGTGCCAGACCTTGGACGATGCCTCGCCCCGCGGATCCATCTGCCCTGGATGCTCCCACTGACCCACATACGTGTCCGGTGCCATGCGTCCCATCATCCGACCCGCATTAACCTTCCCGCGTCCCCATCCCCAGTCCCGCACCACTAGTCCCGTGTCCTTTACCATCCCGCATCCCCACCTTCCACCTTCCCGGGGACCTGCTTGGACCTAACCACGGCTCGAGCCACGATTCACCATGGTTCGACCACCGGTTCGAAAAAGAGGTAAGTTTTTCTTATTTTTCTTTTAAAATTCATTTAAAATGGTTTTTATATATAAATTAACTACTTTCACACCAAAAAAAAATTTTAATTGCGTTTTTCTTATAATAAATTTATTTTATTTTTGAATTTTCACATTGCACCTTTAAAATTTGGTTTGATTAAGTTTGATTTTTAAATGATCTTCACATCTTACACTTATCTTTTCACTACTTTCTTTATACTCTTGAATGAGCTTGAATAATTTTGTTTGTTGCTTCGGTATTCTGGAACCTAGGTCCAAGTTTATTTAACAAGTAATTTCAAGTTTTTTTGCAAGGATATTTGGTAC
This sequence comes from Draba incana, assembly GCA_963576765.1. NCBI lineage: Eukaryota > Viridiplantae > Streptophyta > Magnoliopsida > Brassicales > Brassicaceae > Draba > Draba incana. Next base: position 25,097,356 of record OY755205.1, read on the forward strand.
TTACACAGGTTTGACATTAAAAATTCCAATTTCTTAAAGAATGATCCACCTATCCATAGAAGACGTGCACAAAGAAAGAAGAAAACAAGAAGCCTTTTCAGCCAACTTATGAATCCTATACTTCACCGTTTGAAGTAGATGTTCAACTACCAATAGTCATATATTTCCAATATGATTCGGGGAAGAGTTCCACGATGCAAATTATGGTTTGTGGTGATCTTTTGATCATTGTTGGAAGATACTAACTCGGTTATGGCGAAATGCATTGGCGAGGAAAATTGAGAAGCACTATTTCTTGTGCCTAGAGAAATTTTTGGCGAGTTTCAAAACCCTTCTTTGAACACCATCCACACCGATTCAACTTTAGGAGACTTGAGTTTCCTTATCCGGTAACTTCGATCTATTCTCCATCTTTTTATCAATTTATTTTTATTTTCCAACACTTCACCCTTAATTTGTTTTGTTTTACACCGGGACGGTGTAAGTTAAGTCTAGGGGATTGTTGCTACTAACGCATTTGTTCATGTTAGATATTTATGTTTTCAAAAAGGCTTTTCAAAAAAAAAATTTGTTTTCAAAAACCGTTTTATTGAGTCAAATAAGTTGGGAATGATGACACCTTTCTTTGATCAACAACGTTTTGATTTCAAAACCAAAGTGACCATTATTGCAGGGTTTGTTCTGGACAATTGATTCAGACACCTAATCACCGAATGGAGTCCAAGGAGATTGCTACTTGCATTATTTTGATGGACATGATTTCAGTTCTCAATTTGGTTTACTAACATGATTTTTGACTATCTCTTGTTAAGGATATTAGCGAGGAACGAATCACATTCATGACATCTTATCCTCTTTTTACCACTCTATGATGTCATGGATGGCCAGCTCACTTTTAGTTGGTACCCTACCTAAGCCCTTAACCGTTCTTTCATACCTCATGCACTTTTTGCTACGTCCTCTATGCAGATATGTGTAAAAGCGTTGGAGAGAAAAAGGTCGACGCAATTTTCCAATCACTAGAAGATGCAACGATCAACATAGAAGGAAGGAGTACAACAACATCAACAAAATTTCAGAAAAATTTGGCCATTCTTTGGATTCTTAAATCATGGTAACAATTTCGTGCCTTACTTGACTCATATCTTTATAAGACCATATTTCCCCTTCTAAAAAAATAAATAAAATAAAAAATAAGGGAAAGGAAAATTGTTTTCAAATAGTCAAAGGCCGAAAATTACCCAAGGAATGCCAAGATACAAAGGAGAAATGAGTTCAAGAGTTTTACAAGTGATTCCAAGAAAAAAGACTAAGTTTGGGGAAGAAAGGCGAACAACAAAGTGGTTGGGAAATTGTGAACTTCAATAGATTCATTCTCTCTTGCGATTTTGCATAATGTCTCGCACCCGGTGTTTTTGGTAACCTAAACACATTTAACCTCACCACTAAAATCAGTCTTTCCTAATACCTAGCTGAATTCCTTGTAAATATCCTTAATCAGAGATTTTTAAGAATCTAAGAGAGTAAGAGAATCGATTGATTTGAAGTTGAGATTTTGCAGGGACAGCAGTTTAGGACATACTTTCGAATTCATAATGGGAGACGATGATAAGTGTCCATGAACTCACCTTGTCTTTATATGGATTACATGTTTAGAGAAAGAAACAAGATCCAAAGAATATGTAAGTTCCCGTGTTTTCAAATCTTCTTTCCTACTTAACCATTTGTTTGCTTAAGGACAAGCAAAGGGTAAGTCTGGGGGAGTTGATATACGTCATCTTTTACCACTTTTACTATTTATTTTAATCTATTTTATATGCTATTTAATAAGCTTTTCTATAAAAAAAGGTAGTTTTCTCGTATATTTGGTTTTTAAGAGTCACATAGGTCAAATCATCAAAAAGGGCGTAAAATGGAGAAAAATTAGTATTCTTTATCCTACAAAAACTTATCAAGGTCAAAGAAGCCAATGCAAGTTCTCAAAGTTCAAGATTTCACATTTTCCTAAGTTAGATAGAAGTCACCCGTCGGAAAGATCAACTCGAACGGAGGATTAAACCTACTTGGACGACGATAAAATTTCACATGGAGATATCGCTTTGAGTTATCTTTCCAATGGAGTTGGAATTATGTCAATTGGAGTTGTATTTTTGTAAGATATTCAAGATTTACTGAAGACATGTCAATCTGCCTCAAAGATGAACCAAGTGCAAAACGAGTCAAGGCACCGATCAAGGAGTCGAACTGGTGCATGTAACCAAAGCCAAGCACAAGATGAGGATATGGCCTAGACCCCATACACCGTCCGGTGCCGTGACCACTTTTGGACAGTTTTTGACAAAAAGACGTTTTCGCCCAATGTGAAACCCTAAGGAGTCTACTGACCTAAAACCTCTTCAAACACCTATATATACTTTCTTTTAGCCTTTTGAGAAAAGGAGAGAAGACCTAGGCACCACAAATCAATAATAAACATGTATTTTTTTTATTCTCTTTAGTTCTTCCACTACAAGAAAACAGCTATTATGTGACGCCCAAACGTGTCAGAAAAGCATCGCAAAACAGGTGTTTGCGACTCTTTTGTGGCAAAAAAATGCGTCGCTAAAAAACCGTTGCAAATTTAAACCGTCGCACATTCGCCTTAAATTTGTGACGCTTTGGTGACAAATAAAAAGCGTCACAAATCTGCGACGGTTTAGAGATGAAATAAAAGCGTCATATATCTGCGACGGTTTAGAGACGAAATAAAAGCGCCACATATTTGTAACGGAATTGTGACTCTTAAATCCATCATGAATTAGCGACTCTTTTGTGACGGTGAACTTCGTCACAATTGTGACGAATTTTAGACGATTTGGAAGGATTGTATTGTTTCTTAGTCGTCACAAAAGTGTCACTAATTTGTGACTGAAAGTATAAATGTGACAAATGCACAAATGATTTTTGTGTTGCACATAAAAATGGTAGAAATGTAAAAGAAATCAAACTAAAACCATAGTTTACGAAAGCCAAAAGAGTAATGAGTTTACAAAACAACATAAACACTTTCAACAATGTTTAGAGTTCAAAGGATCAGAGACACACAAGTTGTACAACAAAAGAAACAAGTTTACGGTTGGTGATGCGGTGGCTGCTGCGATGGCTGCTGCGGTGGCTGCTGCATATCATTGCCCATCATTCCATGTGCGAATGGGACAAGAGTGTTACCATCATTGCCCAAGTCATGATCATATGTTATGTAGAAAACTGCATTCATAAACCGATCAAGAACTATTGCATTTGGCAGCTCTGGCTCTTCAGTTGTTTGTACCACCATGTTTACAATCTCCAGAGCAGAAGGGTTAGTATGGGACAACGACAACTGAAAAGAAGCACACTTAACTCAAGCAACCTTTTTTGAAGAGAAGAAACTTGATAATAAGATTGCTTTGCAAAAAAAAAAAAAAGGAAACCTACTTGGGGATGGTACCGAATTGATGATGTTGCAAAGAATGCAACAGTCCTTTGCTTCCCACTCTGATTTCTGCAACTGTGACGCAAACATTGAAAGCATAGATGGTCAATGAAATTATCTTACCATCTATGTAATTGATTTTGGTTTATCTAGCTATTTACCTTGTAAAACTGATCTCTATCAGGCTGAAGGCCACACAGGCAGTGGCATAGAAGGGGGGCGTTTAGTATCCACAAAATGCGTCACACATTCGTTATCTACATAGACAAGACAAGACACAGAAGAATAGATAAGCAAAAGAAAGAGGTAAGATGATACTAGAAAGATAAATAATAATGACCTTTGACAATTTCAGAAGCAAGAGTTGGCACATAGATACCAGCATATGATTCTCCTGAGAGAAAGAACGGATTTGACTAAAACTCTGGAAACAACTTATCAAAGCTGTGACAAAATGCAAGTCCAAATCAAGGCCAGTCTTGATACATAACCCATGAGCAGATTCTGCTCCATACAAGTCTCTTAGATCACCAATAGCCAAAACAAAGCTAAGCAGCGTATTGACACTAACGGTCACATCATTTCTCTGCATATCCTTGAACAAATCAAAAACCAACGCTTGCTTAGAAACTTGAAGATAACCATTCATCAAAGTACTAAACGAAACAACATCAACTCTCTGCGACATTTCATCGAACACTTTGCGAGCATCAGTAATCTTTTCGCAAACACAGTAGAAAAATCTGGCTTTATGGGTTTAAAATGAAACTATTAAAGTTTAATGAGGTTTGTTTAAAACTTGGTGGTGTAGATTGAAAAGAGCAGGAAAAGTCTACTTCTTAGCAAGATCACTAGACAAGCAGAAAAATCGAACAAAACAACTCAGAGCAGAAAAAGGTTAAGGGTGAATTACAATGCTAAAAAAAGAGAGCAAGATAATTAACCCTGTCGAGGATGTCATATCGGATATAAAACCACCACCGTCTGGAGCCGTGATCGAAATACATTCACCGTCAATCTCAAAAGCATATCTAAAAATTCCAATAACGAAACTACTAAAAATGAAATCCATTTCCGATTCGATATGTCTCGTGAACAAGTAGTATTAAACCTGGACAAAATAGTCTGCTGGGGAATGACCTCTTCCTCTTCTTCCTCCTCCATAACGTCGACGACTTCCTTAACCGGCGAGAACCGTAACCAGTCCTCGTCTTCCATTTGAGCCCGTTTATCATCGATTTTGCTTCTCTTCTCACAAACCGGAGAGACTTCGTCGAGATTGACAATCGGATCGGTCACTAGCTTCCTAGGTCATTCTTCTTCATCGCCGTCATTTGGGTAAGGATACAACGACTCCTCAAAGTTTAAGTAGTCATCATCCTCTTCTTCATCGGGAAAGTCAGAGTTAGCTTTGAGACCAATAAATTAGGGAACCGAAGTGATTCACGTTCAAATTAGGGATTTGTGCAAACGCTAGGAAAGAGAGAGAAGATAAAATCAAAGAGGAGAGGAAATCTGGAGTGAAAGAGAGAAGAACATATATGGAGACGAGGGGGAGAAGAGGAGAAGAGATCTGGAGACAAGAAAGGAGAAGAGATCTGGAGGCGAAGAGAGGAGAGAGAAGGGGATCTGAAAAGATTTCTCTGATTATCACGAAATCCGAGAGAAATGTAGAGAGCAATCGAAAAAGAAAAAGAGGAGTGAAAAATTAGGGTTTTCAGATTGGGATCTGATGTATATATTTGTTTAACATTGGCGTCGCAAAATTATGGCAAAAGCGTCGCAAATAAATGAGAGGAGGGAAAATTGGAGGCCAAAATTTTGTTGGAGCCCAAAAAAATTTAAACCCAAATCCTGGTGGGAATCCAAAACTTTTAAAAGCGTCACAAATGAGTCACACAAGGGTCGTAAATTTGTAACGAATTTGTGACGGTAAGTGTATACACAACTTGAAACCCTAAACCCTAAACATTTCAATGTAAATTTGGTAAGTTTATAGGTTTAAAATAAGTTTTCTATGATCTTAGAACCATTTGAATGATTATATTTAGGTAATTTGAACTTCAAACGTCCATTTATCAAAAAATAAAAATTTTACAAAGATTACAAAGAAATAACACTTATTCTTTATATAATACTTATATGATTGATATGAACATTATAAAAAAAAATTTGGAAATAGAAGATTTAACATTTGGATGTAAAAGTTTTAGTCCACACATGAATAATATATGTATGTATATAATCCTAGTACTTGAATACACATTTGAAACACCAAATTTAAACTGGGCGTAGCTAATCAGTAGCAAAATAGTCACAAATTTGTTACGTTTTGTGACTCTTTAGTGACGCTACTTGAAACCCAGAAAAACGTCATGAATGAGTCACACAACAGTCGCAAATTTGTTACGAATTTGTGACGCTAAGTGTATACACAGCTAGAAACCCTAAACCCTAAACATTTCAATGTGATTTTGGTAAGTTTATGGGTTTAAAATAAATTTTCTATGATCTTAGAACCATTTGAATGATTATATTTAGGTAATTTGAAATTTAAACATCCATTTATCAAAAAAAAAAAAAATTCAAAAATTACTAAGTAATAACACTTATACTTTATATAACACTTATATGATTGATAGAAACATTATAATTTTTTTTTTGGAAATAGAAGATTTAACAATTGGATGTAAAATTTTTAGTCTACACATGAATAATATATGTATGTATATAATCCTAGTACTTGAATACACATTTGAAACACCAAAATTCAACTGGGCGTAGCTAATCAGTAGCAAAAGAGTCACAAATTTGTTACATTTTGTGACTCTTTACTGATGCTACATGAAACCCAGAAAAGCGTCACGAATGAGTCACATAAGAGTCACAAATTTGTTACAAATAGTTTACTGTCGCGAATTCGTCGCAAAAAAGTGTGACGCTTAGTAAAATAGTCTCAACTCCGTCACTAATTTGTAACGCTTTTACGACAGGCTTTTTACGTCACAAATTTGCGACGAATTTGATATGTTTTTCCTTTTCGTCCCAAATCCGTCACAGATTCGTCTCACATCCGTCGCAATCTTTTTTGACGAAAAAAATAGTCACAAAAATCCGTCATAGATTAACTGTTTTCTTGTAGTGTTCATCTTATGTCTTGTTAAAAAGCGATGAAGGCCATGATGTTCTTCTCAAGCTTTTTTCTTAGAGATCCATATATGCCGAGCACTTACCTATCATGAACTACTGTTTTATCATCTACTCTAGTTTCTCCATGTCTCATAACATGAAGAGTAATTGTATGTTTGATATAAAGTTATTCTAAAAGTTCATTTGTTGCATATTTTACATCTTTATTGAGCTTGTTTCTAAATTGATTCTCTATCTTTATTCGTACTCAAAGCGTGATCTAGCTTAGCTACCTAGTGACCGATTTTAGGTTGGCATAGATTCCAAAAGTTTTCATACCGCCAGATCTAATATTTGATAGGTTAGACGTCTTAACAATTCGAAAGGTTAGTTAAGGAGTTTAATGAACAATCGAATCTCAATTTTAGTGCACGATTTCACCTTGAAATAACCATCAAAATTTGAGTCTATTAGGGTAGAAGTTATAGGTTTTGGAGCCACGAAAGTGGAAAGATTCTACCATAGTGATTTGAGTTCTAGAATACTAGTTTCATCTCTTTAAAAATCGGTGTATTTTATGTTGCATAAGTTCTTTTGATTTCTTTTATCTTGCGTGTTTTGATTTATCTATCCCTTTATTTTATTGCTTTTTTTTTGCATCACAAAACCCCAAAACCAAATATAATTTCTCTTAGCTTATTCTCTATCATATAGATTTGTAGCGTAACAACATAGTCTCATGTGGATCGACCCCTAAGTACTACAATTGTCAATTGTGCACATGCAGATTAGGGTTTATAAATTTTAAAACTCTTTTGCATTCCTATTTAGGACCCATCATGACGCATATCTCTGGTGGAGAGGTGTTGTAGCCAAGAGGGTGCAGGCAGTGATGACTTGGGGAGACATTTTCGCTGAGTTTAATGCCAAGTTCTTCCCTCAGGATGCAGTGGATCGGTTGGAGATGCAGTTTTTAGAGCTAGTTCAAGGTGACCGGTCAAAGCCCAAGTATTTTGTGGAATTTATCCAACTCCTCGTTTATGGTGGTGAGGCTATAGAGGACGAGTAGACCCTAGTGAAGAGGTTCTTGAGAAGATTTTAGCCCGATATGAGGACTCGTTATAGAGTGACCAAGTACGCCTCAAAGACAGAGTTGGTCAAGACGGATGCGGCAATTGAGGAGGATCTGAGGGATCGGACAGTAGTGGTTAGTCCAGCTGTTCAGCCGAGGTGGACGCAACAATAGATGGTTCCGAGCAAGGGCGGCAAGCCTGCGCAAGGACAGAAGAGGAAGAGGGAGGACACTTCGAGATCAAGTTAGAGTTGTCGGGGATGCTTTTGTGACACCCCTGTTTCAGGGCATATATGGTATATGCGGTATATGCGGAGAGGCTTAAAATAATTAATTTGGTTACCTATATCACCAAAGTGCACTTATCTTTTCGGTCACAAGTCTTGAGAGAACTCCAGAGTTAAGCGTGCTTGAGCTGGAGTAGTTTCAAGATGGGTGACCTACTGGGAAGTCATTTCCAGTACCGTGTGAGTGAGGTCAAAACACGGGAAATGATCGCGTGGTGATTTGCAGGGTCAGTAAACATGACTTTCGAGCTTCCCGGACCAACGCATCGACCGTCGAACATGGTGGGCCCACATGCCTGTGAGTGGCAGGGGCCCATTGGAGAGGCGGTCGGGGTGTTACAACTTTGGTTTAGGAAGGACGAGTCTCTAGATACTCGAGATTACTACCACTGCAGAGAGCATGGGCATATCAAGCCAAAATATCTCAAGTTGTAGTAGTTAAGTCGGTGGCGCAGATTGCAACAGCACCACGTGTGTACTCGACCGTCGAGACGGGTGGGCCAAGTTCCAAGCCGATTACAGGTAAATCTCAGACTCAGACTTGGTAAATTATGTTGTTTTTGAATTGCTTATGTTTTGTTTTTATTATTTTTGTGATAAAATGTTAGGGTTCTCACCACATAAAGTTTCTGCATGGACCTTATTAGTGGGCAGTTATGTGTCTCACGTGTTATTTGACTATAGAGCATCGAATTGCTTTATTACTCTACAGTGTGCCGAGAGCAGTGCGGGTAAGCAGTTTGGAAGGGTCAAAGCGGCTGGAGGGAGGTTTCTAGCTACTTTTGGTCGGGCGACGGGCATAAATATTTAGGTGGCTAATGAGTCTATGCTAGCAGATCTAATTATTAGCCATGTGGAGCTGTACGATGTCATTTTGGGGATGGATTGGCTGGATGGGTTTAGAGTTCACTTGGATTGTCACTGGGGTCGAGTTTCTAAAAAGAATGAGGGACGGAAGTTGGTTTATCAGGGAGTGAGACCGATTTCAAGTTGTCTCATGATCTCGGCTATTTAGGTAGAGGAGATGATTGAGAGGGGTTACGAGGTTTACTTGGCAGTGGGTGATATTCGGGTTGTTCAGGACTTCACCAATGTTTTCCAATCGTTGTAGGTATTACCTCCGTCTCAGTATGATCCTTTAACGATTGAGTTACAGCCCAGGACAGCTCTGATATTTGAGGGACCTTATCGTATAGCTCCAGCAGAGTTGGCAGAGCTGAAGAAGCAGCTAGAGGATTTACTGGGTAAGGGATTTATCCGGCCTAGTAGTTCTTTGTGGGGAGCACAAGAGTTGTTTGTAAAGAAGAATGATGGGAGTTTCCGGCTATTCTGGTGTATTTGAGGAGTCATAAGGAGCATGAGGTTTATCTGGGATTGGTTCTGGAGAAGCTGCGAGAGCATAAGCTGTTTGCTAAGTTGAGTAAGTGCAATTTTTAGAAGCGAGAGATGGGTTTTCTTGGTCATGTTGTTTCTGCACATGGAGTTTATATGGATCCGGTAAAGCTAAAGGCTATCAGGAAGTGGCCTAGACCGAGGAACGCCACCAAGATCAAGAGTTTTCTCGGGTAGGCAAGCTATTACCACAGATTCGTTAATGGTTTTGCGGGTATGGCTCAATCTGTGACGAAGCTAACGGGGAAGAATATTTCTTTTGTGTGGTCTTTGAAGTATGAGAAAAGTTCCACAAACCTGAGGGCGATGTTGAGCAGTACACCAGTGTTGGCGTTGCCTGAACCAGGCGAGCCTTATGTGGCGTATACGGATGTTTCAGGAGTTGGTCTAGGTTTTGTATTAATGCAGCAGGGTAAGGTAATTACTTATGCTTCGAGGCAGTTCAGGAAGCACGAGGGCAACTACCCCACCCATGATCTCGAGTTGTGGTGGTTTTGGCCTTGAATATTTTGAGGTCTTATCTTTATGGCGGGAAGGTTCATGTGTTTACTGATCATAAGAGTCTGAAGAATATCTTTACTCAGCCATATCTGAACCTGAGGCAGATACGTTGGATGGAGTTAGTAGCAGATTATGATCTGGAGATAGTTTATCATCTTGGTAAGGCTAACTTGGTTGCAGATGCTTTGAGTCAGAAGAGGGTTGCTTCGGCTCAGGAGCAAGATATGGAGTCATTAGTGAGTGAGATCAGCACCTTGAGATTATATGCTATTTCACAAGAGCCATTGGAATTGGACGCAGCTAATCAGGCTGACCTTCTGAGGAGGATTCGAGAGCCTCAGGAGAGGGATTAAGGATTAATTAATGCTTCTAAGGTTGATAGTTCTACGTATCAGGTCTATGCTAATAGGACTATTTTTGTGCATTGATGAGTTTGTGTGCCCAAGGATGTGGTTTTAAGGCAGGAGATTCTAAGGAAGGCTCACGCGAGCAAGTTTTCTATTCATCCAGGAGCGACTAATATGTACCAGGATCTGAAACGGTATTATCACTGGGTTGGGATGAAGAAGGATGTCGCTAACTGGGTCGCAGTCTATGATACATGCCTATTAGTAAGGGCAGAGCATCAGGTTCGAGTGGTTTGTTGTAGAGTTTACTCATTCTGGAATGCAAGTGGGATATGATTACCATGGATTTTGTGGTAGGATTGCATATTTCTCTGAAATCTGATGCTATTTGGGTGCATGTCGATCGTCTGACTAAGTCGGCACATTTTCTTGCCATTAAAAAGATCGATAGAGCAGCGGTCTTGGCTAAGAAGTATGTGAAGGAGATTGTGAGGCTGCATGAAATGCAAGCGAGTATTGCGTCAGACAGAGATCCTAAGTTTGCTTCGGAGTTTTGGAGAGATTTTCAGGCTCAGATGGACACTAAGGTGCATATGAGTACATCTTATCATCCTCAGACGGATGGGCAGTATGAGAGGACGATTCAGACACTTGAGGATTTGCTGAGGATGTGTGTTATGGATTGGGATGGTCATTGGGCGGATCACTTGAGCTTGGTAGAGTTTGCTTATAATAAAAGATATCAAACGAGTATTGGTATGGCACCTTATGAGGCATTGTATTGGAGGCCATGTCGTACACCTTTATGTTGGACCCAAGTGGGGGAGAGGAGCATTTATGGTGCTGATTTTGTTCAGGAAATGACGGAGAGGATACATGTTTTGAAGCTGAATATAAAAGAGGCTCAAGATCGGCAGAGGAGTTATGCTGATAAGAGGAAACAAGAGCTAGAGTTTGAGGTGGGAGATATAGTGTATCTCAAGATGGTTATTTTGAAGGATCCTAGCAGGTCCATTTTAGAGAATATGTTGAGTCTGAGGTTTATGAGTCCGTTCAAGATTGTGGAATAGGTGGGACTAGTTACGTATCAGTTAGAGTTTCCTTAGATTATGAAGACATTTCATAAGGTCTTCCATGTGTCGATGGTGAGGAAGTATCTGCATAAGTCGTGTTGGCTAAGGTTCTTGCGGATGTTCAGCCCAACATGACGTTAGAGGCGAGACCTGTGAAGATTCTCGAGAGGAAAGTCTTGTGTGGGACTGTGACGGTGTTGAGGAGGAAACTTGGGAACTAAAAGCTAAGATGAAGTCAAAGTTCAGGAAGTGGTTCGATAAGCAGGTCGAGGCTTGAGCTTTGTTTCTTTTATGGTTTCCAGTTTCAGAGTTTTAGCATATTGCTATATTGTTTTTAGATCGTGTATTTTTTCATGTAAGGATGTAACGATTATTACATTTTTAGATTTATAAGATGAGTTTTTTTCCTTATATTTTTAAGATTTATAAGATGGGTATTTCTTATATTTTTGGTTTAGAGTTGACCTGATTATTGGTCATGATTGAGATGATATTATGGGATAGTGGAATGTCATGTTAGAACCACATAAGGCAGTTCTAGTCGATAGATGTTTATAAACATTTAAGAATTGATTACTCTAGGGGATGAGAATTTCCCCGAATAACTCATTGGGAGATGAGGATTCCTCCAGAGGAATGAGAATTTTCCTCTATACTTATTTGGGATAAGGATTTCCCAGTATAAGTATTGAGAGATGTCGAGTTCTCTCGAGGAGATGAGGATTTCCCCTGTATACCGATAGCTCAAAGGGTTTATTCTTGAGAGTATGAGTGGTATGATACACTGATAGCTCAAAGGATGTGTTCCTGGGAGTGTGAGGGGTGTGGTTATGAGTTAAGAGTAATTAATGTCGGAAATGTGGTTATAAGCATGAGACTCGATGTGGACCTCCGATGTTGGGAGTGTTGATCTCTAGTGGTACTAACCGGGTTGGGTCAGGCATATGGTCCGTGGTGGACGGTTTTGCGGGATTTGAGGTCAAATTCAGGGTAGTGGGGGAGAGTTGTAACGCTCGTGAACCAAAAGTGTGATTTTTGGTGATGGTGTCGATCGACACTAGCAATTTTCAGACTGACTGGTTCGATTTAAAATCTCCCAGTTTGGGTTTGGGAATCCCTAAGCTTGCGTTTATAATCGTGAGCATCCTCTTTTTCTAAGCAGAATTGTGCTTTTGATAATTTTGAGAGAGAAGAGAAAGAGAGGTTGTTTGTGTGTGATTTAAGTGCAAGGGATTAAGGTTTTTGGCGATTTCAAGAGAAGGAAAAGAGGTTGAGGCTCTTAGGTGTGTAAAGGATCCCAGTTTCGTGGCCGTCATGTTCTTGTTCTCAAATCAATTTGAAAAGCTAAGGTAAGTGCATGACCATGGCTTATTAAACCTTGATAGGGTGTATTTGACGCTTGTTATGTGTTTTGTGATTGATTTGAGAAGTGGAATTATGTTTCCTTGTGTTCCTTGCTGTTTTTGGTGTGTTTTGGTGTGTTTAATGGTGTAGATGATCGATTGGGAAGCCTAGAATCAAACCAAGAGAGGAGAGGTTCTATTATGGGTCGACTGCGAGTAGTGTCGATCGACACCATGGAGACGAAGAGCAAGTGTTGATTGACATCAGTGTTGATTAGTTGTTTTAAATGTTTTGGTTTGTCGTATTTGCTTGTTTGTGATGTCATTGCATATTCTCTACTTTGTGTGAATAGCCGGTAGATGGGATGACCGTCTCACTGAGTATTTGTGATAATACTCACACATCTCGTTTTTCCATGTGATGCAGGTAAAAGAAAAGTGTGATCGTGGAATCATGACGTTGAAGAGGAGGATGATCTAGGGTCTCGGTTCGGTTGATGATTGTTTTGAAATTGTTGAACCGGATTATTTGGTTATTTGATTGATTTTTAGAGTTATTGGTTTAATTCCGGTTTAGTTGGTTTTTATTATTTCCGCTAGTTGTTTGATTGATTATTTGGTTTAATTGAGTTGAGAATTAGTATTTATGAGAATACTAATTCGGAATTTAATTGTTAAAAAAAAAAATCGGGTAGGGTTGAGATGAAGTGGTATATACTACCAAAAAAATAGGTTTGTAGCATCACTTAAATAGTATCGGAAAACGGAATGATACTATTTTAAATTACTTATAAATGATACAAAATATGTAGTTTTAACATCAATTATTATAATTGATTTGTTGGTACCATCACTTAATTAGTGTCATTAAGTTGTTTTACACCATTTATATCAAATTGATATGAATTTGTATTAGTTTGTATCAGTTTTATAAAATTGATATAAAAATATGAATTTGCATCATTATATAAACGATATACTTGTTAAAAAAAATTTGTATCGACTAAATAAAAAATGCAACATGAATAAAAAACTGATGTTAACTTTATAAACGATGCAAAAACATTTGTTTGATATATATACTTAAAGTTATTTTCCGCATGCATAGAAAAGTTGGTTATGCATATATAATACTCTCCCCTTGTAGCGGAAGCTCTTGCGATGATGGTTGCCATATCCAAATCAGCTGAAAGAGGAATAGGCTCTACCAATCAAACCCAATCAAGGAGATCTTCGGCATAATCCATGACATTTTAGAATCTCGTGCTCTGTTTTCTTTCATTGAATTCCGACATTTTTCATCTAAGAATACATTAGCTGATTCTTTATCTAAATGTGCTCTTAGCTCCTATGAGATTGTAATTACGTAATTGATTCCTTGAATGAATGAAAGATAATTGTCGACCAAAAAAAAGCTATAATACTACAGTAAAACATGTATTATGCATAAAAATATTTCAATAACATAATGTTAAAGAGTTAAATATATTGATTTTTGAAAAATATTTTACGTTGATTAGACTTCAAAATCTGATGATTAAAGTAATTGTTTATTAAATTATGTGTAATATAACAATATCATTTACAGTGTATATGTATATACATATATATATATATATGTATATGTTACCCAAAAGTATAAGTCAAAAGATTCAATACCGGTAAATGTATTTAACGGTAAACGAAATGTAAACTAAACAAAAAATCAGTATCCACATAATTCCCACATCGACAAAAAGAAAAAAGGAGGTTAAAACTTTTCTTATATTCATAAAACTCGTGTTTTTCTTTAGTCAATGATATTAGATGGCAACAAATGGAATACTTACTGATTTTGTATATATTTGAATAGCCAAAAATAAAGTTTAGTAAATATTCGTTTCAAATTTATTTAGAAAGAACTTGTTTTAACCTGAAATTCAAAATATCAATATAATCTTTCATTTTAATATCAATTATTAACTGATACAAATTTTTGGCATCAAGTGTTAGAAATGAAACAAATATGTAACATCATGTATACAAAATGATGTATAATTTAGATTCATTTTTTATAAGCGATACATAATAACATCAATGATAATAAATAATGAAAATATTCGTATTAGTCTTTTTTATTCATATAAAATATCGGAGTCACCATTTTTACAGTCACTCATAAAAATGATGTAATTTTATTTGTGTCAATCGAAAATTGATGTAAAGTAATAAATTAAAGAGAATTTGTAGAGGTAAGGAACGGAAGATTGGATAATTAGGTAAGGAGGAATAGCATTGTTCATATTTTCAGAAAACCGAATGTAACCCTATTGCTACGAAATATTCTTCTAGGTTGTGTTGTCCCGTGTGGTAGCTTGTGTAATTAAACGTATATAATGTGTCAGATGGAATTTATGGTGATGTGATGTTGAGTTTGAATTTTGAAATGTAGCCTATAGCAATGCCTTATAGGCTAAAGATATTTTCGTATGCGTTATCTACATATTTTTGACCAACAAAAAATATGTTCGCAGCAGTTATCGATTAAAGGGATTGTGAGAGAGAAAGTGGTGTTTGCTCATTTAAGTTTGTGGAGAGAGAAAAGGTTCCGGTTGTTTTTATTTCGACTTTGCTTTTGTAACTGGCGACCACCGGAATTTCTCAAGATTATCCGTTGTCTGCTTTTGAAACCGGTGACCTTTTCTCGGGATTTTCCCAACATATTCGTTCTCTTCACAGTTAACCCGATTCCGGTGAGTTAAGTGTGTTTTGTTCAACATTTCGTCTAACTTTTTGGGAAGTTATCTGATCCATTTTTTGTTTTTGTTTCTCAGATTCAACATGCAGAGCTCTAACTCACTTATGGACTTGCCGGAAAGGATGTTTGCTGAAGGTCATGAGCCCATTGGTGTCAGAGTAACCGCATACGGTCCGACCACCGGCATCAATTCGATTTTGGAAACTCTCTCTCAGGTGGAGAGAAATATTATTCTCGATGGACTTTTTGGAAAATTTCTATCTCTCGTCGACAAACCAAGCTTCTCTGGTAGATTCGGTAGATTTATGATGTCTCGGATGCTCAAAGTGGAGAAGAAACATGAGATATGGTTTCTTTTCGCCGGAAAACCAGTCCGATTTTCTTTGAGAGAATTTGCTATCGTAACCGGTTTACCTTGTGGGAAACTTCCCAAGAAATCGAAGAGGAATCTTAAGAACAATGTTAACACTACTCCTTACTAGCCTAGGTTGTTTGGAAAGCTGGAATCGGTTTATGTAGAAACGGTTATAAGGATGTTGAAGAGGCGTACTGTTGAAGATATTGAGCACAAAGTAAAAATCGCTTATCTCGTTCTGATTGCGAGTGTGTTACTTCCAACTGCGCACCAACACAAGATCGTCAAAGAGCATGCCGAACTGATGGAGGACATGCGTGTGTCTCTTGCATTTCCTTAGGGTAGGTTTGCATTTGAGATGATTGTTTCTAGTGTGAAAGAGAGGAATGAGATTACTTTATCTCAGAATACAATTGCAATCAAGGGGTTTATCCATGCTATCTAATTAGTCATGGTGGCTGCTGTTCCATCTTTGATTGAGGCTGTTGCGATTAATTCCATTGCATCGGAATTAGACTCTGAAGATGATGCTGTAAATGAATTTGCTAAGAAGAAGTTATGTTTTAGGTCATCACATGCAAGGATGTTAGATCTTCATCCTAAGGTACATTTCGTATTATGATAATTGAGGATAACTTATTAGTTAGTGGTAATGTATAGGTTTGACTACTTATATATTCATTTCCTTTTTATTTTTAATTTTGATGCTTATTTTTCCAACTAGCTGCCATTCCGTATGTTGATGGTTAATTGATGTTTTGGATTTTGTTGTGCAGACAGTAGTTTATAGCATTATCACAGACTCTGAAGAAGAGGTTAATGAGGAGGAGTTGGTTTGGTCTGATGATGAAGAGGATCTGAAAGTTAGTAACATAGTTAGTCTTATCAACAAGGAGCATGAATTCTCTGGTGATATGTTTATTGGAGGAGCAACCAAAGGCGATGTTCTCCGCATGATTAAGGAAGCTAAAGACAAGAATGATTCTAAAGACAAGACTAGTAAAGGGAAGAAGAAAAAACTTGTTGGATCTGTTGCGGTTAATGGACAAAGTGACAATTGGAACAGTGATCCAGAGGTTGTGGTTTATTTGGTGGTGTCAAAAATAATGGTTCCCATGAAGTCGTTGGAAGCTGATGTGTATGAAACAAGTAGCAAAGTGGAGGAAATGAAAACTGCCATATCTCTGTTGGAAGTTGAGATAAAGGCAGATTTTTCAGAAGAACTGAAGAAGATGAAGAAAGAAGTGATTGATGCCATCATTAGCATCCTGGGAAAGTCTTCAGAGGAGTCCCCAATCAGGCACGAAGGTGTTGAGCAGAGTGATGATGTTGCAGTGAATCCAACTGTCAATCTTCCTGTGAATGTCGATCAAACCAAGGTAACAACGTTAACTTCCTAAGACCCTGACACGATCATTGGTTGTGTGTTGAGTGATCTTCCCATGGAGGAGACACAAATTATATGTAGTGTGGATGTATCCTTCTATTGTGCTCTTGATGGATCAGTTTATATCTTCTGACTTATGTTGTTTTCCTTGTCTTAAGAGAAATCTGCTGATGGTGTTGGTGTTGGTGTTGGTCTTCGGGTTAGTGGTGGTGGAGGTGGTGTTGCGAATGGTGGAAATTGCTTGGAAGTTGGTGATAGTAATATTGTTGATGATCGTTTTACTAGAGATGAGACTGAGGTTTGTATTTGGTTTGGTGGATTTGTTGTCTTCTCTCAGTTGTTAATTTATGGCTTATTACGTGTCAATTGTACAACAAGAATTCATATTTACAATGCCATCTTTTTCTCTTGGACTATCGCAGGAGGAAACTGATAGCCCTGGTGATCAGATGGATGTTGATGGTAATCAAGAATATGGCGAAGAGACTGGTTTGCAGCAGAGCAAAAGACAGAGGATTCTACCTGCTACCTTAGTTGGTCAGTACCAGTGTGACAAACAAATGTTACGTCGAGTTGAGAAGCGCAACTGGATGCTATTGAGAATGGTAAAACGGAAGAAATTTGTGGGAAATTCTCCAAACTGAGCGACAAGCTTACTGCGGTCGCGTAAGTAAATTTTAATTTATATTTCATGTATTTGTTCATTAGTTTGTGCTGTGAAGAATTAGAAACTGAAGGATTCATTAGGAACAAATTTGTTGCCTAACCTTAACCAGGTTTACATTAGGTAAATGGCTTTAGATTCATACACGACAAGAAAAGTTTATATCGGTATCCATGGACATAATTAGAAAATTGGTTGTTTTAAGTAGAATTACCCATTTTTGATTTTGTATAAATGGTTAACTGTGAAATTATAAGTCTAACATATTATATTGCGGATACTAATAGTTGGTTGTGTTAGTTTAACAATTTCAACTTTTAATATGGTAATGTTACAGTAATTTAACCATTTCTGGTTTGTCTGTTCCAAGCAAGGACTTTGCCGACATTGTTGGTAGAAGTAAAAGCCTACAACCAAAGGTAAGCGTGAGAATTGTAATGGAATGTTGGCTATTGTTATTGTTAGTTGTTATGCTGATTAAGTTATTTAGGTACGTAGATTGTTGATTTTCTTATTGATCACATTCGCTCTACTTTGGAACGTCAAGGCTCCCAATTTTCGCGGAAGATTGCTATTTTTGACACAAAATTTGTGACTTTGCTTGTCAAGAATTTTGCAAAGTTTGCAAAGCTGCCGAATAAAGAAGTTTTCTAATTTGCCAAGCCGCTTTTGCAATTATTCCAAAGCGATAATGCCAAGAATGCCGATGCTGACCGTATTTATTTTCCATTCAACTTTGACGTGATCCATTGGGTTGGTTTATGTGTGGATTGCGTGTCCTCGACCATTTTCGTTCTTGATAGCGATCTTGCTTTGCGTAACGACAATGCAATAGTGAAAGAGCTTACTTCGGTGGCACAGTTGGTTCCGTATTTGCTTAAGCAGGTTGGGCGTGTGCAGGTAGCGAAGGAACCAAAACCATTTTCTAATGTTAGGCCAAAGGACATTCCTCAAAATGGGCGTCATGTAGAGTTAGTTGTTACTTCGGTTCTGTTGAGGTATGCCAGTGCATCACATCTGAGATGTTACCTTTGGAGGCACAACGTTTATCCGTTATGATTTATGAGGATAACTATGAGCCGCTTTAAACGGTTATTTGAAAACTTTGTTTATCTGTTTCGTGGTTGTAACTTCAGTGTGTGAACTGATGATGACATTTTATTCTCTTATTGTTGGATGTTTCTATTACCTATGGTTTTGGTTTTTCACATTTCTTTATGAGACATTTGGTACGGTTAATTGTGACTTATGTATGGTCATTACTTATTTTAGCTGGTTATATTTTGTAGTGTTTCATATATTGCAATTTATAGGTTCATAGCTATATAATTACTGCTATCCCAAAATAATTCCAGACATTTTTGAACAATATTTCGGGATGTAGGCTAATCATACTCAATTAAGGAATAGTAGTATAGATTAGTTTTGTGACACCCCGATTTCAGAGCATATATGGTATATGCAGTATATGCGGAGAGGCTTAAAAGAATTGATTTGGCTACCTATATCACCAAAGTGCACTTATCTTTTCGGTCACAGGTCTTGAGAGAACTCCAGAGTTAAGCGTGCTTGAGCTGGAATAGTTTCAAGATGGGTGACCAACTGGGAAGTCATTTCCAGTACCGTGTGAGTGAGGTCAAAACACGGAAAAAGACCGAGTGATGATTTGCAAGGATAGTAAACATGACTTTCGAGCCTCCCGGACTAATGCACCGATCGTCGGACATGGTGGGCCCACGGGCCTGAGAGTGGGCAGGGGCCCATGGGAGGGGCAGTCGGGGCGTTACAAGTGGTATCAGAGCAAACCCTGACATCTCTAAAGAGTCAGATTGTCGGGGTAACGATCTTGGTATGCGCAACGAGGATGTTGTGATCTTGTAGTGGGGGTTATTGTGACACCCCGGTTTCAGAGCATATATGGTATATGCGGAGAGGCTTAAAAGAATTGATTTGGCTACTTATATCATCAAAGTGCACTTATCTTTTCGGTCACAGGTCTTGAGAGAACTCCAGAGTTAAGTGTGCTTGAGCTGTAGTAGTTTCAAGATGGGTGACCTACTGGGAAGTCATTTCCAGTACCAAAACACTGGAAAAGATCACGTGGTAATTTGCAGGGATAGTAAACATGACTTTCGAGCCTCTCGGACTAACGAACCGACCGTCGGACATGGTGGGCCCACGGGCCTGAGAGTGGACAGGGGGCCCATGGGAGGGGCGGTTGGGGCGTTATAAGTTTTGTAAGGATGTGATCTTAAGAAATATGATTCTGGTTAATGCTTTGGTATTGGTTCCTATCAACCGGTTTAATTTGTAATGCTTTGAGTATTCCTTTAATATTTGTGTATGTCTAAAGACTATTTGACATTGTTAATTATTAAATTGGTTACTAATTTTTTTTTTGTATGTCTAACTTGCAAGTTACGGGTGAATGAACAAGTTAAATTGGAAATTATTTTGTAAAACAAAAAGATAACCGCATTTTGGGAAACATAATTTGTTAAGTAACTAAATATCCGGCTAACACTTTGGACTTAACATACAAACTGGACCAAATAAAGACACAAGAGACAACATTCTCAGAAGACAAAAAAAAAAAACAAATTCATAAGACCAGAACAATATCATGGTAATTGTTTCATCACACCAACCACAATCACAAATCCAAAGACTCCATAAATCATCATTTTCTTCACACTAGATTTTGCTTAGGCCAATTCTTTTTCAAACCTTTCAAATATCTAATTCTCAAACTGCAATTGCATCTCGTGAAGCATGATTTACTGAAGGTCCATCTTCTTTTTAGTAATATCTTGGACAGATTCTTGGATACTCAAGATTTGACCATTTAATGCTTCTATCTCGTCCAATACTGCTTCATCAACCCATTTGAATATATAGTTGTCATTGGTAAGCTTTTGTGACGCAGCAAAACAACATCGATAATACCTACGATAAGGATTAGCATCCAATTTGGAAATCAATTGTACGATTCTTTGACCTCACCAACATATCTTCGGAACACGCACAGTTCTTCCTCTTCGTGTGGAATTAGATGTTCCTGTAGAAGCTCTTGATCATGTGCTCATGTTCACAAACGAAGCTCCAATAAGCTGCAAAACCAAGAAATTCACATTGAAATCGAGATCTACCAAACTTCTTGAAATCAATGTTTTTGAATAATCAATTTCCTCGCATCAAATAGAGTATAGCACATTGAATCGTTATATTTCAAGAAATCCTAACAATTACTTCATGAAATCGATGGAAAAATAAAGTTTTACCTTCAGTTTAGAAAATGTAATTTCTAGGGTTGTCGAGTATTCAATTTGGGGTTATTGTTTTTAAAGAACAAACCGGATCAATTCTCCATTCGGGTTACAGTTCTGATCCGGTTTTTAACTGTTGTATAATATTATGTTCAAAGGTATATGAAAATTTATTGGTTTCCACTTGGTGGTTTTCATTTCCACAATTATTTATTAACTCTTATTTGACATTGGTAATTAGTAAATTGGTGGTCAAATTATTTTGTGCACGTCTATCCTCTATTGTTGTAAGGTACAAATCAATGAACTAGTCAAGTTGGAAATAGGATTGCACTGTAATTTATGAGATATTTGGGTTAGGGTTTAGGGTATAGGGTATAAGGTTACATTTTTGATTAGGGTTGTGTAAATACCATTTGGGTTAACAATTGTCCTTTCGTGTATAGTTTTTAGGATTTAAAGTTTAGGGTTTAGGGTTTAGAGTATAAAGTTACATTTTTGATTATTTAAGTGTAAATAGCATTTGGGTTAATTAACAATTGTTCTTTAGGGTATAGTTTTTAGGGGTTTAGAGTTTAAGGTTATATTTTTGATTAGTTTAGTTTAAATATCATTTGGGGTAACAATTGTCATTTATGGTATAGTTTTTAGGGGATGAGGTTTAGGATTTAGGGCTTAGGGTTTAGGATATAAGGTTACATTTTTGATTAGCTAAGTGTAAATACCACTTGGGTTAACAATTGTACTTTAGGGTATAGTTTTTAGGAAATGGTAGGGTTTGGGGTTTAGGGTTTAGGGTATAAGGTTACATTTCTTATTAGTTAAGTGTAAATAGCATTTGGGTTAACTATTGTACTTTAGGGTATAGTTTTTAGGGTTTAAGGTTTAGGATTTTGTGTTAAGAGTTTAAGGTCTCAGGTTTACTTCGGTTAATGAATAGATGTTTTGTTAACCATTTCCTTAAATGTATTCAAAGATCTATATGTATTAATTATTTTCATTAGCCAGGTAGAATAATTGTTGTATAATATTATTAGCTTCACAGGTATTTGAATAGTTATTGCTTTATTGTTTCCACGTGCTAATTGTATTTTTTTTTTTCGATTTTAACAATTATTAAATAATTGTTATTGGACATTGCTAACTAATAGATTGGTGGTCAATTTTTGTTGTCTGTGTCTATCTTCTATTGTTGCAATTTACAGATCAATGAACAAGTCAAGTTTCATCTCTGGATTGTACTGTAGTTTACGAAATATTTGTGTTAATACTCTCTTTTAGGGTATAGATTTGGGATGGAGACTGGGTTGGTGCTTGGGGTTTAGGGTTTTGTGTTTAAGTTTTATACCTACACGTAGATTTTATGGGTTGTACTAGTTACCTTTAGCCGGTTACAATAACTAGTTACTGATAATTCAAAAGATTATACACAAAATAACAACATATTTTTCAACATTATATATATAGGGCATAATTTATTTTTGTACAAGAGTTGGAATTGGTCTCATCTGGGATGGTACATACTATCTTACACTATCTCACAACACAATATGTTGACCCAGGTACAACATTGGCTAAATCGACACCATCAACTCCTCACATGCCCATTAAAGCACAAGTTTTTTACATCGCCATCTTACAAGTGGCATGGTTATGACCGAGTTTCTTGCATCAGCTGCATATGGTTCGATGTTTCTTTTTGCGTGCCTATTCATGAAAAAGAAACTGTAGTTAGTGAATATATTTTGATGTTATGTGAATTAGTATAAAAGTGAAGCTGCTTACAAGGGTTTCGCCACGGGAAAGGTAACGAGTCTTACGGGGCCTACCAGGAGGGCATTTTGGGGATGGTGGGTATAATGTTACGTCATTCAAGCCTGCACTGATGTTTTCCATGTCGTTTATGCTGTTGCCAGATTAATATGGCTGGCAAAAGCATTTTGCCAGTTTATAGAAGTGTATTTTTTTCCTACCAAAGCTTCGATTCGTGTCTCTATGAAGACAGCAGCAGTCACGGCGTGGGGGCGTGGGATTTGCAGCATTTGAAATTGGAAACAGTTGCATGTCTTCTTCTTCAGGTCAACGTGGAATGCCACTTCGTTAGGGGCACAGATCTCAAACTCATATTTTGTTATTGGAACGACGTATATCCAGCGAATATTTCAAAGTTAATCGTGAGGATCTCAAGAACCTTTGGTGTAACGGCATCGACAAGATTACTAGAAGCATCCCTTCTTGAAGCAAACCAGCTCATAATTTTGGATCTAATGTATTCAATTAGGTTTATAATTGGGAACTCCCTTACCTCCCTAAGAACTGCATTCCATGATTCCGCAACATTTGTAGTCATAATGTCATACCGAAACCCTTTGAAATGCGCTCTTGCCCACTGGTAAAATCCAACCTCAATCAGGTACTCGGCACAATCGGGGTCCATCTCTTTGATTTCATTAAATATGCGGTAGAAATCATCCAATCGGTACGCTCTAGCTGCCTTAGAGACAAGGTTTCCAAGTTTTTTACCTTTGAAGTAGGTTTTAACATTACGGACAAGGTGGATTATACAAGCGCAATATTGGGCTTTGGGGTAAATCTAAGAAAAAAAAAGTATTTCGTATTAGTAACGGATAATCATTGCAGTAATCGGATAATGTCATATGCAACCACATACAAATATTATTAGCGATTACTTTATTTGTTAACCAGATATAATATTAAATAGCAAATAATTACCTTACTAAGGCCGGAGTATATAGATGCATGACGATCAGACACAAAGATGGTATCCTCGCAGTTTGGAACAAATTGTGATATTTTTTGTAGGAACCATTTCCCATGCTTTGTCGTTCTCACTATCAACAACTGCAAAAGCCAAAGGAAAAATTTGCTAATTGCCATCTTGGGATGATGCTGAAAGGAGGCAGCCTCCATATTTGCCCTTTAGATGTGTGCCATCCATCACAATAACTTTGCGCATGTAATTGTATCCTTCAATGGAAGCTGCTAATGCGAAAAACATGTATTTGAACCGATTTCCAGGAGAAGGGTCATGAACTGTTTCAAGGCTCACGAGGGTGCCAGGATTTGATGCTACCAAGCGCTCGAGATAAGATGGTAAGGCATCATACGAATATTCTGATGAACCTTTTGCAGCATCCATGGCTATCTCCCTTGATCGCCACGCCTTCCAGTACGATATACATACACTATGGTCTCCACGCATCATTTCTCGTATCTCTCTTGGGCGTGGGCCGGGAACGGCTCCTCCATATTTTGATTTCATTAGCTCGCCGATTACAGTGGTTCTAGCTTGTCTTTGGAAAAGCCCTCACTCATTTACTGTGCAATTATGGTCTTTTTGTCGAGTCCTTATTTCATACTTTTCGGAACCTTCAAAATGGCTGGCATAAACTCGCCATTTGCATGCAGCTCCCCAACATTTAAGTATCATCTTGTCCTGTGATGATTTATTGTTGCAAAAGTGAAACTCATGGTGCAATGCGTACAGTGCCATGTGTTGTTTAAGCTCATTACAGTTTGTGACACCATTCCTACAAAGATATTGTTTGGGTTGTTTATTTGATCTCCTACATTGTCATAAATCTGTTGAATTAGTAATATTAGATTAACAAAAACATAAACATATGATAACTGCACATTCAAGAAATTGATGCAAATATATTACATAATATCCAGATCTTAGTTGAAGTTGTGCCATCATTGGCATTAGGAATATTACACACAAAATGAAAATTTGGTCTAAGATTGGACATCAGTCCTATTAGCCGCTACAATAAATGTTACCATATATCAAACACCGATTGCTCTAGAGGCATAAGTTAGACAGTACACCTAAAACCCACCAAGAGTATCACCTTCATCTGAGGAAGAGAGGTCGTGGATGTGTCCGTTAGCCATTGAATACTGTCCGGTTTCAAATCTGCTCATGGTTATTTGGCCAGATACCGGAGACTCA
Source organism: Draba incana (assembly GCA_963576765.1). NCBI lineage: Eukaryota > Viridiplantae > Streptophyta > Magnoliopsida > Brassicales > Brassicaceae > Draba > Draba incana. The sequence continues at coordinate 25,122,339 of OY755205.1, forward strand.
TTATGGGTTCCATTGGATATTGGTTGAGGGCCCACCACACCATTGCCTTCAGGGGAGGGAGGGAGTTCCACTTGGCTCTCAATGTTGGAATTTATAGCAGCTAATACAGAATATAAAAACGAGTAAGAAACGAAAGAAATAAGAAGTAAATACGACTGTTTTCACTTGAAGTGTAAATGAAAGACACACATTGAACATCATAATTAGCCATTACATATTTTATTATATGCTAAAATCTAGATACACAAATTGTCCACCATTCTATTTAGTAGCAACAAAATATGTTAACCCGGTAAAACATGTACCGCACATGATCTACCATTCTATTGTTCAATAAAACTCTTTAATAAATGGTAAAGGATACGAATACAATATAACAACCTAGGAAAATATCATACGATTCCTTAGATGGTAAATGGCAAAAGTTTACTTACAGAAGCTAGTGCGGTCAGTAGGTTGTTCAGCTTCGGCAAGTGGTTGAACCGGAACTGGGACACCACCGTTACTCCTTAGAACGTGTACCCTTGCAGCCACTTCCATCAAAACTCTATCTAGTTCTTCCTCAAACTCGGAGGTCAAGAATATGTCATCTGAGGAGCCAGTGGAGGAATACCCGTCTGAATGATCTGATCCCAGGTCCATAGGAGAATCTGTTTCAGTGTCCTCAGCGATGGCCATAAGGTTTTGGAAAAAATCATCTGGATTATCATTTCCCTCTGCAGGCAAATTTTGCAAGTAAATGCTAGCTTCTTGACCACCCTCATAGTTGTAGTTCTCTTGAGTTTGCATAAAAGTGTCTAGTAAGATCATGCCTATATCTTGAAACCTTCCAAACTCGAAACCGGGAGGGTTTGGGGTCAGTTGTTGTAACATCCCAAACCGAAAAATGTGCATTTCGGTGAGGTGTCGATCGACACCATGCGTTTTTTACCGAACGGATTAAATTTTTAATCGCGGTTCGGCTCGGTTTAAAGGCGTTAAACCTAGGGCTCGTATTTATAAGTCTCTATCAGACTTGTGGCCGCAAGGAGAAAGAGAAAAACGCAGAAAAGAGTAGAGAAAAGAGAGAGTTTTGAGAGATTGTTCGTGATTCAATCGATTGTTCGCTCGTTTGCCCCGTTCTTCGTCGTTGATTCGTGTGAGTGGCTCGTAGGAGCGTAGAGGCTGTGATTCCGGTGCTTTCCAGCAAGGGAATCCTTTGTTCATCGCCGTTCTTCGTTCGTTCGTTCCTTATTTCCCCTTTTTAATCCGTATTCAAGGTGAGTGCGTGATCGCGGTTACGGAAATAGTTTGTTAGGAAATTGAATGGTTGATTTGTTATGTTTATGATTGCTTTCCTTGTGTTTTTCGTATGAATTATTGTAGTCTTGTTGTGATCAGTCTCGTACGATGAAACGGGATCGAGTCTCGTGAGGATTTGACTCGGTCTAGGTTTCTGCGAGGAGTGTCGATCGACACCTAGTGGTAGTGTCGATCGACACCCCATTTTATGATCGTGAAGTTTGGTTCTGGAATTGGAGTGTCGATCGACACCCAGGAGGAGTGTTGATCGACACTACATGTTAATTTGTGAAAACTTGTTTAATTGTTGAATGATGTTTGTTCGCGTATTATTTGGCAAGCTATTTTTCTATTTGTAATCGGTAGGTGGGATGACCGCTTCACTGAGTATTTATGATAATACTCACGCAACTCTGTTTTACCCTTTTGAGTTGCAGGTAAATGAAAAGTGTGATCGCGGGATCGAGGCGTATGAAGAGGATGATAGGGTTTTGTGTTGTGGTTGATAGTCTAGTAAACCGGAGGTTTTAGGTTGCTAGATTATTTATTTGAGCATTCTTGATTTTTGGTATTGAATTATTTACTTTGGAATATGGATTATTTATTTTATGGAATTATTGGATTATTCTGTTGATTTAATAGATTATGTTTTTCCGCAGTAGAAATGTTTAGCTTATCTTTAAAAAAAAAAAAAAAAAAAAAAACCTTGGTTGTTTCAGCTGTACTGGAACTATTCTAAATGCTTGGTTTTCTGTTACATTCATTACCAAATAAAAACATTGTTACTTAAAGAATTAATTATTTATAGTATTATGTTTTGCATAGAACGTTCTTGTCTAATGAGTAATTAACGTACCTTCACATGTAACCGGACCTTGGTCCCCAGGTCCAATGGGAATCCTTGGCTGAATAGAAATAGTTCCACCAACTGAGACTGGAGTGATAGGAACATCTTCTTCATCAAGCTGGATAATTTGATTAACCAAAGGAGGGTTATTTGGAGGCAGAGGATAATCAACCCGTTGAATTGAGTTGGAGTAGAGTATTTCCAAATGGACCTTGTAAACCTTCACTAGCTCGTTCTCTGTGAAGATATGTTCTAGAGCAGATCTAGCCGCCGGGATAGTATGATCTGTAATAAGTTCTGAACAGTTTTCCATTTTGTGTCAGTTAACATTAGACTTAGCTTGGCAATATTTAGGGTAGCAGTTAGCCTTACCATTGTATTGAGCAAGATTTCCATGGCTTTCATCTGGTTCTTCTTCTTCCGTAAGGTAAGTGAAGCCACCAATAGTGAAAGGTGCTCTGGAATTGAACTCATAAGTTGCTACGGCTAATGGTCCCACCGTCACGCAAAGTGTGAGTTCTGGATAAACAAAACGAGTTGTCATGAACTCATTAACATCCCGACTGGCCTTAATGTCAATAGGAGCTCCTCCGGTTTCGAAAAGGCTTGGAATCACGTTTGGGATCCTATAGGTAAAGACGATGGGTGTTGTTGGGTCTATTAATAAGTGGCGCCTTATTGTGTCTCCAAACAATTGAAACCCTTCATCGTCACTTAAGAGGGCACCGTATCCGAGATACGAAGGATCACTGCGGAATTCCCAAAGCCCAAATGGAATTTTATCCATTCTCCACGCAAGACACGAACGAGTCTCATCATCCTGAAACAATGAAAATCGCATGCAAAAATTATTTGATGCCATTAAAAACAAATGTATATTTCTTGTGCAATAGTTACTTTCATACTTTTTCTGGATTTATAGAGACAAAATAGAAGTTACCCAATTATGGTGGGGACAAACCTTGTTTGGTAGCAAAGATTCGACGAGGTAGGTGGTCGAAGAAGACTTGAATATTTCTGAGTAAATGAGTGAAAGTAAAGAAAGTGAAGAAAGTAAATGCAGGTGGTGGTGAAGCTTTAACTCAACAAATACGGTTTTATATAGAGGATAGAGCTTTAGTTACCGTATATCCAATTATTATTTATATAATGTAAGACCATGATTAAAGGAGTCTTTGAGTGGGTCTTTTAATGGGTTTTTAGCAGTTTAATTAATAAACAAATGTTAATGGGCAAGATACGTATGTAGGGGAAGGAACGGAAGAGACGTCTTTTAGCCACAACTGAAATACGTGGCTGCGTGTTATTGGGTGTGAGGAAAAAGAAAACAAAAATACAAAACAAATTGTCTTTCTTCTGAAACATATATTAATAAATAGTTTAATAAAAGACTCTCGAACAGACCACTGCTAATCATGTTCTAAGTATTTTCAGACCAAATCTTCTCATATCTTTGCATTTAATGCGGCTGAGTGGACAGATTATTTATGTGGACGAAACCACACCGTTTGACCTCTCCACACAAGGCCAAAATCGTCCGGATCTGGGGAAAAATAAGGACTCGCCAAGTGTTTCCGGTTTTCGTTCCTCCTTACCTAATTATCCAATCTTTTAGGTTTTTTCATTTAATTAACTCTAAAATAAATGACACAATTTACCTCTTTTTGTAGTATAAGATGGAGAATCGAAAACGGTATGGCTTAAAGCAAAAAAGGACACATCTCTTTGTGACCCTTCGAGCAATTTCTACGTCAAGCGAACATATTCCTTTCTTTACTTTCAGCACGCTAAAGTGTTGTCATAAAGAGAGAAGAATCTCTCCCAACTTTTTCCCCTTATCATCAAATAATTTTGAGCTCCCAATATTTTCAATAATCTTCGTATGAATTTTTTTTTTTTAATTAGTCGAACTTTGGACCTATCATGTCAATCTAAGTATAATGATATTTAAATATGCTACCCATATATACCTCCACATAGAAACAAGAGAATAAACATTCCTTTCTCACGTGTCTTTAAATTTGCTTTGCAAAATGCATGCACAATCATCACGTTAACTTAACTAATTGATCAGTATACCCTTTTTTTATATAACAAAAGAAATGATTAGTATACTTGCTAGGTACGTGAACAACCATATACAATGATAAAAATAAAGCAAATCCAATGCAAATCAACTCCTACTTTGAACAACGACTAGACGGCAATTGTGTGTTTACGACGATTACAATTGTGTGTTCTAATTAAACAATAATTATTTTGATAGTTTATAGATCATTGAACATTTAATTATTTGTGAAACCTATTCTCGTCACTTTGCTACTAGACTATTTTGTCAACTTTGGAACAGCTACACAATATACTAAATTTTAGGCCACAGATCCAAAGTTTGTCTGCTTGTAATACAATGAAACTATATATATATATATTAATTTTATTCAATTTTTCAAAGATTTTCATCCTATATTTGTCTTTAAATATTTAGAGTTTTAAGTTCATTCATTTTTCAAATATTGTTAAATGTAAAGCTTTCGTTACTGCAATAATATATACGTTAATATTCAATTAATCAAAATATTTAATACATATCCTATTATGCCCCGTAAATTTTACTTATGGATCCTCTCTCCTTAGTGCAAATTCTTTTTCTCTTTCTTTTTTTATTAACCATCTCAAAATTCATACTATAAGAACAAACTTTGATTCCAAAACTTTCTCACACACACAATCAACCACTTTCCATCTTTTTATTCGTCTCTCTCTCTCTCTCTCATGACGAGTAGTAGTGGAAGCCTCAAACTAGAGATCCACACCGACGATAAGACGCCAGGAAAGTGGAGCGTACCGCTCGGCGAGGAAGTTTTCCAGAGGTTCTTGAGCGGCGGAGGTGGCTCGGAGAAGGCTGTGTTCGGCGAGGGATCTCTTTACAGCCCATTTTTGTTCGGGAAGTACTTTGATCCCTCAGATGCCTTTCCGTTATGGGAATTTGATGCCGATGTTTTGCTTGCGAGCCTGAGGAGCTTAGGACAGTGTAGAGTCGATTGGTCTCAAACCGATCATGCTTATGTCCTTAAATCCGATCTACCCGGTATATATATATTTCTTACGATTCTCTTTATTTATTCCTCTTTATTTTAGCTATGTCAAGAGAAAATTGAAATAATTCTTTACAGTTTATTGTCTTTGATGAACGCCATGCATAGACCCCAACGGGAACAAACTGATCTAAAAATCAAATGGGATTTTAGTTTATATTTTAAAACATCGAAATGGAATTTGTTTTGAATTAATAACATAAAGATATGATTCATGAACCGAAACCAAAACATACCAAATCATACATATTTTCGGTTTTACTTGGATTAATCACACTATATTATTTAAAAGTGTATATGGAATCGTACAATTCTATACGTATTAAGGTAATTGATGAGATATAAGAAATGAGTCGGACAATACTTTTTCTCTAGGGTTCAAGAAAAACTGATTAAGGTTTTTGGTACTTGTATATTAGTGGTTGGGAGAAATAACGTGCAGGTGTACGTGGATATTAAAGGGAAAGTGATGGAAATTAGTGGCCAATGGAACAACAACAATAAAACGGCGGCTAATGGTGACTGGAGAAGCGGCCGGTGGTGGGAATACGGCTATGTCCGCCGTCTCGAGCTTCCCAGCGACGTCGACCCCAAAAACTCCGAAGCTTTCATCTTCAACAAAGATGCCTACGCTTTCTTAGAGATAAAAGTCCCTAAAATTAATTCTAAGAACAAGTTTTAACTAATCTGATCATGTGGCTTTGATGAATACTAAGTTTAGGTATTTCCCCTATTATATATATGTAATGATTTTCTGCAGTGGACACACTATGAATGATATTATTAACATACTCCATTAATTAAATTAAATTTGGCCGATAGGAATATTATCTCTTGAGACATTTCATACCATCTCATTATGATTATGAATGATACTATTATATATTGCATCAGAAAAATTGTATTATTATACTAAATCATCAGAACACTACAAAAACTCATTGTTCGATTCATTGGATAGTCGACCTTTCTAATCCAAACTCCTAATTTGAGCATCAATCTAAGTTTTCTCGGGAGACACCATGTCTCTAGAAGCGGGGGAAAATAGTCAAAGAATATAAACATATGGCAAATTGAGTTTACTTGCTTTATGTAAGCTGTGACACTAAAGAAAAACAAATACATACGATTTTGAACAGTCTTGAATCGTTTTTCCTTATGTTAATGGGCTTTAACCAATTAACCAAACATCTGATTTCGTTGCCCAAACCAAAAAAGAGCTTATTTGAGTGCCCCATAACAATTATCTGCCTTTAACTACGATTTGTGCATGCGAACGAAAAGAATAAAATACTTTTGCATGAACAATCTTATATTAATCTTTGCAAAAGAAGAAAATTTAACATCATTTTTTTCTAACCAGATCATCTTTACGTACTGCTGGATCTCTTCTTCTCCAAACTTAATAGTTAACAAGTATAGATTATCAAAACAAAACAAAAAAAAACTAGTTAAATTTAAACATTATAATTTCATCAAACCTCTTATATATTTTATTTGTAATTAAATCAAAAGAGCTATCATAAATCCAAACTTAAATTATGCAAATCGACGCAAATTTCTATACCTGAATTTAAACGGATATTAAAGTAGATATCCCACCTATGTTTAAAGCGGATACATATATAAAAATAATTCAATCTAGACAATACCCAAAAAAATCAGATTACGCTTAGGAGTTAGGTCCCAATCAATGTTCAAGAAAGCGTTAGGCGCTAAGCAGGCAGTGACTCATTGCCTAGCGTCGTCTAGAACGTCTAATCGGAGCCTAGGCAAATTTTAAAGCGGTTTAGGCACTTTTCAAAAATCTATAATATATTAGATTTATATAACAAAATATATAGAATATCATAATTTATATAAAAAAAATTTAGATTACATTTATTATTATCATTTTATACCATAATATTAAGAATATCATGATTTATAAATAAAAAATATATATTTTATAATATTATAATATTTTAGGCGGTCTAAGCGTTAATCGTCACGGTCTATAGGCGTCTAGCGCCTAAGCGCCGCCTATACGAACGCCTAGAACGCTTTTTAGAACATTAGTATAATTATCACCAATGTAACCGACGCAAACATGAACTACATATGTCACAAACTACAAATTAATGCATTTAGGCAAATATGGCTAGACAACATTAATGCATTATCATTGGATTCTACTCTTACTTTCTTGAACTATAATTTGAGATCTCAAGTGATCACTTTCTTGAACTAATATTTGTAAAAATTAGTTACACGTTGTAGACGTTACATCACCAATAGAAGCAATTCCCATCATGTACTGAATCCATTGTTTCCACAAAAATGTGATTACATTCAAATATTCATCGGTATTTTTCATTCTCGGCTGAAGACAATTAACCACATCCAAACGAATTATTGTCTCATATCAATGACTACTAGGTTTAGTTTATATACAAAAATGAAAATCCAGTTTTTATTGTCTTAAATGTCAGTTTTATTCAAGTTTCTCGTTAATTATACGAATTTTTCTTTTCCCCGTATACACACATGCATAAACTCAGGATGTTGTGACTAAAGATGAACGACCAAAGAAGAAAATGAAGCTGGACATAGTTGAAACCATTGCGACTCTGTAAGGAATTGAAGATTCTTCATTATTATATAAGAAATCTTTTATCTTAAGTTTACACATCTCTCTCTATCTCTCTCTCTTGTTGTTTTCTAATATTCCATATGCAAACATTAATAAGCGTATGGTCTTATTGTTATTTTGGTTCTTATTATAAAAAAAATTATGTAAGGTTATTTGGTTTAAGTTTTATCCAATCTCTTTTTGTTATACCAAACTAATTTTTAGTGCAATTAGAACCCATCTAGCATGAAATTTAACCACGCTATAAAAACATAATTGTGTCATACTTTCTCTACAGGTTCAACTATGAGTTTAAGTGTTTATCTCTTCCGTAAAGATTGGCTAAAACTTGTGGAAAACTACTTTAAGTGCAATTAGAACTCATCTAGCATGAAATATAACTTTAAAAAAATAATTGTGTCATACTTTATCTACATGTTCTACTGTGAGTTTAGGTGATGATGTCTTCAGTAAAAAATTGGCTAAAACTTGTGGAAAACTACTTTTAAGTACAATTAGAACTCATCTCGCATGAAATATAACCACACTTTAAAAACATAAATGTGCCATAATTTTTCTACAGGTTCCACTATGAGTTTAGGTGTTTATGTCTTCCGTAAAGATAGGCTAAAACTTGTGGAAAACTACTTTTAAGTGCAATTAGACTCCATCTAGTATGAAATATAACCACACTTAAAAAACATATTTGTGCCATACGAAACACGTAAACACCTAAATTCATAGAGTCACTAGTTGAGAAACTATATAACATGTAAGTTTTTAAAGTGTGGTTATTTTTCATGCTAGATGGGTTGTAACTGCACTTACAAGGAGTTTTCCACAAGTTTTAACCAATCTTTACGAAACACATATACACCTAAATTAATAGAGGAACCAGAAGAGAAAGTATGGAACAATTGTGTTTTTAAAATGTGGTTATTTTTCATGCTAGATGGGTTCTAAATGCACTTACAAGTAATTTTCCACAAGTTTTAGCAAATCTTTATGAAATACATAAACACATAAACTCATAGAGGAACAAATACAGAAAGTATGGAACAATTGTGTTTTAAAATTGTGATTATTTTTCAAGTTAGATGGGTTATATATACACTTACAAGTAGTTTTCCTCATGATTAAGCCAATCTTTACGGAACACATAAACCTTAACTCATAGAGGAACCAGTAGAAAAACTATAGCACAAGTAAGGTTTTAAAGTGTGGTTATATTTCATGTTAGATGTGATTGTAAAACTGGTTTTAGAAGATGTGAAGACATTTTAAAAATATATATATTAATTCTAAATTTTTTCAATCATACTTTAGTATTCTAATAATATTAATAGTCTTAAAAATCATTTTTTGTTTTTGTTTTTGTTAATACTACGTTTTTATAACGAAGCATTTGTGATTTTTCAAAAAAAAAATCACAACTACCTATATAAAAATCAAAATGTAAAGTGTTTTTTTGTATATTATTATTATTGGATTAGTAAATGAAATATATTTTTTTAAAACCATAAAAGTACAAAATAACATATTTAATTTTTGGAATTATCTATTAAATTATTGAAATTAATTTTTAAATTTATCAAAAGATATTTTTTCGTTAATAAATAAATTAAAAAAAATAAATATCAAAATAATAGATGACAAATGGCATTTTCTCATGACTGAATGTAGAGAAAATCTTAATGTATTATATAAATTTAGGCCGCAAGTCCAAAATTTGTCTGCTTGTAATACAATGAAACTATATATATTGTAACTTTATTCAATTTTTCAAAGATTTTCATCCTACATTTGTCTTTAAATATTTAGAGTTTTAATTTCATTCATTTTTCAAATATTGTTAAATGTCAAGCTTCCGTTATTGCATGCAATAATACTATAATATTCAATCAATCAAAATATTTAATACATATCCTTTTATCCCCTGTAAATTTTACTTCTGGATCCTCCCCTTAGAGCATGATCAATGGTCACACTTTGGTGTCTAATTAAAGGGTTTAAAGAATAAAAAATTAATTAACCTAAGTTTAGCAGATCTAAAAATGTGTTAAAAATCTAATATTGGATCTTTTTTGAAAAATTAGACACACTGATCCAAAGTTGCGAGTCACTCTGTGGTTGGTTTAAAAAAAATTAATGGCAAAAAAATGGGTTCCGTGTTCCTCTTCTTTTCATCTCTCTCTTCCTCGTGTTCTCCGAAGGAAAAGTTTTGGGCGATTGTGTTCTCCGTCGAATCGTCCAAAATTTCCGATTTGAGTTCGTAATTCACTCGGAAAGTGGCTGAAATTTGGTCGGAGCATCGTCGAGATTCGATACGTTATCGGAAGATCGGCTGCTCAATCGGATTTGGTTTGGGAAACGTTTCTTCTTCTCTTCTCGTTCCTCGATCGACGTCGAAGAAAGAGATTTATCTATCTCTGGCTGATGATTCCGTTTTGATCGATGAAGGCAAGAAGGTGCTTTCAAATTCGAATTCGATTCATGAAATGTGAAAATAGGGTTTTGATTTTGCCTATTTGATGTTCTGATTCGTGATTTTGTTTGTGAAATTAGAGCTTTTTTGGTTGGAGAAACTTAGTGTGAACATGTTATCTGCAATGGATTTAACCATCATTTGGGGAGATTCTCCTTCGTATTGGGATTGGAATCGAAGTAATTTCTTACTTGATAATATTATTATTCTCTGTGTTGTGAGATTGTGAGATTGGGATTTTGTATTGATGTTGTTGTTTTATGTGAAATATAATCATAGGTTTGAGAAACAGCAGAGTGAAGTGGTACGAATGTGGAAGAGAGATTGGTGGTAGGAATGTGGAAGAGCCAAAGGAGAGAAGAGATGGGTGGAGTGAAGTGGAGCTTGGGGAGTTTTACATCAACAATGGAGAAAGTTATGATGATGGTGATGAGATTGAGATTAGTATTATGGAGAGTGGAGACTCAAATTGAACATTGGAAGAGTAGTTTGGTTATTCAAGGGATTGAAATCAGACAGGAAAGAAGATGTAATGATGTGTAGTAGTAACTGATCCAAGTTCCGATGAAGATCTTGTGATCAAGTCTGTGTTGAGTATGAACACAGTTTCAAGCTTGTGTATTATAATATTCAATGTATCGAGTGTTATTGCTCTTGTATACCCACTACAAGAAAACAACGAGAAATCGACGGAAAAATCTGTCGGGATATGCGTTTTCCGACAGATTTCCGACGGATTTGTCCGTCGTTTCTATCTTGTCGGAAACGGTAAGTCTGTCGAAAATCCGTCACAAATTTCCGACGTGTTGCCGGACTCCGGCAAGTTGTCGGAATTTCGTCGGATATACTGCCGTCGGAAATCCGTCGGTTTTGTTTCCGACGGGTTTCGATTACTTGTAAACCGATGACTTTCCGACAGACTTCCGACGTATTTATTTCCGACAGATGTCCGACGTATTTATTTCCGACAGCTTTCCGACGGACCAATTTCCGACGGATTTCCGACGTATTCGTAGAAATTATTAAAAATGATAATAAATTAAATAATAATTAATTTAATATAAATTTAAAATTTAAAATTTGAATTATTTATATTAAAATAAAATTAAAAGTAGAAATTAAAATAAAATTAAAAGTAGAAATAAAAGTAATATTGTTTTACAAAAACGTTGAAAATAAAAATCTAAATGGTGGGCCCTGGAAAATCCGGGTTGCGCCCCAAGTACTCCATCATCCGTTGCATCATCTCCCTTTCCTTGTCCCGCTCGGCTCTCTCCTTCTCCCGCTCGGCTTCTAGGGCGGCTTGTGCATCTCGTATCTGTTGGGCCGTCGTCTTCAAACCTTCAATTTCGACGTCCTTTTGCTGCATCTAGGCTCTTAGGTCGGATGTCTCGCTGTAGTAACAAGAAGACCCCGATGATGCTGCATCGTCGGGAAGACCATAAATCCGCCCTTTGCTATGCGGAGCAACCTGCGAAACAAATTAAATTGTAAATGAAAAAGACTTGAAAACTATTTTAAATTTTACATACCTTTAAGACGAATTGGTTGATGATGTCGTCCGGGGCTTGGGTGAGGGGAGGGGTTCCTTCGATGGATGGCTGAGACAGAATGTACTCGTCTTCCATTCTTCGGACGCTCTCCTGAATCTCCTTAGCTACCTGATCCTGGACGACACCATTCTTGTCGGTGTGTGTTGCTAGCAGAAGTTCCAACTTGTTGGGTTCCCGACCCAACTCCTTAGCCTGCAGTTGTTAGATATTTATTTGATAATATAAATATATAAAACTAAAAAAAAAAATTAATAAAAATCAAGACGTACATAAAAAACTTACCATATCCCTAGCATTTGTCTTCTTGCTGGTAGCTCCAAGGTTGTGGGTGGCTAAACCCTTGCCCTTGCGCGTGTTGTTCCGGTTGCTAGAGTGATATGTAGAGCTCTGCTTGGTAGCCTCTAGTTGCCAATATGCGATGAACCCGTTCCACAACTCCGTCTTCTCTTTCATCTCCTTTAACACCTCATCGTCTAGCCACTTATCCTTCCACTCGAACAGCTTCTTCGAGTAGTGCAGTCCTGCATAAGAGTCGAATTCCCTCCTGACCAGAGCGGTCAAGTGTGGTTCCCACCAAAATTCTTGCTGCAAAAAGAAACATTAAATATAAATAATAATAATTTAAATGAAAGTAAAAATTGTGAAAACAGATGACTTACCGCAAATTGGCGAAACCACATTTCTTGCTCCTCCACTGGCATGGCGGTGTACGTCGCATAAGGACGGCTGAGCAAAGAGTTTTCCATCTTGTTGAGGGACTTCGAAATCCCGCTGCGAGAATCACCAAACCTACGGGAAAAAATGTAACAATATAATAACATTAGTCACAATTAATTAAATTTGTTAAAAAAAAACAGAAATGGAACAAAAAACTTACCATCTGTCTCTACCGATTTGGTCTGGATGGAGATTAGTCAACCTCTCTCGTCTAGAAAGACCCATGAAGTCCTCGACGCTAATCTGCGACGGTGTTGTGGTGGCTGGTGTTGTCACCGGCGTCTGTAGAGGTATAGACGACGGTGTAGGTGTAGACGTCGAAGCCGAACGAGATCTACTCACACGACGACAACGTTCGCCGCTACCAGATGCAGCAGCGAAACCACCGTAATCCCTACATTTATATGAAAATATATGAAAAATATATGAAAAATCTATTTTTTTCAAATAATGGTAAAATTATTAAGAAATTCTAAAATTCTTAAGTAATTGTTACATAATTTAAAATTCTCTAATTCTAAATTAATACTTAAAATTGTTTAAAAATTAGTTAAAAATGCTAACAATTTTTTAAAAATATAGCCAAATTATATTGTCCCTAAGAATTATAATTATAATAATTATAAAACTTATAAAATTTATAATTATAAAAATTAAAAAAATTTCGAAATTGGTTAAATATATAATTATAAAAATATAATGGTTTAAATAAACATTTCTTTAAATTGCCAAAATTCTAAAATTTAAAATTAATCCTTAAAATTGTTTTAAAATTAGTATAAAATGCTAACATATTTTTCCAAACTAACCAATTTTGTTTAAAAATGCTAACAATTTTGAAATCCTAATTCACAAACATTTCTTAAATTTCCCTAAATTCACAAACTAATTCACAAACAAATTTCCCTAAATTCACAAACTAATTCACAAATTCGACAAATTAATTCAGAAACTCATTCACAAATTCAACAAATTAATTCACAAACTAATTCACAAACAAATTCACAAACTAATTCACAAACAAATTTCCCTAACCTACAAATTCACAAACTAATTCAAACAAATTAAAAAAAAACTAATTTGAGGAAACTTACAAATGAGAAGGAAGATCCGCCATTGTAATCTGTCGAAGAGGAGGACGCGGCGGCGGCGGGGAATTCCGGCGAAGAATTCCGGCGAGGAGGAGAAGATGAAGAGGCAGAGGAGGCTACGTACGGCGACGGTCGGTGGGGGAGAGGATCGGAGGAAGATTGTGCGGTCGGGAACGATTCTGGCGAAGAAGACCGGCGAATCGGAGTCTCCAAGGCGCGGCGGCGGCGATTTTTCCGATTTGAAGTCGGTGAATTGTGTTCTTCGTGAAGAACGATCTGTAAATAAATAAGAATTTCCGACGGATTACGACCTGTCGGATATCCGTCGGAAATCAATTTTCATTTCGCGGTATTTATTTTCATTTCGCGGCTAAAAATTGGCACATACGTCGGAAATATGTCAGAAAAATATACAATTTTCCGACAGATTTTCGACAGATTTGTGGTTTTAGGGTATGAGAAATTTAAGAAATGTTTTTTTTGTTGTTTTAGGGTTAAGGAAGTGAAGAAATTTAAGAAATGTTTATAAAATTTAAGAAATTTAAGAAATGTTGTTTTTGGAAATTAATGAATTAGCATTTTGGAAAAAATTGTATATTTTTAAACAATATTTTGCATTGTTAGCATTTTTAAACAAAATGCTTTTTTGGAAAAATATTCATTTTTCCGACAGATTTCCGACGGATTTGGGGATTTAAGCTTGTTAATGATCTGTTTTCGTAGTTACAAGTTAATAGCATTGTTGGAGAATTATTTGGATGATAAAATACTTGATAATGGTCATTGATACTTTCAAATTCCAAACATTTAGTATTTTCCGTAAACATCTATTTTTTTGTATATGTAACTGTATGAAACGCTTTTGGTTGAAACATGACAAAATCGCAAATCATGTTCTGTATAACATCGAGAAGGTTATTTACTCACTTATCTTTCACTTTAGTTGTCAGATTTGTATGCTAAGACTTTGTCTTCTCGAAATTCAGGAATTTGACCTCAAAACCCTAAATCTGTCGGAACTCTGTCGGAAAAATAGATATATTTCCGACTGATTTCCGACAGATGTAAGGGAAACACGTGTCGTCTTTTAAGATTAGCATGATATGAATATTGCGTCGGAAATCTGTCGGAAACATAGATATATTTCCGACAGATTTCCGACGGATGCTTCAAAATAACAAAAAAAACAGAAGAGCCAGTGTCGATCGACAACCCTATACCATCGATCGACAAAGGTTTTGGCAAGATATACGCAGATGAATTTTTTATAAGAAGATTATATAAATATCCGTTTCTGTCAGAAATCTGTCGGAAATATATATATATATATATATTTCCGACATATTTCCGATGGAAAATCATTTTTTTTTAAAAAAAAAAATAGAAAAATATAAATTATCTGAAATTTTTGTTTATGTTAACAGATACAAACATATAATGTAACTAATCTGAGTCTGAGTCTGATCCTTCCGAAGGAATTGTGTCTTCGTCTTCATCAAATTCCCCAACTTCTTCTTCTGATTCTGAATGTACGATATTATCACCAAATTCAGTGAAATCAACAAAAAGGTCCACCGCTGAAGAATGATCAACTGGAGCCATCGTAGTAATTCTAGTTGGTTGCATAGCATCTTGCTCAACAACTCCATATAGTCTCCCTCTTTGATTAATTGGAGTCACTGTAATCCAAGGATCTCCTCGATGTGTTACCCTAGGGTAAGAAATGTAGCATACCTGAAACAAACATATTTAGTTTAGGCAATTACAATATCATTATTTATCTATAACGCACGTATTATAAAATTTTAAAATCAAACCTGGTCTGCCTGTGATGCTAGGATGAATGGGTCATACTTTTGCAGTCTCCTAGAAGAATTTACTGAAGTGACGCCAAATTGGCTCACCTGGACACCTTCTGGATATGACGGATCATACCACTCACACAAGAAAACAATGCACCTCATGCCCAACATTCCTGGATAGCGCACTTGCAATATTTCTTTGAGAATCCCGTAGTAGACTACATCACCACTTGTAGCTGAAATACCGTAATCTGCAGTTGCCCTCGGCCTTTCTTCATGAATCCTAAATGCAAATCCCCTAGTGCAATACCGAACGTATGAAGTTGCTTCGAAGCTTGGGCCAGAAACTATCTCTTGTAACCATGTCGGAAACCTTTCTCCATTCTTCATTCCTTCAGAAACCTGAGATAATAATTTAGACAAATTAATAAACAAACATTTAATTAAGTAATAATTAATTCACTAATTTAAAGATATATAAGCGTTTTTTAAAAACTTACGTAATATTGCAGCCAATTTGGAAACTCGGTTTCCTTAGATTCTCCAAGTTCGTCTTCTGTCATTTCCGGATAATAACGACGTATTGATGCAATGTAAATCCTGAAAGCAAACAAAAATATATAACATATGAAACCTATATATTACTTAGGTATTAAAAACAAGAAGTATTTAAATAAGTTCTATTTTTACCTTTCGTACTCCGCCATCTCCTCACAATTCGTTAGAATATACATATGTAAGTGACTCCACTCATCTTGTGATAGGAAGCGTCTCTTCCCTCTCCCAATCACTCGGCCAACTTGCGAAAACAACTCAGGGACCAGCGCGGCATACGTGACTCTCTCACCTCTATCATCATGACGAGCAGGACGTCTACTCTTCGTACGAACTTCTTGCGGAAAGTAATATTTCGCAAACTGTGATGATTCTTCATTGATACTCTGTGCGACAATAGAACCTTCAACTCGAGCCAAATTTTTTACCTTCTTCTTTAGATGGAACATGTACCGCTCAAAAGGATACATCCAACGAAATTGAACGGGACCACCTAGTTCGGCTTCGCGGAGGAGGTGTAGGGGAAGATGTTCCATAACATCAAAAAAAGACGGCGGAAAGATCTTCTCAAGATTGCAAAGGATCACTGGTATATTGGCATCTAAATTGCGGATCCCCTCAACTGTAAGTGTCCTCGTGCATAAATCCCTAAAGAAAGCACCAACTGCTGCAATAGATTCATGGACAGTTTGAGGAAGGAGATGGGTAAAAGCAAATGGAAGAAGCCTCTGCATCAGTACATGACAATCATGACTCTTCAGTCCCAAAAACTTTAGGTATCGCGAGTCTACGTAGTTACCCAGATTAGCTGCATATCCATCAGTGAATTTAACTTCGTCTTTAATCCACCGGAAAATTTCTCTTATCTTTTGTATTTGCAATCGGTACAGAGGAAAATGATATGTACCATCGGGAAGACGATCAAGATAATCACGGTAGCAAATCTTTGAAACATCCATCCTAGACTTCACATTGTCTTTTGTCTTTCCCGGGATGTTTAACACCGTATTCATGATGTTGTCAAAGAAGTTCTTTTCAATATGCATCACATCGAGGTTGTGCCTCAATAAATGATCTTTCCAATACGGCAAATCCCAAAATATACTCTTCTTGTGCCAGTTGTGAGCTTCCCCTACACCACAAAGCGGTTCATGCCCATTACCCCCACAATCAGGAGTCCTCTCAGCACCAAAATCTCTCAACTGCTCCAATATAGTACGACCGTCTATCTCATCAATTGGAGCATCAAACACTTGTTTATTTTTCTTAAATAATCTTTTAGACCGACGATAGGGATGGCCGTCCGGTAGAAACCTTCTATGGCAATCAAACCAACATGGATTTCTTTCATTCCTAAATTGGAAAGCGTCAGTGTTGTCTTGGCAAAATGGGCACGATAATCTTCCATGAGTAGTCCATCCAGATAGCATATCGTATGCTGGGAAATCGCTAATAGTCCACATAAGGACCGCACGCATCAGAAAATTCTGCTTCCGTGAAACATCAAACGCTTCGACACCGTGACTCCATAGCATTTGTAACTCATAAATCAATGGCTGGAGGAATACATCAAGTGATCTCTTCGGATGCTCAGGGCCGGGAATAAGAACGGAGAGGAATAAAAACTCTCGACGCATGCACATACCAGGGGGCAAATTTTACGGTGTTACGATTACGGGCCACAAAGAATACTGCCTTCCATGCTTCCCAAATGGGTTGAAACCATCCGTACTTAACCCGAGGTACACATTTCTTGACTCGTATGCAAAATCCGGATACAACATTTGAAAATGTTTCCACGCTTTTGCATCTGAAGGATGTGTAATCTCTCCATCTTGACGATGCTCTGCATGCCATCTCATTTGTTCTGCCGTTCGCGCAGATTGATATAACCTCTTTAACCTCGCTGTCAATGGTAAGTACCACATACGTTTATTTGGAATTGGAACTCTCCCACCAGTTTCCTGATACTGTGGTTTACGACAAAATTTACATCTTCTCCGGTCTTCGTCTTCTCTCCAATATAGCATACAGTTGTCGATGCATACATCTATCACCTGATACGGCATACCAAGACCAGCTACAAGTTTCTGTATCTCGTAGTATGATGCAGGTGCCTGATTATCTTCAGGCAAAATATTTTTCACAAAATCTGCTATCGCATCAACACAGTCTTCCGCCAAATTGAAGTCCGTCTTAATGGTCATCAGTATACTAGCAATTGATAAAGGTGAATGTCCGTCTTGACACCCATGATATAAGGGCTGCTTCCCTGCGTCTAACATATCAAAAAATCTTCTAGATTCTTCATTTGGTTCTTCTACTCTATCCTCCCCTATTACGATCGATGACAAATTCTCTCTAAACGGATCATGAACCATCTCAGCGGTACCTACACCAAAATCTACTTCCGTTCTATGTTCGCCAAAGCGATCCGTTCTATGTTCACCTAAGTTATCCGTTCTATGTTCGCCTAAGCTATCCGCAACATATGGTGCACTGCTACTACTAGCACCATCATCATTAGTTTCTCCATGAAAAAAACAAATTTTGTATCCCGGCATAAAACCATTGGTATACAAGTGATGCCAAACTTGTTCTACATTAACATTACGCGAATTGCAACAATTTAAACATGGACATTTTATCACCTTTCAATTCCCGACAATCGCATATACCTCGTGCATAACTTTCATTTAATGTCTTCGACTCCGGATCATACATCTCTTCATCCATCCACGATCTATAATATCTAGAAGATGACATCTCACTCTCTTAACGATTTTTTCTAACAAATGTTTGGTTGGAAGTTGTTGTTGTTTTGTGAGTGAAAGAAGATGTGTGAAATCATATATATAAATACGCTGACCGTCGGAAATCTGTCGGAAAAGCGTCGGAAAGCCAACGGATATAATAACGGCTATATAACGGCTATTTTTCCGACAGATTTCCGACAGCTAGTTGGGTGTCTGTCGGAAATCTGTCGGAAACTATTAACGGTTCATATTTTCCGACGGATTTCCGACAGCTTACCGGAATCTCCTCCGGCGTCGGCACCGGCTAGTTACACGGTCCAATAATCCGACCGATTTCCGACGGTCTCCGACAGATTTCCGACGGAATTGAAAAATTTCAGTGCCGTCGGAAGTCGGTCGGATTACCGTCGGAAAATTTCCGACGGAAGTAAATTCTGTCAGATTTGCGGCTGTTTTCTTGTAGTGACCACCAATGTTTTGAATGACAACAAGTTAATATACCACAAGCTAACCATTTTGACTTGTTAAAATTTCAACCTTATTATCCCATAAAGCTTGTTTAAATGCAAAAGTTGTAAACATAAATCCCACACACAAATATAACAGGGAAACATGAAGACTTGAAAAAATATTTGATTGAACATATATGACAAAAGCAACAACGTCAAGATTAAAACTCACCGTTCCTTTTCCGTTTATGATCTAGAAAATTATGTTCAAAATTTATTTTTTGTCATCTATCTTTCTAATTTTTTAAAACTTTTTTATGTGTTAAATGTTATTATGTTTAATAAATTGTTTTATAAAATAAAAAAAATTATTAATATTTAATATTTTTAAACATCCTAATTTCGGTGTCTCCATTAGAAGGGTCTATAACCGAAAGTGTCTAAAAACATAAAACTGAATTAATCTTCGTATGAATTTTTTTTTTTTTAATTAGTCGAACTTTGGACCTATCATGTCAATCTAAGTATAATGATATTTAAATATGCTACCCATATATACCTCCACATAGAAACAAGAGAATAAACATTCCTTTCTCACGTGTCTTTAAATTTGCTTTGCAAAATGCATGCACAATCATCCCGTTAACTTAACTAATTGATCAGTATACCCCATTTTTTTTATAACAAAAGAAATTATTAGTATACTTGCTAGGTACGTAACAACCATATACAATGATAAAAATAAAGCAAATCCAATGCAAATCAACTCCTACTTTGAACAACGACTAGACGGCAATTGTGTGTTTACGACGATTACAGTTGTGTGTTCTAATTAAACAATAATTATTTTGATAGTTTATAGATCATTGAACATTTAATTATTTGTGAAACCTATTCTCGTCACATTGCTACTAGACAATATACTAAATTTTAGGTCGCAGGTCCAAAGTTTGTCTGTTTGTAATACAATGAAACTATATATATATATATATATATATATATATATATATATATATATATATATTAACTTTATTCAATTTTTCAAAGATTTTCATCCTATATTTGTCTTTAAATATTTAGAGTTTTAAGTTCATTCATTTTTCAAATATTGTTAAATGTAAAGTTTTCGTTACTGTAATAATATATACGTTAATATTCAATTAATCAAAATATTTAATACATATCCTATTATGCCCCGTAAATTTTACTTCTGGATCCTCCCCTTAGTGCAAATTATTTTTCTCTTTAATTTTTTGTTAACCATCTCAAAACTCATACTATAAGAACCTTGATTCCAAAACTCTCTCTCACACACAATCAACCACTTTCCATTTTTTTATTCGTGTCTCTCTCTCCAGATCTCTCATGACGAGTAGTAGTGGAAGCCTCAAACTAGAGATCCACACGGACGATAAGACGCCGAGAAAGTGGAGCGTACCGCTCGGCGAGAAAGTTGTCCAGAGGTTCTTGAGCGGCGGAGGTGGCTCGGTGAAGGCTGTGTTCGGCGAGGGATCTCTTTACAGCCCATTTTTGTTCGGGAAGTACTTTGATCCCTCAGATGCCTTTCCGTTGTGGGAATTTGATGCCGATGTTTTGCTTGCGAGCCTGAGGAGCTTAGGACTGTGTAAAGTCGATTGGTCTCAAACCGACCATGCTTATGTCCTTAAATTCGATCTACCCGGTATGTATTTATTTCTTACGATTCTCTTTATTTATTCCTCTTTATTTTAGCTTCATCAAGAGAAAATTGAATAATTCTTTATATTGTATTTGTTAACGCCATGCATCGACCCCAACGGGAACAAACTGATCTAAAATTAAATGGGATTTTGGTTTATATTTTTAAACATCGAAATGGAATATGATTTGAATTAATAACATAAAGATATGATTCATGAACCGAAACCAAAACATACCAAATCATACATAGTTTTACTTGGATTAATCACTATATTATTTAAAAGTGTATATGGAATCGTACAACTCTATACGTATTCAGGTAATTAAAGAGATATATGAAATAAGTCAGACAATACTTTTCTCTAGTGTTCAAGAAAAACTGATAAAGATTTTTGGTACTTATATTAGTGGTGGGGAGAAATAACGTGCAGGTGTACGTGGATATTAAGGGGAAAGTGATGGAGATTAGTGGCCAATGGAACAGCAACAAGAAAACGACGGCCAACGGTGACTGGAGAAGCGGTCGGTGGTGGGAATACGGCTATGTCCGCCGTCTCGAGCTTCCCGGCGACGTCGACCCCAAAAACTCCGAAGCTTTCATCTCCAACAAAGATGCCTACGCTTTCTTAGAGATAAAAGTCCCTAAAATTAATTCTAAGAACAAGTTTTAAGTTTTAACTAATCTGATCATGTGGCTTTGATGAATACTAAGTTCAGGTTTTTCCCCTATTATATATATGTAATGATTTTCTGCGGTGGACACACTATGAATGATATTATTAACATACTCCATTAATTAAATTACATTTGGCCGATAGGAATATTATCTCTTGAGACACTTCATACCGTCTCATTATGATTATGAATGATACTATTATATATTGCATCAAAAAAATTGTATTATTATACTAAATCATCAGAACACTACAAAAACTCATTGTTCGATTCATTGGATAGTCGATCTTTCTAATCCAAACTCCTAATTTGAGCATCAATCTAAGTTTTCTCGGGAGACACCATGTCTCTAGAAGCGGGGAAAAATAGTCAAAGAATATAAACATATGGCAAATTGAGTTTACTTGCTTTATGTAAGCTGTGACACTAAAGAAAAACCAATACATACGATTTTGAACAGTCTTGAATCGTTTTTCCTTATGTTAATGGGCTTTAACCAATAACCAAACATCTGATTTCGTTGCCTAAACCAAAAAAGAGCTTATTCGAGTGCCCCATATATACTACACAAGAATTAAAGAAAGCAATATCTGCCTTTAACTATTATTTGAGCATGCGAACGAAAAAAATAAAATACTTTTGCATGAAAAATCTTATATTAATCTTTGCAAAAGGAGAAAATTTAACATTATTTTTCTAACCAGATCATCTTTATGTATTGCTGGATTTCTTCTTCTCTATACTTAACAGTAGTTAACAAGTATAGATTCATAATAAAACTAATTAAATTTAAACATTATAATTTTATCAAACATCTTAAATTTTATTTGTAATTAAATCAAAAGAGCTATCATAAATCTAAAGTTAAATTATGTAACAAACAATCGACACAAATTTCTATACCTAAATTTAAACATACTTTAAAATAGATATCCCACCTAAAGCGGATACATATAAAAAAAGAATTCAATCTAGATAATACCGAAAAAATCAGATTACGCTTAGGAGTTAGGTCTCATTCCTAATAGTTAATTAGTATAATCATCACCAATGTAACCGACGCCAACATGAACTACATATGTCGCAAACTACAAGTCTCTTTGGCTAGACAGCATTAAAGTATTATCATTGGACTCTACTCTCAATTTTTTGAACTATAATTTGAGATCTCAAGTGATCACTATCTTGAACTATAATTTGTAAAAATTAGTTACATATTGTAGACGTTACATCACCAATAGAAGCAATTCCCATCATGTACTGAATCCATTGTTTCCACAAAAATGTGATTACATTTAAATATTCATCGGCATTTATCATTCTCGGTTGAACATAATTAACCTTATCCAAACGAATTATTGTCTCATATCAATGACTACTAGGTTTAGTTTATATACGAAAATGAAAAGCAGTTTTTATAGTCTTAAATGTCAGTTTTATTCAAGTTTTTCGTTAATTATACGATTTTTTCTTCTCCCCGTATACTCACATGCATAAAAAGTCATCGACTATAAACCAAAGGGAATTCTTTAGGCAGATGCAGAAAGGAATTAAACTCTATAAAACTCTAAACTTACAATATAAAATTATTGTTGATAAAAAACGATAAAAAGCTATTGAAAATTAAGTAAACTATACCAATCCATTAACATTAGAGAAGTAGCCCGCCCATCCAGATCTGGACATTCTTGTTATATTATAGATTTTCACTTTAGTAGCATTTAACTCTTACATCAGTAATTTCCAAAGCAGCGAGGTCGATTTACTGATAAGGTGAAATACGAGTAATTATTTTTGTATAGGACTATGCAGAGAAACCCCCAACGTGGACCACTTATTTTTTGACATATATTAAAAAGAGAAAAAGAAAACGTATATGTATATATATATATATCCATTAGTGTTCCTAAATTAGGCCAAGATGATGATTACTATACATTTATAATTTATTTCTTTTAAAAATAATGACTTCAATTGTCCATAACTCAATTCAATTAAATTTTGAGAGTTTGGTTTTTTAGAGATCTCAAAACTCGGAAAATTTCCCTCGATTTTGAAATGGCACCAATGAGAAATGAAAAAAATATACATTGTTAATTTGTCGTTCTTTATAGTGCAGTGGAACAAGTTAAGTATATAACAAAACAGTTTTAAACTATTCTTTTAACCGAGGAAATTGGTCAAAGTTTGATGTGAGAAAATGACTTTAGGTGAAAACTTTGCAGCTCTCGACCATAAATTAAAAAATGGATTTGGCAACAACTTTTGCTTCATGTGAAGTGTTTGGTGCATTTCCTTAGCATCTACCTATTTTGTATAGAAAATTTTCATTCATAGAAAATAATATTGTCATGAAAAATATCATAACCTAGTGGTTGCAATATATTAAACGTTTCTACACCTATATTTTGGATTTTTTGTTTTCTTTAACATATTTTGGACTTAGTACTTGTAAAAAGGGTTTATTTGCTAGATAACATATTTTGGATCTTGACCATTAGATTTAGGGCAATTGGTTAGATGGTTAACTATATTTTTTGTGTTATTTAGCAAATTAACCCTTAGAAAAATATATATAGTATCAGATGTTTTTTTTTTGTCAACCCTAAAGTATCAGATTGTGGATTAGATTTTAGACACTTCTTGTATGCTATATAGACTGGATCCCCTGCCTGCACATGAAGGGTTAAATTAGTATTTGATGTTATCATTGAATACAATTTGATGTTCGGTTAAAAAAAGATTGTTTATTTTAGATTAGGTGAGATACAATTCGAGTCCTTAAAAGAAAAGAGATATAATTCAAAACATTGTATCGGATTCCAAATAAATCGAAACATTGTATTGGATTCCAAATAATTCGAAAACATAGTACATAAGTTAATCCAGTTAGATGCAAGGGGGGTAATCATGGCTTAACGCTGAAGTCTCCCATGAACCGATTCACGTTTCAATAAAGTTGTAAAGAAAAAAGAAAAAGAAAAAAGAAAAAGAAAAAAAAAACATACTTGGCACCCATTTGACGCAATTAAGGGAGTAAAATTATATGAAGCGAATTCTTAAACTCATGATAAAATAATTTAAACTATATACTTTTGGTCATGATTTTAAAAAAACCATGTCTACGACGTGGGAAATAGTATTCTTTTCTTATAAACAATCTGTAACTATATCGAACTTCAATAGTTTAACATACGTTTTTATATCAATTTCGATCCATCCACCCAAAAAAAAATATCAATATCGATCCTTTAATAATATTTAATTAAAATATTTCAAGCCAGCGATCAAAAATAGGTTTCGGAATTCGATTAAATTTTATTCGTCCATTATAATTTATTTTCTTAATCAATCGAAAAATCCACCGGAGTGATAGATATTAGGATTATATTGTAATTAATGTAATTGATCTCATAAGATTGTAACCGTGTGTATCAAGGATAAATCCCTTAATTGATGCATTAAGTTTCTGTATATATTCTCATCAAGTAATACATGGAATGTATATATTCTCATCAAGTAATACATGGAAGGACAGGGGAATTAACCTGATTTCATGGTATCAGAGCTGTAAACGCTCCTGCACCTTCTCTCTTTTCTTCTTCTTCTTCTTTCTTTCTCTTCTTCTCTAATGGCAAATCCTCAACCTGCAATCGAAAGGGCTTTTGGTGTCACCAACATCAAATCTCATATCCCTTTGATTCTTGACCAGGATGATCACAATTATGACGCTTGACGAGAACTCTTCCTCACTCATTGCTTGACGTTTGATGTTCTTGGACATGTCGATGGTACCTTAGTGCCCAATGGAGCCGACGATGCGGCTTGGAAGAAGCGTGATGGCCTCGTCAAGCTCTGGCTCTACGGCACGCTTACGCCGTCTCTCTTCCGTAAGGCGTTCCAGACCGGTGGCACTTCCAGAGATATATGGATGCGTATCGAAAACCTCTTCCGCAACAACAAAGAAACTCGTGCCATCCAATTGGACAATGAACTGCGAACCACTGAAATCGGAGATCTCTCTGTTGAAGACTACTGCCAAAAACTCAAATCTCTCTCCGATCTATTGGCTAATGTGGATGCGCCGGTTCGAGATCGGACCTTGGTCATGTATATGCTGAATGGGTTGAATGACGCTTTGATAACATTATCAATGTTATTCAACATCGTGACCCATTTCCCACCTTTGAAGTTGCTCGGTCAATGCTGGAACAAGAGGAGGCCCGTCTTAAGAAGTCGCACAAACCACCACCATCCGCCACTCACACTACTCATGCCTTTTCTCCTGCAGCCTTGATGGTCACGTCGCCGCCTTCAAAATCTGACATCGTGTCCGCATGCTCGCCTCACACTCGTGGCAACAGACGCAATCACGGAAATCATTTTCACGGCCGCCACAACTCTCAGAACCACTATCAGTCCCAACCTAAACCTATGTCTCCTGGATGGGCATCAAATATGTATTGGCCATGCCCATATCCCCAATTTCAACCTCTCTATGGTCCATGGCATTCATACTCCTTTCCAGGTCCATCTCAAGGCATTTTGGGCTCCCGACCATCTGCTTCGGCACTGGCCAACGTCGCTGAACATCAACTACAACCCACTGCCGATTTCGTTGAAGCCTTCAACACTATGACTCTCTCAGACCCATCGGCATGGAACTGGTTCATGGACACTGGAGCCACCTCTCACCTTGCCTCGTCTCCAGGTTTGATCCACTCTTCTCTTAATCATGACACCACGCAATTGGTCATTGTCGGAAACGGTTCCAAAATCCCAGCCACCTCCTCAGGAAATTCTATTCTTAAATCTTTTTCTCGTCCTCTTCATCTCAATAATATTCTGATCACTCCACAAATTGTCAAAAATCTAACATCCGTTCGTCGTTTCACGGTTGATAATTGGTGCTCTGTGGAATTTGACCCGTTTGGTTTTTCTGTGAAGGATCTTCACTCCCGGAAAACGCTTCTCCGCGGTAACAGCTCAGGAGAACTTTATTCGGTCCCATCCTCACCACCTCAATCATCGTTGTCTCATCCTCACTCTGCTTTTGTTACTTCTTCTTCTAGCACTTGGCATAAGCGACTAGGCCACATCAATAATGAATCGCTTTGTTCTGTTATTTCATCAAATTCCTTACCTTGTACTAAAGACAGTTTGTCTACGGTTTGTCAGGCCTGTCAACTTGGGAAATAAATAAAATTGCCTTTCTTTCCGTCAAACACTCAAGTTTCTTCTCCTTTTGAATTAATTCGTTCTGATGTTTGGACATCTCCTATACCGAGCATTAGTGGCATTCGTTACTATGTCTTGTTTCTTGATCATTTTACTCAATATTTATGGGTTTATCCTCTTCGCCGCAAAAGTGAAGTTTTGTCCAAATTTCTTCACTTTCATGCTCTTGTTCAAACACAATTCAATTTCAAAGTGAAATCATTCCAATGTGACAACGGAGGAGAATACAAAAACTTGGAATTTCAAAAGTTCCTTGATTCAAATGGCATTAAGATTCGTTTTTCATGTCCTCACACTTCTCAACAAAACGGGAAGAGTGAAAGAATGATCCGTACCATTAACAATTCAGTTCGTACGCTCCTTTTTCAAGCTAAGCTCTCACCTAAATATTGGGTTGAAGCTCTCTATGTCGCTGTCCATCTTCTCAATATTCTTCCTTCTACCTCAATCCAAAATCTTGTTCCTCATTCTCTTCTTTTTCACCAAACACCTACCTACGATCATCTTTGAATCTTCGGATGTCTATGTTTCCCAAACCTCAACCATTCTAACCTCCATAAACTCTCACCGCGCACTACTTGATACGGTCAAATTTCCCTTTGAACCACTCTCTCAAACAAGAGATCACTGTAGTACCTAGGGTATCGAAATCCACAGGGAATCAGTGCAACACAATAGATTAATATGCTCAAATTATGCTAGGCATATGATGAATAAAGCAAATAAATCAAAACAAAGCAAATAAAACAAACGGTTGTAAATCAATAGAGAAAAACGTTAGGCACAGGGAAATCTCAGGTGAATTAGATATGCAGATGATCAATTAATGATAGGATTATGAAGCACAGTTCACGAACATGAATCACGAATATAAAACCAATCAGCTTCTGCGTCATCCACAGGCTGCCCGATAACTTCCTCGACGATTGCAGTTCCATCGTCATTGATCCTCTACCCTTCGGTGTTATATCTGAGACCTGCCGGATCGCGCAGAACTCCATCCTCTCCCGGAGTCAGAACAAGCATCTGTCTAGCAGCCATCACTGCTCTTTGATTCTCATGTTCTAAGCGTGCAAGTCCTGGAAGATCGTATTCTACTAGCTCCTTGTCTTTGTTGCTTCTAGTATTGCGGTTTCGCATGTACCTGAAAAGCAAAACAGAAAGACAAGAATAAAACTAGCAGAAAATAAAACAAAAATAAAAATACCTAGACGAAATCCTACTAATATGAATCTAATGGTTATGATTCCCCAGTAACGGCGCCAAAATTTGATACGGTCAAATTTCCCTTTGAACCATTCTCTCAAACAAGAGATCACTGTAGTACCTAGGGTATCGAAATCCACAGGGAATCAATGAAACACAATAGATTAATATGCTCAGATTATGCTAGGCATATGATGAATAAAGCAAGTAAATCAAAACAAAGCAAATAAAACAAACGGTTGTAAATCAATAGAGAAAAACGCTAGGCACAGGGAAATCTCAGGTGAATCAGATATGCAGATGATCAATTAATGATAGGATTATGAAGCACAGTTCACGAACATGAATCACGAATATAAAACCAATCAGCTTTTGCTGCAGAGATTATCTATGTTTAAATCCTAGAAGACCAAATTTCTTTGCGAATCCTAACAATCTAAACAAGCATTAATGTTCAGGTTCAATTGTTCAGAAAACCCTAAACCAAATTTCTTTGCGAAAAGGAATTTTGCTCATCAAAGTCTAGTTCAGGAAATCAATCAAACTGTCGTTTCTATTAATTATCCTAAGATCAGATTTCAGGTCATGAATCTAAAATCAGCAATAAACACAAGATAAGATGAAGAACTTTCTAAAGATATTAATCATATGCAATAAAGATCAGATCTAGCAAATCATCAAACACCTTTGAAAATCACTAAACCTAACAGGGAAATTACTCAGACATGATCAAAGCAAAAACCATTCTATTAATTGATGATATCTCTTAAACAAAGATAAAATAAAGCATAAGCCTAAACAATGGCTGTAAAAACACATATATAGAGGTACAAAGTCAGCCAGAACATAAAAGTAAACATCTGGGTCTTTTGGGCTTCGAATGGACTTCTTCGGATTTGGGCTTTTTCTTTCATCGCACAGGGTGTCGATCGACACCCATAGATGGTGTCGATCGACACCAACTCTGGATTTCCAATCCAATTTCAACTTTTCGATTCTTCCTTTCGCAATGCTCCAAAAGCTCCAGTATACATCTTTTCTGCTCCAATCGTCCATGTACCTATAAAGACTCTAAAAACAACTAGAAAACACCAAAAGACTCTAGATAATGGACTTATATCATGGCTTAAAATGGGTAAAAACCATGATATATCAACTCCCCCAGAAAAGGGACTGGAGGCTTGTAGACGTTTTCCTCTGAAGAAATCGTTATTGACGCAAGATCTGGCTCTGTCTGGATGTGGTGTCGATCGATGCTATCCTTAGTGTCGATCGATACTAACTCTGTGTCCGCGATCTCAGATGACTTCCCGAGTGGTGTCGATCGATGCTCAGTTGTAGTGTCGATCGACACTTGCTCTGCAGTTCCAAAAATTTTGACCAACTCAGCGAAATAATCCTTTGTTTCAGTCTGAACAGCATTGCAAGCGCTCCTTGGGTTTGCATCGGTCTTTGCAGGAAGGAAACCCTCTTGTCTCTTGACAGAATTGGTTGTCTGAGCCACTTGAACGTCCAGCTTCTTTACATGAGTGCTGAATGCTGAAATCTTTCCATCAAGGTCCTGATACATAGTATCCATCTTCCCATTGAAGCTCACAGTCATCTTCTGTTGGCCCTCTAGGAGTTGTTCCAGCATATTCTTCACCTCATTGTCCTGCTCAGGAGGCTTCTGATAAGAAGATGAACCATAGTTCCTTGTATACCCATTGTTCTGGAACAGCTTCTGATAAAAGGATCCAAATCCCTGCTGATTGTTGAACTTTTGAAACCGAGCTCCATTGATGTAGTTAACATCTTCGTTCTTGGCCTCTGGACCAAAGCTCTCAACGTCCTGAGCAAAGTGGACCGCCTTCTTCCCAGCTAGAAGACTAGTCATTGTATCCAGCTTTTTAGTCACCTCAGCGAGCTGGTTGTTGGAGATGCTCTTCCCAAACTGGCTTTTCTCGAAATCGACATTCTTCGTGCTATTGTTGTTAGCCAAGTTCTTGATTAGACACAAAGCAGTGTCTGGAGAATTTGTGTTAAAGTTCCCGTGGCTCGCAGCATCCAAAGTCGTAGTAAACGTCAACGCGATTCCTCTGTAGAAGATTCCTAGAACCTGAACCTCTGTGAACCCGTGGTGAAGACAATCTCTC
The DNA here is from genome assembly GCA_963576765.1 of Draba incana. Lineage (NCBI taxonomy): Eukaryota > Viridiplantae > Streptophyta > Magnoliopsida > Brassicales > Brassicaceae > Draba > Draba incana. The sequence goes on from OY755205.1 coordinate 25,152,515, forward strand.
TGATAGCCTTTGAACCGATGCCACGCAGCCTTGAATTCCTCAGTATCACCCTGCTTGAACGTCGTTATCTTCATTCTTAGCTCCTCAGATCTCGCATCGTCAAAGAATGTGCTGAGGAAAGCATTCTTTGTGTCCTCCCAAGTAGTCAATGAGCCCGGAGGAAGAGTCCTCAACCAGTAAGATGCATCTCCAGCAAGCGAGTATGGGAAGAGCTTGCAGAAGATGTAATCAATGGACACCCCAGTAGCTTTGATGCAAGAAGCTAAGTCTTTGAACTTCTCCAAATGGTCCATCGGGTGCTCATAAGGAAGACCATGGAACGGATCTTGAGCTACGAGGCTAAAGTAGGCTGGCTTCACCTCGAAGTCGTTCCTCTGGAAGGCGGGAGGACGAATCGCAGCTCGATTCGCATAGAATTGGTCCGGACGATTGAAATCAGCAAGTGTTCTTGGTTTGTCCTGGACAGGGTGTCGAGCGACACCAGGCTGTTGTCGAGCGACACCAGCTTCTCCTCCTTATTGAGCGACTGGCTCATCGTGTCGAGCAATCTGTAGTTCATTAGGGTGTCGAGCGACACCAGGCTGGCGTCGATCGACACCAGCTTCTGCGTCATCCACAGGCTGCCCAATAACTTCCTCGACGATTGCAGTTCCATCGTCATTGATCCTCTGCCCTTCGGCGTTATATCTGAGACCTGCCGGATCGCGCAGAACTCCATCCTCTCCCGGAGTCAGAACAAGCATCTGTCTAGCAGCCATCACTGCTCTTCGATTCTCGTGTTCTAAGCGTGCAAGTCCTGGAAGATTGTATTCTACTAGCTCCTTGTCTTTGTTGCTTCTAGTATTGCGGTTTCGCATGTACCTGAAAAGCAAAACAGAAAGACAAGAATAAAACTAGCAGAAAATAAAAACAAAAATAAAAATACCTAGACGAAATCCTAATAATATGAATCTAATGGTTATGATTCCCCGGCAACGGCGCCAAAATTTGATACGGTCAAATTTCCCTTTGAACCACTCTCTCAAACAAGAGATCACTGTAGTACCTAGGGTATCGAAATCCACAGGGAATCAATGAAACACAATAGATTAATATGCTCAGATTATGCTAGGCATATGATGAATAAAGCAAGTAAATCAAAACAAAGCAAATAAAACAAACGGTTGTAAATCAATAGAGAAAAACGCTAGGCACAGGGAAATCTCAGGTGAATCAAATATACAGATGATCAATTAATGATAGGATTATGAAGCACAGTTCACGAACATGAATCACGAATATAAAACCAATCAACTTTCGCTGCAGAGATTATCTATGTTTAAATCCTAGAAGACCAAATTTCTTTGCGAATCCTAACAATCTAAACAAGGCGTTCCGCAATCTACTGCTGGAGCTTCATTGTCCAATCACCACGGCATCTATTGTGTATTGTGACAACATTAGCACTGTCTATTTGTCTAGCAATCCATTCAAACACCAACGCACAAAGCATATTGAAATTGACATCCATTTCGTACGCGACAGAGTAAAAATGGGTCAAGTGAAGATCATTCATGTTCCGTCTTCTCTGCAATTCGCTGATATTTTCACCAAAGGTTTGTCACTGTCGTTGTTCTCGGACTTTCGGGACAGTTTAACCGTTCGACAAACCGACGCTTCAACTGCGGGAGAGTGATAGATATTAGGATTATATTGTAATTAATGTAATTGATCTCATAAGATTGTAACCGTGTGTATCAAAGATAAATCCCTTGATTGATGCACTAAGTCTCTGTATACATTCTCATCAAGTAATACATGGAAAGACAGGGGAATTAACCTGATTTCACGGAGACCATTTCTTCTAACAATAAAAATTCAAATATAAGCTACATGCAGACCACATCTGATAGATATTATAACAATAAATTATGAAAATGCGTTTTAAATAACGTTTCTACTATTTTGCTAACTCAGACTCGTTCAACTCGATATTCGACGCCACGATTTTTACAAAAACTCATAGTCTAATACATTTTTAATAGTGCTTTAATTATAATTTATATGATATAGTACTATATCAGATTTGTCATGATCCTTGCATCACCCTATTAATCACCTTTGCAAAAAGTAGTAGTATGTGCTTTATCCAGATATAATATATTTTACATCTGAATACATATGCACAATATTCGAAACCGATCTCAACAATCAAAAAAATTTATTGTTATAAAAATCGAAGCAATCAAAATTTATTTTATTCATGGTATAAAAATATAAATGATGAAGCAAAAAGTTTACTAATTAGAGTGTATCCATGATCCGGTAAGAGTATAATTAGAGTGTATAAAGCTGAAAATGATTAACGACAAAAAAAAAAAAAGCTGAAAATGATTAGTGCGTCTCGAATGCACTAAATGTGTTTGTGTCACTACCAACCTCACAAATAAAGAAAGAAAATCAAACTTTTTTGACATTTTTTGTTTTGGAGTTGAATTATATAAGGTGATATATAAACATTGTACCTTTTTGTAACCCCGAAAGTATATATTAATATGATTTATCCAAATATATGTATCTCAGCAGACGTTTTAATTCACTTGGTTAATATTTTAATTTCGTCAATTTCACAAGCCACATCAACGACGATATTTCATCTGCCAATTTAGCTTCTTGGACCAGTAGATTTTACAATTTTGTTCGCATGAAATTTGACATATCGTCAGGGTTTGAGACAGAATCTAAGAATTACACGACAAAAGACAATTTTTCATTTGGACAATTTTAGCCCATACCTTTTCGATTTAGAAACGTGACTGCTTTGAACAATCTTTGGAGCAATGCTAAGGGTAGTTTCGGTAAAGGCAAAATATCCACTTTTTCTGAAAGGAATCTGTCGTCTAAAAATGCTGACGTATGGCATTTTACCGACACGTTATACTGTTAGCTTTTCTTATTTTCTATTAATCGTTACTAGTTTATCTAATTTCTCTTTATTAAATCTATGTGATTACCGATACAACCTATGGTAAGATTTTTCTTCTTTGTTTAAAAGTCAAAACCTAACAAGAAGATTCCATCTTAAAATATGGGCCATTATCAAAACCTATGGTTTTGTCTTCAAATTTAGAATCTGGCTTGTAGAGTTTTGATGATAAATAAAAGTGCCATTTAAAAATTTTAAAAGAAATCTGGTATAGATTTTCATTAATATAGTGTTTTTACTTTGTACCATTTCCTCGATATGGTTTATATTTGTGTTGAAGTATTTACACACATATTTATAATTTTAAACAATTTTGTAGACAATTTTAGCTAAAAAACATAGACTCGACAATCCATTTTTTTTTTCAATCCAGAAAGTAACAAATGGTTTTCAAAAGAAGAAATTAAAAATAAGGAAATTAGCATGAATAACAATGAAAAAAAATATAATTAAAACTCTAACCAAAAAACCTAAATCTAATGGCCATAAGTTTGCCACACGTACCACTTTTGGCTAGTTTTTTAGTTATATTTTTTTTGATTGCTATTAAGCAAATTAACCCTTAAAAATATGAAGCTCGTTTTTTGTAATTATTTCAAATAATTTAAACACTATTTTTTAAAATATATTTCACACAAACTGTCTGTGAGATTTATTGAACTGAATACGAACTTGAATAAACCTAAAATCTACTCGGAATCAATGAAAATTGTAAAGTAGAAAAGAAAGAAACACAAGAGTCGAGCCTCAAGACTTAGTGTCAACCCCTTAACCCGCCGCTCACCGGAAGACCTACTATCTCGACGTTAAAACTCGCCGGACTTTATTACAAATCTCTCTCTCTCTCTCTCTCTCTCTCTCTCTCTCTAACCTCTTTCTCTCTCTTTCTTCTGTTACAACAAGAAATCGGAATAATGGAAAAGATGAAAGGATCCTAAGCTAATATACATCAGCTAACGTCACACATGCCAACTCGCAAGTATCTTTTGTGGGTCTGTTGAAACACTGTATTTCACTCTTAGTGTTGTCAACACTTAGCTCAAACTTTATAATCACATTGGCTTATAAGATCATGACTACTTCTTCAAATCTACACCTTAGGCATGATCTAATTCCTAAAAGAATCTCTCCTGTTCACGGCACTTGAACATTCTGCACACATCAACCTGCATACAACCTTCACATTTCCATTCCTGAAATGCAATAATTAAACTTGCATACTTCACCTTGTACACAAAAAAATAACTTAAGCTTTCCATTAGCTTTAGGTCTTTGTAATCCAAAGCATCTTCAATGCTTCTTGCATTTTTGCAACCGACAAAACCTTAGTGAATATGTCCGCATGATTATACACTGTTGAAATCTTTAAGACTTGAATATTTCCCTTGTTAATGTGATCTCTGCCAAAATGATACTTAGTATCCGTATGCTTTGTCCTCTCATGATGAATGGCATTCTTGAACAAAGCTATGACACTCTGGGAATCACAGTAAATCTCCACTGATTCTTGACCAAAACCAAGTTCTTCATCAAAACCTTTCAACCACAATTTGTCCCTTATAGCCTCTGGCAATGAAATATACCCAGGTTCAGGTGATGATAATGCTACAACCTTCTGAAGATGTGATCTCTAACTATAGTATTATCATTAGCTGTGAAAACTATACCGTTAATTGATCTTCTTTGATCCAAGTCAGCACCATAATCTGAATCACAATATCTTCTGATGATGAAGTCACCCTTCTTTTTAAACCTCAAACATGTCTACAATGAACCCTTGATGTATTTGAGAACCCACTTCACTGCAAGCCAATATTCCATTATTAGCCTACTCATAAATCTACTAATGAGTCCCACTGGATATGCCAACACTACAAGAAAATAGCGCATTGATAGCACATAACGATAACTTGATTTTCATAATTGCTATGAAAGATAGTTTAGTGGGTTGGACTTACATATAATAGCATTTTTAAAATGCTAAGCCGAAAAATGAATAAACGGGAACCTAAAATTGTACTATGGAGCTTAAAATTTCCAAAATTTTATGATGTAGCGACAATTCGTGGTAAATTTTTCGTTTTTGCGCCTAAGTATTGACCCAATATATTAAAGAGACCACCTTTTTTTTTTGTTTCACACATAATTAAAAAGAAATAACAAAAAAAATCATAAGATCTCTTTGTCCCCTCTTATCTCTTCGTCTCCTCTTCTCCTCTCCACTTCAATCTAACCTTTGAACTGAAAAAAATTCCCTTTGATTTCACCGACGGAAACCCTCGGTCTTCCTTTCTCAATTTCAAATTCCACCTCCGCTTCTCTTACCTCCTTACGTCTCCTTTGATTATGCGTTTAGGATTAGGGTTTCCTAGTAACCTATCTTTTTAGCTCGGCCAAAAGATTGGAAGCGATTCATTCTGAGCGATCTATCTTTTGTCATCTTTGGTGAAGCGGTTTGCTTCTTGATTGAAACTTCAGAGAATACCTAACGAAGAACATGAGTCGGAGATCTATGAACATCATTTCTCTTGAGCGTTACTTACCGGACCAGCTCCTCAATTCCTCTCAAATCGGCAAGAATCGTTTCATGAGAGGCCTTTAAAGCCAAAGTAACTCATCTTCTTCGATTGATATTGAATTCAATCGAAATATGTATGCGTCTTTGATTACGGTAGATTTGGTAATAGTTTTTGTTTTGGATTTGTTGGTATTATAAGAAGGATCATTAGAATCGTTGATTTCTAGGATTTGAAATGTAGGATTCATGGAGATTTGTTGAAAAGTAGTATTCATGGAGATTTGAAAATTTCTTCTTGCTAAGACTATAATCTTGCAAGTTTATTTGTGTGTTATCAATATAAATTTTTTTTCCATGTCTATATTGCAGATCCAACATTACTCTCAGAAGTGTGTTGATCATCCTTGCTGGTAGATTCAGGGTAAAGCGAGTAATTTTTCTTGCTTCTGGTAACAGGTGAGTTTATACTCTACATACTGTTTTTATGTGTATGCAGATCTTTATGGTTATTTCTTGAGCTTGTATGATGTTGTCACACCTGATAGAGTTATGTTAAATTTTGAACTTTGTTCTTATTCTTTCTTTGTTGATTATCCTTTTCAGGGCCATTCCATATCAATAATGTTTCTTTGAGATGTGTTAACAAGGCCTATGTGATTGGAACCTCCACAAAGGTTGACATGTATAGAGTATGCATTGAGAAAATTGATGACAAGTATTTGGTAAGGTTGCTTGAACTTTCAGTGACTAACGTAACGGGAGAATGTGGAACGTAATATACCTTCTCAGCTTTGCTTTATATGATTTTGGTTTTCTCGAAGCAATATCTGTTGAATTTGTTTGTTCTATAACTTATCCAATCCACCATTGCAGGCTTTAGAAAGACTTTAGAAGGTTTTCTTCACAACTTCCTTTTCAAGAAATTGGTAAGGGTTTAATCTCTTCTTAGTCTTTATTCAATGTAGATATTATTATAAGTTGTGGAAAATCCACTAATTAGAGAACATTATCTTATTCTTATCAGCACTCAGATTTTTTCAAAAGGTTGATTGATAACACCAATTTTCTTTGTCTGGCTCATTGCAGAAGAAGAGGAAGACATCGAAATGCTCTTGGAGAACTATCTCCATAGGTCTTGAATTTCATTTCACACATCTAATTTTTATTATTGAAGCATACCAATACGTTATGTAGTAAAACTTTACGGTTCAGTAAGTGCAGATGTGAGTCATGCGTTAGACAAACAAGAAGATTTCTAGATTCTGCAAAGGAAATGGAAGACTCATTTTCTGTCAATCTATGGTTTGCAAAATAACATAACATAATTTCTTCTTAATGATTAGGCATTCCTACTGTCATGCCTTAGAATCTCATTGTAGCATAATCAATTCTTAAAACATTATTTTATTTTGGCAGGTTTGAGCTTTTTGATCCCTCAGATTTTGATAGGTGGGTTGAGAATGTATCTCTACAGTCTTTTTTTCCCATTTGTCTTTGATTCATATCAACTGAGTTCGTGTAAATTTGCAGCTTGATCTAGCAGATATCTTCCCAGATTTTGGATCATACATTCTAAATTTGCAGCAAGAACTAGAACAAGTCATTAACAATGAGGCACAATTTGGAGTGTTGGCACAAAAACCAGAACAGTTGTGTCGGTGGAGAGCAAAATGGTTGTGGGATTGTACAGCAAGAAGTAGAGATCAGTGATGGATCAGCAGGTGGACCTACTAAGCAAGAAGATGAGCATTTAGAAAGCGGTAAGATTTAGAAAAGAAACTTCATGTGATCGAGTTAGTTGATTGTGTTTGACAGAATATGTGATTGTCGATACGGAGAGTTTGTTTCTCGTAAATTATAATACTCTTGTAGTGTAAGAGTAGTGGTTGATGTTTTTATATTCTATTTGGTTTGGATTAGTCATTGTAAGACTTGTTATTTGTAAGACTTATTATGTTTTTTTTATGGATTTTATATGAAAGGGAAAATATATTTAAATATATATTAATAACCAAATTTAATTTATAAGAAGATACATTTGAATATATAATGCAAAAATATTTCAGATTTAATAAAAAAATAGCATTGAAAAATTGCTACAACATAATATATCAAGACATAAATAATAAGCTACAATTGAATCAAATATAGCATTTAATAAACGTTATGGTAGAACAATCTATAATAGCACTGAAAAAGCTGCTATTGTATGTGGGGTACCTAAGATAGCTCCGGCTGTCATAGCGTTCATGAAAACGCTATGATACCCCTATGATAGCGTTAATCGTGAGCTAAGAATGTCCATTTTTCTTATAGTACAAGTTTGGTCTTGTACCAACAATGGAATACATAATGCTTCCAACTGCATCCTGATAAGGAATCTTTTCCATATCCCTCTCTTGTTCTTCAAACTATTGATATGTTGCTGATCTTAGCTGAAAATGTGTTCCCATAGGTGTAGCCACTGCCTTAGACTGATCCATACTAAAATTACTAAGCACTTTCAATAAATTACTCTATTGAGAAATACTTAGACTTTCAGTAGTCCTATCTCGACATATTTCCATTCATAATATCTTCTTAGCATCCCCAAGATCTTTCATTTCATATTATAAGCTCAAAAGACCCTTCAAATTCTTTATCCCAGCTTTATTTACAGACAATATCAATATGTCATCCACATATAATTGAAGATATATGTGATTACCATTCTTCAGTTCCATGTAGTTTACACATTAGTCTCTTTCACTTCTCCTATAACCATTCTAAACCATAAAATCATCAAATCTTTTGTTCTACTGTCTAGGTGCTTGCTTAAGACCATATAAGGCCTTCTTCAGCAACTACACCCTATCAAAATACTTTTCATCTACAAATCTCTCAAACTGTTCCATTCAAATATACTCATCAAAATACCCATGTAGAAATGTTATCTTAACATCTAACTGCTCATTTCCATATTGTAAAGAACAATAGTAGAGAAAATATACCTTATAGAAATATGTTTGACCACTGGAGCAAAAATCTCTTGATAGTCTATTCCCTCTTTTTGGGAATAACCCTTGGCTACAAGCCTAGATTTGAATCTAGGATCCTCAACTCCTGCTATACCAGCTTTCTCCTTGAAAACCTATTTACATCCAATAGCCTTTTGTCCTGATGGCCTATCTACTAATATCCAGATTCCATTTTTTCATAAAGATTCCATTTCCTCAACACTAGCCTGAATTTATTTGTCATTATCTGGATCTTCCATTGCATCCTTGTAGCTTGTTGGCTCAAAACTTCTTGCATCTTCAGTAATATAGCACATAAACTCAGCATAATCACTGTCTTCATATACCTCATAATCTTCAAACCTCACAGGAGGTTTTGTTGCTCTCTTATATCTACCAGCAACTCCTTGATCTTCATTTTGATTAGTATCCTGAACATTTGAAGTCTCAGTGATCTCATCTTGTGGAGTTGACTCTTGAGCATTTTGTATGTTATCTCTATTTGCTCCACCTTAAGATCTATCTTGTAAATCCTCTTGTGTACCTGCAATAAGATCAAAACTAACAAACTTGTTAGTAGAATCTGTATTTGTAGTTTTAGATGATACCTCTTGCTTGATATCCTTGTACATTTTGTCCTCTCTATATACTACACTTCTGCTAATCACATATTTTCTTCTTCTTCAAGGAGCCAAACTTTGTAGCCTTTAACACCTTCTAGATATCCCGTGAAAACTCCTCTTTTAGCTCTTGGATTCAGTTTCCCTTCACTTGAATGTACATAAGCTATACAGGCAAACTTTTTTAGATTCTCCAAAGAAGGCATCACAGATGTCCATAGCTCCTCTGGTACTCTGAAATCTAATACTGATGAAGGAGATATGTTCAATAGATGAACCATATTGTTGCTGCGTCTGCCCAAAATTTCTTCTCTATACCACTTTCACTAAGCATACTCCGCACCTTGTTCATGATTGTTTTATTAAGCCTTTGTGCAACACCATTATGCTGAGGAGTATATGTGTAACACCCGTATCATTGACCAGAAGTCAACAGCCAAATATTAGTCAACTTATTACCATTTCATTGCTCTTAAAAGTTTTCTTACATTGTATGGTAAATTATAACATTTCTAGACTAAATACTACTCTACCTTGGGAAAGTCTTCACCATTACCGCTTCCCTATCCTTGCCATCCTCTGGTCCCCCTCTATCCTGCTAGGCTGCCACTTTGGTAAGGGGTGAGTATTAAATACTCAGTAAAACAGTCTTCTCCGTTCCACGATACAACATATCCTAAATTACCCGTAACCATTATAATCCCCACATAGTACCCCATCACTATGTGTCTTGCCACTACATAAGTGACCTTCACATTTTTCTTTTCACAATTTAAATTAACCACCATCCTAAGCCACGCTTAATTCGACATTCGTCCTAAACAACGCTTAGTTTGTCATCCTAAATAACCAAGAACACGGTTGTTCATTGGTTAAGCAGTCTCCAGCAATCTCCAAAGATTACCGATATTCGGCCTGTCGGCATAATTTCCTCTCACTTATTCATCCAACAAGACCCGTGGTCAAGTTAGGTCTTCGTGCAACTTTTCCAGGCCAAACACAAACAAGGCGGCGACATGTGCCCATACACATTCCCTATGCAATATATAATTTTGGTGGCCTTGTGAACTGACTATCTATATTTTAATATTCATTCTACTCTAGACATTTTCCTACAGTTCACAAGCAATGTTTCTACTTCAATTTTAAAGTAGTCTTTAATACCTCTACGTTCTCAAACAATAGCTGAAGCATTTCACACAATACCTTTGCCCCATCGGCCCCAAGTAAGCATAGTTATCCTAATACGTTACCCATGACAACATCTATGGTCATACGGTAGCCGTCTTTACAGAATTTCACACATAAAACTATATGTTTATTGAGAAAGACCCATATACCAAATTGTATTCTCATTCAATATATGTTCTTCCTCTAACCCCGGATCATATAAGCCTAAGATTGAATTTGTTTGAACCGCTCGAGCTCTTCTCAAACTAATCTTACTAATAGACTTATTGTCGGGTTGACTAAGGATCGATCGAGCAATATATACATTTGCTCATCTTAATCTTGTCTGGGCAATTTACCCTAATGGTAAATGAGCCCGTCAAACAAGTGAACCAGTGGGTAATGATATTTCTTACGATTGAAGACATTATTTTATTCACATTTACCTATATAATGTAACCCAGAGGTAACCACAAAGACACATGAGTTAACTTCTCATTCTAACTTGCGGTAGTGTAGTTTCTACGTAACGAAACCTATGAATAAGCACTTCCTCAATTTAGACAATCGATCGCCTATCTTACCTTAGCTCTATTTCCATGATTTAATGATGATCAACACTCTGCTTATGGTAGCTCCCTAGAAAGGTTATAGCTACGCCTATGCAAGACTCAATTCAGAAATAACAGTGAACCATCATTTCACACTTCCTAAACAATCCTAGCAATATGAAATGTGATGAGGACCACAGATTATCCTTAGAGTTCATGTCCTTCTCACTAAACAATGAGTCACTCTTATCCTAGCCTTAGCAAAGATAAATTTCCTCGAGCCAATGGTTGAAGTCCCACGCTTGTGCCTAGGAGACGTGTATTCAATCCATAGCCAATGTAATCATAGATCAAGTCCATGTCTAGAAAGTATACCATGAGTACCTTTGAGTCCTTAGCTGGATCGTCATGATCCAACTAGATACTCTATTAATGCGCTTATGGCTAAGCTTAAACTTATCCTTACGGCCTTGTGCTGGTTTCAGACTAAGGTCTTATTGATCTCTTATCAAGACCTTACCAATTGGCGGACAGCTGCTTTCTAGGTTAGCATTGATACGATCTCTGCTCCTACACTGTCTGTATTGACCTTAGAAAAGATGAACCAAGGCAATCCCGATGCTATACCATCGTACCGCATACGTACTGACCACTCATCGCAATCGTACCACAAACGTACCGGTTCACATCCGTTCCATCGTACCGTGTATGTATGGACTACTTGTCCGTCATCATACCACGAACGTACCTGACCATCATCCGTCACCGTACCATCAAATTTATGGATAGTAGTCTCTAGATCCATCGAATTTCTCCACATCGATCTTGATTCCAGACATCGCAGAGATGTCACCTTCACGTCTCTTCTAATTCTTCCGATTCACCTTCGATTCTTTGATGATTCACCTTCGCCGTCGATTCAACTTCACCGACGATACAACTTCGCCATCGATTCGCTTCCGATCCTCAGCCGATTCACTAAGCTCGATGAACCTGGCTCTGATACCACTTTGTGAGACTTATCGGACTGTATACGAACTCGAATGAACCAAAAATCTACTCGGAATCAATGAAACTTGTAAATCAAAAAAGAAAGAAACACAAGAGTCAAGCCTCGTGATTTAGTGCCGACCCCTTAACCTGTCGGTGAATTACTTCACCAGAAGACCCACTATCTCGGCGTTAAAACTCGTCGGAGTTTGTTACAAATCTATCTCTCTCTTTCTTTCCACTGTTACAACAAGAAATCAGAATAATGGAGAAGATGAAAAGATCCTAAGCTAATATACATTAGCTAACGTCTCACGTGCCAACTCGCACATGTCTTCTGTAGGTCTGTTGAAACACTCTTTTTCACTCAGAGTGTTATCAACACTTTGCAAAAACTTCATAATCACCTTGGTTTATAAGATCATGAGTACTACTTCACTGCCAAATAAGTCACTAACGTTTAAAAAACAATCAAATTATACTCTCTGTTATAAATCATAGTGGATTGTCATAACCAGTTCTGGCCCATTACGGCCCATCTACACTTAGTTATAGGCCTTTTTATGTATTTCTTTTGTACAAGGATTTCTTTATTATGTACTTTCCTTTTCTCTTTAGGAAAAGGAAACTTCCTTTTATCTCATGTATTGATCTTTATATAAAGGATACTTGATTAATGAAATAAGACACACGAATTTCCCCATTCTCTTCTCTCTATTCACAACACGTTATCAGCACAAATTCTCTAAATCACTAAGCTAAAAAAAAAACCCTAAAATCCGTTTTCGTCAAGAACCCTAATTTCCGAAATTCTAAAAACTCCATCAACGATGTCGCGGATGAAGTATTAGCTCGATCTCAAAGTTCATACAGCCTACCAAGGTTACGGCGAACTAGAAGCATCCTTCATCACCCATTCAAACAATCGCGGAGGTTAAGGTAAGTAACATAAAACCCTAAAGAACCATAATACCCTAAATTCATGAAAACCCGAGAACCCCTAAACCTAAATCATACTCGTTCTTATAATTGTTTGATTGATTGTGTTGTTTCATCATGATTTATAATAGCTCACCTTAATGAAACCCTAATTTGCATCTCTAACCTAAACCGATTAAAATCAAAACTCTTTGCTTGAATTAAACCCGTGTCGATCGACAGGCTTCACCTCTGTCGATCGACGGAACACTTTCTGCCCAAAATCTATTGTTTGAATTGAACCCATGTCGATCGACAATAAGATTCCGTCGATCGACAAAGAACCTTCTGCCCGAAAACCATTCTTAGTCAAAATCGAATTTGGTTGCATGATCTAATTGAACCCACCTGTTAGTTTGATTATATTAATTGATCTAATTGATTGTTAAACCTGATTGACTGAAACTGCATCATATTTAATTGACCTAACATGCTTTGCTTAAAATCCGGACATATTAAAATTCGATCATCATGAACGGTTTAGAATTTGCATGATAGGTTTGCATCATGAACATATGCTAGGTTGCTGGTTAGGAATATCTTGTTAGAAACATAAGACTTGTTTAATAAGCATCTAGTTAACCTCTATCAAGAGAGTCTTAAAGGGAAGAATCCAAAAACCCATATGATCCAGCATGATAATGAAGGAGATTTTGACCATGAGCAAGATGACCAGATAAACTATGAAAACTCGGATTTGCTTCAGTGACAAAAATGAAAGATGATATGGATGTGTTCGTTGTAGACAGTGGGTCAAGCCACACGATTCTAAGAAACAAAAGATATTTCATTGATCTTACACTTAAAAGGGCAGATGTAACCACTATTGCGGGTATAGCCAATATGATTGAAAGCCACGGCCAGGCCCATATTTTATTACCTAAGGGCACACATCTAGATATTTCTAATGCATTATATTCACCCAGTTCAAAGAGAAGCCTATTGAGTTTTAAAGATATTCGAATGAATGGCCTTCATGTTGAAACTAAGGGCGAAGGTAACAAAGAGTTCCTTCAAATATTTGAAATTGCCCAAGGCCATAAGAAAGTCCTAGAGACTATACCTGCTGTTTCTGCAGGCCTTTATTGTGCTAAGATCAGTATGATAGAAGCAAATGCCACGGTAAACAAAGCATTTACCGAGAATTTCACTTTTTGGCACAACCGGCTTGGCCATCCCGGTTCTAATATGATGCGAAAAATATTAACAAGTACTAATGGGCACACATTGAAAGAAAAAAGAGTTATCCCAAAGAATCTCACGTGTGAAGCATGTTCACTAGGGAAACTCATTACTAGGCCGTCACCAGTTAAAGTAACTAAGGAAACAATAAACTTTCTGGAAAGAATACAAGGAGACATATGCGGACCAATACACCCACCTTGTGGGACGTTTAAATACTTTATGGTCCTTATTGATGCATCCACGAGATGGTCACATGTCTGCCTATTATCAACTAGAAATTTGGCGTTTGCAAGATTACTTGCCCAGATAATATGTTTAAGGGCACACTTTCTAGATTTTCCTTTAAAAACTATACGCCTTGATAATGCTGGTGAATTCACGTCCCAAGCGTTTAATGATTATTGTATGTCCATGGGGGTAAGTGTTGAACATTCTGTGGCACATGTACATACACAAAACGGTTTGGCAGAATCATTTATTAAACACATACAATTAATAGCCAGACCGTTGCTTATGAGATCAAAACTCCCGGTCTCAGCTTGGGGACATGCGGTTTTACATGCAGCAGAGTTAATTCGCATCAGGCCATCTAGTGAACACAAGTATTCCCCATCACAATTAATCACGGGTCAAGAGCCAGACATATCCCATCTTAAGACATTCGGATGTGTTGTTTATGTACCGATTGCACCACCACAGAGAACAAAGATGGGCCCTCAAAGGAGGATGGGGATATATGTTGGATATGATTCTCCCACGATCATTAAGTACCTTGAGCCAACCACAAGTGATTTATTTAAGGCCAGGTACGCGGATTGTCATTTGACGAATCCCTCTATCCAACATTAGGAGGAGATAATAATAAGCTGGTAAAAGAAATTACAAGGAATCAAACGTCCTTAACATGGCAAGATCCTCGGACTCAAGAATGTGAATTAGAAGTCCAAAAGATAATACATTTACAAAAGCTAGCTAATCAATTGCAAGATTCCTTTGTTGGCAAACAAAGGTCTGTTTGGGATTACAACTTGAGTACATTAACAATGGAATCCTTGTGCATCAAATAACATATACAGAAAAGGTACTCAAGAGATTTAACATGGACCAATCTCACCCATTGTCTAGCCCCATGGTCGTGAGATCTCTTGATCTAAAGAAAGATCCGTTTGGTCCTAAAAGAGACGATGAAGACGTCCTTGGTCCTGAAGTGCCATATCTCAGTGCCATAGGAGCTTTAATGTATGTGGCGAGCCACACTAGGCCAGATATATGTTTTGCTGTGAATTTGCTATCTAGATTCAGCTCATGTCCGACCCAAAGGCACTGAGACAGGATTAAACATATTCTTCGTTACCTACAAGGAACGAAAGACTTGGGTCTGTTTTATACTAACCAATCCAAAGACGGTTTAATTGGTTTTGCTGATGCAGGTTACCTTTCGGATCCACATAGTGCTCGGTCTCAGACAGGTTATGTTTTTACTCATGGTAGGACGGCAATATCCTGGCGGTCAATGAAGCAGACCATTGCGGCTACATCATCTAACCATGCGGAGATATTAGCCATTCACGAGGCCAGTCGTGAATGTGTTTGGTTAAGACTAATGACCCAGCACATAAGAGTTGAGTGAGATGACCGAAGGAAAGCAGGAACCAACCATTTTATACGAGGACAACACAGCATGCATAGCACAGCTTAAGAACGGATACATCAAAGGTGATAGGACGAAGCACATCTTGCCAAAGTTCTTCTTCACATCTGACTTGCAGAAAGCCGGAGAAGTTCAAGTACAACAAGTACGGTCAAGTGAAAATTCGGCGGACTTATTCACCAAATCGCTTCCAACCTCAACATTTAAGAAGCTAACACACCATATTGGAATGCGTCGATTGAAAGACCTTCAGTGAGGTTCAGAACAGGGGGAGTAATACGTGTTGTACTCTTTTTCCTTCACCACGGTTTTGTCCCAATTGGGTTTTACTTGGTAAGGTTTTAATGAGGCAACATCCAAAGCGTATTACAAGCCCATTACGGTTATGACATCCAAGGGGGAGTGTTATAAATCATAGTGGATTGTCATAACCAGTTCTGGCCCATTACGGCCCATCTACACTTAGTTATAGGCCTTTTTATGTATTCCTTTTGTACAAGGATTTCCTTATTATGTACTTTCCTTTTCTCTTTAGGAAAAGAAAACTTCCTTTTATCTCATGTATTGATCCTTATATAAAGGATACTTGATTAATGAATTAAGACACACGAATTTCCCCATTCTCTTCTCTCTATTCACAACACTCTCCAACATAATGTTCATAACCTTTTCCTATAATATATAGTTGGTACCTCATAGAAAAATATGTATGTTTACAAATATATTTAAAAAAACAAAATAAGAATTTTTTTCAAATGTTTAAGATTTATAAATATATACTCCCTCCATTTGTTTTTAAATGATGTTTTAAGAGTTATTTTTTGTTCACAGATGAGTGATGTTCTCACTTACCAATGCATAATTGATTGACTTTTGAGTATTTTTGACTCTTGAAATTTTGCAGAATGAATTTTTTATTGGTTGAAATGTCTTGGATAAATAAAACGTAATGTTTTATTTCAAAAAACAAAATAAGTTTAATGATTTCTTAATAAGAGTGTAGAAACATTAAACATCAGTTAAAAACAAACGAAAGGAGTATATATATATATAAAATTATAAATTTATACTCGTAAGAAGGTTTCATAAATAATTTGGGATCATTTTCAAATGTTTAAGATTTATGTTTATCTATTTATTGTTAAATTCAGATTTAACTAATTTTATTTTGGTGTATGGATTTTTTTTTTTTTTTTAACGTTATTTTGGTGTATGGATTAAAGTCATAATAAGTCCACCTTACCCCCCACTGCCTCTACTCCAAACATATTTTTTACTTTTCCAAATTTCCTTTGCTGCTTAATAAAGCAACGGCTGTGATTTCATTACCTCGGTGACTTCAGTTTTAATCAACGGCCCCACGTTCGTCTCTCTCATCTCTCTCTCTCTCTCTCTCTCTCTCTCTCAACATTCAAACAATAAAGATAGAAAGAAAGTAGCCAAGCAGCAAGAAGAGACTAGAGGAACAAAACTGAAACGTGCCTCCATTTCCAAACCCCAAATCCTTTAGTCCAAAGGACAAGAACCCTCTTAAATGCCCAAAGCTCCTCTTTTTCAACTCTTCTTTCAAATCTGGGAAATGTTTTTTCTCTGAATCGCTTGGGGTTTCTTTACTCTTCCAAGTTCCAATCTTTAGGTTTTTTTCTCTTCTCCTATATTTTTTTTTTGTATTTTCAGAACCTCTTCTTCACGGGTTTCCTTCTTTCATTTTCCTCCATTTAATATTTTGCTGAATTTGTCATTTTTCTTAAAGATCTCTGAGAAGTGATAAAAGCAAACCCTTTTTGGAGTTTGATTGTAACGAGAAGAGAGAGAGAGAGCAAATTTGTTTGGTTATGGTGGGGGCGATGGCGAACAATGGAAGAATCCGGTCAGCTTCTCCGGTGACGAATGGGTCAAAAGATCTGACTCCGAACAGTGCTCCGGCGAGTACGGCGGGATCTGAATATGGTCCTGTTGAGTTCACTAGAGAAGACGTTGAAACTCTTCTTAATGAACGAATCAAGTACAAGAGCAAATTCAACTACAAGGTTTCTACTTTTATTTTTACACCTCATTAAATATATCAATTTTAATTTTAATTTTAATCTCAATCTAAAATTGTTCTTGTGTAATGTAAATTTTGATAAGAGGAAAAAAAAAACAGAATCTATTGAAGATTACTGATGCTTGAATTTGATTTTTGTTGTGGTCATGAATTAGGGTTCTTGTTAACAGAGAGTTTAGTTGCTCAATCTTGAGTAAAAAATTTAAGTTGTTTTACTGACTTTTCTAGTTGGATCCGTTGGTTTTTGAAGAAGATTTGATAGGTATAAGACAATTTGTGGGACCTTTTTGTAGCATTCAAGACTTTGTTTATGTGTTGATCCTTGTGGTAGAATTATCTCTGGTCTTTAATTTCAGTTAGCTTTTACTGGCTTTTCTCGTTGGATCTATTGTTTATTTGAAGAAGATTTTGATAGTTATAAGACATTTTGTGGGACCAAATAGTTTCTCTGTTGGATGCAGCATTAAAGACTTTAGTTCATATGTTTGACCCTTTTGGTTTGTATTAGTTAACTTGAATTTGAGAATGTTCATTCTTGGTGGTTGGTTTTGCAGGAGAGATGTGAGAATATGATGGAATACATAAAAAGACTTAGACTTTGCATTAGATGGTTTCAAGAACTCGAGTTGGATTACGCTTTTGAGCAAGAGAAGTTGAAGAATGCGTTGGAATTGAACGAGAAACATTGCGCTGACATGGGTGCGTTTTCCATATTAGAGTTTAGTTTGTTGAAATTTATCCGTTCGGATTTGAAAATTTACATTCGTACAATTTGACGACAGAGGTTAGTTTGAAGATCAAAGAAGAGGAGTTGAATATGATAATTGAGGAACTGAGGAAGAATTTTGAATCTGTTCAAATTCAACTTGCCAAGGAACAAACGGAGAAGTTGGTAAGAAGCGGCTAGCTTCTAGTTCAAATACTTGAGTCCAATTCATATTTACGGGTTTTAATTCGATATGTTATGCTAGGCCGCAAATGATTCTCTTGGAATAGAGAAAGAAGCAAGACTTGCTATTGAAAAGGCACAAGCTGGTCTAACCGAAGAGCTAGGAAAAGCACAAGGCGAACTTCAAACAGCTAATCAGAGGGTGAGAAAACTCGAAAACGATTTGCATTATTGTCATCACGTAATTTTGACAGACTTTTTTTGGGTTTTGTTCAGATACAATCGGTAAATGACATGTACAAACTGTTGCAAGAGTATAACTCAAGCTTGCAGCTGTACAACAGCAAGCTCCAAGGTGATCTTGATGAAGCTCACGAAACTATAAAACGCGGTGAGAAAGAACGGACTGCCATTGTTGAAAATATTGGTAACTTAAAGGGTCAATTCTCAGCGTTGCAGGATCAGCTCGCTGCGTCTAAGGTGATTGATGTTCTGTTTTATTCGATTAATGTTTAGTTTTGGTCAGGACGTGATTAGGTGTCTTTGTTTTTTTGGCTAGGCTTCTCAAGATGATACCATGAAGCAGAAAGCCGAATTAGTAAATGAAATTGCGAGTCTCAAGATCGAGCTTCAGCAGGCTAAAGAGGACCGTGATCGTCATTTAATGGAAGTAAAAACCTTACAAACCGAGGCAACCAAGTACAATGACTTCAAAGACACCATAACCGAGCTCGAGGTTTCCTCTCTTTTATAATTTCTTGCATAATGTAATATAATGTTTTTCTCAACATAATGTAATTTTTGTTTGGGCCAGACTACATGTACGTCCCAGGATAGCCAGATACGAGAGTTGCAGGATCGACTAGTATTGTCTGAGAGGAGACTGCAGGTTTCATCGAATTCTGGAGTTACGCATATAACAAATGATTATATTAGATTTTACATGTTCTTTAAGTTTTTGATATTATTCTTGATTGTTTATGGTTAGGTGTCTGATCTATCTACCTTTGAGAAAATGAATGAGTTTGAGGATCAGAAGCAAGCCATCATCGATTTGAAAAGTCGTGTAGAAGAAGCAGAGCTTAAACTCGTCGAAGGAGAAACCCTACGGAAGAAACTGCACAATACCATTCTTGTATGATCCACTTAATTAACTCCTGCCACATTTATGTAAGTTTGTTTGATCCGGGTTTATTGTCATGTTGCAGGAACTGAAAGGGAACATACGTGTGTTCTGTAGAGTTAGACCGTTATTGCCGGGAGAGAATAATGGTGATGAGGGGAAAATTATTTCTTACCCAACATCTCTAGAAGCACTTGGTCGCGGTATCGACTTGTTGCAAAATGGTATGAATCTAAAAACTTCTGCAGAAGCATGGTTCTTGTGGAAATGACAGTTTTTAACATTTGATGTGTTTTTTTCTATGGACAGCACAAAAGCATTCCTTCACATTTGATAAGGTTTTTGCGCCTAACACATCACAAGAAGACGTTTTCATAGAGATCTCTCAACTTGTTCAGAGTGCTCTTGATGGTTACAAGGTAACTAAAAACCGCAAATGAAATATAATGCTATGCGTTTTGCTGTTTGCTGGACTAAAGCTGATATCAATTTATTTTGCAGGTGTGCATTTTTGCATATGGGCAAACCGGGTCGGGAAAAACTTACACAATGATGGGTAGGCCTGGAAATCCCGAGGAGAAAGGACTGATCCCTCGGTGTTTGGAGCAAATATTTGAAACGAGGCAGTCTCTTCGATCTCAGGGTTGGAAATACGAATTGCAGGTACCTTTTAATCACGCCGTTTAAGTAGCACTAAGTAAGATGCGTCCTTGTGGTTAGGATTGATGTATAACTTTCTTAGTTTTGTAACATATGTATAGGTTTCTATGTTGGAAATATACAATGAAACGATCAGGGATCTCTTGTCGACGAACAAAGAAGCAGTAAGAACAGACAATGGTGTTTCTCCGCAGAAGCATGCTATTAAACATGATGCTCATGGGAACACACATGTTGCTGAGCTTACTATTTTGGATGTTAAAAGCTCTCGAGAGGTTTCATTCCTCTTAGATCACGCTGCTCGTAACAGGTGAATAGCTAAACCCATTTCAAATAACGCCAAACCAAGGATTTATAAACAAATTGGCCTTTTGGTTTTAAAAGTTATTTTCTTTATTCATTAGATCGGTAGGGAAGACTCAGATGAACGAGCAATCGTCAAGAAGCCATTTTGTTTTTACACTGAGAATCTCTGGTGTCAACGAGGTATTTATTAACGAAACTAGCTTTTTCGGCTTTTCCTTAGAGAGCTTGATTTCTGTTTTGTCTTATAAACCAAACTGTTTTCCTTTCTTACAGAGCACTGAGCAACAAGTTCAAGGGGTCTTGAACCTGATTGATCTTGCGGGGAGTGAGCGTTTATCGAAGAGTGGATCAACCGGAGATAGACTTAAAGAAACTCAAGTAAGTTCTTTAAAAACATAAAACAAAACTATGGATATATTTTTGTTATTGCAATTTTAGCTTATAAACTTCCTTTTCTTCTTTCTTTAGGCAATCAACAAAAGCTTGTCGTCTCTTGGTGATGTCATTTTCGCCTTAGCGAAGAAAGAAGATCATGTTCCATACCGAAACTCAAAGCTTACTTATCTTCTCCAGGTACTAAACTACTTTACAAAACAGATTTATCAAAAGATTGTTTGCTTCTTGATTTGTGTCTCACAGTGAAAAATTATTTCCTTTGTAAATTCAGCCTTGCTTAGGCGGTGACTCGAAGACGCTAATGTTTGTGAACATTGCGCCAGAATCATCTTCAACCGGTGAGTCTCTCTGCTCGCTTAGATTTGCAGCGAGAGTGAATGCTTGTGAGATTGGAACTCCACGTAGGCAGACTAACATCAAGCCATTGTTGGATAATCGTTTGAGCCTTGGATGAGAGAAAGAGAGAGATGGATTTGAAGTTTGAAGCTAAGAAATTTCATTTTTTAAGTTAATTATATGAATGTTTTGTACTTAAGAAATGGTCCAACCTGATGAAAGATGGGATGATTCTAACAGGAAAACACAAAGACCTTTTGGTTGTAATTTGTATAGTTTGATTTAGCATTTAATTATCTGTTGCTTCTGTATTTTTTGGACAATAAGTAGGAAACTGCTTGTTGATGTTTGGATTCATATTAATTTCTTTTGGTAATCAAAAATGTTTACTTCTCTATATGTTAGTCGATCAACCAGATTTCGTAGCCTAATGGTAGTGTTACTGTTTGGTCATACCGTCAAATTCTTTGTTAAGCCGTCAAATTCGGGGCCGGATCATCTTGTCTTCGTGGACTAGGACTAGAGAGTGTGTGAGTCTCTCCCAACGCAAGAACTCGCATGCCCTAAGCAGACAGATTCATTTAGGCGACATTTAGCACCAAATATCTACTGAACACTATTCACATGACAACATACATTATGCATAACGTTCATATGTTTACAACAAATGGTTCGTTACATAAAACAAAACTTTTACAAATTAATAAATTTTCATTATTATCACATAAAAACGTTATTGATCAATATAGTATTTCTGATGTTCCATGCTCGTTAGGTCATTTAATAAATCATTACAATAACCTATATTGTTCTTTACGTAGCTGATTGAAGTTTTAACACGTAATCGATTTATTGAAAATATAAAGTATATATAGCCAAAACCTCTATATTGTTATATGATTTAGTCAACTCCTATGGAATTTCTTATAAATATTGAGATAAGGTAAACTATAAAACTTCTGGAACTATGGCAAACTTCATGCCTCCACAGAACTTGGGAAAAGAACAAGTCAAACATTAAAATATTTTTGCAAACACTTGTTTATGTATAGCGTTCGTATTATTAACATTTGATTCAGACTATTGACGTTTATTAGTCAAGTTGATATATAATGCCACATCTTCATACATTATTAATCAAACTACATCCAGTTGGATTAGCGATCATATTTTATCCCTTTGCGCGTTTAGTATGAATTTCTTACTTTTCTTTCAGTTTATCTACGAGTCATTAACATGTCTATTGTATTTATTATTTAATATGTTATAGTTTGCATCTATATTATGTGTTTTTCTTTTCTTTCAAACGATAGTAGTTGAAAAGTGATTTTCTGCTCGTAAATTTTATCAAAATAGAAGATAACAAGAAGAAAAGGACCATTATCAACGTTCCGGTAGATTTTGGTCTTTCCATTTTCTGTCTTACATATGTATTTCTGTCAAAAACCATAGGGTACAAAATTCAACATTTTATCAAGAAACAAGAATAGAAGATAACAAGAAAGGAAGGACTGAAGGAGCATAAACAAATCAATTAATGTAATATAAATATTCTATTTAAGAGAATATATTTACCAATTAGAGAATATACCTACACCGTATCGATGGATATCCCTGATCAGTAGTTGATAAGTCTATTTACCAATTTGGTTTCCGTAATATTTTTCTGAAGAAAATAAGTTGACTTCAACGATATACAATAATGCAAAACTTTACCCAAATGCGAAAAGATCAAGCAAGGTGCTGTTATAGTGGGGGTGATTGGTTGAGCTTTAAAAATAGTTTACAGCCTTAATTTTGTTTTACAACCTTTAATCCTACCAATCATGCTTTAACTTAACTTCTAAAGCTACAGCCCAAAAAAAAAAATTTGGCTGTAAAAGTTCCTAAACACACCGCCTTTTTTTCGCTGCTTTAAGAAATAAAAGGTGTCTGTAGGTTTTGTACTTTCCTTTTTCTCCTTTCTTTGATATTTTATATATATTATAAAATATATCACATTTTATTTGAAGTCACTTTTATCACTTTACGTACTGTATACATAGTTAGGGCTGGGCATTGATACCCGTTACCCGTCTTCGACCCGTGACCCGTCTCGTACCTGTCTCAAAAACAAGGGTATCCGTAGCTTTCGGGTCGGGTAACCGGTATCACAATTCTATTACCCGCGGATAAGGGTCGGGTATCGGGTATCAATTCTTTTTCACTACCCGTTTTCATACCCGTCCAGTTACCCGTCTTATACTACCCGCACATATTACATAATACAACTATAAATTTATACATGTTCTCCCAAATCTTTTGGCAAACCAATATGATGGAAGAATCATACAGCAACGTGGACTTTTGGAATCTTTTTTGGCATTTCTGAGCTCAAGTCCGGACACCAGAAAATTAATTACAATCTTTAAGCTTTGGAGTTTGTAATTAATCTTTTGAACGGTTGCGTATGTGTTAAGTATAATATGATTTCTTCCTCTTTTTTGTAAATCAGATCCTATGTGATCTTTGAATCCTAAATATATATGTTTCCAGATAAAAAAAATGGTTATGAAGTGGGTAAGGGTAAAGGATCGGGTAATTACCGGGTCGGTTAATTTTGATCGGGTACCCGTTTATCCGGGTACCCGCTTTTTTCGGGTCGGGTACGGGTACTAAAATTCTAATACCCGTATGTATTGCATTATTTTCATATATACAAATAATATTATATATGCATTATTATAAATTTATTTAGTTAAATAGATGTTTCATATACATTTTAATATATATTTCATTTATTTTATATTGAAAATTTTAGATAATATATAATTATTCTTTTTGTATTTTAAAGAAAGATGTTTTGAGGTTTTTACACATATTAAAAACACACCATGTTTCTTTTTCTAATTAATTTTAAAATAATTTGATAACTTGGATAAAATATAAAATCATAAAGTAAAATATAAAAAATTAATCTTCCAAACACGAAAAATCAATTTTTCAAATATAGATTTCAGAGAGAGTATTCTACACAATAAATCTTATTCTTACCAATCGTGCTTTAGTTTTGAATACTACAGCAAAATTTCTACAGCTACAGCAAAAACGTCTACAAACCAAATTTTACAGCAAATAATTTAAAACTACAGCCTAACCAATCGCCCCCATTATCTGATGGAAAAGACTAACAAATTGTCCCCAGAAGATTCTTCAATTTCTTTTAAAAATCTACAGTTCGTAATTAATTATATACTACCCCTATATAGTAAAAATTTTGGATTCGAACCTGAGATGTCGATGTGCAACTAATATTTATATTTTCAAAAGTTGACACAATGCTAGTTGAAAAAGTTAAATATTAATGTGTGACTTAAAACAAGAAAACAAATGTTTTTGTCTAAATATGTACGTATGTTATAGTTAGAGAATATACCTACACTATATAGTATGTATGTTATATTTTGTATTGTATCAAATGATACCAATGCGTAAAAAAATATCATGTTGTGTGTTTGACCCTCGTTTGAAATTTTTACAGTTAGAAAAACATTATATGACATAATATACTAAAATACCGGACTGATCTATATTATATATATTTTTTCGTATACACGGAATACTTTTGATTGTGTTTGTTACAAATTCTTAAGAAATTTTCATGTATGTATGGGAGGAAGCAGAAGAATGTGATCTCCTAGATCACGACCAAACACCATCCAACCATGTTCTCGAATATTTTCGTTCCAATCCAACCAACCTGAAAAAACATATAATTATCAATTTAATTTATGAATAGCTAAACGGTCAAACTAAAAACACATATTATTATTTAGAAGAAACGAATCAAAACCATTTAAGTAATGATATAGGTACTATAGTTTAGTGGTTGTTATTGCTCTCATAGTCGACACCTAGCAAGTTACTTATTTTTTATTTATCAAACAATGTTATGTATTTTCTACTGCATACTTATTTGTCTTGGGCATTTTTAACCAAATTATATGCAAACTTCTTCATTTACTGCGAATATAAATTGCGTTTTTGAAAAGAAAAAAAAATCTGCGTACAGAATTTTCTTTAGTTATGGATTTTTGTTTAGAAAATTGACTGTTGGATTCTTTTTTTTTATATTACATTTTTATTTAATTTTTAAACTAAATATTTTATATGATACTATATCTAAAGTGAAAACATTAGTATAAAACGATATCTGTTGAAAACAGTAGGAATATCTTTGGAAGTTTGTGCTAAAAGCATTAGTTTTTCATTTTTGCAATAATTAGATGTTTGTTTTAATAAATCATGATGATGTAACACACAAGACAAAAAATACATGGGCATAAATTAATAAATAAAAAAACCTTAGAAATCATGATATGGGCCTTGAAAGCCCAAAACAAATGTAAATCTGCGCGTGAAAACAACTCTAATTCTCTGGATTCCAAGATTCCACAATTCGTCTCCTCCAACAGTTTTCTTCTTCGTCTTCTTCTTCTATGTTCCTTTCTACACAAATTTGAACGGCAGAAATCGATTCGGCTAGATTTCCCTCTTCCCCAATCAGGATCTCGCTAATCGCCGCCGGGAAGTGAAATTCAAAACCCATCGTCTTCTTTTTCACCGGTGTGATGGTGTCCCCCGAAAACGCTTGGATTTCTGACCTCATCGATGCTGACTATGGAAATTTCACAATCCAAGGTCCTGGTTTCTCTTGGCCGGTTCAGCAACCTATTGGCGTTTCTTCAAACTCCAGGTCTCTTAAACACCTCTTTCCCTTTTGAATCTTAAGTGCTTCAATTAGGGTTCGGATCTGTTTTCATAAGAACTTCAGATTGATTTTGGGAGAAATCAGCTACTGGGTTAGTACTGTGGCGTCGTTACAGTCTTTAAAGCTGAAATCGATCGAAGAATCTCAATTACTTATGCAAAAATGGTTTTATTCTCAATAGATTTCAAGAGTAACTTGATAATTTTCTTGGCTAAGTGGAAGGTCTAGAGAACAAACTGAGAACCTATTGTTAGTTTGTTACTTGTATATCGCTGAGAAGACTTTTTATGCTTAAAATTGGATTCTTTAGTTGGTTAGATATCTTTGCAGTAGGTGAAATGGTATTAAGTGAGGATCCGTTTTCTTCAGGAGAGGTCTTGTGTTTGTTTATACAAAGTCAACTGTGTGTGTGTGCCTGACATGTATTTAGTGTACTTGTGACATGTTGTTAGATTCTGGAATTGATTGATTTATATGAGTTTGTTAGGTGGGAATTAGATTCCTTTTTGTGGATAGGGCTTTCTATCTGAGTAGCTGGTTTGACCTTATCATACTTACTGATGCTCTACATAAATCTTCAGAGCTTTTGTTGGAGATAGATAAGTATTAGAATCTGGTAATTTCCATGGATTGTTGTATCATAGTAATAACTTAGTTGCTTTGATGTATTTCTTGTTGGTTCAGTATCGGAGTTGATGGTTCGGCTGGAAACTCAGAAGCCAGCAAGGAACCTGGCTCCAAAAAGAGGTAAAATTCTTCTGGTAAACTCTTGACTGACTGAACTACGAATCTTTAACAACTTCCGGAATTTAAATACTTTAGAGAAAATCGGTATATGGTTCAACTGTTTGGGGGATCAGTATTGGCTCTCTTGATATATATTTTTGGTATCAGAAAAAGTAATCCTGGTCATTATTTTTCTTAGGGGGAGATGTGAATCATCCTCTGCCACTAGCTCGAAAGCGTGTAGAGAGAAGCAGCGACGGGACAGGCTGAATGACAAGTAATCATTTTAATTTTGTATTAACTTCTCTTTCCTCTTGTAGGTATTGAAATTTATCGCCTATGAAATGAATAACAGGTTTATGGAATTGGGTACTATTTTGGAGCCTGGAAATCCTCCCAAAACAGACAAGGCTGCAATCTTGGTCGATGCTGTCCGCATGGTGACACAGCTACGAGGCGAGGCCCAGAAGTTGAAGGACTCCAATTCAAGTCTCCAGGATAAAATCAAAGAGTTAAAGGTGAAATTTTCTTCGATTTGTTATCCTATTTATGTCCATATAAAATGATCAAATGTTTACTAGTTTCATTATGATCTCAATTCAGACTGAGAAAAACGAGCTGCGAGATGAGAAACAGAGGCTGAAGACAGAGAAAGATAAGCTGGAGCAACAGCTTAAAGCCATGAATGCTCCTCAACCAAGCTTTTTCCCAGCTCCTCCAATGATGCCAACTGCATTTGCTTCTGCGCAAGGCCAAGCTCCCGGAAACAAGATGGTGCCAATCATCAGTTACCCAGGAGTTGCCATGTGGCAGTTCATGCCTCCTGCTTCAGTTGATACTTCTCAGGATCATGTCCTTCGTCCACCAGTTGCTTAACTGGCACAAATACCTCAAGAAAAATCATCAACCGGTTTGCTTCTTGCTTCGGCTTAAAAAAAAGTCTCCATTTATTTTGCTCTCCTCTTTCTCGGCTTTCTTAGTCTTATTGTTGCTTTCGTTTTATCGTGTTATCCTCGTAACTGTTGAACAGTGATGTGACATTGTAAACTCCAATTGCTTTGCACAATGTTATCTATTCACATGTAAATTTAAGTAGAGTTTGGCATATCGTCTCTCAGGTTATGGTTTCTTACATTAATAATACATAGAATGTGTTTTTACTTCCTCGCCACAAGAGTTTGAAAGTATACAAAAAATTAGAAACAGGAGAGACAACAAAACATAATCTGGAAGAGAGAATCTTGACCAGGGAAGTAAAAACTTCATTTGCTCCTATGTTTTGATCTGTGAATCTCTTCTCGGTTTACGCCAATGTGTGAATTGGTCTGATTTGTGATTATTATGATGCTCTAATGTGACAACTCTTGATGAATCTGTCAGAGGAATCAAGATACTTAGCCCAGAGAGGACGTAGATGAGGAAAGGCTATATCAAGCCAAGGCTTAGCTCTTCCATTGTAATGAACAACAGCTGCGCTTTCTGCATCAGCAAAGCTTGTGGTCTCTTGGTATCCGAGACCAAGCATATGCCAGAACGGATCGATGGTCTGGACATGACCGTGGAAAGCAATCAACCCGGGAGGCAAAGTTCCCAGCTGCCACAAACTCAGGTCTGATTTTAGGTTCTGCAACATATACACGAAAATCGTCTGAGTTTCAGTGATTTTGCTTAATAGGGATTGTTGGTTAGTTAGTGATTTTGATTTACCTCATCAAGCCAATGATAGTAAGTGGAGCTTATGTTAGTCTTCCTCCAAGCCGCTAGATCGAAAACATTCATCCCGTAAGCCCAAGCGCATTCCTCTGGGTCGAAGTTTCTTGCAATTATCGGGTTTGAGAAATTTAGGTAACTCTTGAACTTCTTTGACATGACAAACTTGTCTTCTCCTCTACATGTCTCCACTGCTCCATTAACTTTCCCATCCATGTCTATGTCCCAAAGAGGCGAAAGATCGGTTTGGATCACAATGTCGTCGTCTAGAAACACAACCTTGTTTAGGCTCGGAAACAACTGCAAAAGAAATGAACCAAAGACCGTTTTAGCTTTGCAGATTTAATGCTCCGAGTATTCTTAACCAGTGATGAATCGAACTTTTACCTCTGGTAGATGAATACGAATGTGATTCATCAAGGAGTTGTATTTAGGGCTAAGAGCTTGTAACTTAGCAGCAACAACAACCGGGTTTTCGTTGTTATTAGCCACAATAACCGATGATCCGCCTCTAAATTTAGACCTCACTCTCTGATCTTTCTCCATAGCTTCCAAAACCGGAACTTTCCCTTTCGATAACCAATCAAAATGATGCAATGCCTTGACCTCAATTACTGCTGGAGACAGAGGATGCAATGAGAACCAAGCTTGCATTGGGAAATAAGTTTTCCTATCCGTTATGATGTGAAGAACAATCTTATGAGGTCTTAAAGAGTTATGAACCAAAGATTTCGCCACAACCGAAGCCGCAAGAATATTGTCGGAAGCCAAGACATAATGAAAGTAGCTGTTGTCGACTAAGGTTGGGACTAGCTCGGCTTCTGGAAGCTGGAGACGCGCGCCTGCGTTTATGGAATGTTCGTTGGCTAGTTTAAGAGCTAGACAGTGAAGTTGTTTCGGTATGCTACTTGACGCGACGTGACGGTATAAATACTCTTGGATCTTAGCCGTTCTTGTCCTCTGTTCCATCAATGTCACCATTTCTTTTAGCTTTTGAGCAAATTCTCTTGCGTCTGATTTGCTTCTTTTGACTTCAGACATGAAATCTTTAAGTGTTTGTGGTATGTCTGATCTTCCTTTTAGCTCTTGTTCGCTTAAAGGCTGGTCCAAAACTTGGTACATAGCTTCTGGTACATTCTAGATAAATAACCAAATAAAACTTAACTTTTTTAACCGCAGTAAATGTAAATGTGCTCAGGAGTCTGAAATTGAAGTTTGAGAACTTACACCAGAATCAACTCTTCTTCCTAAGAGCTTTGGCTTTAGTCTTTTCCCCAAGCAAGCTGTTAATTAAATATAAAATTAAACTTTGTCTCATGCTTAGATTATGTTTTAGCTATGATATTAACTAATCTTGAGTCTCTTTTTATAAACATTTTATCAAGCTACACTACAAAATAAACCTGAAACAAACCGACCAGTTCTTAGATTATTCATTATTGGGCGTAAATCTCTAGAAATGCTTCAATATCTTCGTTTAATTTTTACAAGAACTTGAGGATAAGTTATCTTCTACATAAAATGATAAATAAAAAAGGCAAATTGTTATTTTCGTAGACTTTAAATAGCATTTATATTCACATTTATATATTTTCTTTATTAATTTCTGAAATTAGAAGAAAACCATAATAAATGAAGAGACAAGAACAACTTACCAAGAGAAGAGCAAGGAGAAGGATCACCGTCGATAGTATCAACGGTGGAGAGAACAAAGACAAATCGGAGAAGAAAAGTGAAGAAAAGCAGAGAATAAAAGATCATTTGATACGAGAATCTTCTAGAACCAACCTTCACTTTTATAAACTCTCTCAATCCTTTCCCTGTGACCACAGTCACATGTCTCAAGCTCGGAGATATATGCAATTGCATCTCTCCCTGTTTCTTGTTATGTCTCTCTGTTTTCTGAATGTGGGTTTTGTCTGAAAAGGAAGATAGATGTCCGAAGTGGGAAAATGGATCTTACGTTGTTATGTATTCAGGTCTATGATATATTTCTAAAAGAGTCTACGTCATTTACCTAACCTTGCTTTGTGTTTAGGTTATTAATGGTAGATCGTATCATCTGATGTTTCATTTGAAGAAAAAGAAATGTGTGTTTGTTAGAATCACAAAGACCATGGTTTTATGTAATGGTGTTTTTGTGTTTGTTAGAAACCTTCGGTTTTTACCGGTTATGCTACTCGGTTTACGTTTCGAATCGACTGAATGTAATCCAAATTCTTGTTGGTATAAGGCGCTTTCGATTAGGGGATTTCGGTTTAGATTGTGGCTTTATGTTGAAGGACAAGTCAAAGGAAAAAAAAAGAATTGAGAGTGTAGATGAAAAGGAGCTGTTTGGTGGTTACAAGACATAGCTTTACCTCTAAATAAAGTCTTTGAACAAGACATTGGAGCTTTAACATCATAATTTACTTTTTCAGGAATAATTTCTTCTCTAATTTCGATAGAATTTTTAATTTCTTCTCTAATATGATGTTCAGAGAAAGACAAGATATTTGACATGAGTGAAGAGCCTAGTATGATAATATTATGGCCAAAATAATTCAATGCATACTTTGGATAACAACCATAACAGTAAAATATTTTAACATGAGATAGCAAATGTGTACAGGACATTTTTTCAAATGATATGTTTGCAAATTATCTGGCAGGCAAAACAAAATATATACAAAAAAAAATTATAAAAATACTTCAAATGGCAATTCCTAGAGGAAAATTTTCCTACCGACGACTATTACTAATTTCTTTACTTCAAATGGATGCTGGCTTGTCTTGTGGCTTCATCAGCGGGAAAGGAATAACCTCTTGCCACAATATTTCAAATCAGTTTAGCAACAAACAATAAAAAATTCAATTCAAATCATTTGACAGTTAAAAAAAAAAAAGGTCAAAGAGAGACCTTGATGTTCAGTGAGTCGGTTAGGGGCATAGCAACTCGGTCTATTCCCAGCCCCAACCAGCTATGGGAGGCAATCCATCTTTGAGAGCTTTACAAATGGCCTCGTCTAAAACCATTGCTTCATCGTCTCCAGACTGTCGATCCTTGAGCTGATCAGCAAAACGCTGTCGCTGAACAACCGGATTTCAACTCGGTGTAGGCATAGCAGAGCTGTTATAACATCTCATATATTAGTAAAAACAAAACTCTAATAAAAGAAATTTCATCATCATCATCAACCTTTACTTACTTCATGTCTGTTAATGAAAAACTCAAATATCTCGGTCAAAAACTTGTTTGACCTGTGTTGTTTTGCCAACGGACTCATGATGACTGGATGGTCTATGATGAAAGATGGGTTCACACACTTGTCTTCCAGAAATTCTCCAACAAGCTGCACAAAGAAAACACCAACGATTATTTTTCAGATCTTGGATGTCCCGAGGGGTATCACAGAAGAGTTAACTCTATCTAACAGCTGAATTGTTGTCAAAGGAGGAGGGCATGTGACGCCAAGCCTCACACAAGCACCAGCAAGATACGTGTTAGCTTCTTCGCTCGCCAGGTCTGCTGGTATCTAGATGTTCGCCTCCTTCTCCAGCTCTGCTATCATATCAATCCTCCTACAACAACATCAAAGATGAAGTAAAGTATTACCTACCACATATAAGATGTACCCGAATGATGATGGTAAAAAAGCCATAGACCTGAATGGAGGAGTGAAATCGAACTCGACATGCTCTTTATCATATCCATTCGCGTGATACTTGATCTTGTAGTAACCACATTGACCAAACCACTCAACAAATCCTCTGTAATTTTCATCAAGTCATAGTAGTCTGCAAAAGCCATATAGAACTCGCATGCAGTGTCGGTTTAATCATTTTGGATGCCCTATGCATATATGTAAAAAAATGATATTTTTGTACATTTTCTAATACCGTAAAAATAGTACTCTAAATAAAAAAAACACATTAAAACTCCATTAAATCGTTGATAATTCCAAATAGTTAGTAAAAAATAAAAATAAAATAAAAATAGAATTTATTTTTGAAATATTGCTCTCATTATATTTTTGCCTGCAAAATCATTAATTAAACTCACGTTGTCGAGTTTTTCAACCATCTATGTTTCAGTGGAAGACAAAGCTAACCCATTCAATCTCTCTTGTCACATAGTAGACCGCAAATAATTTTGTTATCAGCTTTAACTTCGAATTTTAACTAATAATTTCAAATGAGTAATTAACATGTTTGCTTAGAGAAGAGCCATAAACATTAAAAAAACATTTGAAAAAAAAAATCTTATGAATAATATTATTGTAGAAAAAGTTTATAATTTCTTGTAATTATAGCTATAACAAAATTTTAACTAAAAAATGCTCTCTAAATTTTGGGCCCTAAGCGGTGGCTTCACTGGCTTATCCTCTAGGCCGGGCCTGTTCGCAGGTGCTGAACTCTGGATTGTGGGTCGTGTCAATACCCTCATTTCTCAATTGCTTTCCTATTTCAAAGACATGTTCAAATCCACAAATAACAAGCTGCTTAATGATATGCTCAAATTTGCCTAGAACTACTCTCTCAAATTAAGAGATCACTGTAGTACTTAGGGTATCGAAATCCACAGGGAATCAAAAACACAATAGATCTAAATGTTTGAATTAAGCTAAGCAGAATATTATGAATGAAAAGACAATTAATTAAAGCAATTAAATCGGTTGTAAAGATCAATAAAAAGAAATGTTAGGCACAAGGAAATTGCAGGAATAAATCCAAATTGAAGAATAAATTTACTAATGGGATTGATGAAGTGCAAATCTAGAATTCAAAACACTGTTGTAAAGTAAATCAACTGTCGTTGCAAATACTATCTATGTCTAAATCCTAGAAAACTAATTGTCGTTGCGAAATCAAATTAATTTAAACAAGCAATAAAATCAGGTTTGATTGTTCACAAAGATCCAAAGCCAACTGTCATTGCGAATCGAATCTTTACTCACCAATGATTTAGTTAAGAAAATTCAATAATGCTGTCGCATCTACTAAACAACCTAGGATATCTAATTCAGGCCTAAATCAGAATTCAAAGCAACCAAGGTGAAGAATATAAATATGAATGCAAAATTCCAAAAGTAAATAAATTCAACAACTCTTCATTATCCTTTGAAAAATCCCTAAAACCTAACAAGGGAATTACTCAGACATAGACATGAATAATAATTCCTTAGTATAAAATATATAATAGAAAATAAATCATAGCCTAAACAATGCCTGGAAACACATATTTATAAGGTTAAAAATCGCCAGGGCCCAATTGCAAATATCTTGGCTTTTCTGGCGCAAAAACGGAAATCTTCCGAATCTGATATTCTGGTCACGCAGTTGGTCATGTCGAGCGACAAGGCAAGAGTATCGCTCGACAGCCTTTATTTCTTTGTGTCGATCGACAGTCTGCAACCGTGTCGATCGACAAGCCCTCTAAATATTGACTCCGAATTTACAACTTTGACAACTCATTCCATTCTGCTCCAAAATGCTCCAGTAAACATCAATTGTGCTCCAAACGTCCTTGTACCTATTAAATCATAAAGACTCTAAAAACACCAAAAGGAATCTAGAAAATGGACTTATATCATGGTTGAAAACCGGTAAAAACCATGATATATCAACTCCCCCAGACTTAGCTTTTTGCTTGTCCCTAAGCAAAATAGTTGTACTCTCCCCTTTAGGAACCACATTCCGCATAGTCAATATATGGTAGTACTTCGATGTGTCCCTAGAAGCTTAGTAGTTCTCCAGATTGATTCCAAACCCGTTAGAAAATTTCAGACTTCCAGTTGCAAACCCCATTAGTTATTTAGGTGCGGTCTCATTGAGGGAATATCGATCGCTGGACCTTCTAGATTCTTTCACTTCCTTTAACACTTTTCTTGCGTTTCACCCTCTCTCTTCCCTCCGAAACTGTTTATCCAATTAAGGATATCATAGAGATGCAATGCCCTTTATTGAACTTTTTCTTCAGGATTTTCTTAATTTATCGAACTTGCACTTTTCTGCTTGAACTACACTTTTCTGTATACTTTTTTTTATTTCCTTGGCATCTCTATGACTTCACTAGATCAACGCCCATTACTGTTGTTCTTGTGGAGACAGGGTCATGAGGCTTTTTCTTTTTGATCTAGGACAATTGTATTCATCATTTGGGAAGAAGTTTCAGAGCGGTCTGTCCTCGCTTTTTAGTGTTTGAAAGCTGAATCAAGTCTTGCGACTTCCAACGCCTAAGACAAGAGATTAGAGATTCATTAAGGGCGGGGTCTGCAACATCCTTTTTGGCGTTTTCCAGAAATCTGAACTCGCTCCGTTAAATCAATCCACTTCTAGTTACCCACCTCAGTAAAACCAACCAACTTGCATTGCTAATGATCCTTGAGTGCTGTTCAAAGCAAGTAGAAAGGGGAGTTTTTGATCTGAAATTTTGAAAAACTGACTCAATACACTCAAAATAGAACACAATGTTAGATTCTACCTCCCCCAGACTTAAACGACATTGTTTCCAGTGTTATTAAGCCTGAAGAAGGTGAAATAAATAGATAGAACATAAAACGTAACAAAAAATCGAAGGAGAATTCATACATGGGGGTCGTGTCGAGCGACACGACCCCTGTGTCGATCGAGAGCTTCTCAGTGTCGATGGACACTCAAGTCTGAAGTGCAATCTCCTTTGCATTCGCACATTTTATCTCCTAAAACTCAAAACAAGAACAAAACCAAAACCAAAATGTAAAATTGAAAAAGAAAACAAAATTAAAAATAAAAGATATAATTAGTAGACTCACAAGTGGGTTGCCTCCCACTAAGCGCTTGTTTTCAGTCATTAGCTTGACTGAGTCAGGACGTTAGATGTTTGGTGGATCTTTAGGAGGCTTTGTTCCTCCCTTATCCGTCAGGAAACTTACTGCTCGCTTGATCGCACTTGTCGTTCCAGCTCCCCTAGACTTATCAGAAAAAATTCCAGGTAAAAGTTTCATTGCATTGTCCATAATTTGTTGAATAACCGCTTTTCCTTTCTCCTTCAAGTCTGAAGGGATGACGATTCTGAATTAGGAGAATGGTTTTGAAGCTCTCTTGCGCTTAACCTTGATGTGATTCACATTATCTTCATTCTCTTGAGAAGTATGTAGCTTTATTGCTTTAGGAACTTAAATCGCAAGAGTTACAACAGAAATGTTCTGAACCTTCTTCTT
This sequence comes from Draba incana, assembly GCA_963576765.1. Lineage (NCBI taxonomy): Eukaryota > Viridiplantae > Streptophyta > Magnoliopsida > Brassicales > Brassicaceae > Draba > Draba incana. The sequence continues at coordinate 25,188,263 of OY755205.1, forward strand.
ATCACCTCCAGGATCTAAAGCTAGTTTCTCTCCTTTATGGACCGTCCAACAAGAAATGTCCACTACAAGGATTGCTGGGTAGAATACCTCCTTGTTGATCTTAGTGAAGGGTATTTGCTGATTTGGGTTGTCCAAGATTGCACCAACATAAGTGAGAAATGACACTCCAAGAACCATCGGCTTAGGGGCTTCTAGGACATAAAAATAAGCTGGGACAAGATAATCTTCTATCTAAAGTTCTACATTCGAGACGAAACCAATAGGAGCTACTGAAGTAGAATCAATTAGACCGACGAAATCTCTTGAAGGTTGCATCTTTGAAATTCCCAGTTTCTTCACAACATCCTGAGATATAACATTCACGTTTGCTCCAGTATCCAAGAGAGTGCCTTCTAATTCTATTCCATTAATCGAACATGGAACTATAAACTGCCATGGATTATCTAGCTTGGGCAATTTTCTCAGCAATGGTTGAGCAGGCTTCTCGACTGTCTTTGACTCTGGAGGAATGTCAGTAGATATAGCTACTGGAGAAGGCTTCTTAAGAACTCTCGGAAACAGAAGAGGAGGCTTGTAGACTCGATCAACAGCTTTGACTGAAGCTTTCGCAGAATCCAGACTGTTCTGCATCTTATGTCGAGTGACACCATTATCCTGTCGATCGACACTTGAATTTTTGTCCTGTCGAGCGACACTGCTCCCTTCGTCGATCGACACATTTTGTTCCGTCGTGTCGATTGACACTACTCCTTCGTCGCTCGACACTGGTTTTGCAGTTCCAAAAATTACGTCAAACTCATCGAAATAATCATCTTCTTCAACTGCTGCATGCTCCGTTTCAGACATTCTCTTTGGTCCAATCTTCAATCTGATCATATTGGAGTGATGCCTCTTCATCGATTTACTGGTCTGAGCTACTTGAGTATCCAACTTTTTCATATGAATGTTTAAAGACTCGATCTTTCCATCCAAGTCCTTGTAGACAGAATCCACCTTTTCATTTAAATTAATTGTCATCTTTTGGTGTCCTTCCAGCATTCGCTCAAACATGGCCTCCATTTTACTCTCTGTAGTCGGAGGTGGAGGTTTCTGATAAGAAGATGATCCGTAGTCTCTTGTGTAGCTGCTGCTCTGAAACGGCTTCTGATAAGATGAACCATACCCCTGCTCATTGCTATATCTCTGAAATCCAGATCCATTGACATAGTTCACATCCTCAGGCTCAAATGTCACAACTTCCTTGGCAAACTGAACTGTCTTCTTCCCAGCTAGAAGATCATGCATTGAGTCGAGCTTTTGTGTAACCTCTGCAAGCTGATTACTACTGATATTCTTCCCCAACTGGCTCCTCTCGAAATCAACGTTCTTCGCACTGTTACTGTTGGCCAGATTCTCTATAAGTTGGGTGGCAGTCTCAGGAGAATTGATGTTGAAGTTTCTGTTAATCGTAGCATCCAGTGTGGTAGCATAGATCGTGGAAATTCCTTTGTAAAAAATGCCGAGCAGTTGGACATCGGTGAACCCGTGATGAGGACAGTCCCTCTGATAACCCTTGAACCTCTGCCACAGAGCCTTGAACGCTTCGAAGTCTCCTTGCTTGAATATAGCTATCTTAGACCTTAGATCTTCAGATCTGGCATCGTCACAGAAATGAGTTAGAAAGGCATTCCTAGTATCTTCCCATGTAGTAAGCGATCCCGGTGGAAACATCCTAAGCCAGTTCTTAGCTTCCCCTTGAAGAGAGTATGGGAAAAGCTTGCAGTATAAATAGTCCACGGATACCCCATTGGCTTTAATGCTAGCCGCAATATCCTCGAATCTTTTGAAGTGGTCCATCGGGTGCTCATGAGGAAGTCCACAGTACAGGTTCTGAGACACAAAGGAGAAGTAGGCGGGCTTCAGCTCGAAGCCATTCCTCTGAAACGTTGGAGGACGAATCGCATATCGATTGGAGTAGAACTGCTCAGGTCTGTTGAAATCAGCAAGTGTGCAACATTGGGCAGGGTGTCGAGCGACACCATCATCGTGTTGATCAAAACCATGATTTCCATCCTATCGAGTGACACGTCTTTCTTCCACGAGTCGAGCGATCTCCTCCTCGTGTCGCTCTACACGTTCTTGTTCTACGCGAGCCAATCGTTCTTCCTCTTTGTGGATCTGTTGCTCGTTGAGCTCCTCGACAACCACGTTCCCATTATCGTCGATCCTCTGTCCATCCTCGTTGTATCTCTATCTTGCCAGATCACGCAGGATCCCATCTTCTCTCGGTCTTAGTACGAGATGTCCTCTAGCAGCCATACTCGCTGCTCTTCCATTCTCACGCTCTAAACGTGCAAGCTCCTGATGACCGTAGATATGCACCTGAAAACAAAGAGATAAAATCTAGTTTAGTAACTAAAAATAAAAAGAAAAACTAGACAAAATCCTAATAATATAAATCTAATGGCTTTTGACTCCCCGGCAATGGCGCCAAAATTTGATATGCTAGACGCAATATCCTCAAATCTTTCTAAGTGGTCCATCGGGTGCTCATGAGGAAGTCCACAGTACGGGTTCTGAGACACAAAGGAGAAGTAGGCGGGCTTCAACTCGAAGTCATTCCTTTGGAACAGAGATGGACGAATAGCAGACCTATTAGCGTAGAACTGCTCTGGAGGTGGACGAATAGCAGACCAGCTTGGTGTCGAGCGACAACCAAATTTTTGTCGTGTCGAGCGACAGGCTCATCGTGTTGCTCGACAGCACCTTCCTGAACCGCCAGTTCCTCTATATCCTCGACGATCACAGCTCCATCATCGTCGATCCTCTGTCCATCTTCATTGTATCTCAATCCTGTCGGATCACGCATGATTTCATCTTCTCCCGGTCTCAGTATGATATGTTCTCTAGCAGCCATCCTTGCTGCTCTTCTGTTCTCACGTTCTAAACGCGCTAGTTCCTGAAGACCGTATCCAACTAGCTCCTTGTTCTTGTTGCTTTTGGTATCAGGAATACACCTGAAACGCAAAACAAAAAGAGACACAAGAAACTAGCAAGTAAAAAAAAAGCACTTAGACAAAATCCTAATAAGATAAATCTAATGGCGTTGATTCCCCGGCAACGGCACCAAAATTTGATATGCTCAAGAGATCATTGTAGTACTTAGGGTATCAAAATCCATAGGGAATCAGAAACACAATAGATCTAAATATTTGAATTAAGCTAAGCAGAATATGATGAATGAAAAGACAAGTAATTAAAGCAATTATATCGGTTGTAAAGATCAATAAAGAGAAACGCTAGGCACAAGGAAATCGCAGGAATAAATCCAAATTGAAGAATAAATTTACTAATGGGATTGATGAAGTGCAAATCTAGAACTCAAAACACTGTTGTAAAGTAAATCAACTGTCGTTGCAAATACTATCTATGTCTAAATCCTAGAAAACCAACTGTCGTTGCGAAATCAAATTAATTTAAACAAGCAATAAAATCAGGTTTGATTGTTTACAAAGATCCAAAGCCAACTTTCGTTGCGAATCGATTTTTTGCTCACCTATGATTTAGTTAAGGAAATTCAATAATGCTGTCGCATCTACTAAACAACCTAGGATATCTAATTCAGGCCTAAATCAAAAATCAAAGAGCAACCAAGCTGAAGAATATAAATATGAATGCAAAATCCCAAAAGTAAATAAATTCAACAACTCTTCATTATCCTTTGAAAAATCCCTAAAACCTAGGTAGAGAATTACTCAGACATAGACTTAAATAATAATTCCTTAGTATAAAATATATAATAGAAAATAAATCATAGCCTAAACAATGGCTGAAAACACACACATACACACATATATATATAAGATACAAAACTGTCTGGGCCCAATTGCAAACATCTAGGCTTTTCTGGCGCGAAAACAGAAATCTTCTGAATCTGATATTCTGGTTGCGCAGTTGGTCGTGTCGAGTGACAAGGCAAGAGTATCGCTCAACAACCTTTATTTCTTTGTGTCGATCGACAGTGTGCAACCGTGTCAATCGATAAACCTTCTAAATATTGACTCAGAATTTGCGACTTTGACAGCTCATTCATTCTGCTCCAAAATGCTCCAGTAAACACCAATTGTGCTCCAAACGTCCTTGTACCTATTAAAAACACTAAAGACTCGAAAAATACCAAATGGACTCTAGAAAATGGACTTATATCATGGTTTTAAATCGGTAAAACCATGATATATCACTTAAGATAGAGTTCAAATGTAACATTTTGTAAATTGCAGTGGTGGAACTTCGAAGGCTTGGCTATTCAAATGTAACATTTTGTGGAGACTTGCAAGATTTGTATGTGCTGCTTCAAAAGGAACATGCCAGCTTTGCTATGGAAAACATATGCTATCATCCCTTTGTCATTCATTTGCAAGATGTTCTTTTCATAGCAAGAGCTTGTGGATTTAGTTTCAAGCATGTCTCAAGAAATGCAAATATGTCAGCTGATAGTTTAGCTAAGTATGCTAGATTAGCATCTCAAAGTTATGTTGTAAAATGGATGATGTAACTCATGATTATGATTGCAATGAAAATGTTAGACGTCGACAAAAAAAAAAAAAAAAAAAAAATTGTGTTCTTTTAGAGAATTGACCACCGTTTAATTAGATAATTATGATCAGTGTATAATTATGAACTTATTCACGTCATCTATATGATCAACTAATTAATCTCCACTTGTTCCATCTGGAAAAACTTCATGTCACAAATGCAATAGCTGCACTATTATTTTCAGTGTGATCTTTAAATATGTCAGCAAAACAAACAATAAGAACATAGCATCTATATGATCATGATCATATCAAGACCAATTCAACCACCTCCATGCCCCTTACCTGACTTCTTCCATTTGGATGGTAGTCTAATATCCTTTGTTGAAGATGTCTGTGGAGATCGAAACTCTACTAATTAGAATATTCTTCTCTTTTTCTTTAGTGGAATCAATTTGCCAACCTTTATATCCATACAAATAATAGGAGAAACAATTCAAGAAGCAAAGCTTCAGAGATTCTAAACCGAGGTTTATGAATCATCCGTAATAAGAGAAAAGTATATTGCTATTTACACCAAAAAAATACGTCAGCTTTTTTTTTCCTATACAATTTTCCAAATTTAATTTTTTCTTCTTCTGTTGTTGAACTTGAACCTGAGTTTTGTGGTGAAAAAATAAACCAAAAACAACGTCACCTTCTTCTAATCATCCAACTCCTCTTCACTATCATCATTCTTCTCCTCTGCAATACCTTTCTCTTTATTTACAGCCTTGCTTCGGGTCTCTTCTTCTGATCTCGAGCTCTCTTCTTTTCTATGTACAGCCCCAAGATCAGTAGTCTCTGTTCCATGGCCCTCCAGAGGAGCCCCTTGGTCACCTTCTCTAGTGTTCCTTAGCATTGGCAACGATCTGTGTCAAAACATAATATTAGTGTCAAGAAACTGAGACAGAGACAGAAAAACCCCAAGTAATTAGTCTAATAAGATATAGAAAACTCACTCTCGAATCACTTCTTCGGATTCCGGAGAATAGAGATAACCAAAGACTGGAACCAAATCTCGTGTTCTTGCTTCAATCGTTCGAGTTTGGATTTCTTCAATCTCCATTTCCCCTCCTCCACTGCTATTCTTTTCATCCGTAGTCAACACCATTTCTTGAAACCGGAACTATTTTGCGGAAAAGTACAACACAGTATTAGAAATGTGCACACAACACATTACCAGTTCTCAGATCATTCTCTTAAAAAGAAATATGAAATTTACCTTTCGCCTTGCCCATAGTGGTAGCTGAGTCAGCTGATACATTCGCAATTCCGCTTCTCTAATATACAACTGATGCTTATCCTCCACACGGGCCTTCCCTTTCTTAGTTATTCTCCAAGCTTCCTCAACATTCTGCTCTCTAACAACCTCGGGAAACACTTTACTTTTTGAATCCGAACTTGTTCCACCTCCATATATGTCAATGTGCTGATCTTGCATCTCCCTTCTACATTGGTTTTGGATTATGGACCACCTCTGTATCGGCTCAACCGCTAATTTCCCTTCAGTCTCTAAACCCGACTCAAAATCAAACCTCGTCATCACCGCTGCAGTCTCCTGACCAAACCCACCTTGATTTGCCCGTATTGCATACTGTGTCATACATCCAGAAGGAGCAAAAACAAGCAGTTTCCTCTTGGAGCTAATATCAGAAGCAGAACCATAGTAGTAGTTGTTATTAGTCTGTTCATCAGCATAACAGAAAGTCGATGCAATTGCACCCGGAAGAGAGCCTCCAACCATTCCAGCCGCAGCAGCTGCAGCACCACTCATGGTTCCAATCCACCCGCTGCTGTTTCCGCTTCTTATCCTATTAATCGCCGATAGAGGAACCGGAGAATCCACTTCTCCCACAGGATTAATCTCAAACAGATGACTTGTCCCTCTTGAAGAACTAACCATTATCAAATTGCTATCATTGCTGAAACTGATGTCTTGTATTACCGCATTAGTGAAACCGCGTTGGAGCCTGAACAGATGCACAAAAGACGTTGTGGTCGCATCACTACTTGTAGAGATTCTAGGCATCATTCTAAAGACATTTATATTGTGTCCCTGAATTGAAGCAGTCACCAAAAGCATTCCACTTGGATTAAAGCACAATGCTGCAATCGGACTTTTATGTGCCTTGAACTGTGCTATCACGCCTTTGCTTATGATATCTTTGATAATAACCTGCACACACCCCATGAATATGTTTAAACCACAAACCGATAACTTAAGAGCAAAAAAACTTGAAGAGGATTTTGAGTATACCATTCCTATGCTATCTACGTCTGGCACATTGTCATTAACAACTCCAATGCCTTTAAAACCAGGAATATACGGATTGGGCAAAACTTCTGCGCAGTATTTAGTGATACTCTTGTACCCTTTGTCTCCAAGATTTACGATGCCAGTAGCAAGCTGCCTGCTTGAATCTCTTGCAAATTGTGCAACAGTTGGTGATGATGACAGAGAGACAAGTTCTGGACTGAAAACTGCAGAACTTGAGATAGGAATACGACTTCCGCTGTAAGCAATCCACCGTGGACCAACTGCAAGAGGACCATATCCAACACCCGAGGAGCCATACGCAATGGAGTTAGTGGCAAGCGTGTAATCCTTCATCAATGTTGTAGCGTCAAAGCAATGTATCTGCAAAGGTACGCTTCCCTGTTAGTTTCAGAATAGACGAAATCACAAAATCAAAAGTGACACAATACGACATTCGAACCTGAGATGCTTGTAGTACAGCAACAATCCGAGAACTGCACCTAACCGTATAGATGATAGACCGGAATTTCAGCGTATGCACATAACCCTGAGACTTTAACGAGTAGAAATAGACATTTGTAGGAACTACTGCTGTTTCAATTCCGGGGTTATCAGAAATGCTCGGTCTACTCGAAGTTTCTTCCCAAGAACTGTCACCACACACAGCCAAAAGCGGACGGCTCTCAGAGAACTTATCATCTAGACCACTCGAGTTTATCGAGTTTGGTAGCATTTGCATAAAGAACGCTTGTACATCATGAGCAGAAACTATGACATGAACATTCCCTGTTTCTTCAACATCCCAAACTTGAAATCCAGATTGAAATGCTAGTAGAAGAACTCTCCTAGTATCACCATCCTCTTTCTCTAGCTTATCAAACCCAGACCATAGTACCTTTTCATCAAAAAACGTATAAAGATTACAACTTTTCACCAAAACTCAAAAAGGGAAACTACCAAACAACTAAAGGTTCATCTTTTCAAGGTATCACCCAAATGAAGCAAAAACCCACAAGATTCTTGTCACCTAAAGAGAAACCATAACCATGCTTTTTCCCAAGAACCGGCAAGAATCATAAAAAGTTCCTCAATTTCAAACGAAGAGAGTTCCAATTGAAGAAATTTATACCTGATCGTGAAGAGACTCAGTGTTAACGGCGGAAGAAGCGGCGGATACGGCGGAGCGAGCAACCGTAGAAGCACCGGAAGAAATTACCCGAAGGCAATTAGACAAAGCACGAAACGAGCTCCGAGCTGATCGCGAGACAACTCCGTCAGAATGAGAACCGTCCACGTTCTTCCTCATAATGGCGACGACTCCAAAATCAAACAAGTTTTGATTTTTCCTGTGACTTTTCCCAAGAAAATCTTTAAAGGAATCTCCGAGAAAAAGGGAGAGGATAATTGAACAGAAATTTTCTTTTCTTTTGCTTGTTTTCTGATGTACTGAAGAATAGAAATGAAATTGGAATCTAAAAGGGAAACAAAATACACGCAAACTCGAAATTCGCTTCTTCTTCAAGCAAGAAAACACATAAAAATCAAAGCTTTAATCGAAAAAGAAGAGATATTTGCAAAACCCAGAACAAAGAATTAGCGATCAAACTGAAAAAAATACTGAATCGCTAAAGAAGATGATATATACCCAGAAAAACGAAGAAACGAATTTGTCAATTTGCTGGAGGAATCAGAGGTAAACTGGAAAGAATTTTTAGAAATTGGAGAAAACGCTATTAAACCCAGAAAAGGGATTAAGCGTACCAGATTAAGACTTTGGAAACGTCTAGGAGCAAGAAAAGGGGAAAAATTTTAGGATAAGAGAGCGAAGACCTAAGAGACGAAAGATGTTTCAAACTTCATAAATCATTTTTTTTCCTTTTCTTATTTATATATAAAATAAAAATGGATTAAGAGATCTCTTTTACGTATCGTCTTCGTATTTACTACACACATAGAGACTCACCTTCCACGTCTCTTTCCTATTTTATTTCCTTTTTTTTCAAAAATAATTATTTGTTTGTGAAATGTCTGGATTTATTGGTTATACCAATAATTAAACCAAACAAACCTAAATATTAATTGAACTAGAGTGTAACATATGCATTCTCTGTTTAATATATTTCGTTGACAAAAAAAAAAAAAAAAATTGAATTAGAGTTCTTCTGTTTATTTGACTGTTGTGAAATTTACCTGCAATTAATTATGGGTTTTAATTAACGAACCAAGTTTGGACCAATTTACACCATAAACCCTAAACCAATTAAATCCACCGAAATTAGTACGACGTGCGTTAGTCAATTGTTTTTTCGTGACGTGCACTAGTCATAGATGAAGATTTCGAATAGTTTTTTTAGTAAAGTTTTTTTTTAATTAGCTTACTGGTTAAAAGAAGCTAATTTGGTTTAATATAGATTTGACTGGTTCAGTTAAACCGGTCGTTATCTTAGGAAACTGACCCGAAGACAATATGGTATGCATTTAACAATATTGGGGTTTAAGTTTAGGCCCATGATTAAATCGGGAAAATATTTTCCGGTAAAATAAATCAAGCCGAGGGAGAAAATGATTTTATTGTTAAGGAGATCTGTGTTCACATCATTTGAAGTGATCCCAAAGGTTAGCTTATAATTCTTGTATGTTATTATTTGAAGAAGTGAGATTAGTTGGTTAGTTTCAACATTTTGGAATTGTGAAGTATCCAACCCTTTGTAATTATAAAGGAATTTCACATGTCTTGTCTTTAGGATCTGTAAACACTTTTTTTTTTCCTTGTAATTCGCTTGCATATACTTACGTATATTGGACCACATCTGTAAATTAGTTGACCAGTTTGTTGGAACAAATACTATATTATCGAGTTTCTAACAGATTCTAGAGTATTAATAGGCCTCCTTTCATATCAATTAGAGATTCATCTCATAATAACGAGCTAATCGAATGGGTTGACTTCCAAATGCCTTAAAAGTTAAAACTATTCACCCTCCTCTATTTCTTCTACAAGTAATCGCCTCTAGTTTTTGGATTGTTTCAAACTTCTTTTCAACTCATTGTAAGTTGTAACAATTGGTGTAAAAACAGTTCTTGGCTGAATTCTTGACTGAACTTTATTTTTATATTTATTCAAAAAATAAAAATAAAATGTAGAAACTTATGGTGTTATTATTGCATTTGAAACTTTTTGTCCACGGCACAGCCTTTACCTTGTTTCTTGTTACAAATGTCATGTGGATCTTATCAAAATGTCCTACACGTACCGTACGTCCCAAATATAGTTCAGTTGAGCAACCTATTTCAACACACACTTCTTGTCCATTTGGTAGCTCAGTACAACACATTTCAAAATCTTGTTGGTGATGTTGAGGGCATTGAGGATCGCATGTATCGTCCTCAAGATCAATAGCTCAAAGTCATCAGCTTCATATTCAATTCATCCTTGTTGAGCTCGTTTACGGATCCATTGCTTGCAAGCTCGTTAGCTCAAAGTCCCTTCAACACTTACCTTTTTGTGGACCCATTTGGTTTCTAACGCCAACTTCTTCGTCTAACTCAAAAGATAGAGGCGAACAGGGAAAGAGTTGGGAAAACGAGGATGAGCTTAGCCCTGGTTTGATTTTTTTCCCGATGATTTGAGGTTTTTGGTGACTGATGATCGTAAAGTGAAGTGAAGTGAAGTGAAAGTGATGGGTTATTTATGGAAGAGGAAGGACTTTTGCATGGCATTCACGAGCAAGAAACATGAATGGTGTGTGAGCACTTTGGACAAAACATGCAGGGGAGTTTTGTTTGCATTAGGTGTTCCAAATTTCAAAAATGTGTGCATGTGTCAAGTGAATGATCGAGACGAGTCGTCGCATCTGCATGCAACACCACCATGCATTGTTTCACTCGATTAGAGTTTGTTTGTTTCTCTGTTTTGTCTTTGTTATCAACCTGATTTTCTCATTAGCTTCAATTAGAGAACTTATCGTGTGTATAGAACTCAATTGACCTTATGCACATTAGACACTATTATCTCTTGTGAGACTATATAACTTCAGAATACAACTTTTGAGATATAAAGATGTAAGATACACAATAGAATACACAGTTCTATTTTCTTAAACACTCATTCATTTAATTCTTTTCACTATTACACACAGTACTATTACAACCTGACTTCACTCAAGATCAAACATTCACAATGAGTAATTCGACTCTAATCTACCCAGAACAAACCAAAGATAATCGCCAATCTTTGTCTGAAAGGAAATCCAAGAATAACCCAACATCTATAATCAGTTACCACAAGTTTTTTCCATCTTCTTGTAACCTCGGCTTCCTCACCAAGAACCCTAAAAACTACGACTCTTTGTTTTTCAAATTTTTGTCAAAGAGCTAACAAATTTCTGAACATTTTAGAACATTTTATTCACCTCAAATGATCTTCTGGATAAAAGAGGAAGATCCCCCTGGAACCCAGCAGTCCGTCCATTGCACTCTGTCCTGACATTTGCCTTTTACTGCTCCACATGCTACACGTTATGTCTGGAAGTTCCCAAGGCACTTTTTGCTCTTTGCAACTTGTCACGTTTTTCCAAAGTCGTGCAACCAGCTTCCTCGAGCCAAACAACCTTTTTAGCATACTCATGACCTTAGGCCAACTTGATCTGTAGACTTTAACAAGAGTTGACCCCTGAGTTTGATTCTATGATACCATAATGTCCTTTCTTCCGTCTGTGTTGTTTGATGTAGTCATAGGCATACTCTAATGTCTTCACAATCTCCCCTTTTTTACTTGAATATGTGAGTCCAAGCATCCTAAAATATGATAATAAACAGAAGACATGGTTTCATAGTTATGAACATCTCCTCAATGATATCCAGACTGATTCATTACTCATACACCAAACTAGAGCATTACATGGATCTACCTTAGTAATCAACCAAGAGATAAACATCAAACCAAACAAACTGAACACAGAAGCAGGATAAACTGAAATCAACATAACAGGTTTTAGGTTTAAGTTTACACACACACGATGAAGACAAGAACAAGAATTTCAAGTTTAGAGAGATAGAGAGATAAGAGGTAAACATAAGAAAAATAAAGTTTTTCGACTGAGTTCAAGTTGAAACACAATGACAGAGCAGCCAATCATATCAAATGGTCTGAGATGAATCAGAACCATCTTCATTCTCATTATCTATTGCTTCCTTTTCCATTTCTTTGAATTGCTCACTATATTCTCCCCCTGCTTGGATGCATATTCAAGTAAAAAACACGTTTTTTACAATAAATTTAATGTGTAAGAGGAGAAGAGTTAGAAACGATCAAACCTAGAAGCCTTTGCCTAGTAGCTTTGAACATTTTGTAAAGCATCATGAAGTCAGTCACAATGCACTTATATTACTTAATAGGCTTAATCCCAAACTTGAGGGAATGCTTCTTATCCAAACGCAAGACCTCTGGAGGAGAGGACATCTGATCACTGGGAGAGGCAGGAATTATTCTTTGAAAGTACAGAAGCTGGTTGATGAGATTCAGATACGCTGGTGGTATGGAGGTGCTAACTCAGAGCATTGTCTTATGTTTTGACATACAAGACTACCGTAATGGAAGGGTTTGGAGTTAACAACCAGATACACCAGAGCGCATCTGTCCTTGTGAAGAGAGGTTCGATTAGAGGTGGGAAACCAATTGGCACATCAGACTTTGTAAAGAAAATCCATTTAAGGGCACAACCTTGGAGATGAGAGGTCCTCCCACTTGGAGATAGTTCCAGCAGACATGCACTCCACAATATTATCAATGGAGTTATCACCAAGGATGCCCTGGTTAGGACATACCTCTGAATTGCCTAGTTGAAATATATCATTGATGACCCTTGCGGAAAACTCAAACATGCTTCCCCTCACATAAACCCATTGAGTGCCATCTTCTCTAGTCTCAATCTCAAGCAGATTAGCATAATATTCTCGAACAATCTTAGGGACATACCTTCCAATCTCTGTGACAGTTGAGAGCAGGCCTGCCGTTGAAATTAGTTCCCTTGCATTAGTGGTCTTGGTGCAGTTGGAAGAGATAATCTCCATATCTTTAAAACCTCTGTGAGAAAGCTTGTGGAGTCGATTCTTGGCATCCTCTGAGATAAAATTGATGCAGAAGGCCTCTTTTGAAGGCTGTTGTTTGAGGGAAGGCACCCTTCTCTCAATCCCTTATATTACAGCCCAATTGTTTTTGTAGCGCTTTAGGAAGGTCGGGACCCCATCATCTGCCTCTGCATGTATTTTTCCTTTGGGTTTACTCGACTTGGAACTATCACCAGGGGATTTCATAGGGGGTGCCTCGGAGTCATTACTGATGTCCTCCAAGATCTGTTCCGTCACAGTTGCTGAAGCTTTTCCTGTGTTTTGGTTTCGAAGAACGCGATGTCCATGCTCAGTTTTCACAGTAATTTTAGCCTTCTTTGATTTGTTCGTCCTGATGAGGGCATATTACCGCTTAGATCAACCGACCTTTTGTGGGGGTGAGTCTTCAACTGTTTTAAAATCGATTTCTTCATCAGATTTTCCCATGACAATTTCCCGTATTATCACAATCTTGACTTATGAGAGTGGGAGAAGGAAAAGAGAGAGGAGCAGTCAAATTAGGTTAGAAAGAGTAAAGTAAGAAAGAGTGAAGGAAAAAAGAAAAAAAAGAAGGCAGACGAATTTGAATAGAAGACTCTGCGGTTTCCTTGTACTTTTCTCAGTTTTGAGAAAAGTAACTTCTCTCTTAACTGCCCTGTCTGATCACATCATAACTCACATCAAACCATAACTTGTTGATTTTCTAAATCCCATGCCCAATAAAAAGATTCAGGCCTTCTCAACCTAGTGAAATTCGGAAAGTATCCTTAAACAAATGTCATTAGATTTTTGAGTTTTAGCCGAAGCAAAATACATACCATGTCAAGAGTGACATATAAGTACTACACTCACAGACTTTTAAAATCTCATTTATCACGGTTGGATAAACACAATATTTATACACTTAACATAGCTGACTCTCTTAGGGATTGATATAATGCGTTTTTGGTGCATTCTAACCTTTGTTTTGTACGGTTTTATTGAGTCTTTCTTTCTCTTTTGAGTCATTTTAGGTCTAAAGGAGGCTTGGGAACATGGATTTGAGTTATTGGGGGCCATTGAAGCAAACGGGATGAATTTGGAGAGAAAAGACGTTTTCTCATAACCGAGCACCTGCTCGGTCCGCTCTGAGCAACTGCTCGCTTGAGGATTTGCAGACTTCGGAGCCCCTGGAAACAGGACCGGTCGATTGGCACACAAGACCAACCGGTCCACGCTTGAAGACCTTGAGAAGACCAAGACCAGACTGACCAGTCCAAGACCAGACCGACCGGTCGGTCACCCAGATGCGATTCTAACCTACTTTTAATTATAAATAAGAGGTAGCCACCTCAAAACAAGGGACGATTCATTCCATTTTTCACGTTACTTTTTGAGTTCAGACCTCTTTTGAGACTCTTTCCATTGTTCTTTATTTTTGGATTCAAGATTCGGAGATTCATTCCACAACATTAATTGAGAAGAATTCTAAAACCCTTATCTCTTTCATTATCATTATGAATTCCTCTCCATTGATTGCTGCGTTTTTATTCTCCGTGATCGAGTAGTCTTTTAGCTAGACTGAGGTTTTCAATGGTGAATTAGGATGTTAGTGACCGAGCCAAATAGGATTGCATAATCATATGCCTTCATCAATAGGGATTCTTCATGCTTAGATTAATACTGATCACTTAATCTATGAATACAAGTTAAACTTATTCACGACAGTGCTCTAGGTTGCTAGATAAACCATTGGTGAGCAATTGGTGTGTAACCAACAACAGTTGATTGTTACCATCAATTGTGAACAAATTGAACCAACTCTTAATGCTTGTTAACATCTCTGAATTCAAACGGCAGTTTAGGCATTTAGGTTGTTAGACAAAGTTATTGATACATCACGACAGTGGGGAAATATTATCATTGTGTTTGAGTTCTAGACCGTACTTAGTTTAATCCCTGAATAGTTGCTCAGTCCTTAATCCGAGATCACCAGAGAATGACCTTGATCTAGTGCTTGTTTTTATTGATTTTCATATCGTTTAATTGGCTTTTTTGCTGTTCCGAATTTACAACCAAAACCCATATTCTATCTTAGCTTTAAATTAGAATCTATAGTTTCATAGTGTAACCTTGGTCTCTGTGGATTCGATACCCTATATACTACTGCAATTGTCTGTGCACTTGCAGAATTATTTGGGTTAAAACTTAGCACATCAGGGATCTTGGTGAGAACTGAGTGACACTACAGAGACAAAAAATGGGTAAGCGAAAGAATTTTCAAAGAAATATCAACTCACCAGGTCCATGAGGCAGCTATTCTTTGATTTCAAATGCTTTCACACCCAGCGATCAAATTAGGTTAGACTACGCATCATCATACACCCTCAAGTTTTTTTTTTTTAATATATATATATATATATATATAATTTTGTAAGGACAACACACCTTGAGGCTGAAGAGATGTAACATGATTTTTCTCCCCATTTTTTTAAACATCCCTTAGCTAGTGAGATCTCAAGGACTTTTCTCTCTTTGCAAATACATTCACATATATGTGAATGCAGCCAAAGACTCACTAAGATACAAAAGCATGTATGATGAGAAGCTCTTTCCCTAACTAGATTTCCTAATGGGAGGTTTTTTTTTAAAAAAAAAATTTAAATTTCCAACCAAAACGGCACTTCTCACTAATATTGTCATGTAGGTCCACAGATACACACACAAGAATACAACACTTATTTAACAGTCTAATAATCATAACAACATAGACATATAATACTAATCTTAGAAAGACACATCACATATCATCACAAAGAAGTTCTATTCCTAATGAATATATCTTTATGAGTAAAGAGATAGTTTCCTTTAAGGGTCAGAAAGATATTACCCCGATTGGTGACACATATTAGTAAGCATTCATGTTTCTCGATTCCATTTTTCCAATTTAGAAGATATGATTCAGTTTTGACCTTTGACATATGGCATGACTGATCATGTGGTTCAGAACAAATCACCATAGTAGACTCTTCTTGCATAGGTACCCACACATAGCAGTTTTCTTTGGTATTTTCTCCTTATATTACAAGCACATCACCATTGGTCTTCACATGACACTCAAGCTTTCCAAAGATGACTTTAAATCCTGAGTCACATAGACTTGTGACACTGATCAGATTTGCAATGAAATAAACATCTGAAAGCTTTGGTGACTGTGTTCCCTTTCCCAGTATACTCTCTGTTTCACCATCTCCAAACATGACATATCCGGGTTCAGTGTAGGAGATATGAGACAAAACTTTTGGGTCTCCTGTCATATGACTTGAGCATCCACTGTCAAACAAACACTGAATAACCTTGTTCTCCTCTTCATTAATAGACATCATGTGAGCAACAAGCTTTCTATAGTTTTATCTCTTGTATCTGAAGTGGGATAAACCTCCTCCGCTTTGCGTGTAAACATTCTCCCTTGAACATTACATCCGAACTTAGACCGTACCTGTTTATATAGGTCTTTTTTCTTTAACCAGACACATCCTGGTGCTTTGGTTCCATCCAACACTTGTTCTGATTCCATAGAAGGTGGAGTCGTTTCTTCCGAGCAAAGCATCTTTGGCAAGGGTGACCTGTTTTACCATAGTGGTAATAACACTTCTTTGGTCATCTACTAACAGCTTGATCTCTCTTCACTCCTCTTTCAACACACACTTCTTGTCCATTTAGTAGCTCAGTACAACACATTTCAAAATCTTGTTGGTGATGTTGAGGGCATTGAGGATCGCATGTATCGTCCTCAAGATCAATAGCTCAAAGTCATCAGCTTCATATTCAATTCATCCTTGTTGAGCTCGTTTACGGATCCATTGCTTGCAAGCTCGTTAGCTCAAAGTCCCTTCAACACTTACCTTTTTGTGGACCCATTTGGTTTCTAACGCCAACTTCTTCGTCTAACTCAAAAGATAGAGGCGAACAGGGAAAGAGTTGGGAAAACGAGGATGAGCTTAGCCCTGGTTTGATTTTTTTCCCGATGATTTGAGGTTTTTGGTGACTGATGATCGTAAAGTGAAGTGAAGTGAAGTGAAAGTGATGGGTTATTTATGGAAGAGGAAGGACTTTTGCATGGCATTCACGAGCAAGAAACATGAATGGTGTGTGAGCACTTTGGACAAAACATGCAGGGGAGTTTTGTTTGCATTAGGTGTTCCAAATTTCAAAAATGTGTGCATGTGTCAAGTGAATGATCGAGACGAGTCGTCGCATCTGCATGCAACACCACCATGCATTGTTTCACTCGATTAGAGTTTGTTTGTTTCTCTGTTTTGTCTTTGTTATCAACCTGATTTTCTCATTAGCTTCAATTAGAGAACTTATCGTGTGTATAGAACTCAATTGACCTTATGCACATTAGACACTATTATCTCTTGTGAGACTATATAACTTCAGAATACAACTTTTGAGATATAAAGATGTAAGATACACAATAGAATACACAGTTCTATTTTCTTAAACACTCATTCATTTAATTCTTTTCACTATTACACACAGTACTATTACAACCTGACTTCACTCAAGATCAAACATTCACAATGAGTAATTCGACTCTAATCTACCCAGAACAAACCAAAGATAATCGCCAATCTTTGTCTGAAAGGAAATCCAAGAATAACCCAACATCTATAATCAGTTACCACAAGTTTTTTCCATCTTCTTGTAACCTCGGCTTCCTCACCAAGAACCCTAAAAACTACGACTCTTTGTTTTTCAAATTTTTGTCAAAGAGCTAACAAATTTCTGAACATTTTAGAACATTTTATTCACCTCAAATGATCTGCTGGATAAAAGAGGAAGATCCCCCTGGAACCCAGCAGTCCGTCCATTGCACTCTGTCCTGACATTTACCTTTTACTGCTCCACATGCTACACGTTATGTCTGGAAGTTCCCAAGGCACTTTTTGCTCTTTGCAACTTGTCACGTTTTTCCAAAGTCGTGCAACCAGCTTCCTCGAGCCAAACAACCTTTTTAGCATACTCATGACCTTAGGCCAACTTGATCTGTAGACTTTAACAAGAGTTGACCCCTGAGTTTGATTCAATGATACCATAATGTCCTTTCTTCCGTCTGTGTTGTTTGATGTAGTCATAGGCATACTCTAATGTCTTCACAATCTCCCCTTTTTTACTTGAATATGTGAGTCCAAGCATCCTAAAATATGATAATAAACAGAAGACATGGTTTCATAGTTATGAACATCTCCTCAATGATATCCAGACTGATTCATTACTCATACACCAAACTAGAGCATTACATGGATCTACCTTAGTAGAATCCATGACCGTAATCACATGTGTACTTCTCAGAAATCAGCCAAGAGATAAACATCAAACCAAACAAACTGAACACAGAAGCAGGATAAACTGAAATCAACATAACAGGTTTTAGGTTTAAGTTTACACACACACGATGAAGACATGAACAAGAATTTCAAGTTTAGAGAGATAGAGAGATAAGAGGTAAACATAAGAAAAATAAAGTTTTTCGACTGAGTTCAAGTTGAAACACAATGACAGAGCAGCCAATCATATCAAATGGTCTGAGATGAATCAGAACCATCTTCATTCTCATTATCTATTGCTTCCTTTTCCATTTCTTTGAATTGCTCACTATATTCTCCCCCTGCTTGGATGCAACGTTTTTTACAATAAATTTAATGTGTGAGAGGAGAAGAGTTAGAAACGATCAAACCTAGAAGCCTTTGCCTAGTAGCTTTGAACATTTTGTAAAGCATCATGAAGTCAGTCACGATGCACTTATATTACTCAATAGGCTTAATCCCAAACTTGAGGGAATGCTTCTTATCCAAACGCAAGACCTCTGGAGGAGAGGACATCTGATTACTGGGAGAGGCAGGAATTATTCTTTGAAAGTACAGAAGCTGGTTGATGAGATTCAGATACGCCGGTGGTATGGAGGTGCTAACTCAGAGCATTGTCTTATGTTTTGACATACAAGACTACCGTAATGGAAGGGTTTGGAGTTAACAACCAGATACACCAGAGCGCATCGGTCCTTGTGAAGAGAGGTTCGATTAGAGGTGGGAAACCAATTGGCACATCAGACTTTGTAAAGAAAATCCATTTGAGGGCACAACCTTGGAGATGAGAGGTCCTCCCACTTGGAGATAGTTCCAGCAGACATGCACTCCACAATATTATCAATGGAGTTATCACCAAGGATGCCCTGGTTAGGACATACCTCTGAATTGCCTAGTTGAAATATATCATTGATGACCCTTGCGGAAAACTCAAACATGCTTCCCCTCACATAAACCCATTGAGTGCCATCTTCTCTAGTCTCAGTCTCATGCAGATTAGCATAATATTCTCGAACAATCTTAGGGACATACCTTCCAATCTCTGTGACAATTGAGAGCAGGCCTGCCGTTGAAATTAGTTCCCTTGCATTAGTGGTCTTGGTGCAGTTGGAAGAGATAATCTCCATATCTTTAAAACCTCTGTGAGAAAGCTTGTGGAGTCGATTCTTGGCATCCTCTGAGATAAAATTGATGCAGAAGGCCTCCTTTGAAGGCTGTTGTTTGAGGGAAGGCACCCTTCTCTCAATCCCTTATATTACAGCCCAATTGTTTTTGTAGCGCTTTAGGAAGGTCGGGACCCCATCATCTGCCTCTGCATGTATTTTTCCTTTGGGTTTACTCGACTTGGAACTATCACCAGGGGATTTCTTAGGGGGTGCCTCGGAGTCATTATTGATGTCCTCCAAGATCTGTTCCGTCACAGTTGCTGAAGCTTTTCCTGTGTTTTGGTTTCGAAGAACGCGATGTCCATGCTCAGTTTTCACAGTAATTTTAGCCTTCTTTGATTTGTTTGTCCTGATGAGGGCTTATTACAACCTGACTTCACTCAAGATCGTAAAGTGAAGTGAAGTGAAGTAAAAGTGAAGTGAAGTGAAAGTGATGGGTTATTTATGGAAGAGGAAGGACTTTTGCATGGCATTCACGAGCAAGAAACATGAATGGTGTGTGAGCACTTTGGACAAAACATGCAGGAGAGTTTTGTTTGCATTAGGTGTTCCAAATTTCAAAAATGTGTGCATGTGTCAAGTGAATGATCGAGACGAGTCGTCGCATCTGCATGCAACACCACCATGCATTGTTTCACTCGATTAGAGTTTGTTTGTTTCTCTGTTTTGTCTTTGTTATCAACCTGATTTTCTCATTAGCTTCAATTAGAGAACTTATCGTGTGTATAGAACTCAATTGACCTTATGCACATTAGACACTATTATCTCTTGTGAGACTATATAACTTCAGAATACAACTTTTGAGATATAAAGATGTAAGATACACAATAGAATACACAGTTCTATTTTCTTAAACACTCATTCATTTAATTCTTTTCACTATTACACACAGTACTATTACAACCTGACTTCACTCAAGATCAAACATTCACAACGAGTAATTACAACTCTAATCTACCCAGAACAGTCCAAAGATAATCTCCAATCTTTGTCTAAAACCCCAAGAATAACCCAACATCCATAATCAGTTACCACAAGATTTTTCCATCTTCTTGTAACCTCGTCTTCCTCACCAAGAACCCTAAAAACTATGACTCTTTGTTTTCCAAATTTCTATCAAAGAACTAACCAATTTCTCAACATTCCAGAACAGATAATCTCCAATCTTTGTCTAAAAACCCAAGAATAACCCAACATCCATAATCAATTACCACAAGATTTTTCCATCTTCTTGTAACCTCGTCTTCCTCACCAAGAACCCTAAAAACTATGACTCTTTGTTTTCGAAATTTCTATCAAAGAGCTAACCAATTTCTAAACATTCCAGAACATTTTATTCACCAGCTCTTCTGGATAAAACAGGCAGACTCCCCCTTGAACACAGCGGTCCGTCCATTGTATTATGTCCTGTCACTTGTTTTTTAATGCTCCACCTGCTACACGTTACGTCTAGAAGCTCCCAAGGCACTTTTTGCTCCTTCCAACTTGTCACGTTTTTCAAAGGTGTGCAACCTACTTCCTCGAGCCAAACAACCTCAGGGTCAACTTGATCTATAGACTTTAACAAGAGTTGACCCCTGAGTTTGACTCTGTGGTACCACAGAGTCCTTTCTTCCGTTTGTGTTGTTTGATGTAGTCATAGGCATACTCTAATGCCCTCACATCTCTGTTTTGTTTTGAAGTGTGTATTTAAAAATTGTGACTACATACCTTGATATATCTTGAACTGACAGATATATGTATACTAGTCTAGTAGATAAGGTTATTTTCGGTCTAAAACGAAAATGAAATTCATATTATTTGGTAAAAATTATGTTTTGTTTTCGAATTTAGCTATTCTATATATATATATTTTTTTTGAAAATTGTTTTTGAAAATTTTTAAAACACCTTTTATTTTCTTGGTTTGTCTTGCACCTAAACGCAAAAACATCGTATAAGAGCATGTTCAATAGAGACACTACACATGGGTGTCTAAAGTCATTTTGAATTAAATTTAATTAATCAATATATTTTTGATTATGGACTCTTCCAATAGAGATACTTAATTTTGGGGGTTTTAAAAGAAAAAAATATTATTTTTAAATCATTTTAATTTATAAAACATTTTATTAAACATAAAAACATTTAAAACATACTGAAGCAAGTTGTTAAAAAAATTTTTTAAACATAAGAACGTTTAATAAGATTTGAAACATACATGACATAAAAAAAAATTCAAACATAATCTTCTAAATCATAAACGGACAAGGAACAATGTTTTTTTTTCTTCCTTTCTTTATTTTCGTTAAGCCAATCACAAAGCTCCACGTCGTGATGTCTAAAATCTGAAAAGTATCCAAATTAAGACACTCAAGCTTACTTTAGGATCTTATTTTCTAAAGTTTAATATTAATATATTCATAAGACACCTTCATTAGACAATTAAATGTCCCCATTAAACATGTCCTAAGAACTTGATAACATAAGTGAAACGCTAAACAAAGGGAGAAGTGACCAATAGGACATACGTCGACTAGAATGACTAGAAAAATAATTGAGGAAATTTGTAACTATAATCTCAAAAACATTTTTGTTTTAAAAACTAACCTTTTTGTCAAAAAAAAAAAAAATTGGGTCAATTTTGTCAAAAACTTTTAAAAATAACTTTTTCTATACTAAAATTAACTAAATTATTAAAACCAAGTCTTTTAAATCATTCAATATTTTATGTTTGTCTTTGAAAATTTAGGATGCGAGAGTTTAGGCTGACATTTTAAAGTTTTAATATTTTTTTAAATCCACTAAATTAATCAAACAAAGTATTTTGAATCCACTAGGGTTTATTATCTCTTTAAATCTATAAAGTCTAGTCAAATAGAATGCTTGAAATTATTCAATTTTTTACATTCGTTTGCGAGGATTTATGTTCACATATTAGTGTTTCTTTTAATTTTAAAAATCTTCAATATCAAAATATTTTTATCTTTTTATTCAACAAAAAGTTATTTTTTAAAGTTTTCATAAGAAATGTTAGTTTTCAAATTTTATAATTTTTTATAATAATTAATCAGAATTGGTCAGAAGAAAAACTAAAATCAAACAACTAAAATTTAACCATGTTAGCGATATATAACTACTTGGTTCGTGTGACAAAAAAAAACACAAAAACTAATTGGTTAGTATTCCGTGATGTTCCAAGCCCAACCGAGTTGCTTTTTTATTTCAGATTTATAGTTCAAAGAGAACAACTTTTAATTCATCTTTCAAGTCCAACACCAACATAAAATTCATCACTTCCACCCCTTTCATTTTTTTTCATCTGTTTACATCCCAAAATTTTATCTTCTTCTCTTTTATTTTTTAATCAAAAAAACATTGGATATTATTTAGTAAAACTAAAGTTCTGATGCTCAAGACACACATGAGCATGAGTTATACTCAGGGGCCGATGCAGTGTATATCAAGGGGGACACGTGCACCTAGTGTTTTCTAAAAAATTAATGTATTTCTTAAGTAAATTTTTATGCGTACTCATTGATATTTAAAAATGTGCACCCATAGATAAAACCCAAAAAAAAAAAAAAAAACTTAACCCATTCAATTGTGGAAGCCCCTTGGCCCAGTGGTCAAGGGTTTAAAGGTTTCTACACCAGGTCTGGGGTTCGATTCCCAGACAAAACAAAAATTCTTGCAGATTAATGGAGTGTACTTTTCAAAAGCTTCAGAGTTTTCCAGGAAGACCATGTCCATCGTCGGGGATGTCGTACATACAGAGCCGTTGGTCGGAAAGAGTATCCATCATGGAAGATGTCGTATATGCAGAACCGTTCGTTGGGGAGAGCTTGTCCATCATGAGAGATGTCGTACATGGAAAGTTGATGCATCATAGAAGCCTATGTAGAAGCTGTTCACCTTAATTGCAAAAGACAACATGCAGTGGAGTATCATCAAAATAGAATTAGGTTAAATTGATCAAATTAGTCTAATGATGATTGTAATCTCTATATATAATAATTCCAGACGATTGAAAAAAAAACCCATTCAATAAAACAAATAACTAAAATTATAATGCCCACTTATGTTAAGCAATTAATCAGGCTTTCATGGGATCGATTTGCTTATAGTGGGGGCTACCTGGGTGGAAATTGCCCGGTTTAAGATTCGGTTTATGTGGTTTTTGGTTTTTCGGTTTTGCACAAAATGTATAAAAGCATTTGATAAATGGAAAAAAAATCATTTGTAAATTGGTTTGGTTTAGTTTAGTTTTGGGAAATTAGATGAAATAACTACAAAAAAACAAAAAATGAGAAATTGGGAAACAAAAAATCACATGTGGATTTCACGTTTTCTACATCTATGCCTACAAATAATGCTTATATGTTGGGCGTTCGAACTCGACTACGGGATAAACAAAAGCATCAACGATTGAAAGCTGATTTGGTTGAGCCTATATGGCCAAAAATCGACGTGATCAAAACAACAACTGACCGTTCCTTTTCATTTATGATTCTGAAATTTATGTTTTAAATATTTTTGTTTTATGTATGTTTCAATTTTTTCAAATGTTTTATTAAATGTAGTATCTTATTAATTTTAATAAATTTTACTTTTAAAAAAAAAATTTTTTTAAAAAACTTCTTCTTAGCAACTACCAATAATCGACAAAAAAAACATTTGGAATTCTAATTTTTACCTTTACACATTTTTTTAATTAAAAAAATTACTAAGCACCCCTATTATAACAACTATGGATAAACATGCTCTTAATATTATACTTGATTATATACTCTTTTCTTGTCGAAAAAAAAGAAAGATACTCTTTTCTTTTACTAACTTCACCATTCGAGGTGCTCTTAGATCACAATATGTGTCAACAATCTAAATTGTTACCCCCAATTAAAAGATTTAAGTTGTAGTTATCAATATCAATATCAATGATGAGCATCCTGATTGGAGATATTGAGTCTAATAACATTTTTTATTTATTCTTTTTAACTTGGAGAGAGAAGATTTAAACTTTAAAACTAAAATCATATATTGGACATTCATCCTATATTTAAGACTTTCATTTGATTATTTAAATTCAATTTTATTCATAAGAATCTTGTAATTAGATTTTAGAGCACCAATATGAGACGCGAGCATGTGATGCAAAGTTTTTTAGTACCCAAGAAAAGGCTTTATTGTAGGGGTAGGGCAAGTTACATTACACGTCAAGGTGTAATATTGCCACTAAGAGAAGAGGCTTACTCATATACAAAACATACATTTTTCTTAACGATAAAAACACGAACACGCCACAAGAGTGGAACTTTTTATTATTATTATCATTAACAAACCACCATGTGTACGTACGTACTCGCTCTTATAAACTTGTAAACCTCATGATCTTAGTAAGGAGACGCCTGGAACTGGCAAGATCCAACGGGGATTTTGCAGATATGAGGCAAGTTCTGAGCAGTCTGAAGCATATGTTTTACCTGTTGTGGTCCATGCATTCCCTGGAATCCAACTTGTTGAGCAGCCTGTTTCAGTGTAGGACAAACACACATCCTGTCCACTTGTCGTAGCTCATTACAACACATTTTAAGAGCTGGTTGCTGAGGTCTAGGCATTGGGTTTTCATCGTCTTCAATATCAACAACGAGCTCAAAGTCGTCAGCTTCGTATCCGATTCTTCCTTGCTGAGCTCGTTGACGGATCCATTGCTTGCAACCTCTTAGCTGCTGGTGCTGCATGAACTCCCTCTGGCACTTACCTTGTTGTGGACTCCTTTTGTTGCTGATGTCATCGTCTTCCTCGAACTCGACTACTGTGCGGTAGATCGAAGCGTTGGCTAAGAGGACGAAAAGGGCAAGAGTCGCAAAAACGAGAATGAGCTTAGCCATGGTTTGATTTTGCTTGAGTTATTGATGTTTTTGGTGAGTGATGATGATGGAGTGAAGGGAAAGTGATGGGTTATTTATGGAAGTGGAAGGAGTATTGCATGGCACTCACGTGTAATAAGCATGAGATGGTGTGTGTGCACTTGGGACATAACACGCATGAGAGTTTTGTTTGGATTAGGTGTCCGAAAATTCAATATGTGTCAAGTAAATGATCGAGACGAGTCTTCGCATATGCAACACCATCTTGCATGCATGTTTTTTTCTTTGTTTTGTTTTGTGTATTTTTTATATTCCGACACCAAAGACTTGAGAGAACAAAAATAAGACTCATGGAAAAACTGATAATTACACGCACGAAACAAATCTGTTAAAATAAATTAAAGCGACTAATATTGCCTGCTCGATTTGGTTTTAATTCAGTCTTCCTTTAAAGTTTTTCTTTTGTTCTACAAGGGAACTAAATTTATTTAATTTTCAATTTAGTTTGGCATAATTATATCTTGCTTTTGATTTTAGTTATTTTATCGAGATATTTTTTTGTTTGTGATTTTCAAAAAATACCTTCACATACAAAAACAACGAATAAAGTTTTGATCTCATGAAATGTGTGGTGGGTTTCGAAAACTTATTAAAGAATGAACACTGAACAGACGGAGAACAATAAGACAACGCACAACTACTAGTCTAGATTGACTAGTTAAATTATTCAACCACATTACCGATAGAAGTGCATGGTTTTAGAATCATGTATTGGTTGTCCGAAGTCTCGAAGAGTACGGGTCTTATCACCATCGTCCATCGGTTCATTATACATGATTCACATTCAAGTTTCTCGTTATTCCACTCTGGTTTAGTTTTGTAATTTGGGATTCCAATTCATGCATTATATAGAATTTGTTTTTCTTTTTTCATGCTTTTTAAATAGAAAGCCAACCATTGTATCTAATATTAGGTTATAAATCATATTAGTTGATTACCATATTAGATAAAAAGACCCGCTTATAAAAATTATAATACGTAGTATTTTATAACCCGTAGAAAGTCAAAAAAAAAAAAAATTTAAATCACTCATGAAAGTAAACAAAATAAAATAAAAAACGTTGATATCAATTATACCTATTAAATAAAAGAATGATCGTTGTAATTTTTCTAATAAAAAAACAGAATTAAAGTTTTAAAAAACAGATTATCGAAATTTAAAATTATTTGGTGATAAGATTAAGAGGGCAAAAAAATTTTGTATATAGAGAAAAAATATTATGATCCATAAAGATTTAGGTATGTAAACCTAACTCTATTTGAATTGTAACGCCCGCAAACCAAATTATGTGATTTTGGTACGTGTGTCGATCGACACACATCGACACAGTGTATTTCAGGTCAAAATCGGTTCAGTTTTAATTGTCGATTGTTAGTGCGGTTTAGGGAATAGAACCCTAGGGCTCGTGTTATAAGTCGAGCAGCCGTATTTAGAGTCAAAAAGGAGTGATTTTTGATAATCATAGAGAGAAAAGAGAGAATTTGAGAGAGATTGTGGTTGTTGATTGTTCTTACAGAATTGTTGTGGCATATGAAGCCTTTAGAAGGGATTGTTTGTGAGATTCTAAGAAGGAGAGTTAAGAATCAGACTTGTGTATCTCTAATTTCGTGGCTATCCTTATTCTTGTCTCAATCAATTCAAAAAGGCTAAGGTGAGTGCGCGACCGTGGCTTATCTGTGACGTATAATGTGTTAGATTGGGTGGTCTTGATGATTTTGCGAATTGGATGGATGTTTGGATTGTGGTTCTATGTTTTCCTGTGATAATCTCGTGTATTTGGTGTTGATTTTGATGCAAGGATCGTTTGACATCATTCAGAATCGATCTGTGAGAGGAGAGGTTTAATCCTGAACCTGTCTACGATCGGTGTCGATCGACTTGGCGTCGGGATATCATCAGATTCTGATTGATGAGGTAGATGTGAGGAAGAAAACTTTCAGGATGAGGTATGGGCATTTCGATTTTGTGGTGATGCCTTTTGATTTGACAAATGAAGCAGCGGCGTTAATAAGGTTGATGATTGGAGTGTTCCAGGAGTATCTGCATGTTTTTGTGATCATCTTCATAGATGATATTCTTGTGTATTCGAGGAGTCCTGAGGAGCATGAGGTTCATTTGAGGTTGGTTTTGGAGAAGCTTCGGGAACAAAAGTTGTTTGCTAAATTGAGCAATTATAGTTTCTGGCAGTGAGAGATGGGTTTTCTCGAGCATATTGTTTTTGCAGAGGGAGTGTATGTGGATTGGCCTAGACCAGATAACGCCACCGAGATCATGAGTTTTCTTGGTTTGGCAAGTTACTACATGAGATTCGTCAAGGGATTTGCGAGCATGTCACAGTCTATGACGAAGCTGACAGGGAAGGATGTTCCTTTTGTTTGGTTTCCGGAGTGTGAGAAGAGCTTTACGAAGCTGAAGGAGACGCTGACGAGTACACCTGTGCTGGTGTTGCCTGAGCCGGGTAAGCCTTATGCAGTGTACATGAACGCTTCAGGAGTTAGTTTGGACGGTGTGCTGATGCATAAGGGCAAGGTGATTGCGTATGCTTTGAGGCAGTTGAGGGGAAGCGAGCACAATTATCCTGTTCATGATCTGGAGTTAGAGATCTTATCTTGATGGTGGGAAGGTACATATATTCTCGGATGACTAGAATCAACAACATATCTTTTTGTAGCCATTTTTGAATGTGAGGCAGAGGCATTGGGTGGAGTTGTTGGCTGATTATGATCTGTACATTGTTTACCATCCGGGTAAGGCTAATCTGTTGGCAGATGCTCTGAGTCACAAAGAGTTAATTCGGCTCGGGAGCAGGATGTTACGACTTAGGTGAGCGAGATTAGCACCTTGGGGTTATGTGCTATTTTGCAGGAGCCTTTGGGTTTGGAGGCAGCTGATCAGGAAAATCTTCTGAGTAGGATTCGAGTGGCTCAAGAGAGTGATCATGGTTTGATTGTTGTGTATTCTGAGTATATGATCTCTTGGAATGGGCTAATTCTTGTGCGTGGGCGAGTTTGCGTTCCTAAAGATGAGTCATTGAGGGTGGAGATTCTGAGTGAGGCTTATACAAGCAAGTTCTCGATTCATCTGAGAGCGACTAAGTTGTATCGTGATCTGAAACAGTACTATCACTGGGTTGGGATGGAGAGAGATGTGGCTAGCTGGGTCACATCCTACGATACGTGCCAGTTAGTGAAGGCTGAGCATCAGGTTTCGAGTGCTTATTCCAGAGTTTACCCATTCTAGAGTGGAAGTGGGATATGACTACGACTGATTTTATGGTAGGGTTGTCTAACTCTCAGACTTTTGATGCTATATGGGTGATTGTGGATCGTGTGACCAAGTCAGCACATTTTCTGGCCATTAAGAAGACTGATGTACCAGCGGTCTTAGCTAAGAAGTATGCGAAGGAGATAGTGAGGCTGCATGGAGTGTCATCTAGTATTGTGTCAGGCAGGGATCCCAAGTTCACGTTTGAGTTTTTGAGAGCGTTTCAGGCTGAGATGGATACTAAGGTACATATGAGTACAGCATATCATCCACAGACAAATGGATAGTCTGAGAGGACTATTCAGACACTTGAGGATTTGCTGAAGATGTGTGTTCTAGATTGAGGTGGTCATTAGGTGGATCACTTATGCCTAGCTGAGTTTGCGTAGAATTAAGCTTTCAGGCGAGTATTGGAATGGCTCCTCATGAGGCTTTGTATTGGAGGCCGTGTCGGACACCTCTATGCTGGACCCAAGTGGGGGAAATGAGCATTTTTAGTGCGAGTTTTGTTTAGGAAACGACGGAGAAGAAGGATCATGATTCGGCAGAGGCTCATGATCGCCAGAGGAGTTATGCTGATAAAAGGAGGAAGGAGCTAGAGTTTGAGGTTGGAGATCATATGTATCTTAAGATAGCATGTTGTGGGGTCCTAGCAGATCTATTTCAGAGAATAAGGTGAGTTTGAGGCTTATGGGTCTGATTATGGTGGTGGAACGAGTTGGACTAGTGGCTTATCGGTTAAAGTTACCTCCGATTATGAAGATATTTCATAAGGTTATCCATGTGTTGATGTTGAGGAAGTGCATGTATAAGTTGGAGGAGGTTGTGGCTAAGATTCCGGCGGATCTTCAACCTAATTTTACTGTTGAGGCGAGACCTAGGAAGATTCTTGAGAGGAGAGTCAAGGTTCTGCGCCAAAAGAAGATACCGTTATTGCGAGTCTTGTGGGCCTGTGATGGTGTTGGGGAAGAGACTTGGAAACCGGAGGCAAAGATGAAGTTAAAGTTCAGGAAGTGGCTCAACAAGAAGGTCGTAGCTTGAGCTTTTTTTTTCTTTGTGGTTCTAGTTTATGATGTTTTAGCTTGATGCTATGTTGTTTTGTTCATGTATTTTCGTTTGTGTTGTAACGATTTATATATTTTTGGAAATTTATAAGATGAGTAGTTCTTATATGTGCTGGTTTTGAGTTGACCATTGGTTGGTCTTGATTGTGATATTCTGGGTTAGGAAATATCGTGTTTGGACCACATGAGGTAGTTTTAGTCTATAGATGTTTTATCTTTCATGGCTCTATCCCTATGCTTTCTACCCTAATAGACTCAACTTTCGATGATTATCATAGATGGATCTCTTAAAACAAAGCTAGAGAAGAACATCATAGCCTTCATCGCCCTCTAACAAAACATATTAATGAAGAACAAAAGAGAAACGAAAATACATGTTTATTATTGTTTTGTGTGGTGATTAGGGCTGCTCCCCCTTCTCTCAAGAGTCTAAAAGAAAGTATATATAGGTGCTTAGGTTCTAGGTCGGTGGAACTTCTAGGGCTTTGGGCGAAAACGTCTTTTTGTCAAAAACTGCCTAAAATAGACCGTGACACCAGATGGAGACACCGAACCAATCACGTGTCCGGAGTCTGGCCCAAATATGTATCTTTAGTCTTGGAAATGGTCACGTGCACCGGTCCACAAGCTTTATCGGTGTCTTGACTCATTTTTCACTTTCTTCATCTTCGAGGCAGGTTCACATATCTTCAGTAAATTGTAAATATCTTCCAGAATACAATTCTATTTGATAAAATTTCAAATCCATTGGAAAGCTCACTCGACCATTCTAAGTAGATTTGATCTTCCGGCTGATCCGACCTTTCAGACGTATACCTTCTGTCCAACTTGAGAAATTGTGGAATTTGAACTTTGAGAACTTGGATTGGCTCCTTTGACTTTGATAAGTTGTTGTAGAATGTAGAATACTCATTTAGCTCATTTTTACGCCTTTTTGATGATTTAACCTATATGAACTACCTCTTTTGATAGAAAATCTTATTACATACTGTAGAAAATATATAAAAATGGATAGTATAAGTGGTAAAATATGAGGTACATCAACTCCCCCAGACTTGAACCTTGCTTGTCCTCAAGCAAACAAATGTCTAGAATAAGGAAGATGATTTTAAAACACGGGAACTCACATATTCTTTGGATCTTGTTTCGTTCTCTAAACCTGTAATCCACAAAAAGACATGAGTTTCATGGACGATTTTCATCGTCTCCCATCATGAATTCGAAAGTATATCCTAAATTACTGTCCCTGCAAAATCTCAACTTCAATTCAATCGACTCTTTACTCTCTTAGATTCGTAAAAATCTCCGATCAAAGATATTATCAAGGAATACAGCTTGGTATTAGGAAAGGCTGATTTTAGTGGTGAGGTTAAAAGTGTTAAGGGTTACCAAAAGCATCGAGAGCGAGAAATTATGCAAAATCGCAAGAAAGAATAAATCTATTGAAGTCCACAATTTTCCAACCCCTTTTCTTGACACCTTTCTCCCCAAGACTTAGATTTTTTTCTCCGAGAATCACTGTAAAACTCTTGAACTCATCTCTCCTTTGTATCATAATTGTAACATCCCGAAACCAAAATGTGGGTTTTGGTCAGGGGTGTCGATCGACACCAATGTTTCAGGTTATTTTTTGTTTGAATCAATTGCTCGGTTTTGTCTCGGTTTATGTGCGGAACCCTAGGTTTGCGTATATAAGGTTACCAGCCGCGTGTTTGATCAATTTTTGAGAGAAAACTGTGAAAAAGGAGATTGTGAAAACTAGGTTTTGGTGATGATTTTGTATTATAAATCGTGTTTTGTGTTTTAGTATTTGATCTATTTTTCGAGTTGAGAACAAGGTGTCGATCGACACCTAGTGGTTGTGTTGATCGACACCAATGTCGATCAAGCATCGATCGACACCTAGTGGAAGTGTCGATCGACACTACTTTTGTTGAAGTGTCGATCACACCTAGTAGTAGTGTTGATCGACACCCAGTTGATTCTACTTGAACATTTTTTGAATTGTTTATGCGTACTTAGCCTGTAGACGAGAAGACTGTCTCACTAAGTAATTTTTAATTAGTTACGCATCTTTTTTTCCCATGTGATGTAGGTAAAGGAAAAGTGTGATCGCGGAATTAAGGCCTTCAGAAAAAGATGACTAGGGTTGTTGTTTTTGTTGTTAGCTCTATTAAACTTGGATGTTTACTTTGCTAGATTTATGGTTTTTCGTATCCTAGAATTACATTGTTGGATTGATTGTTAAATTCTGGAATTGTTGTTGGATTATTGGATTGGTTTATTGAATTATATGGTTTATGTTTATTTCCGCAGTAGAATTGTGTAGGATTAATTAAAGAAAAGGCGGATTGGTTGTTTCAAATCACGTGTCCAGGGTCTGGCCCAAATGTGTCTCTTTAGTCTTGGAAATGGTCACGTGCACTGGTCCACGAGCTTTATCGGTGTCTTGACTCATTTTGCACTTCCTTCATCCTCAAGGCAAGTTCACATGTCTTCAGTAGATCGTGAATATCTTTCAGACTACAACTTTATTTGATGTAAATCCAATTCCATTGGAAAGCTGACTCAAAGGACTATCTCCATATATTTGGATATTTTTTACCATCTGGGGAAGGCTAACCTAGTTGGCGGATGCTCTGAGTTGTCGAAGAGTAGATTCAGGTCAAGAGCGGGATGTTTAGGCATTAGTGAGCAAGAATAGTACTTTGCGATTATGTGCTATTTCGCAAGAGCGGTTGGACTTGGAGGCAGCTGATCAGACAGATCTTCTGAGTAGGATTCGAGTGGCTCAGGAGAGTGATTAAAGTTTGATTGATGCGTCGAGGGCAGATGGTTCTGAGTACCAGGTCTCTTCGAATGAGAAAATTCATGTGCGTGGGCGAGTTTGTGTGCCTAAGGATGAGTCGTTGAGGCAAGAGATTCTTAGTGAGGCTCATGCGAGCAAGTTCTTGATTCATCCAGGGGCGACTAAGATGTATCGTGATAGCAAACGGTACTATCACTAGGTCAGAATGAATAGAGATGTGTCTAGTTAGGTTGATGTTTGTGATACGTGTCAGCTAGTGAAGGCTGAGCATCAGGTTTCGAGTAGGTTGCTGCATAGTTTGCCCATTCCAGAATAGAAGAGGGATATGATCATGATGGATTTCATG
The DNA here is from genome assembly GCA_963576765.1 of Draba incana. Lineage (NCBI taxonomy): Eukaryota > Viridiplantae > Streptophyta > Magnoliopsida > Brassicales > Brassicaceae > Draba > Draba incana. The sequence continues at coordinate 25,221,093 of OY755205.1, forward strand.
GTTTCAAGGTGGGATTACCTAACTCGCAGACATTTGATGCTATATGGGTGATTGAGGATCGTCTGACTATCTGGGTGATTCAACACATTTTTTTTGCCATTAAGAAGACTGGTTCAGCAGTTGTTTTAGCTAAGAATTTTGTGAAGAAGATTGTGAGGTTGCATGGAGTGCCAGCCAGTATTTGTCAAACAGGTATTCCAAGTTCATGTTAGAGTTTTAGAAGGCGTTTCAGGCTGAGATGGGCACTAAGGTGCATATGAGTACATCATATCATCCGCAAAATGATTGGCAGTCAGAGAGGACTATTCAGACTTTCGAGGATTTGCTGAGGATACGCATTCTTGATTGGGGTGGTCATTGGGTGGATCACTGGTGCCTGGCTGAGTTTGCGTATATTAACAGTTTTCATGTAAGTATCGGGATGGCTCAATATGACGCTTTGTATGCGAGGCCGTGTAGGACACCTCTATGTTGGACCCAAGTGGGGGAGATAAGCATTTTTTGTGCGAGTTTTGTTCAAGAAACGATGGAGAAGATCCGTGTCTTGAAACTAAACATGAAGGAGGCTCAGGATCGGCATAAGAGTTATGCGGATAAGAGGAGAAAGGAGTTGTACTTCGAGGTTAGAGATCGTGTGTATCTCAAGATGGCTATGTTGAGGGAACCTAACAGATCTATTTCGAAGAATAAGCTGAGTTCAAGGTGTATGGGTCAGTTTCTAGTGGTGGAGCGAGTTGGATCGGTGGCCTACCGGTTAGAGTTACCTCCAAATATGAAGGCCATTCATAAGATTTTCTATGTGTCAATGTTGAGGAAGTACATGCATACTTCAGAGGATTTACTAGATAAGATTTCAGAGGATCTTCACCCTAATTTGACTATGGTGGCGAGACCTTTGAGGATTCTCAAGAGGAGAGTTAAGGTGCTGCGTCGGAAGAAGATTCCATTGTTGAGAGTTTTGTGGTATTGTGCTGGTACGGAGGAGGAGACGCGGGATCCTGAAGTAAAGATGAAACTGAAGTTCAGAAAATGATTCGACAAGCAGGTCGCGGCGTGAGCATGTTTTATCTTTGTGGTTCCGGTTTCAAAGTTACCTTGGTGCTACTGATACTTTTGATTCATGTATTTTTCGTTTGAGTTGTAATGATTATACATTTTAGAAATTTATAAGATGGAGTCTTCTTATATTTCGACGTTTTATAAGATGTGGAGTTCTTATATATATGATTTTAGAGTTGACCGAAGGTTTTGGTTTTGTGATGATATTCCAGGTCAGGAAGTATCGTTTTTAAACCAGATGATGTAGTACCAGTTGTTAGATGCTTAGAGACGTTTAAGAATTAATTACAAATAACTCATTAGGAGATGATGATTTCTCTAGAGGGATGAGGATTTCCTTGTGTACTTATTTTGGATGAGGATTTCTCAAAATAAGTATGGAGAGATGAGAATTTCTCTTCAGGGGATCACTATTTCCCCAAGTGCCGTAAGCTCAAAGAAAGTGTTCCTAAGAGCGGAAGGGTTGTTGAAATGATTTAAAAAGTAATTAATGTCTGAAAGCGTAAGTAAGCATGGGACTGGAAGTGAACCTCGGAGATTGAGTCATGATCTCGGGTAGTGTTGACCGGGTTGGGTTAGGGTTATGGTCTTTGGTAGACAGTTTTGCGGATTCGAGGTCGAATCCATTGTTAGTAGGGGAAGTTATAACGTCCATGAACCAAATAATGTGAATCTGGTATGTGTGTCGATCGACACGAGTAGTGTATCGATCAACACAGTGTATGTTGGGAGTGTGTCGATCGACACAAGGGTAGTTTGATTCGATTGTCCGATTTGGTACGGTTTAGGAAATGTAGCCCTAGGGCTCGTTTTTCTAAGTCGAGGAGCAACATGTCAGAAGAGAAAAAATCAAAGGTTTGATCACAATTTGAGAGTAAAGAGAGAATTTTGTGAGAGATTAGTGTTCTTGTGGTTTTGGGATCATTGTTGGTTGAATTGAGAGGAAAACGAGGTTTCTCTTGGTGAATACTGCATGTCATCAGAGGTTTTTGGCGTGGTCGAGTTTGATTTTCGTGCGTAATCCTCAAACCTTTATGAATCCCTAAGATGAGTACGTGACCATGGCTTTTGGGTGATTTATGATAATATTGATGCAAATTCTGCGAATTGTTTGATTGGAACTCGTTGTTTGTGTGATCATTGTGTTTTGGAATACATATGTTGTCGTTTGATGCAGGGTTTGTGGATTGTGGTTGATCGGATTCGGACTAGAGAGGAGAAAGTTTGAGTCCGATGTTCTGCAACCGTGTGCCGATCGACACAAAGTTTTGCTGGTCGTGTCAATCAACATGGTGCGTGTATCGATCGACACGAGAAGATTTTTGTCATTTATGATTTCAAAACTCTGGAATCTCTGGAAACATCTTATCAAAGCTGTGACCAAATGCAAGTCCAAATCAAGGCCAATCTTGATACATAACCCATGAGCAGATTCTCCTCCGTACAAGTCTCCTAGATCACCAATAGCCAAAACAAAGCTAAGTAGCGTATTGACACTAACGGTCACATCATTTCTCTGCATATCCTTGAACAAATCAAAAACCAACGCTTGCTTAGAAACCTAAAGATAACCATTCATCAAAGTACTAAACGAAACAACATCAACTCTCTGTGACATTTCATCGAACACTTTGCGAGCATCAATAATATTTTCGCAAACACAGTAGAAAAATCTGGCTTTATGGGTTTAAAATGAAACTATTAAAGTTTAATGAGGTTTGTTTAAAACTTGGTGGTGTAGATTGAAAAGAGCAAGAAAAGTCTACTTCTTAGCAAGATCACTAAACAAGCAGAAAAATCGAGGTTAAGGGTGAATTATAATGCTCAAACAAAAGAGCAAGATAATTAACCCTGTCGAGGATGTCATATCGGATATAAAACCACCACCGTCTGGAGCCGTGATCAAAATACATTCACTGTCAATCTCAAAAGTATATCTAAAAATTCCAATAACGAAACTACTAAAAAAGGAAATCCAAATTTCTGATTCGATATGTCTCGTGAACAAGTAGTATTAAACCTGGACAAAATAGTCTGCTGGGGAATAACATCTTCCTCTTCTTCCTCCTCCATTAGGGTTTTCAGATTGGGATCTGATGTATATATTTGTTTAATGTTGGCGTCGCAAAATTATGGCAAAACCGTCGCAAATAAATGAGAGGAGGGAAAATTGGAGGCCCAAAATTTTGTTGGAGCCCTAAAAAATTTAAACCCAAATCCTAGTGGGAATCCAAAACTTTTAAAAGCATCACAAATGAGTCACACAAGGGTCGTAAATTTGTAACGAATTTGTGACGCTAAGTGTATACACAACTTGAAACCCCTAAACCCTAAACATTTCAATGTAAATTTGGTAAGTTTATAGGTTTAAAATAAGTTTTCTATGACCTTAGAACCATTTGAATGATTATATTTAGGTAATTTGAACTTGAAACGTCTATTTATCAAAAAATAAAAATTTTACAAATATTACAAAGTAATAACACTTATACTTTATATAATACTTATATGATTGATATGAAAATTATAAAAAAAATTTTGGAAATAGAAGATTTAACAATTGGATGTAAAATTTTTAGTCCACACATGAATAATATATGTATGTATATAATCCTAGTATTTGAATACACATTTGAAACACCAAATTTCAACTGGGCGTAGCTAATCAGTAGCAAAAGAGTCACAAACTTGTTAACGTTTTGTGAAACCCAGAAAAGCGTCACGAATGAGTCACACAAGAGTCGCAACTTTGTTATGAATTTGTGACGCTAAGTGTATATACAGCTTGAAACCCTAAACCCTAAACATTTCAATGTGATTTTGGTAAGTTTATTGGTTTAAAATAAGTTTCTATGATCTTAGAACCATTTGAATGATTATATTTAGGTAATTTGAACTTCAAACATCCATTTATCAAAAAAAAAAAAAAATTCAAAGATTACTAAGTAATAACACTTATACTTTATATAACACTTATATGATTGATATAAACATTATAATTTTTTTTTGGAAATAGAAGATTTAACAACTGGATGTAAAATCTTTAGTCCACACATGAATAATATATGTATGTATATAATCCTAGTACTTGAATACACATTTGAAACACCAAAATTGAACTGGGTGTAGCTAATCAGTAGCAAAAGAGTCACAAATTTGTTACATTTTGTGACTCTTTAGTGACGCTACATGAAACCCAGAAAAGTGTCACGAATGAGTCACACAAGAGTCACAAATTAGTTACAAATAGTTTACTGTCGCGAATTCGTCGCAAAAAAGTGTGACGCTTAGAAAAATAGTCTCAACTCCGTCACTAATTTGTAACGCTTTTACGACAGGCGTTTTGCGTCCCAAATTTGCGACGAATTTGATACGTTTTTCCTTTTCGTCACAAATCCGTCACAGTTTCGTCCCACATTCGTCGCGATCTTTTGTGACGAAAAAAACAGTCACAAAAATCCGTCACAGATTAACTGTTTTCTTGTAGTGTTCATCTTATGTCTTGTTAAAAAGCGATGAAGGCCATGATGTTATTCTCAAGCTTTTTTCTTAGAGATCCATATATGCCGAGCACTTACCTATCATGAACTACTGTTTTATCATTTACTCTAGTTTCTCCATGTCTCATAACATGTAGATTAGTTGTATGTTTGATATAAAGTTATTCTAAAAGTTCCTTTGTTGCATATTTTACATCTTTATTGAGCTTGTTTCTAGATTGACTCTCTATCTTTATTCGTACTCAAAGCGTGATCTAGCTTAGCTACCTAGTGACCGATTTTAGGTTGGCATAGATTCCAAAAGTTTTCATACCGCCGGATCTAATATTTGATAGGTTAGACGTCTTAACAATTCGAAAAGTTAGTTAAGGAGTTTAATGAAAAATCGAATCTCAATTTTAGTGCACAATTTCACCTTGAAATAACCATCAAAATTTGATTCTATTAGGGTAGAAGTTGTAGGTTTTGAAGCCATGAAAGTGGAAAGATTCTAGCATAGTGATTTGAGTTCTAGAACACTAGTTTCATCTCTTTAAAAACTGGTGTAGTTTATGTTGCATAAGTTCTTTTAATTTCTTTTATCTTGCGTGTTTTGATTTATTTGTCCATTTATTTTATTACTTTTGTTTTTTGCACCACAAAACCCCAAAACCAAATATAATTTCTCTTAGCTTATTCTCTATCATATAGATTTGTAGCATAACAACATAGTCTCATGTGGATCGACCCCTAAGTACTACAATTGTCAACTGTGCACATGCATATTAGGGTTTATAAAATTTAAAACTCTTTTGCATTCCTATTTAGGACCCATCATGACGCATATTTCTGGTGGAGAGGTGTTGTAGCCAAGAGGGTGCAGGCAGTGATGACTTGGGGAGACATTTTCGCTGAGTTTACTGACAAGTTCTTCCCTCATGATGCAGTGGATCGGTTGGAGATGCAGTTTTTAGAGCTGGTTTACGGTGACCGGTCAGTGCCCAAGTATGATGTGGAATTTATCCAACTCCTAGTTTATGGTGGTAAGGCTATAGAGGACGAAAGTGGAAAGATTCTACCTTAGTGATTTGAGTTCTAAAACACTAGTTTCATCTCTTTAAAAATCGGTGTAGTTTATGTTGCATAAGTTCTTTTGATTTCTTTTATCTTGCGTGTTTTGATTTATCTATCCCTTTATTTTATTACTTTTATTTTTTGCATCACAAAACCCCAAAACCAAATATAATTTCTCGTAGCTTATTCTCTATCATATAGATTTGTAGTGTAACAACATAGTCTCATGTGGATCGACCCCTAAGTACTACAATTGTCAACAGAGCACTTGCAGATTAGGGTTTATAAATTTTAAAACTCTTTTGCATTTCTATTTAGGACCCATCATGACGCATATCTCTGGTGGAGAGGTGTTGTAGCCAAGAGGGTGCAGGCAGTGATGACTTGGGGAGACATTTTCGCTGAGTTTAATGCCAAGTTCTTCCCTCAGGATGCAGTGGATCGGTTGGAGATGCAGTTTTTAGAGCTGGTTCACGGTGACCGGTCAGTGCCCAAGTATGATGTGGAATTTATCCAACTCCTAGTTTATGGTGGTGAGGCTATAGAGGACGAGTAGACCCAAGTGAAGAGGTTCTTGAGAGGATTTTAGCCCGATATGAGGACTCGTTATAGAGTGACCAAGTACGCCTCAAAGACAGAGTTGGTCAAGACGGATGCGGCAATTGAGGAGGATCTGAGGGATCAGACAGTAGTGGTTAGTCCAGCTGTTCAGCCGAGGTGGACGCAACAATAGATGGTTCCGAGCAAGGGCGGCAAGCCTGCGCAAGGACAAGAGAGGAAGTGGGCAGACACTTCGAGATCGAGTTAGAGTTGTCGGGGATGCTTTGGTTTAGGAAGGACGAGTATCGAGATACTCAAGTTTGCTACCACTGCAGAGAGCCTGGGCATATCAAGCCAAAATGTCTAAAGTTGCAGTAGTTCAGTCGGTGGCGCAGATTGCAACAGCACCACGTGTGTACTCGTCCGTCGAGACGGGTGGGCCAAGTTCCAAGCCGACCACAGGTAAATCTCAGACTCGGACTTGGTAAATTATGTTGTTTTTTAATTGTGTTTGTTTCGTTTTTATTATTTTTGTGATAAAATGTGTAGGGGTCGGATTCCACCCATGCGAGATCGATGCAACGACAAGAAGAATTTTGCAAAGTCCAGAAGAAATTCTAAATAGGCTTTCAAGGGCCCAATTTGTAATTTGGCCCATAATAGACATAGATCCATATTTAAAATGGGTTTAATTAACTTATGGGCCTAAAAGCTATTTTATCGTTTAATGGGTCAAGCCCAAATCTAGCACTTAGACCTATAATTATTTAGCTATATATAGCTCATTGTATTCATCTTAAAAAGGGGGTTCAGAACTTTTCAGAAAACAACATCAATAAAGCTTTCTTAACAGCTACTGCAACAATCTCTACATTTTCTGCATTGTGATTCACTCAGAAGTTTCGCACCTCTCCTACAACCCTTACAAATTCATTTGTGCGAGTTATGACTCCTATAATTTGGCGCCGACTAAGGGGACACGCGAGACATTCTTACTCATAAGAATCACAGCGCAAGTTACATCAGCAAAGGTGACAAGCAGCACAACATGGATCGCACCAGCGGCGACCAGCAGCGCAACATCGACATATCCAGCAATGCAGCACAACATGGATCGCACCAGCGGCGATGAGGAGCGCAACGTTGACGGCAGTAGCGGTAACCTGCAGCGCAACATGGATCGCACCAGCGGCGATCAGGAGCGCAAACGTCGACAGCAGCAACGGTGGGTATCAATGCAACATCGACAGCAGCAGCGATAAACATTAGCGCAACATGGATCGCACCAGCAGCAGCAACATCGACAACAACAGTGGTGACCATGAGCGAAACTCCACATAATCAGCAGCGATTAGCATTGTAACGTCAACAACACAATCAAAGACTAGTTAAGCTTCAAAGACCAGCTAGGCAGCATGTATCGCCAGAAGAAACTAGCATACAAACATCACAGCGACTACCGCGACTAATGCGCAGAAACCTATGGTCGAGCGCACTACAAAAGAACGCACATGCTGGGAACACAGCGAGTAGAGTTGAATGTAGCAGAACTAACACCAAGCAAGAACACTATTCTCTCGAACACATCGTCGCTCTTCTCATAAGCGGATTGTCACTTCCTCTCGCAAACGGATCATCGCTCCTCTCGCAAACAAATCGTTGCTCTTCTCCCAAGTAAAAATGAAGCTTGTCTCTCATGCAAATCGTCGCTCCTCTTCTACATGCATAGTCTCTCTCTCATAAAAGGATTATCGCTCCTTTCTCAAGAAGATCTTCACTCCTATCTCACAAGCATCATCGCTTTTCTCATAAATGGATCGCCGCTCCTTTCTCAAGCACATCCTTGCTCTTCTCGCAAATGGGTCGTCGCTACTCTCGCAAATAGATGGTCACTCCCCTTGCAAGCAAATCATCGCTCCTCTTTCACACGCATCGTCGCTTCTTTCACAAATGAATTGGTGCTCTTCTCCCAAATAAAAATAACGCTCTTCTCTCAAGCAGATCTTTGCTCTTTTCGTGAACGGATGGTCGCTTATGTCTCAAGCAGATCTTTGCTTCTCTCATAAACGGATCGTCGCTCCTTTCTTAAGAAGATCTTCGCATATCGTCACTTCTCTCATAAACAGATCGTTTCTCCTCTCTCAAGAAGATCTTCGCTCCACTTCGCTCTTCTCTCGTGCGCATCATCGTCTCTCCCATATAAAATAACGCTCTCGCAAACAGATTGTTGCTCTTCTCGCAAACAGGTTGTCGCTCTTCTCGTTAAATAGTTTACTGATTCTCCTAGTTTTCCACCTATCACAAGCGCTTAACGTCCTACCTTAACGGACATATCATTTACATCCTTTATGGATAATATAAAGTCCTCCTTGAACGGACATATACACTTTATTAATCATTCAAAGTCCTATCTGAACGGACATATCACTTACATCCTTAACGGATTATTCGAAGTTTTACCTAAACGGACATATCACTTACATCCTTTACGGATCATTTCAAGTCCTATTTGAACAAACATATTACAGACATATACACTTTATCAATCATTCAAAGTCCTATCTGAACGGGCATATCACTTACATCCTTTATGGATAATTCAAAGTCTTAACTGAACGGACATATCAATTACATCATTCACAAATTTTCAAAGTCCTATCTAAATGGACATATCACTAACTTAAACTACATGGTGGCTTGATCCCTGCAAAGGGTACGTAGGCAGCTCATCTTCGGATGGGTTCAGCTGCCCCCCTCCTTAAAAAGGAGGGGGGGGGAATGTGGGGTACGTATACTCGTATACTCCCATCTCTCTTATTTGACTTTCTCGCGAAGATCGAACAAAGCAAACTTATCTGAAACAGTTTTGCTTGTAAAATCTAAGTCTTAACAAAAGCAAATTTCTTTCAAATCAATTTGCAGTGACATCCCCTGTGGATAACAAAAGTCTTATCAAAAACAGACATAATACCTCGCTGCTGGCCACAGCGATGGTCTACTTCACAATTTTCAGATCTGACTATTACATCCTTAGCAGGACTAAACAGCGCGCTATACAAATGTATAATGTTCATTACAGAAGCGTGTGCGTTAGAAGAAAACGTATGCGTAAACCCAAATGTTCATTTCGAAACCCAACAGACAAAACGTTGGTTGCAGCTAAAAGTAATCATTACAGGAGCGGACGTGTTCTCGGGAACATGTCTGTAAATCCAAATGTTTACTCTCAACCCAACTCACTGAATCGTTGGTCGCAACGCGATAACATGTTCATTACAGGAGCGGATGCGTTAGAGGAAAACGCATCTGTAAACCCAAATGTTCATGTCTAAACCCAACTAACATAAGCGTTGATACCTTCTATGAACAATATTTACTTTTGGAGCAGACATGTTAAAAGTAATGTAGCTGTAAACCAGAGTGTTTATTAAAAAACCCAACTATCTGAAGCGTTAGTCTTAACATAAAGAATCACATTCAATCTTTTGGAGCAAAATTGTTAAGTGGTGACATTTTTTATAAACCAAAGTTGTCTAACACCACCAGCAGGAGCGCCCAGCTCCCCAGTTGAAAATTCAGTTGCGGTAGCTCACGAACCTCCGAGGAAGCTCGTTGACGTGCTTCTGAAACACTTCGTGTACATGCGACAGACCCGCCTCCTGATTCTTCAAACCGCTCTCTTCATCTCACTTCTTCCCTATTCCTCCCCTTTTTAAGAGAGGGGTAGTTGAACTCATCCAAAAATGAGCTGCCTACGTACCCTTTGCAGGGATCAAGCCGCCTCGAAGTTCAAGTGAGTAACACGCGTTATACTCCTCTAAGGCACGCAGTCACTCCTTTCACGCAGGCAGTCGCTCCTATCTCCAGCAGGCAGTCGCTCCTCTCAGCAAGCAGTCGCTCCTCTCAGGCAGGCAGTTGCTCCTATCTTCTGCAGGCAGTCGCTGCTCTCGGCAGGCAGTCGCTCCTCTAAGCAGGCAGTAGCTCCTCTCTCCTGCAGACAGTTGCTCCTATCTCCTGGAGGCAGTCGCTTCTCTTAGGCAGTTGCTCCTATCTTCAGCAGGCAGTCACTTCTCTTAGGCAGGCAGTCGCTCCTATCTCAGCAGGCAGTCACTCCTCTTAGGAAGGCAGTTGCTCCTCTCAGGCTTGCAGTCGCTCCTATCTCCAGCACGCTGTCACTCCTCTCGTGCAGGCAGTCGGTCCTATCTCCAGCAGGCAGTCGCTCCTCTCAGGCAGGCAGTTGCTCCTCTCAGGCTTGCTGTCGCTCCTATCTCCAACATGCAGTCACTCCTATTTCATAGTCGCTCCTCTCAGGCAGACAATCGTTCCAATCTCCAGCAGGAAGTCGCTCTTCTCAGGCAGGCAGGCGCTTCTATCCCGCAGTCGCTCCTCTCAGGCAGGCAGTCGCTCCTCTCAGTACGGCGTCAATGTCGACAGAGATCAAAATCGGATCTCTGGATCTTCAATTAGGTGTCAATGTCGACAAAGATCGAAATCAGATCTCCGGATCTTTGCCGTGTTCAACATCTTCAATACGGCATCAATGATGACAGAGATCGAAATCGAATCTCTGGATCTATGATGTCTCCAATATCTTTAATACAGCGTCAATGTCGACAGAGATCGAAATCAGATCTCTGGATCTTTGATTAAGTGTCAATGTCGACAGAGATCGAAATCGGATCTCCAGATCTTCGCCGTCTCCAACATATTCAATTTTGGCGACTGGTACAACGGACAATGTCATAGGTGATTTTTAGCACGAACTCTAAAAAATAAATAAATAAATAAATGTTGACCAAAAATCTCAGTTGACCGTTGACATTTGTTGACCGGGTTGACCGCCTGTTGACCGAATCAACATGTCACCGGAGCCAAAGCAAGGATCGCCGGAAGTCGCTGGAACTGGAGCTTCGCCTTCTCCATCTCCACAGCTCGCCGAGATTGCCGGATCTAGTGACTCCTCACTGTCACCACGCCGGAATCGTGAATCACGAACAAACTTAGATCTCGACGGCGCCAACCACGAAGCTCCTCCGCGATCTTGACGGCGACGCCTGAAGCTCTGGATGGAAGCTCCTCCTCTGTCGACGATGGCGACCACGGCTGCGTACAACGACGAGCTCCAGCGACTAACAGAGCATGCCATCGACGAAGCTCGATCTCGAAGAAGGCTACGAACGGAGCACGACATCGACGGCGAAGATCGGTCTCAATCCCAGAGCTTCCTCCTTCGTGGCGAGCAGGTTGATGATTCCGGCAACTGATGCGGCAGATCGGCGGCGACGGCAGCAGAGGCCGGAGATGGAGAAGACAACCACAAAAAAAAAATTATTTTCAAAACCCTAATCCAGACAAAAAAAAATTTGCAAAAAAGGATTCTGAAATTTTTACCTCTTTTACTGCAGAAAAAGCGACTTGGTAAAAAAAAATAGACTGCCTAAGAGGCCTATTTATACAAGAAGCATTTCCTAAAATCCCTAGGGTTTTTCAGGAAAATTTCTAGAAACTCTCATAATGGGCTTTAAAGTCCAGTCAAATGAGCCCAATAGTCTTTTTAGTCTATTAACCTCATTCTTAGCAAGAGAAGTAAGGCCAGGAAAACACGACGACATCGGCTCAACATGGAATAACTGAGACTTCCCGAGTTCGGTGACAAGAACGTTAACGCCTGGGAGCTTCACGATTTCAATTCAAGATGCAGTCTACTAAACTTATTTTTAACATAAGAAGTAAGCCAGGAAAACACGGTAGCATCAGCTCGACATGGAATATCTGAAACTTCCCTAGTTTGATGAAAAGATGTCAACGCCTGGCTGCTTCATAGTCCATCACATCAATCTCAAACTTTAACAGCTTATACCTTGGCATCATCTAACTCGATACTACCAAGTTGGGGGGCTAACTAACTGTAGGGGTCAGATTCCACCCCTATGAGATTGATGTAACGACAAAAACAAATTAAGTACTCTACCTTGGGGACAAAGCAAGTCAAATCTCATTTGAATTTCAAGTTCGCCGACTAATCTATCTTGACAATGTCTCAAAACACATCAGCATAATCTCGCTAAAGTACACATCTTTGTCATCTTAGGAGACGGTATCATTCCAGAACGAGATGAAGGTATCAGAAACCCGTCCGCCGAGGAGAACATTAACTGAAACATGGGAGCTCGACGACGTCAACAATAATCTCCATCGCCTAGCTGAACATTAACTGAAACATGGGAGCTCGGCGACATCTACAATAATCTCCATTGATTGATTACAAAAGCTGAACATTAACTCAAACATGGAATCATATCCGCCGAGTTGAACATTCACAGAAACATGAGAACACGGTGGCGATCACTATAACTCCAATGAAAAGTGTGTGACTTGTGCTCTTTTTCCCTTGATTTAGTTTTTCCCACTGGGTTTTCTAGACAAGGTTTTTACCGAGGCTTGCTCACACACTTACGCGCTTTCCTCATTGATGACAAGCTGTTCCAAAACACGAGTCTGCAAGGAGTCTTTGCCGAGCTAAACATTTACAGAAACACGTCGAACTCGGCAACATTTACAAGTCAGCGCAACAAAGCTTTACGATTTCATCTCGTCAAAACATATCTAAGGGCGATGGCAACGTCTGCGACGCATCTTCTTGAAACATCGACCTCACTTTTGACTTCTTCAATCCAGACACTGCCAAGCTAGGGGGCTAACTGTAGGGGTCGGATTCCACCTATGCGAGATCGATGCAACGACAAGAAGAATTTTGCAAAGTCCAGAAGAAATTCTAAATAGTCTTTCAAGGGCCCAATTTTTAATTAGGCCCATAATAGACTTAGATCCATATTTAAAATGGGTTTAATTAACTTATGGGCGTAAAAGCTATTTTATTGTTTAATGGGTCAAGCCCAAATCTAGCACTTAGACCTATAATTATTTAGCTATATATAGCTCATTGTATTCACCTTAAAAAGGGGTTCAGAACTTTTCAGACAACAACATCAATAAAGCTTTCTTAACAGCTACTGCAACAATCTCTACATTTTCTGCATTGTGATTAACTTAGAAGTCTCGCACCTCTCCTACAACCCTTACAAATTCAATTGTGCGAGTTATGACTCCTACAAAATGTTAGGGTTCTCACCACATGAAGTTTCTGCATGGACCTTATAAGTGGGCAGTTATGAGTCTCACGTGTTGTTTGACTCTAGAGCATCAAATTTCTTTATTACTCCCCAGTGTGCCGAGAGTAGTGCGGGTAAGCAGTTGGGAAGGGTCAAAGTGGCTGGAGGGAGGTTTCTAGCTACTCTTGGTCGGACGACGGGCGTAAATAGTCAGGTGGCTAATGAGTATATGCTAGCAGATCTGATTATTAGCAATGTGGAGCTGTACGACGTCATTTTGGGGATGGAATGGCTGGATCGGTATAGAGCTCACTTGGATTGTCACCGGGGTCGAGTTTCTAAAAAGAATGAGGAAGGGAAGTTGGTTTATCAGGGAGTGAGACCGATTTCAAGGAGTCTCATGATCTCGGCTATTTAGGCAGAGGAGATGATTTAGAGGGGTTACGAGGTTTACTTGGCGACAATTGCTAGGTGGCAGTGGGTGATATTCCGGTTGTTCAGGACTTCACCGATGTTTTCCAGTCGTTGTAGGCATTACCTCCATCTCACTATGATCCTTTCACGATTGAGTTACAGCCCAGGACAGCTCTAATATTTGAGGCACCTTATCGTATAACTCCACTAGAGTTGGCAGAGCTGAAGAAGCATCTAGAGGATTTACTGGGTAAGGGATTTATCCGGCCAAGTAGTTCTTCGTGGGGAGCACAGGAGTTGTTTGTAAAGAAGAATGATGGGAGTTTTCGGCTATGCATTGATTACTAGGGACTTAACTAAGTCACTATAAAGAACAAGTACCCTCCTCTGAGGATTGATGAGTTGTTGGATCAGTTGAGAGGTGCTACTTGGTTCTCCAAGATTGACTTGGTGTTGGGATATCATCGGATTCCGATTGACAAAGCGGATGTCAGGAAGATAACTTTCAGGACGAGATATGGGCATTTCGAGTTTGTAGTGACACCGTTTGGTTTGACGAATGCACCAGCACCATTCATGAGGTTGATGAACGTGGTTTTTCGAGAGTATCTATATGAGTTCAGGATCATCATTATTAATTATATTCTGGTGTATTCGAGGAGTCCTGAAGAGCATGAGGTGTATCTGGGATTGGTTCTGGAGAAGCTGCGAGAGCATAAGCTGTTTGCTAAGTTGAGTAAGTGCAATATTTAGCAGCGAGAGATGGGTTTTCTTGGTCATGTTGTTTCTGCACATGGAGTTTATGTGGATCCGGTAAAGCTAAAGGCTATCAGGGAGTGGCCTAGACCGAGGAACGCCACTAAGATCAAGAGTTTTCTCGGGTAGGCAAGTTATTACCGGAGATTCGTCAATGGTTTTGCGGGTATGGCTCAATCTATGACGAAGCTAAAGGGGAAGAATGTTCCTTTTGTGTGATCTTTGGAGTGTAAGGAGAGTTTCACAAACCTGAGGGCGATGTTGAGCAGTACACCAGTGTTGGCGTTGCCTGAACAAGGCGAGCCTTATGTGGCGTATACAGATGCTTCAAGAGTTGGTCTGGGTTGTGTATTAATGCAGCAGGGTAAGGTAATTACTTATGCTTCGAGGCAGTTCAGGAAGCACGAGGGCAACTACCCTACCCATGATCTCGAGTTGTGGTGGTTTTGGCCTTAAATATTTTAAGGTCATATCTTTATGGCGGGAAGGTTCATGTGTTTACTGATCATAAGAGTCTGAAGTATATCTTTACTCAACCATATTTGAACCTGAGTCAGAGGCGTTGGATGGAGTTAGTAGCAGATTATGATCTAGAGATAATTTATAATACACCGGTTTTAAAGAGATAGAAATTTGTGTTCTAGAACTCAAATCACGGATGTAAAATCTTTTCACTTTCGTGGCTCCAATCCTTATGCTTTCTACCCTAATAGACTCAATTTTTTATGGTTATAACAAGGTGAACTCACGCACTAAGATTGATGTTTGATTGGTCACTAAACTCCTTAACTAACCTTTCAAATTGTTAAGACGTGAAGCCTATCAAATACTATATCTGGCGATATAAAAGCTTTTGGAGAATATATCAACCTTAAACCTATCACTAGTTAGCTACTCTAGATCAAGCTTTGAGTATAAATAAAGATAGAGAATCAATCTAGAACCAAACTCAATAAAAAATATAAAATATGCAACAAAGAACTTTTAGAATAATTTTATATCTAACATACAACCACTCTACATGTTATTGAACATGGAGCTATTAGAGTAGATGATAAAATAGTAGATTCGTGATATATAAGTCCTCGGCATAGATGGATCTCTTAGAATAAATCTAGAGAAGAACATCATAACCTAGCTTTCTCGCTGTTTAACAAAACATATTAATGAAGAACAAAAGGGAAACAAAAATACATGTTTATTATTGATTTGTATAGTGCCTAGAGCTGCTCTTCTTCTCTCAAGAGACTAAAATCAAGTATATATAAGTGCTTGAAGAGGTTCTAGGTCGGTGGAACTTCTAGTGTTTCACTTTAGGCGAAAACATCTTTTTGTCGAAAACTGCCTAAACTGGACCGTGACACCGGATGGAGACACCGGACCAATCATGTAATATCCCGAAACCAAAATGTTAATTTTGGAAGGGAATGTCGATCGACACCAGGTGCGGGTATCGATCAACACCAAGTTCTGCGGGTTGTCGCGGTTTAAATTAAATCGCTCTGTTTAACGTAGTTTGGGTGTGCAACCCTAGGTCGTGTTATATAACGTGATTAGAGTTAAGAGACCGAGAATTCTAAGTTCATGAGTGAATCGGTTGATCTCGGTGTTTTCTTAGGCTTGTTGTTCCGTTCTTCGTCGTTTCTCCGGTAGAGATGCTCGGGAGAACGTGTGAGGTTAAGTCGAAAGCGTTTCCTCAAGTCGCGAAATCAAGGTGAGTGCGCGACCGTAGGCTCGTATAGGCTAGAACTCGAGTGATAAATGGTTATACATGTTCCTCGTGGTAGAATTGGTTGTTGATTGTGTGTTGATGTGAATTTCGTGTGTTTTGGTGATGATTTTGTATTATAAATCGTGTTTTGTGTTCTAGTATTTGATCAGTTTTTCGAGTTGAGAACAAGGTGTAGATCGACACCTAGTGGTTGTGTCGATCGACACCAATGTTGATCAAGCATCGATCGACACCTAGTGGGAGTGTCGATCGACGCTACTTTTGTTGAAGTGTAGATCACACCTAGTGGTAGTGTTGATCGACACCCAGTTGATTCTACTTAAACATTATTGAATTGTTTATTGTTTGATTTTTGGTATATGCGTACTTAGCCTGTAGACGAGAACACTGTCTCACTAAGTAATTTTTAATTACTTACGCATCTCTTTTTCCCATGTGATGCAGGTAAAGGAAAAGTGTGATCGCGGAATTAAGGCCTTCAGAAGAGGATGACTAGGGTTGTTGTTTCTGTTGTTAGCTCTAGTAAATCTGGATGTTTAGGTTGCTAGATTTATGGTTTTTCGTATCCTAGAATTACATTGTTGGATTGATTGTTAAATTCTGGAATTGGAGTTGGATTATTGAATTGGTTTATTGGATTATATGGTTTATGTTTATTTTCGGAGTAGAAATGTGTAGGATTAATTAAAAAAAAAGGCGGATTGGTTGTTTCAAATCACGTGTCTGGGGACTGGCCCAAACACGAGCTTTATCACTGTCTTGACTCATTTTGCACTTGCTTCATCCTCAAGGCAGGTTCACATGTCTTCAATAGATCGTGAATATCTTTCAGACTACAACTCTATTTGATGTAAATCCAATTCCATTGGAAAGCTTACTCAAAGGACTATCTCCATATAAAACATCATATCATTCCAAGTAGATTTAATCCTCCGTCTGATCCAACCTTTCAGATGTATACCTTCTGTCCAACTTGAGAAATCGTGGAATCTTGAACTTTGAGAACTTGGATTGGCTCCTTTGACTTTGATAAATTTTTGTAGAATGTAGAATAATCATTTAGCTTCTTTTTACGCTTTTTTGATGATTTAACCTATATGACTCTTAAAAACCCAATATACAAGAAAACTACTTCTTTTGATAAAAAACTTATAGTATATAAAATATATAGAAATGGATAGTATAAGTGGTAAAATATGAGGTAAATCGGTACCAAGTCATAACACCAAATCCAAATTTCTATTCACCTAATTTCTGAATTCCAATCACCTAATTCTAAACCGTCATAAGATTATGTCTCAACCTTACTCTTTGCACGAAGTTCTACCACTGATTTCTCATCTTCAGCTTGTGTATTTTCCGAAGAAAAATACTTGTTTGTTTTTCTTCTACCATCAGCTTCTAGGCCTTCACTAGCATGTTAATCAGCTTCAAGTGTTTAGCAAAAACAACATTGAATCAAGTAAACAAACCAAAGTATATATGATTATAAGAGCACCTAACAAATATATATCGCGTATAACTCACTCGCGATGGCTCTGGAAACAAATAAAGGCAGTTCAAGTACAATAGATGTTATAGTTCATCAGCCCACACAATTGAAATACTTATAAGTAGATTTGACATGGTTCAATGAGATTTGAACCTAAGGATCACATCACGAGCAGCTCTGAACTTTCTTGAATACATAAAATCCAAAGACTGATGTACATTGTCAAATGAGCTGTAAAGGAAAATCACATTATCATTTCTTAGGTTCCATGGGGTTACCTGAGATCATCTAAGCAGACGTGAAGTTGCAAATGGAAAGAATTCTAGTAAGGATTTCAGAAAGTATCTGATTATCTTAAGAGACAATAAGGAGGAGGTGATTTAGGTGAAGAGGGTTACATGTAATCACTAAAGCAACGGAAGAACAATGGTTTGTTTATCCAAGAAGTTGTTCTGCAAAATGAAAAAGAATCTGCAACATATCTTTACTCAGCCGTTGCTGAAAGTGAGGCAGAGGCGTAGGGTGGATTTTTTGGCAGATTATGATCTGGATATTGTTTACCATCCGGGTAAGGCTTACCTAGTGGCGGATGCTCTGAGTTGTCAAAGAGTAGATTCAGCTCGAGAGCAGGATGTTAAGGCATTAGTGAGCGAGAATAGTACTTTGCGATTATGTGCTATTTCGCAAGAGCGGTTGGACTTGGAGGCAGCTGATCAGACAGATCTTCTGAGTAGGATTCGAGTGGCTCAAGAGAGTGATCAAAGTTTGATTGATGCGTCGAGGGCAAATGGTTCTGAGTACCAGGTCTCTTCGAATGGGATAATTTTTGTGCGTGGGCGAGTTTGTGTGCCAAAGGATGAGTTGTTGAGGCAGGAGATTCTGAGTGAGGCTCATGCGAGCAAGTTCTCGATTCATCTAGGGGCGACTAAGATGTATCGTGATAGCAAGCGGTACTATCACTAGGTCAGAATGAATAGAGATGTGTCTAGTTAGGTGTATGTTTGTGATACGTGTCAGCTGGTGAAGGCTGAGCATCAAGTTTCGAGTAGGTTGCTGCATAGTTTGCCCATTCCAGAATGGAAGTGGGATATGATCATGATGGATTTCATGGTGGGATTACCTAACTCGCAGACATTTGATGCTATATGGGTGATTGAGGATCGTCTAACTATCTGGGTGATTCAGCATATTTTTTTGCCATTAGGAAGACTGATGCAGCAGCTATTTTGGCTAAGAAGTTTGTGAAGAAGATTGTGAGGTTGCATGGAGTGCCAGCCAGTATTTGTCAAACAGGTATTCCAAGTTCATGTCAGAGTTTTAGAGGGTGTTTCAGGCTGAGATGGGCACTAATTGGCAGTCAGAGAGGACTATTCAGACTTTTGAGGATTTGCTGAGGATGAGCATTCTTGATTGGGGTGGTCATTGGATGGATCACTTGTGGGGGAGATAAACATTTTTGGAGCGAGTTTTGTTCAAGAAACGACGGACAAGATCCGTGTCTTGAAACTAAACATGAAGGAGGCTCGGAATTGGCATAAGAGTTATGCGGATAAGAGGAGAAAGGAGTTGGACTTCGAGGTTGGAGATCGTGTGTATCTCAAGATGGCTATGTTGAGGGGTCCTAACAGATCTATTTCGGAGAATAAACTGAGTCCAAGGTTTATGGGTCAGTTTCTGGTGGTGGACCAAGTTAGATCGGTGGCTTACCGGTTAGAGTTACCTCCAAATATGAAGGCAATTCATCAGATTTTCTATGTGTCAATGTTGAGGAAGTACATGCATACTTCAGAGGATTTACTAGATAAGATTTCAGAGGATCTTCACCCTAATTTTACTATGACGGCGGGACCTTAGAGGATTCTCAAGAGGAGAGTTAAGGTGTTGCGTCGGAAGAAGATTCCATTGTTGAGAGTTTTGTGGTGTTGTGCTGGTACGGAGGAGGAGACGCGGGAGCCTGAAGTAAAGATGAAATTGAAGTTCAGCAAATGATTCGACAAGCAGGTCGCGGCGTGAGCATGTTTTATCTTTGTGGTTCCGGTTTCAAAGTTACCTTGGTGCTACTGATACTTTTGATTCATGTATTTTTTGTTTGAGTTGTAATGATTATACATTTTTGAAATTTATAAGATGGAGTCTTCTTATATTTCTTTATTGTATAAGATGTGGAGTTCTTATATGTATGATTTTAGAGTTGACCGGGGGTTTTGGTTTTGCGATGATATTTCGGGTCAAGAAGTATTGTTTTTATACCAGATGATGTAGTACCAGTTGTCAGATGCTTAGACACGTTTAAGAATTAATTACAAATAACTCATTAGGAGATGATGATTTCTCTAGAGGGATGAGGATTTCCTTGTATATTTATTTTGGATGAGGATTTCTCAGAATAAGTATGGAGAGATGAGAATTTCTCTTCAGGGGATCACTATTTCCCCAAGTACCGTAAGCTCAAAGAAAGTGTTCCTAAGAGCGGAAGGGTTGTTGAAATGAGTTAAAAAGTAATTAATGTCTGAAAGCGTAAGTAAGCATGGGACTGGAAGTGAACCTCGGAGATTGAGTCATGATCTCGGGTAGTGTTGACCGGGTTGGGTCATGGTTATGGTCTTTGGTAGACAGTTTTGCGGATTCGAGGTCAAATCCATTGTTAGTAGGGGAAGTTATAACGCCCACAAATCAAATAGTGTGAATCTGGTACGTGTGTCGATCGACACGAGTAATGTATCGATCAACACAGTGTATGTTGGGAGTGTGTCGATCGACACAAGGGTGGTTTGATTCGATTGTCCGATTTTGGTGCGGTTTAGGAAATGTAACCCAAGGGCTCATTTTTCTAAGTCGAGGAGCCACATGTCAGAAGAGAAAAAATCAAAGGTTTGATCACAATTTGAGAGTAAAGAGAGAATTTTGTGAGAAATTAGTGTTCTTGAGGTTTTGGGATCATTGTTGGTTGAATTGAGAGGAAAACGAGGCTTCTCTTGGTGAATACTTCATGTCATCAGAGGTTTTTGGCGTGGTCGAGTTTGATTTTCGTGCGTAATCCTCAAACCTTTCTGAATCCCTAAGTTGAGTGTGTGACCATGGCTTCTGGGTGATTTATGATAATATTGATGCAAATTTTGTGAATTGTTTGATTGGAACTCGTTGTTTGTGTGATCATTGTGTTTTGGAATACATATGTTGTCGTTTGATGCAGGGTTTGTGGATTGTGGTTGATCGGATTCGGACTAGAGAAGAGAAAGTTCGAGTCCGATGTTCTGCAGCCGTGTGCCGATCGACACCAAGTTTTGCTGGTCGTGTTAATCGACATGGTGCGCGTGTCGATCGGCACGAGGTGATTTTCATTGTTCTGTGTTGATTGGTTATTGCGTGATGTTTGGTATCATGTTATGTTATTGAGCCTGAGTAATAGGTTGTAGATGGTATGACCGTCTCACTAAGTATTTATGAAATACTTACGCAACTTTTTTCCCATGTGTTCCTGGTAAAAGAAAAGTGTGATCGCGGAATCATGGCGTAGGAAGATGATGATTAGGAATTTCTTTTATGCTTTGTTAAACTAAGTAGAATTGGTGTTTAGGTTGCTAGCTTAGTTTGAATATGAAATTCAAACTGTTGTTGAATCATTCTTGTTGGGAGGTC
This sequence comes from Draba incana, assembly GCA_963576765.1. NCBI lineage: Eukaryota > Viridiplantae > Streptophyta > Magnoliopsida > Brassicales > Brassicaceae > Draba > Draba incana. Next base: position 25,242,390 of record OY755205.1, read on the forward strand.
AGCTCTGATACCAAAAAATTTCTCAGAGTGAGATTTGTCAAGGCATGTTTGGATGACCAAATCTTGACGGGGTTTTGCTCAATTAGGGGTTGTTGTGCTCAGCGAGCTGACGAAAGTTTTGCTTCTCCTGTTTCTGTAATTGCTATTTGGTGGATTTTTCCAGCTGCTTGTGCCCGTTGAAGTAGCAGATCCTTGTTGTCTTCTGATATCCTTTGATGGTTGCTATTCCAGTAGGAATGGGGAATTTAATGCATTGGTGATATGTTGAAGGTACGGCTATCATTGCGTATATCCATGGCCACCCAAGTATTGCATTAAATGGAGCTGGGCGGTCTACCACAACAAAGTCTAAAAACTTGTAGATACCGTCTGCCACCATCAGGAGTCGAACAATTCCCATGGAATAAGTTGTTTCTCCTACAAATCCGGTTAGTGATGGGCCTTGGCCTTGTAGGTCTGAGTCATTTAGACACATTTTCTGGTATGCGACGTAGAATAGCAGAGAGACTGAACTGCCAGTGTCTATCATTACTCTGGAGACTAGGCAGCCACATATTTCTAGTAGGATGACTAGCGCGTCGTCATGTAGCTTATCCAGGTGGGTTGTTTCACTTTCTACGAAGGCAATCTGATGGTCTACTCCTCTAAATGCAATTGGGGGCACGTGAGATGCGCTAGCCCTGCTTTGGTGTGCTCTGATTGAGTTTATTGAATCTCTGCACAGTTTTGATCCTCCAAGGATGAATTTGACTAATTTGACCGGAGCTGAGTTGCCCAGGCTTTTAATGGCGCGTGGTATCTTCATCCAAGTGCTGGTCAACTTTTTTGGAGCTGGTCGGGGGGGGGGGGGGGCGAGGTATGACTGATTTCATTGATCCACCGCATCTGTTGAGTTCTCCAAAAATCAGGTCTATACATTTTCTGGATGATGGTAGGGTCTGAACCGGGTTTGTCTCCTCGACGGGTCTTTCTCGCTTAGTCGCTGACTTCTTCTTTTTTGGCTTCTCGGGGGGCGGAGGTTCGACATCAACCTCCTTTTCTTCAACCGTCGGGTTTTGCTGAGCTACTTTAGGGTTTTTCTTTTCTTTTCCTTTGAGGCCGGCTAGATACCGGCATTCTTTGGTGGAATGGCCTCTTTTGCCATGGTGGGTGCAATATTTTGTTCTATCATATTCGGATTTCTTGCCTTGTTGCGCATGGTCGATGGCGTACGCTTGTTGTCCCTTCCCATAATTTTTGTTGAATTTCTTAGGTTGTTGTTGTCCGGGGGCAGCAGCTAAGTTCGTGTACTTCTTCTCCAGGAGAGATGTCTCTTCTTCGAGGATGGCAAAGAAAGTTGCTTTGTACAGTGCGTCGTTGAGTGGTATGAAGGGGTTGACAGTGAGTTCTTCTCGGAATTTGGATTTATGCCATAAGTCGTTCTTCAGCACTTCTAGTGCTACTTCTTCGTTCAGATTGGCGATTCTGGATTTAATCGTCTTAAACTTTGATATGTAGTCCCTGAGGGGCTCCTCAAGTCCTTGGGTCAGCTTCCATTGGTGTGCCTCTGAAGCTCTTGCTTCGATGAAAACGGAGTATTATTTGAGAAACAACGCTATTAGGGTGTCAAAACTGTCGATTGAGCAGTTGTCCAGCCCTGCGAACCACTCAAGGGTGGGACCTGTCAGGCTTTTAGCGAATAGCCTACAGTGCCCCGCCTCTTTTTCGTAATCGGCATGGTGAGCTCTTGCTACGGCAAGCCTAAATGCTCTTATGTGGGCCTTGGGATCGCTGCTCCCGAAAAATTCTGGGAGTATAATTTTCCCAATATCTCTGATGGATGCGTTGGCAATTCTATTAGTAAATGGTATCTGCTGAATATCTTGGATTGCCTGGTCGATATCCGGAGCTGGACTGGTAGCTCTGTGGACGCAGGTCCACATACGTTGCAGCTCCGCCTGGGTCTGCTCGGCGTATCTGTAAAAAGTATCTTGGTTGAAGGTGTTTTCGGTTGTCTCGACCTGGTCGGACGCAGTTCAGGTTGGGTTCCCTTAGGGGTCTCCCACTTGAGATGTTTGTCCCACCCATATTGCGGGACTTGGCTGCGTCTTGCTTAGTGGGGGAGGAGGTGGAAGGATTCCTTCATTCACATGTGTGATAGTACTCCTTGGGTTCAGGACAGCCAGGTATGCCATCCACGAGTTAGTCCTTGGGTTGAGGTTGAATGACGGATAACGAGGGGCGCCTGTTGGGGTCACATGGATCCCTGAAAAGTCCAGTTGCCGCCTCGGGTTGTGCTCCTGGAGGGAGTTATTTATTCATTGGGCGTCCTGCGAGGCGGGAGCCCCTGATTGATGGATTGAGACATCTCGTGGAGCTGAGCCATGAATGTTCTCTCCTGTTGGTCAAGGTGGGAACCCACTGTTCGAATGGTTAGATCTTGCCCTTGTGTTCGTTCTCCTAGGGTTGACAACATTCAGCGCATTTCCGATAAATCGTCTTGGGAACGTTCCCTACGTCTCGTGAGGAGCGGTGGGATACCTCCCGTCGAGGTGCTAGTGATGCTAGCTGAAGCTGTTCCACCAGCATTTGAGTTTCGTAGCCATACGCTTCTTGGTATCAGAGGCGCAGGTACGACAGCGGTGGTTGTCATGGATCCGGGCTGGACGTTTGGATCCATAGTTTGTGCACTCGCGGGGGTGTTGTTAACCGCAAATGCCTGGTTTTGATTTGCTTCAGTCTGGTCATTGACCACGACCTGGTTTTGATCAGATCCAGGTTGGTTGTCAGTCATTACCTCGGATACGTCTCTTGTTTCCAGATCAACGATCTGTGAACTGGTGACCTGGGTTGACTCTTGAGCGTTGGTGGTATCCATTCCCGCTGCGGTGGGTTCGAGGTTAGATCTTTGTGTATGATGATTGTATTTCTTCCCCTTAGTAGGCGCCAAATGTGGAAGTTGGATTCCCACTAAGAATTTATATGTGAATTCGGGAAAGAAACTTTAGTTCTAAGAAATGTCTATAGATCTAACAAGGATCGAGACCAAGATAACGGAAAATGGATTAATATTGATATTCGGTATAAGTATACAAAGAACTTTTGCAAAGACAATAGTTGATGAGCTAAAGTGTGATTGAGTGTAAACGTATGGAAAAGTTAGCCATTTCAGCTCTAGAACTAGCTATTTATACTTCCTCGAGCTGAACGGTTCAGCTCCGCGAATCCCTTCTCGTCGCCGGATATCTCGGGCACATTCTGGTGTATTCTCCGGGAATATCGGGATCTCTTCGTCAACCGTTGAGCGGCGCTGACTTGGTCCTGTCATCGCTGAACTGTTTGGTCAGCGGTTCCTCTTATCTCGGCGGTCAACGATCTTCTCAACGAAGTTCAGCGCTGCCGAAGGGCACCCTAGTCTTTTAATATTGTCGACGCAACACTGGGCCTTAGGCCCACTTCTGGATTCCATCGAGTCTGATTATATCCTAAGCTTAATAGGCCGGATTTCAAGTGGTGAAATCCAGCTCCAACAGTATTCTTTAGTTTGTTTTATATTATGCAAAATTGAAAATATCAATTCTAAAATTAATTTTGAAATTCCAAAAATTTAGGAAATCAAATCTTCAAAATATTTAAAACGAATTTACAGTTAAAAAAAAAATCAAATATTCAGGTAGATTACATTCTGCATAATAAATTATCATATTGACTTTTCAAAAATTAAGGAAATAAAATATTCAGTTAGAATTATATATCGTTTATCATATATTATTAGAGAGAGTAATATTATTTGTTGTGGAAGCATATTTTGTCGATTTTCAATTATTACGAAGATGTAGATTTGCTTGATAAGATTATCATCTGTGATGGAACAAAAAATCCATTAGCTACTCATGGACAGGGGCATCATGGAGGCGAATATGGAAGCTACTCACCTTAATCGCATAGATAAAAGATAGATGAATATCATCATAATAAAACTATGTTAAATTGATCAAATTAGTCTAGTGATGATTGTAATATCTATAATAATTCAGAACCGTGCTTTCCAATGTTTCCATTGATAGGCAAAACTAAATAAATCACAATAAATAATACATTAAACATAAAAATAAAAACAAAAATTCGATGACCACAGTTTCCTTATCTCTGACCTTGTCGTCATCACTCTGCAGATATTTTCTTCTCTTCTTCTTAATTTAAATACACTCAACAACCACCACAGTTTCACTTCACCATCATCCCATCATCACTCAAAAAACTCCTCTACAATGGCGGCGTTTGCTTCTACTCTCTCTCTTTCTTCCACCAAGCTTTTCGATTCCTCCTTCCATGGCTCATCCATCTCCGCCGCACCGGTCTCCCTCGCTCTCAAATCACGATCGGTCTCCGTTCGCGCCACCGCTGGTTACGATCTCAACGCTTTCACTTTCGAACCGATCAAGGAATCGATCGTGTCTCGTGAGATGACGAGGAGGTACATGACTGATATGATCACTTACGCCGAGACTGATGTCGTCGTCGTTGGTGCTGGATCCGCTGGTTTATCGTGTGCTTACGAGATCAGTAAGAACCCTAACGTTCAGGTCGCGATTATCGAACAATCCGTTAGCCCTGGTGGTGGTGCGTGGCTCGGTGGTCAACTTTTCTCCGCCATGGTAATATTATATCACAAAATCTCTCTCTCGATTAGATTCGGATTTGCATGTATGAATTAGGTCTAGACTGAATTACAAATCTGAATTTGGTGAAAATTTGAAAATGTTTATTGATAAATCAGGATTAGAAATCTAACCATCTCAGTTTGGAATTTGAATGTGTGTTTATGAGTGTTATACTGAAATAATGATTGTATGTTTATATGTGACAGATTGTGCGTAAACCAGCACATTTGTTCTTGGACGAAATTGGTGTAGCCTACGATGAGCAAGACACTTACGTGGTGGTCAAGCACGCGGCTCTGTTCACATCGACCATCATGAGCAAGCTCTTGGCTCGTCCCAATGTGAAGCTCTTTAACGCTGTGGCGGCTGAGGATTTGATCGTTAAAGGAAATAGAGTCGCTGGTGTGGTGACTAACTGGGCTCTTGTGTCGATGAACCACGACACACAGTCTTGCATGGACCCGAACGTCATGGAAGCCAAGATTGTTGTGAGCTCGTGTGGTCATGACGGTCCCTTTGGAGCCACTGGTGTGAAAAGGTTGAAGAGCATCGGGTTGATCGATCATGTTCCTGGAATGAAAGCGCTCGACATGAACACAGCTGAAGACGCGATTGTGAGATTGACCAGAGAGGTTGTTCCCGGTATGATTGTTACCGGAATGGAAGTTGCGGAGATCGATGGTGCACCGAGAATGGTGAGTTTGATCATAATTAATCTATAATTCAGTATCCATAGTTTTAGATCAGTATATAATCTGAGTGAGTGAATGAAATTTGTGATGCAGGGACCAACGTTTGGAGCTATGATGATATCGGGACAGAAGGCGGGACAGCTTGCTCTTAAAGCTTTGGGACTACCCAATGCTTTAGACGGAACTAACGTCGGAGAGCTAAGCCCCGAGCTGGTATTAGCCGCTGCTGATTCAGCTGAGACCGTAGATGCTTAAGAAAAGCCTTTTATGTTTAAAAAATTTCACCTTGATCCTTCGGATGTGGAAGGAATGGAATAAAGGAGTTTAGGTGTTCTAAAACTTTTATGTGAGTATTTATGTTTTGAACTCTTTGGTGCTTTTGTTTCTTCTCAATGAAATGTTTCTTCTGTGTCAAATTTACTTGATTCGTAATATGTGTTCCTGTTTAAAGTTCAAAGCAGCTCACTTAACTTGGTCTGCTTTACTCGTTTGCATGTTAAAAATTGTAATGAGGTTTTTTCATCCTCGTTTCAGAAAACAACCATAAACTGTAAAGAAAATAAATCATGTTTCATGAACAAGTACTCCTACTTCTGTCATGGAATCCAGATTATTCTTATTTACATTTATAATCCGACTTACAAATGCAACAATCGAGTTTAAAAATCACTTGGATGGTGATCATTGTTTTATGCTTTTCCTTTTTTTTTCCTTAATACAACAGAAGTAAAAGACCTGGTTTGTAAAATCAATATATTACAAGGAGAAATTTTATGAACAGTTAACAACGAAAAGTTGTTGTGTAAGTTAGGGCTCCATTGTTTTGTTCTTTTTCAAGAATGCTTGTAACCCAAGGAATCGTAAATCTCTCATTAGTCACTTTTTGTCGCCGGATTATGTGAGTTATCAACATACAAAACACTAATCATGTAACTTCTCCAATGCTATTTCTTGGCCTGCAATAACAAAGAACATTACAATCAGAGAGACTTAAAAGAGAGCTAAAGAAAGATCAGACACAAACCCAAAAGTGTTTCTCAGTAGAAATTTGTAACAGAAAGAATCTAAGAGAGAGAGAGAGGGAAAAGATATGAAAGCATACCTTTTTTAGATACTTCTTGTGAAGTTTCATTGCACCAGAACATGCTTTCTTAGCATCCAAGTTTCCGGTTATGTCGTTTAAGATCTAAACAAAACAAACAGATTAATGAGGAGTTTATTCAATGGAAATAGTAGTAAAAGAGAGAAAAACCGGGGAGATCTCACTGAAATTACCTTAACAACATCATCGAGTCCTCGAGCTTCGGTCATTAGCTTAGAACTCTTGTCTTTCAAGACACTTGCTACTAAGAAAACCGAAATAGGCAAAGGACCTTCCGCGCTTTTTGCACCGTTCTTCATGTTCTCTCTCTCGTACTTCCCGCATTGGTTTATCGACTTTGGTTTACCTTTGGAGGAACCTTCGGTTTTCTCTCCCTCGAATTCAGGCTCCTCGTACAGCGAATACATTTCCGGATCATACTCTAATGCCCACATCATCTGCAAAAAAAACAATTCCGGGAATGGAAAAACAATCGGTCTTTATTAGTGTGTGGCCCCAAGAAACATGTTTTCGAGTTTATAAAGAGACAAAGAAAACGTATATACCTCCCAAAGGTACAAGGAGTCGCAAAAAGAGAATTCTCTGCGGAATTGAACCATTATCATCCGAATCGCAAAGAGATAGTCACCACCACCCAAGTTCTCTGCATTTCAAGATCTCAATCGCTCAAGCAATTACGATTATTATCTGCTACGAGTGAGCTGAAAAAGCTTTAATATTATACCTAAGTGATGGTGGAGTTTGGGGTCAATAATCTGAGTGATTGAAGCCAAATGCGTAAGCTGTGCTTCGACTCCGACTGATCTCCCCGTACTCCGGAAATTCCCTCGCTATCAATTTTGAAAAAGAAGAAAGAAAAACCTTTAATACAAAAGGACTACAGAGAGTGTCAAGACTAAGATATATTAACACAAAACAGAGAGGTAAAGTACCAATCGGCGCATCAATCGTTCGAAACACCAAAAAGCATCAGCTTCATCTTCCAGAAGCATAATCATAGGGGAACAAAGATCACTCATTCCTGGTCAGAAGAAACACCAAAGAATCAACCACCTCTTAAAGGCTTGAACAAAAGATTAATACTGTGTAATTTAATGGCTTTACCTTGGCAATATCCTACATCGTCGTCTATCCAGGCGTAAAGAGCTAGAATATCCCATAGCTTAGACAAATTATCCTTATTCTCATAGAATACTAAAGTCCTATCCGTGCGATTTACATCAAGACCTGAAAAATAATAGTTTATATAAGCGAATTGAATATTAGACTGAATCATCTCTCTCTCAGAACTAGAACTACTATCTGTTGTGACTCCGAAGCTGCATAATCACAGACCTATCTGGTGAAGTGTTAGCATCCATTGAATAACTTTCTTGTCCAAAGGTCCGCGGCTTTTAAGCTCTTGGAAGAAATCAGCACCATTTGCACCTGAAATAATACTTAAAGTGCTTAATTTCCCAAGTTCTACTATATTTTTCTTTATCAAAAGTTACATGATTTTTACCTAAATTTGTTTCTTTGAGTACAAGAGGATCGTAAATGGGTTGACCCTTTTCGGTAATTACAGGTGCGGTAATGAATCCACCACTTCCAATGACCGGAAACATTTGTTTACATTCTGCCTTCCAAGAAGCATATTGTACTCTGTAAGGAAACACTGATACTTTCAAAATAAAAAGACATGAGAGAATCAACAGTTTATGTAGGTGAAAAATCACCTTCTACGTTGTCGGATTTGCTCTCTTTCTTCAAATGTGCTCTTTGGATCATAACAACCAAGTAAGAATTCCCAGACTTCTCCTCTAATGGATGGATGGATTCCCTAGACAAGTCAAAAAAACAAGCAAAAGGATTGGAATGATGAGAAAACACAAATTTTTATTTACTCTTTTGATTGATATTTGCATATGCAGAACAAATGTTGCAGTCTTTGCAACAATGTGTTTACAATACTTACTCCTCGTTGGATTCGACTGAGAGTTTTGCCCATATCGAGGAATCCTTCTGTTGTAAATGCAGCTTGCCATTTTCTTACACTTAGAGTCTTACCAGGCTGCACAAACATAATTAGGAAAAAGGTAGGTACTGTCAGAAATATAGACTCTAAATATAAATATGTGATGAAACAAAATCAGTGCTAAATCAGTAATATCCCCATCAATTATCAGCATCAGAAAACCTTAACCATAACTATTAGTATTGAATTATGCTCTCTTCTCTTGTTTGATCACTTCCAAAACCAATAAAGAACACATAATACACCCTCAGCTAATGGCAAATAAATCCAACAAGGAATCTGCCTTTCTCTAAACACAACTATTTATCAGCCATTTCCTTCCACAAGTCTTAATCATAACAAATAATGGTCAATCATGCCAATAGATTATTTTATAACCAAATGTTACAATTTAGCATTGTATGCGAAACTAATATAGACAAAATCTGAAATTTCTGAGAAACGATTCCAAGAAAAGCTAGAGAAAGGAAGCTACTTTGATCTTGAATCTGGTATTGGGCACATCTGTGCACTCAGGGCGAATCTGGTAATAAGAATCTGCTGGTTCTGCGGCGACTCCCCACATTTATGGAATATTTTCCAATACTCAAAATATAAAAATGTAAACTTTCCCGGGAAAACTAAAAAGGGAGAAAATTCCTTGACAACAAACCCAGAAAACAAAGATTGGAGAAGAAAACAAAACAAAAACTGGTACCCTCTCAGCAGATGGATTCTCTCTTTGTCGAATTCGGGAACAAATTGAGATCTTAAGAGGGGTCCAGTTTTGGAGGATTAAAAAGAAAAGATCAAAGACAAGAACTTTTCTTTTTGGGTTGCAATATTTTTTTTAATATTTTGGTTTCCTCTAATCACCAACTAGGTTTATTATTCATTCTTTTTTTTTTCCCACTACACTTTTTTTTTTTTTTGTTAATTGGATGGTCTCTAGAGAAGCAATGGTTTTTGATGGTGAATATGAGCTGTGATCGTTGGTGAAGCTCTCGTGGATCTTTCTTTAATTATCTTTTTTTTTTCCATTTTTAGGAAACGATTTGAGAAAAAAAGAGCAGTTTTGTGTGAATAAGAATCACACATAGATTTTTCGAGCGGTTAAGTTGTATTGTTTTGACGTATTCAACAAACGATGAATTCGACCTTAGTCGTTAGAGAGGTGAAATCACTTATCGTTTCAGGCAAAACGATTAAAGTAGAATAAGCCCTTCCCAAGACTTTATGCTATAATTGGTTTTGCACTAAACAAACCTTCTCCTCAAAAAGTTGTGTTTTCGAGAATTTTTGCCCGTTTTACCCTTATTTGCCTTGATAACAAAAAACGTATTTACGAAACTGTCATTAATGAATCGGCGAGAAAAGTTCCTGCCAAGGAAAATAAGTCTATCATTCTGTGATGGTAGACTTATTTACGACTGGTAGACTTATTTTTTGAGCGATAGACTTATTTTTTGAGCGGTAGATTTATATATGAACGGTAGACTTATTTGTCCCCTTGATGGTAGAGTTATTTCCGAATGGTAGACTTATTAGAGTGATTGGTAGATTTAATATTTTCAGTGATAGATTTATTTTGGAGCGGTAGACTTATTTTGTGATTGGTAGATTTATTTCCGAAGATTGATAGATTTATTTCCTTTAACGATAGAGTTAAATTTCCGTGATAGATTTGTTTTGCGACTGGTAGACTTATTTATAGTGGTGATAGATTTATACTAGTTGACTGTAGTGATAGACTTATTTTAGTGGTGATAGATTTATACTAATTGGTAGATTTAATATTTTTGACGATAGACTTATTGAATCTTTTTCTGTTTTACTGTAACGATTTCCCGAAAAATATTGGTAGACTTAATTTTTCTGTTTACCTTATGGTAGATTTGTTTTTCGGATGGTAGATTTGTTTTTCGGATGGTAGACTTATTATCCGGAGGTGGTTGTCATATAGTTGTGGTAGACTTATTATCCGACGATGGTTGTTCATATAGTTGTGGTAGACTTGTTATCCGACGATGGTTGTTCATATAGTTGTGATAGACTTGTTTGGTGACCTAGTTTCATATAGTTGTGGTAGACTTGTTTGCTGACCTAGTTTCATATAGTTGTGATAGACTTGTTTGGTGACCTAGTTTCATATAGTTGTGATAGACTTGTTTGGTCACATAGTTTCATATAGTTGTGGTAGACTTGTTTGCTGACCTAGTTTCATATAGTTGTGATAGACTTGTTTGCTGACCTAGGTTCATATAGTTGTGATAGACTTGTTTTCTGACATAGGTTCATATAGTTGTGGTAGACTTATTATCCGGAGATGTTTTCTGACATAGGTTCATATAGTTGTGATAGACTTGTTTTCTGACATAGGTTCATATAGTTGTGGTAGATTTGTTATTTGACTTAGCTTCTTAAAACATTATTGTGGTTGACTTGTTATCTGATTTAGGTTCTTTAAACAATGTGGCGGTAGACTTATTATTTGACTTATGTTCTTTGAATAATGTTGTGGTAGACTTATTATCTGACTTAGGTTCTTTAAATAATGTTGTAGTAGACTTATTATCTGACTCATGGATAAAAAGTGCATTGGAGACTGAGATGGAATGATACCAGCCAAGGAAAGAACACAAGTGTTCTAATTGTTGTCAATACGATCATAATCATACCACTAGTGAAGCTCAAATATATGTCTATTATTATGTGTGCCTTTTCAATTTTAACTTGTTTTCCTATTTTAATGTTATAATAATTGATGCTAAAGGCATTTGGAAACAGATTATATAGCGAGCAAATTTCTAGAGTACATAAATTCTGTCAATTCATTACATTGAACAGAGAATAAATCTACCATCAAAGAAAAACAAATCTACCATTAAAGAAAAATAAATTTGCCATACCATTGAACAGAGAATAAATCTACCATCAAACATAATAAATTTGTAAGTTATCCACAACCTCTGCCTCTTCCGCCACTACTTCTGAAGCCTCCATGTCCACCAAATGAACAACCATCAGCGGCGGTTCCTTGAATCGGAGTATCGTCTGATCTAGTGTGGTAAATCTACCATCAAATAAAAATAAATCTATCATGCCATCAAACTAAAATAAATCTACCATGACAGAACAAATTTTCTACCAAATTAAACTACCACAACCGCCAAATCCAACATATCCATGACCTCCGCTTCTTTCGCCACCGCCTCCGAAACCTCCACGTCCACCAGAATAGATCTACCAGCAAAGAAAAACAAATCTCCATCAAACTAAAATAAATCTACCATCAAATAAAAATAAATCTATCAACACTGAAGACTTTTGCTCACAGGCGATTCAATTCTACGATGTTCAAGACCGGCTTGGTTTCGACCCAGAAGAACCGCCGTTAAACCTCAAGTCTCTCCGCCACCAGCTCTGAAACCTCCATGTTCACCAATAGCATAACAATAAGTCTACCATAACATAAGAATAAGTCTACCGTAACATAATAATAACATAAGAATAAGTCTACCGTAACATAATTATGAAGATGACGAACTCCGATGGGCTCGCCACATTCGGCAGCTCGAGTCAGAAGCCCGACCAGTTGACTTACTCCTCTGGTGTTAATCTGTGCAAGCGCGATTCTATGAACCCACATGTACCGAAGAATCAACGCAGGAATGGGGAATGTGAGGTAACAACCCCTAAACCAGCATTCATATGCAGTAAACGTGCCGACAGGCGGGTCGTCCTCTCGCTGGTCAACAGTTGGCACAATCATCTCGACCGCGTCGGAGATTCCGTATTCCGCGCGAAGGATATCCAGCGACTCCTTGTCGCACCATGAAGAGCCTGGGGGCGGGCGTTGTTTTCGCCTCGACTTCTTTTTCTTCGCGACTTCGGCCAGTCCGGATCCAATCTAGGCTAGCAATCTCTCCGCTTCTATGAGAGGATTGTACTCCCAGTTGCATTCTTCAATCTTTACTCGGGGAATCGGCTCGGCAGAACTAAGCGACTCGTCACGAAGATGAGGAATTTCGACGACCAACCTTTGCTTATTCGCAGCAGGAGGCTCGCCACTCTGTGAAGGACGTGAGGTCCCAACTTCCTCTTGGAAACCCGCTCTTGGAGCTCGCATTGGTGAGACACTCTCCCTAGTCTCGCGACTTCGCCATGAGACGGGAGTGGGACAGGTGAACAAATCGGCAAGGGTCGAGTTACCTCTAGCTTGGCCCTCTCGACAAGACGCACTCGTCTCCTCGCGACCAGACGTACTCGCGTCCTCGTACCCGCAGAACTGACCACAGCTTGAACTCGCATCGACGACCGACTCGCTGTTAGCAGAATACTCCCAAATCAATCTTTCCTTCTCGGGGAGCTCGGCAGATTTCGCAGACTTAATCGAATTTGTTGACGACATGATTTTTGGATCAAAACGGAAAAATTTTCAAATTTCCTCAAGATCTCGACGGCGGCGATGAAGAACACGGCGGCGGCGAAGTGATGGGACGACAAAAAAACCAATCAATACTTGAAAGAAAAACGAGAGAAAAGGGAGAGAGAGCAAACCTATTTTCGGAGAAATGAGAATTATGAGAAGTATCTGAGGAGCATCGCTCCTTATAAAGGCATCTTTTGCGGATCGAATTTCGAGGTGGGCCTTATTTCATAATGGGCCTGAGATTCTGGGCTCGAAGGATCGATTTGCAATCCCGCGATTTCGTATTAGCTCGAAACGCGACCTCGCGAGTTCACCTCTGATTTAATTCGCGACTTCAGGACTTCAATTCTCGGCGACTACCATGACCTCGCAGTATTTATGGAGTTGATCAAGTCGCACCCTCGTAACTTGTTTAAATCGATCTCTTCATCAAAATCAACTCGCGACTTCATCTCATCAGGCGTCTCGCGACTTCATCTTCATCAGACCAGCTCGCGACTTCCTCAAAGTCAGCTCGCAACTTCGTTTCAACATCTCTCGGATTCGTCCCGTCGCCTCGTGCGTATCGAGCGACTCGCTGATTCGTGACATGATCTTCAAGCAGCTCGCGACTTTGTTTCGACATCTCTCGGATTAGTCCTGTCGCCTCGCGCGTATCGAGCGACTCGCTGATTCGTGACATGATCTTCAAGCAGCTCGCGACTTCCTTTAAGTCAGCTCGCGACCTCATCTCGTCACTTCGCAGGATCGAAATCGACTCGCTCATAACGTCATACTCGATCAGCTCGCGACTTCATCTTCATCAAAACCAGCTCGCGACTTCATCTTCATCAGATCAGCTCGCGACGTCCTCAAACTCAGCTCGCGACTTCATCTTCATCAAATCAACTCGCGACTTTATCTTCATCAGATCAGCTCGCGACATCCTCAAAATCAACTCGCGACTTCATCTTCATCAGATCAACTTGCGACTTCATCAAATCGGATCGCGACCTCGCAGCTTCATTCCACCAAACAACTCGGAGAATACGCAGACGAAACTAAAATTGAGGACTCGGCGACAATAGCAACTTGAACAAGTGTGTGATTCGTGCTATTTTCCCCTTGGTCTGGTTTTTCCCCACCGGGTATTCTAGACAAGGTTTTTACCGAGGCTTGTTCACACACCTATACGTCTTCGTCTCGCCGCCTCGCATCTTCGAGCAGTTTGCAGATTCGGAACATTTTCATCTCGTCGCCTCGCATCTTCGAGTGATTCGCGGGTTATGAGCTCGTCAGTTCGCAAGTTCGAAACCAACCATCAGATGGCATCGTGTCGATCAGCTCGCCGAATTGGGTACAACCATGTCGCCTGGGCTCGGCAAAATTGGTCAACACGTTAACAGTCTAACGGAAATCGATTCTTCACTTGGACACCCTTAATTCAACACTTTTATTTATAAAACTGTTGAACTGGGGGGCTAACTGTAGGGGTCAAATCTCCCCTAGAAGAATCGATAAGCCTAAATCGACTAAGTATACGTTAAACGGCCCAACGGTCTAGCCCAGAAGACAGAGGCCCATTAAAGGCCCAACATTGTTTGTCCAAACCGACTTGTATTCTCTATAAATAAGCATGTACCCCCCTCATTTGAGGGGATCCGAAATTCTGAGTTGTAATAAGACAAAAACAGCTTTTTCAGCTAATTAATAAGAACAGCTCAAGAACCCTAAATCTCTTTCATTCTGAGTGTTTGTAAACCTAAAGAAGCTCTATTTCAAAAAATCTTCACAAATTCAATTGTGTGAAAATCCAGCACGCACAATAATTCCAAATCGGTTTGGATAATTTAGTGAAACTTTGTGGGTAAGTTCTTTACTCTCTGATCTAATAATAGGAGAAAGAAGTTTGACATGCGGATCAATATTTTATGAGTTGTGTATGTTTTCTCGAGACCGATCTGTGCACATCCAATCAACGACTAGACTATTTGTGATAGACTCCTTGTGAGGATCTATGTCCGATGATCACTTCGAAAAGTTTTGGAGATGCGGAATGATGATAAAATAATGATGATCCGGCGTGATGGAGATGAAACGATTTGATGGAAGATGAACGGATAGAACAAATGGATTGAAGTGTACTTCTAAAAGATATGAATGATCTTTTAGACTACGAGGCTCGATCTAAACTTAGATATTACGCACTGAGAAAAGAAAGAGTTGTAATTGATATGAAACACAATTACGGTTTGATCAACAACTTTAGAGAGAGATTTTTGATAAAAAAAGTTCATGATCATTATTGTGGATAAATAAAAATCTGATTTTACTAAGGATAAATGGGTTGTCCAAAAATCATCAAATGGGCTTCCAAAAAGGCCTAAGTTATGATAATGGGGGTAATGAAATAGTGTGCATACTTACCTCATTAAAAACCTCTTTCGAAAAACCCAAAAGGGAAAAACCGAAGAGAGGGAAAAAGAGTACAAGTCCGCACACCTCCCATCATCATCCTTCCTCGGCTCGAATCATAACTAACGTGATCTGATGAGCAACCAAAGGAAGTTGGTCGGTGATCTTAACCATAAGTAAAGAAGTGGCTTGGTTAAGTTGTCTTTTCCTTGACCTCGTCATAGGTCCTCTCGGAATTTGCAAGTTATTAGCGTTTTTAAGAACCTCCTCGGCTACAAGCTGCTCCTCGACTACATGTTGCTCGTTTGGTTCCTTAGCTCCTTTTGTCCAAGCTAGCCAGGGTTTTATCAATTTGAGAAGTGTTTTGCCGACTATCCAGAAGGATTCACGAAGGGATCTACATATCATCTGAAAACCTTTTCTGTCCAGTTTCCAGAACCGTTTGCAGATTCAGGATCCGATATCCGTAGTTTCTTCTGTCGAGTTTTCAGTGTTGTGTGTTCAAGGCAACCGCCCTCTTCCGCAAACTCCTGCAACCGCAACCGCTGCGGGTAAATCAGTCAGGTCTTTAAATTTTCCTCCAAATAAAATACCTCACGAATATATAGGATATTGTTTGTTTTTCATACACTTTTAATTTGAACAATTCTTGGGTTCACCCTAAGGGTGAACCTCTCTCATTCACCCCATTTTTATTAATCAATCAAAATTGAGTTGTAGGGACCGCCAATTTAATTAAATCATTTTACTACATTAAACAAATAAAAAAAAATTAATACTCTATTATCTAGTTAAACAAATAAAATAATTAATATTAAAAAAATTCTCTAAAATACCCATCATTTTTTGAAAAGTTTCAAAAATACCATTTTTCTTAAATCCAAACCCTACCTCCTAAAACTATACTCTAATTTGGGAATAGTTAACCCAAACCCAAAAACTTAAACTACAAAAATTGATTTCCAATGGATTTGTCCAAAGTCTCTGTTCTGTAACCAATTTTGTCCATTGCTGTCAATTTTCGTCGTCGTCTCCCACACCGTCTTTGTCGCCATCTTCATCTTCTTCATTGCTCTGTTTGAGAGAGAGAGAGATTGAAGGAATGTTTGTGTATGAGAGAGATATTAAAGTAAGGGCAATTTTGGAATTTTAGAAAAATTGTGGTATGAAAATAAAAAGTTTTTGGTATTATGGTAGATTTGGAAATGATTTTGAAAATTATGGTAATTTTGGTAAATTTCTCTTAACCTAATCGAATTGTGAGAGAACCTGTTGACAAAAACAAAAACAAAGAAAGAGAACCTGTATTTAAACACAATTACCCACAGTTATTATAAAATTAAATAATCATCTCTTTTTAATTTGTCAACAAATAAGAATTTCCTTAAAAAGGTAGCAAAGTAAAAAAAATCAAGAGCGTTCGCTCCATCATATACTCGCATATACTTATATACTCGTTAGTTTTTATATAATTTTCTCTTCTCTCTACAAACATTGCACAGAAGATCGTCGATCTCTCTCTATTTGAATTCTTCTCCTTGCAAGATTCTAGGTCAAACACACTTGATCGATTCTCTTGCGACGACCAAAGTTCCCCCTGATCGAAAACTTTTTAATATTTTTATTCGACGAAAAAATTTTGTTATTTACCGGAGATGGTTTTATCAGCGAAGCAGAGTCTCTCTGCTAAGATCGGATTTTCCAATCCAATTTCACGGCGAATCCCTTTATCCTCACTCCAAAGATCTCCTCTTTCTCTCTCGTTTCCATCGACGGAGCTTCCAAAACGCACCGTTTTAGCCGTTTCGAAGCCTCTGCATCTCTCTTCTCTGAGAGCAAAGTCTCCGGTGAGATGCGAAGCCTATGAAGCCGATAAATCGGAGACTGAGCCGATCGATGCGGCGGTGGAAGAGAAATCGGAGGCGGCGAAGAAATTGAAGATCGGGATTTACTTTGCGACTTGGTGGGCTTTAAACGTTGTCTTCAACATTTACAACAAGAAGGTCTTGAATGCTTACCCTTATCCATGGCTTACCTCGACGCTTTCACTCGCTGCTGGTTCGTTGATGATGCTAATCTCTTGGGCTGTTGGGATAGTCGAGACTCCCAAAACCGATTTCGATTTCTGGAAAACTCTTTTTCCGGTAAGTGGGTTGGTGGGGGGGGGAAGTTTGGTGAGAAAAAAAATTTTAGGTTAGGTATCGATGTTTACGATGATGGTTTATGGTCAAATTGGTGCAGATCTTGCATGAATATTTCTTGTTTTTTTGTTATCTGAGTGATTTGTATAGTTTTGTTTGCTTCCTGAGAAAATTCAGAGAGAGAGAGAAGAAAGTGATTTTTTTTTTGTTTTGGCTGTGTTTGCTCATAAGGTGCTGAATTTTGTTCTTGTTATAATATCTGAATTTCCATTAGCTAAATTCTCAGAATTCAATAGTCGTAATCTGAGAATTGTTGTACTAAACGTGGTATTTTTGGTTTGATTGCTTAAAGGTTGCTGTGGCACACACAATTGGTCATGTGGCTGCGACGGTGAGTATGTCGAAGGTTGCGGTTTCGTTTACTCACATCATTAAGAGTGGTGAACCCGCGTTTAGCGTTCTTGTCTCGAGGTTCCTTTTGGGTGAAGCCTTCCCTACTTCGGTTTACTTATCCCTCATTCCAATCATTGGTGGTTGTGCTCTCTCCGCTCTTACTGAGCTTAACTTCAACATGATTGGTAATATTTCTTTTACACACTCCAGTTTTCAGATGTTTTTGTCTTTCTATTACTTGTTAGTTAGCTTCTAGAGAGCTAAAATGGATTTGCTTGATTCATTTTGTTTTTGAATAATTTGTTTCTGCTATCAGGGTTCATGGGAGCGATGATTTCGAACTTAGCTTTTGTCTTCCGTAACATCTTTTCGAAGAAGGGAATGAAGGGAAAGTCTGTGAGCGGAATGAACTACTACGCTTGTCTCTCAATGTTATCCCTCTTGATCCTCACTCCCTTTGCGATTGCGGTCGAAGGACCTCAGATGTGGGTCGATGGCTGGCAAAAGGCTCTCTCTGACGTTGGACCACAATTTGTCGGGTAATTTCACGAAAAGACAATACTTTAAACCTCTATAGATAATGTTATACATGGTTTGATGGATTCTTGTCTTGTTCCTAGAATACGTTATGAAAGACCCACATATCAAGTTCTTGTTTTTATCCGAAACATATGAACCCGTCTCATTCGCTTACTCAATTTCACATTTTGTCCTATCAATGTTACAGGTGGGTGGTTGCACAGAGTGTGTTCTATCACCTCTACAACCAAGTGTCTTACATGTCCTTAGACCAAATCTCTCCCTTGACATTTAGTGTCGGTAACACCATGAAACGTATCTCCGTCATCGTCTCCTCCATCATTATCTTCCGTACTCCAGTCCAGCCCGTTAATGCCCTTGGAGCCGCCATTGCTATCCTCGGAACCTTCTTGTATTCCCAGGTAAACTCACAAACCTTAAAATGTCCAATATACCCCTGTTATCCATATGGAATGGAATATGATAATTAAGCGTCTCTTCACAGCCACATGAGCCATATAAATAGTCTGACTGTTACTTCTTCAACCTCTCATCAAGAACCATCTAACTTTATTGGATCATGATCTTGTTTTATCAGCCTAATGTTTCTTTTATCTCGGTTTTCGTGCTTTGTGCAGGCAAAGCTTTGAACAGGGAAGACATGGGCGTGTCCAGGTCCTGTGTTGAGCTCGTGACTTCTGGTTTTAACCGGTAAAAGGGCTTAATGTAGATATTTGTCCTTAATAATGAAGAAATGATGAGAAGTTGATGACGACAACGTTTAGTGTGTTAGGTGGAGCTTTTTTTTGCGTTTGAAGTGTTTGAATTTGGGGAAATCAGAGATTACTTCTTTGTAACTAAAGTGGGATATAGAAATTGCCCCCTTGAGAATAAGACACCCCTATACTCTCTTTCCAATTACGAGAGACATATTTAAGAAAAAAAGATAAAAATATTTTCAAGATTATTCTCGTTTATACATATATATTATTTCAAGATTACTCTCCTTTAAATATACGCATATGAATAAATCTAAAGAAAAAGAAGAATAATTATCAATAATGAATTTTTATTACAGAACGTAAGTAACGTTGACGCTTGGGAACAAAATGGAGGCACTTGATTTGGTTCAGAGATGAGATGGATTGATGTTGTCTCTTGGGATTTCAGAAGAGGCAGAGAGTTTCAGTGAAGAATATACTTTAAAGCAACTAAGATTCTCTCCATCGAAATTTGCAATTTGCTTATTTACTTGTGCATCAAAGTCACCCTTCTTTTTTTTTATTCACCTTCTTTTTTACTTGAATCACAAGCTGAGCATGGCCAGGGCCGCCCATAAAGTTGGAGATGCCTAAAGTAAGAAGAAATTTTGTTGCCCCCATTAAATAATCTTTTTTTACGTTTGTAAATTTTATAAGGTGAATTTTTTTTTTTTTTTGTGAATTGAATTGAATCTATGAATTAAGTCGTGAAATAGAACGTAAAATAAAATATTTATTCCTCAAACAGTTTATGGCATAATATTTTTTTTTTTGGGCAACCAAACATTTAATTATATGAAATTTGTTACCCAAAGTGGAGCCAAATTGCTTACATAAGACTAATAAAAGGATTGAATCCGAGCTAAAGAGCCGGTTTTCAGATTGGAGGAGCAGGGAATCAACGATAAAGAGAAATGAGGGAATTGGGCTTGCATGGCTTCAAATCTACTTGCAAGAATGGCAAGCGCTGGCCAGTCCTCCGAAGACTGAGAAAACTTTATGGCATAATATTTATGGTTTAACAAACACTCATGTTTATACTAAGTACATACATGAGGAAGAAGTAATACAAACACTCATAAGTTTTATTTATGGATGGAGAAGCAATGTTTTCAGCCCAAACCAGGCCGTCCGATTGAACTGGGACCCGATCAATATCACGGTTTGGGTTTGATGGTAAAATCGGTTACTTAAAACCAGTAGGAATCCAGAAAAATTCGCTATTGACCCGCAAATCGGTTGGTCGAACCAGCGGTTTGGGTTTTGAAGAAATCTTAAAACTTGAATTAGAATTTTTTTTTTGACTTGTTGATATAGGGTTTAAAACAACCAAACCTTTTTTAATTCACAATTAACCAACAATCATTATTTAACCAATGAAACATAAACAACTAAACTGTTCAACCGTTTTAGAATAACCAACAACCTAAGCAGCAATTCTAAAACCACAACCACACAACCGAGACCCTAGATCATCCTTTTTCACAGCCATGATTCCACGATCACAATCTTTACCTGCAACACATGGGAAAACGAGTTGCGTGAGTATTATCACAAATATTTAGTGAGACGGTCATTCCATCTGCGACTATTGTTGCGGTCTAAATTAGATGCAAAGAGTTTTAAAATTTATAAACTCTAATCTGCAAGTGCACAGTTGAGAATTGTAGTACTTAGGGGTCGATCCACATGAGACTATGTTGTTACGCTACAAATCTATATGATAGAGAATAAGCTAAGAGAATATATATTTGGTTTTAGGGTTTATGATGAACGAAACAAAGCAATAAAAGTAAAGGGATAGATAAATCAAAACACACAAGATAAAAGAAATCAAAAGAACTTATGCAACATAAACTACACCGGTTTTTAAAGAGATGAAACTAGTGTTCTAGAACTCAAATCACTAAGGTAGAATCTTTCCACTTTCGTGGCTCCGAAAACCTATAACTTCTACCCTGATAGACTTTAATTTTGATGGTTATTACAAGGTGAAACCATGCAGTAAGATTGAGATTCGATTGCTCACTAAACTCCGTAACTAAATTTTCGATTGTTAAGACGCCTAGCCTATCAAATACTAGATCCAGCTGTATAAAAGCTTTTGGAATCTGTACCAACCTAAAATTGGTCACTAGGTAGCTAATCTAGATCACGCTTTGAGTACAAATAAACATGGAGAATCAATCTAGAAACAAGCTCAATAAAGTTGTAAAATATGCAATAAAAGAACTTTTTGAATAACTTTATTTCATACAGACAACTACTCTACATGTTATCAAACATGGAGCAACAAGAGTAGATGATAAAACAGTAGATTCGTGATAGATAAGTGCTCGGCATAGATGGATCTCTTAGAACAAAGGTAGAGAAGAACATCATAGCCTTCATCGCTCTTTAACAAAATATAAGATGAAGAACTAAAGAGAATAACGAAAATACATGTTTATTATTGATTTGTGGTGCCTAGGGCTTCTATCCTCTCTAAATATGCTAAAATCAAGTACATATAGGTGTTTGAAGAGGGTCTATGTCGGCATAACTTATAGGGTTTCACTTTGGGTGAAAAAGTCTTTTTGTCGAAATTGCCTAAATGAAGCCACGGCAATGGACGAAGGCACCGGTCACGGGAACGTGTCCGGGGTCTGGGTATTTGCATCTCCTTGTGCTTGGAACCGGTCACGTGCACCGGTCCATGAGTTTGATTGGTGTCTTGACCCGTTTTGCACTTGCTTCATCTTCGAGGCAGATTGACATGTCTTCAGTAGATCTTAAATATCTTCCAAAATACATCCCAATTTGATATAATTCAAACTCCATTGGAAAGCTAACTCAAAGGGCTATCTCCATATGGAATTTCATTGCCTTCCAAGTAGGTTTGACCCTCCGTACGAGTTGATATTTCCGACGGGTATCTTCTGTCTAACTTGGGAAATTGTGAAATCTTGAACTTTGAGAACTTGGATTGGCTCCTTTGATCTTAATAAGTTGTTGTAGGATGAAGAATACTCATTTTTCTCCTTTTTACGCCATTTTTGATGATTTGACCTATATGACTCTTAAAAACCAAATAAACGAGAAAACTATATCTTTTGATAGAAAAGTTTATTAAATAGCATATAAAATAGATAGAAATAGGTAGTAAAAGTGGTAAATTACGAGGTTTATCAACTATACACACATGCACATGGAATAACACCGAAACACATAACGATCAACAACACGTTCAACAAATACATTTCACAATAAGAGAAATCTGATGCCCACCACTGGTGTAGATCGACGCCTACATAACACTGGTATCGATCAACAAAACCACTACGTGTCGATCGACACCTCATCGCAGAACACAAAATCAAGCCTATCATCTCATGGCTTAATTCCTGGTTCATGGAGCGATCATCCGGCATCGATAAATACATCACAACAACAACAACATGAAAACACAGAGACAACACCATATGTCATCACAAATCATCAACAAACATCAAGACAATCCACAATCATCAATACCATAGTTGATAAACACGCTAATTTCACATTTCACATTTCATTACCCAGATAAGTCATGGTCGCACATTCACCTTGACAAATCGGAGAAGGAAATGATATGAACACGAAATCAGCGACTCGAACACCCTCAATACCTCTGATTTCACACGAACACACCGAGGAATCGCCTTCTCTTCCTCTAAAAACCTGAACAAAGCTTCTCCAAGCCTCAAAACCACTAAGAACACTCGAATCACCGAACTTTCTCTTCTTCTCAAAACACTATTTATTTTCTCAGAAAAAGACACACAAAAGCAGTTGGGTCATTTATATACATTGACCTAGGGTTTCGCACCCAAAACCGACCCAAAACTGAACAATTAATAACATATGAACCCGTAGTTGACCCTCGATTGGACCAATGACCCGGTGATCCGATAAATTGTGAATAGGTTTAAAAACATTGTGGAGAAGATTTATTTGTTTCGTATCCACAGAGAAGAAGTTTTGTATAAATATACAGTTGTCAATATTGATTAAAAATAATAAACACAATCACAACATTAAAATGAAGGGAAGGATCGAACTTGACTAACAAACGCTCTAGTATAGACAAAACTACTGGATTAAAGTAAGACAAATAATGATGCCCTTAAAATCAAATAATGATTCGATGCCTAATGCATGAGCTTTCCCAGCTTCAAGCAAGGGCCGGCCCTAAGCATGACAATATTATATGTGAATATACAATATCACGTGTTAATTTTGAAGTAAAAGAAAAATAAAACGTGAAACATAGTTTTTTTTATTGATAATACATTTCGGAAAAGAAGGAGTTGCATATTTGTTTGTATAATAAAATTTAGCCACCACGTGGCAAAATAAGAGTCTGACATGTGGCAACTAGAAATCTCTTTTAAAAAAAAATTAAAAGTGTCAAATGAATCGCCTCTATTCATCTTCTAGACAACAATTCTTCATAAACAAATTGCCCAACTCTTAGTTCTTCATAAATCCGACCCTACAGAAGAGACTAAAGTCTCAGGCGCATATACTCCATAGTTCGCAAGGAGACTCACATCTCGAATTATTCATCATCATCTTTTAGGTAGACTCACATCTTGAAACATTTTGCCTCACGCTTCCTTGCATTACTACCTCTTAATGACTTCAGACTACTCCGGTCACCATTGTCCTGATTCGACTCTTCTCAGAGCTTTCTCAAAGTTCTTAGCCATTAAGGCCATATCATCCCGGAGTTCCTGAATTTGACTGTTGTCTTCTTTTGTTGTAAACGCAATGGTTTTTGAAGCCTTCATTTTATCCTCATCAAGTTCTATTGTATCCATAACTAGAGATTTCCTTGAGCTAGACAGCTCATTCGAGGTATCCATGGTTACAAGAGGAACACACAGGTTATGAATTAGATAGCTAATTCAAGGTCATATTGACCACTCTGATACCAATTGAAATAACTAGAGACCTCTTATATATAGAGAACAAACAAAGATACCGCAATAAACACTTTGTTTTATTAGGACTATCAATAGAACAATTACTTACAAATCTGTTATACCTTAGAGTTACTCAACCTCACTCACGGATCCCGAATCTATTCCTAGCTACCCAAAATAAATGTTTAACAAATATAGAATTGTTAACAAGTAAATTCCTTTACCTAGGGAGGAGCCTATTCAAATTTTGTTCTCTTCCTAGTCATTTCATGGTTTTTGGAAACGTACCGACCGGAGAAAAAGCAAAAGTACAAAACCTTTCACCGCCAGACGATTTTTTTTACAAACTTCAAGATACATCGCTAGTAATCGTCTGAATTGAACATCTTTATCACCTCTGCCGCTAAAGTTTTAAAAAATCCAGAAAACAAAATCACCAATTCTTAAATTACGGTTTCCATTTTTATACAATATAAGTAAATTTTGAGATATCACGATAAAAAAAAAAAAATACTACTAAATATCGAAACAATTACAGATGTGCCAGTCAGACCAAAAATTGGTGGCCAAGGCCATTCCTCTGTATTAATGGAGGGGGTAAATTGATTAATTACCATTTTTTCATTTAGGGGTTTTCAGTCTCTTGCTTCATCGAGAATATTCTTCAATTTCTCTGTCTCTCAAAATCTCTTTGCGTTTCGCTTTAAAATTTCTCTGCCTCTCAAAAATCTCAAAATCGATGTCTCTGCTTCCGAGCCGGATCTCGAGGAGGCTCCTCCTTGGGAAACCTTTATCGGTGAGAAGATCCCCTCTTCTTCATCTCTGTAATGGATTCTCATCATCTTCCTCGCTTCAGACCCCTCGTTGCTCCATCTTGAGCGCTAGTTGGCATTCAAAGGGTTTGGGAAGACTCTGCATTGTCAATGCTAATGAACATGAAACCATTTATTTAGATAAAATAGTGCCTCCGGAGCTGGTGTTTGCTAAGGATCTCTATGGAACGATTGGGGCATCTCATTGGTTGGGTAGCTACTTTGAAGGAAGATGGAATATTGCGTCTCCAAGACGACCTAAACCCGGTCGCATCCTGATACAGATCCAAAGCATATTCCTCTGCCTCCTCTCGTAACTCTGACTTGTTGCCAAACCCAATTTATCACCAACGTCGTGACGCCCACTTCTTCTCCCGAGGATGAGGACTGTGTCGTGGCTGTCAAGTTCTTGGGACCTCAACTCAGCTTTTGCAGACCTGCTCAACGCAACTCTGAGTGGACCAACATCAGAATCGAAGCCCTCTCCTTATACTCTTCCCGAGTCATGTTTTCCAATAAAGATCAGATGTTTCGCATTCCCTGTTCTGGAGGCCACCTCATCGGATCATGGGATCTCTGCAAACACATAACCAAGCCCACCTTTAAGAGCTTGCGATTTGAAAACCTTCCCGAGCTGACCAAGGCCAAACAAGAGCCAGCACGAACGAACACTTGGTGCAGTCAATACCCACCTAATAAGATCTCATTTAGATCGACACTTTGATAAGTTGAGAGCAGATACAGATTCGTGATTCAACAAGGGAATCAACGGATCAATGATGGAATGAAAGGTCACACAAGAGATGCGGAAAGACTCTTGATTTACCGATGGATCGAATGGTCACACAAAGTTTATGAGAGAAACTTTGATTTACCTTGATCTATTCTTAAAATACTCCCTCCGTTTCATAATATAAGATGTTTTAGCAGAAAACACAAAAATTAAGAAACAACTTTTACTTTAAAAAGTAACATTTTAAAAATATATGAAAAACATTTTAACCAACAAAAAGAAAAACTACATAATACTATTGATTGCACAATATTCAATAAAGTTAAAAAGTACCTAAGATTGTCAAAACATCTTATATTTTGAAACAAAACAAAATGTCTAAAACATCTTACATTATGAAACGGAGGGAGTAGGTTTTTGATAAAAATATAGATAAGTTTCAGAAATGAGAATACAAGAGTTTAAATAGAAGAGAGAGGAAGAGACAACTCTGGGAACAAGCTCCAAGACTGACTAGAAAATAAAAACATAAATAAAGATAGAATTTGAAAAGATAAAACCAAATCAACCCTTAAACTTATGATTTCCGTCACTTTCTTTGGCCTGGAATTTAGGCACTTGGTTTGGGCTTCTTTTGGACTTGTTATAGGCATAAAATGGGCTGGACTTGATGGCTAACACCTTGGAAGGTTTTCTAAAGATTCTGCCTGGTTTTTATCATCAAATGAGTGATTTGGATGTGAATCATTTGCCTCATTAAAAGCCTTTCTTTGGAAAATCCATTGGGACAAAACTAAAGATAAGGGGAAAAGAATACAAATGAGACACATGCCGATTTGTTGATCATGTATCAAAACCAATGAGGTTAAGATAACTTCTTTTCCATAATATCCCTCAGCTACAAGCTGCTCCTTAGCTCCATTTTGCTCAGCTACAAGCTGCTCCTCAGGTTCAAGTCCTTCTTCCAATTTTAAGTCTTTTGTGCTTGCCATGATCATATCACCACCGGTGAGACTTTCTTGGTTAAATTGTACAAGAAGATCGCCGAAATCGAAGAGGGTATTCCCTTGATGAAAACACAAGAAGTTAGGGTGTTCAAGCTATAGATGAACAAGGGAACGCTGTTTACACTCAAGACATTGGAGATCATTCTGAACCTTTTTGTGTCCCTGCTAGCTCATTTCCTGGCATGGATCCTAATTACATTAAAATATTGGATCTCGAGGAAATGACATTTATCAACCTATCTGGTAAACCCTTCATGAGTACAGTTGGTTAATTCTCCCCTCACCAATATCCCACCAAGATGTCATAGTCAAGTAGTAGTTTGGAAATGAGTTTGAGTCTAGAGTCTGTCTTTTCTCTTAAACCATCTATCTTTTTCTGTAAGATTGGTATCTATTATATGCTATCATCTCTCCTCAGTCTCCCAACTTATTATGTCTAAATTAACTATAATCTTGTTAGCAGCGCCAGCGATCATTCGTGCAATTATTTGGGTAAATACGTTAATTTATTCTTTGATTATGAATTAGTTTGACAATCATATTGATCAACTTCACCAATTCAAATGTCTTTTTAGCTGTATTGTATGCAACAAAGTCTTTGTTACGTTGACATTACGATCTTAATTTATACAATTCAAATCGTATTTGTTGAGAGTGAATATATAGGAGAACATGAATTTTCAAGAGAAATTTAATTTTATCAAATTTAACCGGTAAAAAACAAACTAGCTCTTAATAATACATTATTCAAAGTTTGTTCTCTCCGTAGTCCTTTTCCGTTATTTGGAAGCGTCCCGACCGGAGAAGCAAAAGTACAAACAGATTACACTGTCTGAAAAATCAAAAGAAAACGAACGGTTTTTAATCAAACTTCAAGATACTTAGCAACCGTCTGAACATCTTTATCACCTCTGCCGCTAAAGTTTAAGACCACTCTTGACCCGTTTGGTAACGTCGGACACAACTTCTCGAGGTGTGCTAACGCATGCGATGTCTCGAGTGCCGGGATTATTCCCTCTAACCTTGACACTCTCTTGAACGCTGTAAACCAAAAATCAAAGGGAACGCAAAACGCAAAACGCAAGTTAGGAGACGAAAAAATCAAATTTTCGCGTAAAGACCAGAAAATGGTACAAACCTTCCAAAGCTTCTTCGTCGGTTACACTATAGTATTCAGCCCGTCCCATGTCTTTAAGGAAACTATGCTCGGGTCCGACTCCAGGGTAGTCCAATCTGTAAAAGAAACACAAACCGTGATCATGCAGCCGTGGCTAAACTGAATAATGACTATATGATATGCATTCAAACTTATGCCTAAGGATGTTGCGACGGGCCAAATGCATGTGAACTAGCCCAGCCATGGATAGGTTAAAACTTGGACTGGACTGGCCTGGCGAAGACCATCACTTTCATTCTATTATTCAGGTTAACCTCAAGGCCAAGTCAGATTCAAGTCTAAATCCTAAAACCTGGGTGAAATTAGACTTGGACTAAATCAGCACCGGGCAAAATATGGAACGAGAGCCAGGGTTGGCCCATCACAACATCCTTGCTTATGAATAACGATGGCTCACGGATCTGAATAGATAAATCTCTTACCCTGCACTGATGGAGTGAGGTTCAATGATTTGACCGTCATCATCTTGCAGCAAGTAACTCATAGCTCCATGGAGAACACCGACATCTCCCTTTGTCAACGTGGCAGCATGTTTACCGCTGTCCAATCCAAAACCCGCAGCCTCCACACCAATCATCCGGACCTCTGTGTCATCCACAAATTCATGGAAGAGTCCCATCGCGTTTGAACCACCACCGACACAAGCCACCAGGACATCTGGCTTCCCGCCCCATTTCTCCAACGCTTGTCTCCTAGTTTCTTTACCAATCACCGCGTGAAAGTCTCTGACCATCATTGGGTAAGGATGAGGACCTGCAACAGATCCCAATATGTAATGAGTAGTCTCCACATTGGTCACCCAATCTCTTATGGCTTCAGATGTCGCGTCCTTCAAAGTCGCTGTTCCAGAGTGAACACCTCTCACCTACAACACCAGAGCCCAAAAGAAATAGGTTCAGAAAGATTGTTTGTCACATTTTAAAAAAGATGACCAATCAATGAGATAAATCTTAAGCATCACCTCGGCACCAAGAAGTCGCATCCTAAACACATTGAGTGCTTGTCTCTCCATATCCTGAGCACCCATATAGATAATGCACTGCAAACCAAAACGGGCACACACAGTAGCTGTAGCCACACCATGTTGACCCGCTCCAGTCTCCGCGATAATCCTCTTCTTCCCCAAACGCTTAGCGAGAAGAGCCTGAGCCACAGCATTATTGATCTTGTGAGCTCCTGTGTGGTTCAAGTCTTCTCTCTTCAAATATATAAGCGGCCCTTCGCCATTTTCACGCCGGTAATGCTCCGTGAGCCTCTCTGCAAAATACAGAGGGCTTTCTCGACCCACGTAGTCCTTCAAGATCCCAGCCAACTCTCTCTAACAGGATTCATCACACAAAACCAAATTAGAACACCAAATCATGATTCCTCATTGCATTTTCGCTCTGTTTCCCATTGTTCTTAGGTAAAATTTTCCCTAATATCTAACCAATTTCATACAACTGCCCTAGAAATTTGCAGAATTTACATTTCACATCGACAAGATCCAAACTTTTTCTGATTCTATAATCCCAACGACTCAGAACGCAAAATGTTCCAATTTTTCTGTAATCACGAAGAACAAGGCCTAAGAAATTGAGCAGACAAACCTGGAAATCATCGTCGGTGGCGAGAGCATAGAAAGCGGTTTCGAGTTCGGAGAGAGCGTGCATAAGGGTTTCAGGGACATACTTCCCACCAAACTTACCGAATCGACCAAACGAATCGGGTCTTAGCCAAAGGGTCGGGTCAGATCCGGCGGCCATGAGAGCAGGCGGTTCCTTGGCGATAGTGCAGGAGACGGAGAAGGATGACCTTGAGGGAGACGATGGCAGAGGCGTAAATTTGAGAGCTTTGGAGGGTGATTTGAAATGGGTTAATTGGGAAGAAGAAGAAGAAGCTGAAGAAACGGAGGCTCTGAAAGTAGCAGCGGTGCCTGAGGCTGCCATTACTGAATCTCTATCTCAGTCAATATATTCCCCACCTTGGGATATCCTTCAAAGTTTGGGTTTTTATAGATTCTTTAGAAAAAATGGGTTAATTTAGTCAAATTTCTGACCACAAAATAGAAAAAATCATTTAAAAATACGTAATAGGGTTTTAATACCAAAAAAAGAAAGAAAGAGGTTGGTACGACTCGGTAGATGGGATTAGATTTTTAACACATGATTTGATTCTAGTGAAGCCATCGAGAATCACCTACCTTTCTCTTTTCATATGTATAATTATATTTTTATGTTGTGTTTATCCTCTTTTCAACTATTTTAAGTTAGAACAGCTCTATCTTAACTTGTATGTAAAAATGAATAGCACAAATATAACATCTATAAAGTATCCTATATATTAAAGGAGGAACATTTTAGACCACTTTTGTTTATGTGTCACTTCCACAATTTTTCTCCTCTTTATTTTTATTTATTTATTTAATTCTCTTATACTTATTACCAAACACATTTATTTCCAAATTTTCTTATTTTGATTACTATAAATCTAATTGCCAAACACATTTGAATCTGCTTAAACTTGCCAAAATTAAAATATTTGGAAATCTTCAACTTGCCAAAATTAAAATATTTTGAAAATTATAGATTTAAATCATAGAATTAAATGTGAACAAAAATTTAAGAGATACACAAAAACAAAATTTTATTTAAAATAGAAAAAAACAATTTATTATCTTTTGAAAACATATGAGCATGTAAAATAATTTTTTCATATATATTTTTACATGTGTTGTTTTGTTTGACAAGTAGATGTTTTTAATTTTTCATAAATACACCTTCCTACAAGTAAAAGATTATTAATGAAATTTTATAGTTTAATTATTTCACGGGTAAAACACATTCGTAAACAAAATAATCGCAAAATTCAAATATATAAAATGGGTCTTAGATTATGTATAATAATTCACCATAATTGTTTTTTTAACTAAAGTTATTGATTTTATTCGACAATCATTTTATCCCGCGTATAACGCGGGTAGTTTTCTAGTTTAAATGATGTCACGTGTATTTCTACACGGATCCGGTCCGGTCCTGACATATTCGAGGTCTTCACATAAAAATTATATAATATCATTATTTTCTTATATATATATCTATATATTAAGAGAAATTTTGAGTTATGCCACTACTGGCATGCCACTTTTTAATTATGCTACTGTTTTAAAATGATTACCAGCGTGCCACTGTTTTCCTTTTCAGTATTCTGAAAATACCCTTAGTTGAAATTACCATAATTTTTCTCTTTTACAGCAAAAACAAAATTTTCTATCGTCGTCGATCTCAATCTTCGAGAGAGAAACTTGAGATCTTATTCTGAATTGACGAGCTCGATCCTGTGAGAGCATTGATCGTCGTCGATTTTAAACTTAGATTTGTCGACTTTCGTGGTCTATTCTGTTAAATCCAGATTCGTCGATTTTGAGAGAGATATAGAGATTTCGTCATATTCAATCTATTCGAATCGCCGTCCCGAATCTGAGATTGGATCGAGCAAATTTAAGAAGAAGAAGAAGAAGAAGAAGAAGAAGATTAGATCTCAAAGCAATTCAAACACAAAAGACTGCAAATTTTCGAGTTTGAGTTAACTATTATGCATTTAGGGTACAGATTTTGGAGGGGGTAGGGTTTTGCTTTTACATTATAAAACTGTTTTAAAAAATCTTATAAAACTGTTAAAAAAATTATAATGTTTTTAAAATATTTAGTAAAACTGTTAAAAAACCTTATAAAACTATTTAAAAACCGTGTAAAAAGTTTTACACGGTTTTTAAATAGTTTTATAAGGTTTTTGTAAAGTTTATAAGGTTTTTAAACAGTTTTATAAGGTTTTTAAACTATCTTATAAAATCTTATAAACCTTTTTTAAATTTTACAAATCTTATAAACCTTAAAAAATCTTATAAACCTTTTAAAACCCTTATAAATTATTTAACTGTTTAGTTTTTAATGACATGTAAAAAAGTCTTATAAAACTGTTTAAAAACTTTATAAAAACGGAAAAACCTTAAAAATAATCAAAACCCAGATTTGACCAAAAAGCAATCAAAACCCAGATTTGACCAAAAAATAATCAAAACTCAGATCTGAACCAATATCGAATCAGAAGCTCAAATTTGTAACCAAAATCGAATCAAAGGCTTAGATTTGTAACCAAAATCGAATCTAAGAAACAAATCAGAAGCTCAAATTTGTAACCAAAATCGAATCAAAGGCTTAGATTCGTAACCAAAATCGAATCTAAGAAACAAAATTCATAGAATAACTTCTTCTTCTTCTTCTTCTTCTTCTTCTTCTTCTTCTTCTTCTTCTTCTTCCACAAAGATTTACGTTGATGACAGAAATCGAAAATCCTAGATTTATCCTCGATGCGATTGCGTTCCACAGAGTCAAAGAGAGAATCGAAAACCTTAGATCTATAACCCAAATCGGATTTGCAATTTCAGAGAAGAAAATTTTGTGAGAGAGAAAATTTTGAACTGGGAACGTGAAAGTGAAGAAGAAAGCTGAGATCTGTTTTTTTTTTCAATTAGGGGCAAAATTGTAATTTGGTCAGTGAACAGTGGCACACACGTAAGACAATTTAGAACAGTGGTATAATTGATTAAATGTTGGTCTTGTGTGGCATATTTGTAAATGCCCCATATATTAAGAGAAATTTTAAGTTATGCTACTTTCAGCATGCAATTTTTCAAATATGCCATTGCTTGAAAATGTTTACAAATGTGTTAATTATTTTTTTCAATATTCCAATATTACCTTTATTACAAACTAAATCTTTTTTTTTCTCTCAACGTGATCTCGTTTCTCTCATCCAGATTTCATATTTCTCTCATCCAGATCTCGTCATCATGAGATCAGATCTCATTGTCAATGAATTTGATTCTCGCCGTCTCTGATTTCATCATCTCCAAGCTTTATCGCGATTTCCTCTAAAAAGATTTGAGAAGCCGTTGTTGTTGAGGGAAAACATGGACCTGAAATTGGATCAAGTGGATTTAGGAAGAAGAAGAAGAAAAAAAAGATTAGATCTCAAATCAAATTCAAACACAAACGATCGTCATTTTTTTTTAGTTTAAGTTAACTATTGTGCATTTAGGATATAGTTTTTGGGTTTTAGAATTTTCATTTACATTCTTCTAAAAAATACATAAAGTTTTTAGACAGTCTTGCGAAATCTTTTAAAAAAACTTTTCAAAAATTATAAATTTTTTAAACAGTCTTATAAACCTTTTAAAACCTTTATAAAACTTTTTATTAAAATATTATAAGCTTTTCAAAAAGTCTTATAAAACTTTTTAGAAATATGATAAATTGTTTTCAATTATTCAATTTTTAGTGACATATACAAAATTCTTATAAAAATGTTTAAAAAATTTAAAAGACGTGATTTTTAAAAACCACTAAAAGAAAAATGGATCGAATGTACGATATCTGTGCTTGGTGCAAAGGTCATAAAAGAGAGGACAGAGGAGGGAGGGAATAGAGAAATTTACGGCTGCTTTATTTGGTGAAATAAATCATATTATATACATACATGTTTAATGAAGCTATGTTATTCCCGAGGTGCTACCAAATACCTCGACCAGCTAGTGGATGCTGAGTACGAAGTTCCTTCTGAATTGTTGGCGCATTATGAAGCCGAGGAGGCGAAGATAACGGCAGAGACTGCTGCTTTCAAGATTGAGATGCTTGGTGAGGATGTCTAATTCCCTAGTCCTCCGTCTTTGCTCATCTTTAGGACATTCCTTCTTAGGCCCATGATGGTATTAACGAGCACGGGATCAACTTCTTTAATGGTCCATCATCCTCAACTAAGAACCAAGGTGTCGCCAAAGCCTTAAGCCGGGGCACATCACACATTCTTCAAATTTTGACAACGATGTTTTAGATTTATGTCTTTATCTTTTCTTTAAGTTTACTAACTTCTCTACGTACATAGAGTAAGTCGAGCTTGATATTTCCTTTGCGCTTTTGTAAAGTGGGGACTAATAAGATTTTTTTTTTTTTTTTTTTGTATGATATTTGAAGACCTTTTTGCTTACCACATATTCGAATAATCATGAGATCATATCTTGAAATATTGGTTTCCACTAGTTGTTTTTCAAACAAACGTCTACATTCCGCTCAAATTGTAGCATATATCTTAACACCCTTCAAAAAATAAGATTATTGGACAAAAAAAATTAGCGTCATAGAATTAGAAAAATATCGACAAATGTTACCTCATCATCAACAAAACACATGTACACGAAAACCTCTATAAATTAATAATGTTGGGACTTTGAAAATTTATTAATTTAGAGAGTTATTAATTTATCAATAAATTAATATTTATTAATTTATAGAGAGATTTTTCTATTCTATATTTTGTGTAAAAAAAAAAAAAATTTAATGAGAAATTTACCTTAAAACTCATACGAATTCTTCAAAAGGTTTGTTTATTTAAACATTTATATATTTATCTTACTCAAATTATGTAAATAATTCCGGTTATCAGAACATAATATATGTCAATAGTTTACTTGACTATCCGAATGAAAATGATACATACTCTGAAGTTTAGAGTATAGAAGAAATTACGGTTGCATTCGATAAAGTTAAAGACGAGATAATAATACCCAAAGTAATTACGCGTAAAATAAAATTATTGCGTCTAAAACTTTTACGATTGTATGATGCAAATCGAGATAATAACACTATAAGTTTTTTTATGTAAGAAGGAAAATTAGAAATTCGTTACAATCCAATTTTAAAAAGACACGAATAATATGAAAGTCCTATTTTACTAAATTGTATTATATATATATATATATATATATATATATATTAATTTATACTTTTATTGGGACAAAATTTTACATAAGAGTTTCAAAAAAATTATTACCATATTATTTTATCGAATTTTGTTAATTTTTACACTTGCCCCTTTTGGGACCGGGAAATTTTATTAATTAATGGTGATTATTAATTTATAGAGTATTAATTTATAGAAGTTCTACTGTATTGTGTAAGTCCTCCATAAGGACTGAAACAAAAACACTTCTCTAATACTTTAACTCTAATTCGCCAATCTACTCTGGTTTGATTCATATCAGCTATCTTTGTTATGGACTCCATTAAAACATAAATAGTGGTTTTGATCATGAAAAAAAAGGAAGTAAGTTCGACAAAAAGAGGATTTGCATATAACCGATATGCATCATATTTTACCACTTTTTAAAATATTATATAAGTTCTTAATGAATAAATGGAATGAATTAAGATTTAAAAGGCTACTTTTCATTTAAAGTGGATTTTAGAGCCGTTACAAGGATTTGGAACATTTTGGGCAAAAAAAAAGTGAAACATAGCCATTTTAACAAGAAAACAAATTCTGACCGCTTGCTCAAATGAAAAAGTTTCCAGCGTTGGATCATCCTCAAAATTAGACACGAGATAGAGAAGATCTCAGCCTTAATACGGATATTCACTTGGTTAAATTCAACAAATAGATTTAAAGATATCTTTGATTTAATAAATTCTCTGAGAGTAAGGAGAAAGCTAAAAGATTTTGAGAATATTCACTCGCAACTGATCGGTCACATGAGGTAACCGATCGATCACATGAGGTTACTGATCGAACGCAAGAATAGGTATATGACTCGTAATTGCTTGACACTAGGCATAGTGGACAAAATTAGGAATGGTAGGAACTCGATCTCCTGGTGCAGAAAAATTAATGTCTTATCCAGACATGCTAATATTACGACTTTGAAAGTAGCTCTAGAAGAGGGAAAAAAATGACAATACGGTATCCATGGGGAAGATCCAAAAAATTGCAAGGAAGTTATTAGCAGGCCCGGCCTAAAGGACAAGCTAATGAAACCACCGCTTAGGACCCTAAATTTAGAGGGTCTTTTTTAAGTTAAATTTTTGTTATAGTTATAATTAAAAAAAATTATAAACTTTTTCTACAATAATAATATTCATAAGATTTTATTTTTCAAATGCTTTTGTAATGTTTATGGTCTTCTCTAAGCAAACATGTTAACTACTCATTTCAAAAAAAATTAATTTGAAATTATTAAAATTCGATGTTGAAGCTGATAACAAAACTATTTGCGCTCGATCATATGACAAGAGAGATTGAATGAGTTAGATTTGCCATCCATTGCAACATAGATGGTTGAAAAACTCGACAACGTGAGTTTAATTAATGATTTTGCAGGCAAAAATACAAGGAGCGCAATATTTCAAAAATAAATTCTATTTTGTCTTTTTTCTTTTATTTCTTACTAACTATTTGGAATTATAAACGGTTTAATAGAGATTAAATATTTTTTTTCATCTAGATTACTATTTTTACGGTATAAGAAAATATACGAAAATGACATTTTTCTACATATATGCATAGGGCATCCAAAATGATTTGACCGACACTGTATGTAACACCACTTAGAGTGAATCATGCAATGATCTTGTTAATGAAAGTAAGCATGAGCAAACAATCATAGAAACTAAATTATATTAAAACCCAACGTTACAGCGAGAGAGTACATTTTTCCAGTTCATAACCAAATTTTTATTTATTAAAAGTACATGTTTATTCCTCAGACGTCGCTTTCGGTTTTATAACTATTTACCGCGACGAGGGCAGCCACAGTCTCGGCCTTGGCAGGGGGCATTAGGATTCGTAACAGCGGTTCAGAATAGCCTACCCTCTGCGTAAAACCCACGTGAATCTCTTTCTCCTACGACCACTTCGCCGATCGAAGCACTAACTTTCTGACATTATTTTTCCTATTGTTTTTGTTTTTTGTGTTTATCTCTCCTCTCTTTCAAACTACAAATATATATAGACTTAATGGTCATTGGTTACACCGTTGGTTAGGGTTTTCAAACACGTTTTTTATATGCAGCACCACCGGCTTAAAAATGAGAGTTTTTATTTGCTGGTTAAGACTTACAAACACGTTTTTTATATGCAGCACCCACTTAAAAATGAGAGTTTTTTTTTTTTTTTAGTATAGAAGGAAGCAAAAGCGAATAACTCTGTAATTGGTTGTGTTATTTACATTTATGAGAACAAAAGTTGCAATATGCATTGTTGTTTAGTGTATACACTTGAGTTTGATAATGTTTTTTATGTATTGAGTTACGTTATACCAAAAAAGATTAAGGTTAAATATTTATGATATATTAGGGGCCTTATTTTAAGTCTTGCCCCTAGGCCTACAAAATGTTTGAGCCGGTCCTGTTTATATGGTATAACTCGTGTGAAATTAGTATAGAATATATATATCCGAGTGTGAATGTGTTTCCCTACTTTTTTGTGATTTGGTTTACGTTGATTACTCTCAATAGTTTCAACCATCATCTTTTTGCTGTTTTGCTTGTAAAATTAGAAACTAATTTCCCCTTAAAACAAGATCAATCGACTTCCATTTACAACTTGGCTGAAGGAACCCTTTGAGATTTGGTTGGAAACTTCTTTATTCAGCTAATCAATAGGCTAACAAATCTATTCAGGATCAGCTATCAGCAGGTCCGGTGCAGAGGGCAAGGCACTGAAACCACAACTTAAGGCCCTAGATTTAGAGGGGTCATTTTTAGTTTAGTTTAAATTTTTGTTATAAGTATAATTTTATAAAAATTAATAATTATTTTTACAATAATAATATTTGTTAAAGTCTTTTGTAATGTTCATAGGTCTTATCTTAAGAAACATACTCATTACTTATTTTTCAATAATTTAACTTTCTTAGTTAAAATTCTAGTTTTAAAAAAAAATTAACGATGATTCGGGTTATCTTTCATGCTTTCTCTTTCATCTTTTCTTCTTGGCTATTATACCGTTGCACTAGTTAAAAGCCACCGAGTATAAAGTAGATGTTTCAATTTTACAAGTGAATTAGTTTTTACAGAGGCCTAAATAAAAAAATATTCTAAATTGACTAAGACTTTTGACAAATAAAGCTTATTGCATATTATTGACCATTCTGGTATCGTTGGCATAAATAAGTTTTTTCGAAATAAAAACTTATAAAAATATTATTTGCGGTCTACTATGTCACAAATGAAATTGAATGAGTTGGCTTTGCTATCGACTGAAACAGAAATGGTTGAAAAACTCGACTACATGAGTTAAATGAATGATTTTGCAAACAAAATGCATAGAAGGTTGTGAACAAAAAAAAATGCATAGAAGGAAATATTTCAAAAATAAAATTTTATTTTGTTGTTGTTTTATTTTCTTATAAACTATTTTGAATTAT
Organism: Draba incana; assembly: GCA_963576765.1. Taxonomy (NCBI): domain Eukaryota; kingdom Viridiplantae; phylum Streptophyta; class Magnoliopsida; order Brassicales; family Brassicaceae; genus Draba; species Draba incana. The sequence continues at coordinate 25,280,375 of OY755205.1, forward strand.
GAAGGGGTTTAAGAAGTTTTTAGTATTTTTTACTTATATTGCTTTTTTACGATATATACGAAAATGACACATTTAAAAAAATTTGTGTACGGTACCCAAAAATAATGTACCGGCACTGGTTATTAGTGGCCTACCAAGAGGAGGAAATGTATATCGGCAGCAGAAGAGCATAAACCATTGGTATAGAGAAGGGGATAGAAACACACATGTTTTTCATGGTTCTACAAAACGGAGGAGGACTCGTAACATGATAATAGGTATTTTTAATTAGCAGGGGATTTGGGAGGAAACAAATAATGGGATGGAGTCAACAGCTACAAAATATTTTAACTCTTTCTTTACGGCATCTCCAACGAGTGATATTTCTAAGGCTCTAGAGGAGGTACAACCATGAATCACAAGGACTATGAACGATGGTTTGACAAAGGAGGTGAGAAAAAGAAGTTTTGTGATGAATCCAGAAAAGACAACGAACCCAGATGGGATGATGGCTTTATTTTGTGAACGATATTGGTCATCATGAAAAGGTGAACTAGTGGATAAAGTAAAAAACTTCTTTGACAGGGGGAATTTCGATCCTCGAGATAATGCAAAAAACATTTGTCTCATTCCAAAAACATAAATGCCAAAAAGATACCAGAGTATAGGCCACATAGGATTGTGTAAAGTGCGGGTAAAAAAAAAATATCTAAGATCTGGTGCTTGCGATTAAAAAAGTTTCTACCACATGTGATCACAAAAACGCAATCAACGTTTATGTTAGAGCCAGGGGCGGAGGCAGTAAGTGGAGAAGAAGGTCAGCTGACCCCACTGATTTTAAAAATATATGTTTATATATAAACAATTTTATAATGACCCATTGTAAATATGTAATTGACCCTAACACCAAAATTTGTAATCTTAAAATTAAAGTCCAAATTATATGTTTAGTTTGTATTTGGGCTCATGACAACATTTGGGCCCTAACTAAAATTAAGATCCAATTACAATTACACATTGTTTACCTAATTAATAATAATAATATTTGTTTTGTATGTTGATTTTGGCAAAAATAAAACGAACCCTCGTCTCTTCCTCTTCTAATCTTCCTGTTCGACAAGTTACCAAAATTCTCAAGTTTCAACTCCCAAATCTCAAATCTTAATTGATTTTCAAACTGAAATTGAGGTTAAGATTTCTTGTTTTAATATACTTTGCTTTAATTTGTTTTAATATACTCTAAAATCGTAAACCAAATAGGATTTCTATGAATTTTGATACTAGTATGTTTTGATTTGTTGGTGTTTGCTTTTGATTTATAATTTTACTTTTATTCTCCAGATAAACAATGGAACGATTTTTGAAAAGAAAAGCTCCATCAACAGATATTAATTTAGATGATTTGTCATATGGTCCCGGTGAGAGAAAAGAAATATTGGAATACCATCCTAACATAAGAGACGAGGTAAGACGCAAATATTTGACTAAAGGACCTTGTCAACCTCGTAGTCATAATTTTAAGCAACGACAAATAGGAAATATATTTAGACGATTTAATCGTGATTGGTTTGATAAGTTTGATTGGTTGGAATACAGTGAGAAAAAGAAAAGGCATATTGTTTGTGTTGTTACTTATTCAGAGATCACAACGAAACAAATGTGGAAATGATGCATTTGTCACAAAAGGATTTCAGAGTTGGAATAAGTTAAGTAAATTGACTGATCATCGATGTCTAATCAATAGCTTTCACCACAGAGCTAAAAAGAAATGTGAAGATTTGTTGAGACCAGGCCAATCAATTACACATGCTCTTCATAAACAATCTATTGTTGCGAAAAATCAGTACCGTGTTCGATTAAATGCTTCACTGGATGCTTCTACATAAATATTGAGGCAAGGGTTGGCATTTCGTGGTCATGATGAGACAGATGATTCGATGAACAAAAGCAATTTTTTGGGGTTAGTAAGGTATACCGCAGAACAAAATGAAGAAGTAGATAAAGTTGTGTTGAAGAATGCTCCTGGAAATAATCAAATGGTGTCCCATCCAATTCAAAAAGACATTGTTCATTGCTTTTCAGAAGAAGTAGTCAATTCTATAATTCAAGAGATTGATCATGATGTGTTTACTCTGTTGGTGGATAAAACTGCTGATGTTTCTAATAAAGAGAAAATGGCTGTAGTTTTTCGTTTTGTTGATAAGCATGGAATAGTCAAAGAGAGATTTGTTGGTCTTATTTATGTGAAGGACACATGTCTTTATCTCTGAAACATAGTATTGATTCGTTATTTGCTAAATATAGTTTGAGTTTGAACAAAGTGAGAGGACAATGCTATGATAGAGTAGGAAATATGAGAGGTGAACTCAATGGGCTGAGAACATTAATTTCAAGAGAGAGTAGCTCGACATATTATATCCATTGTTTTGCTCACCATCTTCAATTGGTTGTTGTTGTAGCTACGGAAAAGCATTTTGAAGTTGGAATTTTTTTTGATATGATTTCTTTGTTAGTAAATGTGGCTGGAGCTTCTTGCAAACGAAAAGATATGATGCGAGATACTCAACAAGAGATAATGGAAGATGGAATTAAGAGTGGCGGAATCAAGACTGGAAAAGGGTTAAATCAAGAGTCTTCACTTGCAAGACCAGGAAGTACACGTTGGGGTTCTCATTATAAAACGTTGTTGTGGGTAGTTGACTTGTTTTCTTCTGTGGTTAAGGTGCTTGAGTATGTTCAAGATGAAGGTATAGATCATACAAAGAGGCGTCAAGCAAATGGTCTTCTCAAATACATTCATAGTTTCGATTTTGTGTTCTATCTACAGTTGATACTGCGTATATTAGGACTGACAGAGAATCTATCAATGGCATTACAAAAAAAATTAAGTCATTGTAAATGCCGTCTCACTAGTGGAATCTACCAAGAGGCAGTTACAAAAGTTAAGAGATGATGGATGAGATTCTTTTGTGAAGAAGGTTTCTGATTTTTGTAAGAAACACAACACAGAAATTCTTAACATGGAGGACGAGTTCATCGATTCAAGGAGGCCACGGAAACAAACTAACATAACAAACTTGCATTATTTCCAAGTTAGTTGTTTTTACACAGTATTGGATATGCATCTTGTGAAGTTTAATGATCACTTTAATGAGGCAAACTCTAAATTACTCGTCTGTATAGCGGCTTTAAGTCCTGTTGATTCATTTGATCAGTTAAACAAAGAAAAGCTGTTGAGATTGGCCAAATTTTATCCCTGGGATTTCAGCCGTGTGGAGTGCATTTTTCTTTAGCATCAACTAGACATATATATATATATATATATATATATATATATCGATAATGTGCGAGAAGATGAAAGGTTTATTCGTTTGAGAAATCTTGGGGATCTAGCAAGAGTGATGGTAGAAACTAAGAAACACCTTTCACATCTTTTTGTTTATAGGCTTTTGAAGCTAGCTTTGACTTTGCATGTGGCTACTGCAACTGTTGAGAGATGTTTTTCTGGAATGAAGATTGTAAAGACCACCCTACGAAATTGAAAAGGACCAATGATTAACAATGTAGTTGATCAATTTCTAAGTGATAGTCTCATTTGTTACATCGAAAAGGAATTATTCAATGATGTAACAAATGAGACAATGATGAAAAGATTTCAAGCTATGAGTGAGCGTAGAATGCATTTGTAAACTAAAGTTTTTTTTTTGGTTGTTTTAGCAATTTATAAACTATGTTTTGGTATTATTTTTTTATGAACCCCTTAAAAAATATTGTAGCTCCGCCACTGGTTAGAGCAACTTATAACAAATAACATTCTCATTACCCATAAAATCTTTCATGGTCTACGGATAAACCCGTTCATGTAGAGAGGAATTTATAGCGGTTAAGACAGATATGAAGAAAGCCTACGATTGGATCTAATGAGATTTTATAGAACAAGTACTTCAGAAACTAGGGTTTGATCAGAGATGGATTATATGGGTAATGTGGTGTGTATGCTCAGTAGCATATCAGGTCTTGCTAAATGGTCAACCAAAAAGTTGAATAATCCAAAATAGGGGATAATGACAAGGGATTTGCTATCATCGTATCTTTTTATCATGTGTACGGAGGTTCTGGTAGCTTATATTTGAAAGTAGAGAGGGACGGTTTACTAATAGGAATAATAATTGTTCGTCGACCTTCAGAGACGTTTAATTCAGCATTATTGGCAAAATAATTGTGAAGGTTGTATCAATTCCCACACTTGTTGGTTACACGAGTGATGAAAGGGCGGTATTTGAGGAACAGTCACCTGTTAATGGCAAAAAGCCACGGTCACTATCGTTCGAATGGAAAAGTATATTATCGGCGAGAGACTTACTATATCGGGGAGTCTTATGCGCATGGGCTCGGAACGCGGGATTACGGTGTACGATTATTCATGGATACCAGATAAGTTCCTACGTCGGCAAGAGGAAGAGTCAAAATTTTGCATCCTAATTTTAAGGTTAACTATTTAATTAATCCAGTCACAAATGAGTGGCACTTACCAATTCTACAAAAATTTGTGGAGTTGGAGGATATTTCATTAAACCAAGGACTTGAAATTAGTTCGACATTCATGGTGGATAGGATGATTTGGTATTGACAAAGTCTGGTAATTATACGATCAAGTCAGGGTATTGGTTCTCTAATACACTACAAGCTCCTTTCGGTTCGAGAGTCAAAACGGAACCAAGCATTACAGTTTTAAAGGCACATGTATTGAGAGAACAAATTAATATTTAACAATAAATTTAATATTTTTTGCACAACAAATATTTTCATAACTCTAAAGTCTAAACCATTAATAATAAAATGGATTATTTTTTAATTAATATGCCTTAAATTTTATATATTTTTTTATTATTCATTAAAACATACATAGAAAACGTAAAATATATTTATGAACAAAAAAAAATCTAGAATATTATTTCTTTAGAAACGGATAGACTATTTTATTTTAAATCCATGTGTTTGATATTAATTTATTTATCCTTGTGTCAATATTTATTTAAAACCCAATATTTTTTTGTGCTAAAACTAATAATATTTATTGTACGTTTAAAGGTTCTATTGGTAAAGTATAATGGAGCTGGAGCTGGAGCATCAAGCAGCATTAGCATTATGCTATACTGCTATGATTAAAATGCATGATTGGCACAACTGTGAGTAATTATATACTCCCTCCGTTTGTTTTTAACTAATGTTTAAGATTTTTACACTCTTATTAAGAAATCATTAAATTTATCTTTTTTTTGAAATAAAACATTACGTTTTATTTATCCAAGACATTTCAACCAATAAAAATTCAATCTGCAGAATTTCAAGAGTCAAATATACTAAAAAGCCAATTAATTATGCATTGGTAAGTGAGAATATCACTTATTTGTGAACAAAAAATAACTCATAAAACATCATTTAAAAACAAACGGAGGGAGTATAAAATTAAGATAAATTATTTTATTATATTATTTATATGTATTCTTATAACTACATAAATAACGTATATTCATTTTTAGTGAAATGCATTGTGTATATATTATATTTTAAAATTATGATAAGACTTTTTTAATTTTTCTAGTTTAAATTATATTTAAATGAATTATTTTTTATAATATTATTTCAAACTATAGAACAAATAAAATAATGATAAACATGAATTAAAATAACTAAAAGTTTTTATGTATATAATGTATTTTGATGTTATCTAAAAATAAATTAGTTTTACATTTTTATTTAAAATATTTTTAATATATTAGAGCTCAATTCTCTGGAAAAACTCAACTTGAGAGCATTGAGGGCAAGAGCATTTGGGAGCATTAGCAGTTAGTAAATGCTCTGCTTAATGCTCTATTAATTACACGTGATTGGATAGTACAGAGTATGATACTCCTTTAAATGTTTTGTCAATCAAACCCTAAGTATATGGTTTGTCGTAACAAAATAAGCAAGTGACATATATGAGGCGACTGCATTGAACTTGGGTTTAGCTTCTCGTTGACCGTATTGATTAGCTAATTTTTTTCTTTTTTTGTCGACGATTAGCTAATTTATATAACAAAAATAGATATACCTTTTTTCAGATGTGAACATGTTATAATCTTACCATTTATATTGTAAAAAAGGTTTGACTATGACTCCGCATTGTAGAAATTAATAAATTGCTTATGAACCTAAAACTTGTTTTTTTTTCTTCTTTGAATTTCTTTATGGGTATGTTTATGACAAGCTTTCAAATTCTTGAAAACAAAGTTATCTTGAGATATTGACCAGCCAGAAGTACCAGTGAACAAAGTATCAGGTGCGTCAGTTGTTCTTATAGAATTAGAATTTGTTGTTAATTATATACTGCTCGCTATAGGATATTTTAAAAAAATGTTATGGGATGCTGTTATTATGTTTTAAAAGATTTACTAGGCTTATAGCCGCACATACGCGCGAATTTTTCTTTTAAAAATTGTATAGCGAAAAAATGCAAAAACACAAATATTTACCAATGAATTAGAACATCGATGTAAATAGTACTTGTAATACATAACTACATAGAGATATATTTAAATCTCACATAAAGAAACAATACAAGAACAAATATCATATTTGTAGATGGTTGAAACTTTTGATGTTATTCTGAATATAACCTCAAAAATTTTCCAAAGAAAACCACTTACGTGATTTTTTAGTAAGTATTTTTGTATTGCCCTAAAGAATAATGATCAAAACAATTTTTGTTAATTATTGAGATGATATGTATGTGTATGCCATATTTTACTCATATCAATAACTACCAATCAATTGAGCTTCTCAAACCCCATGAATTTACATAGCCACAACAGAATCATGCCAAAAACCCGAACTTATTGGATTACACTTTCCTTCTCAACTGAAATTGACAACGGTAGGTAATCCCTATAAATTGAATATGAGATGAAATTTGTTTACATGAAATTGTGAATACATGTTTAATATAGTACGCTAGCAAGTCAAAAGATATACAACAAGAATATTTGTGCTTCTTCCTCCTTACATAAAATCGATTTCCTTAGTATAAATAACGAGATATGAACTCACTCAAATCACGAAGAAAAAAAAGATGAAGAAAAGAATATTCAATTTAATACATTGATGTTTAATATTTTACATTAAACTTATGAATAACTAAAATGATTAGAGAAGTTGAAAAGAAAAAAGTTATAGTAGTATACAGCGTTTGAGGATTAATGAGGTAACTCTTGTGTTTCTTTGCGACACATGTCATTTTTTGGTGTGATGACATGTTAGTCATATGGAAAATGTTAGATATATGATTAGATTTGTCTTTCGTTTTGATCCACCGTCTAGCTAGACACCGCTATAGCGTCCACATGGAAATGAATTTGCTTTCATTAGCATAAGAAAATTTAGGCAAACTTAGTCTTTTGTTATTATAAACGTTTGGCGAATTTAAGTTGTTATTAATTGTAGATCTAGAGATAAATATTACTCTATATATGTTCGGTGTTTTCATGACGATTGAAAACAGACATATGTCATACTTTTTATAGTAATTATAACAATCACTATATTTTTTATTCTAATCCTTTCCGGAGCAAGATTTTCTATCGGCTCGGTCAGCCTCACATCTTCTTTGTTGCTTGGTTTGATCTCATCACTTGGGTTTCCTCCTCTTCTGGCCCTTTGAAAACCACCATTAAGAAGTTCGTAGTGCAAAATCTGATGTTCCACCTTTGGATAGAAATGAACAACAGATTCCACAACTTTATCTCCACTCCTCATTCTGCCATCTTCACGTAGATTGATCGTAGCATAAGAGATTCCATACCCACTCGGATTCACTGGAAGTCCTTTCGGAACCTCCTCTCGCAATAGTTCACACACTACAAGAAAACAGCCGCAAATCCGACGGAAGTAATTCCGTCGGAAATTTTCCGACGGTAATCCGACCGATTTCCGACGGAATGGAAATTTTTCAATTCCGTCGGAAATCTGTCGGAATTATTTCCGACGGACCATAGACCGTCGGAAATCGGTCGGATTATTGGACCGTGTAACTAGCCGTTGCCGACGCCGGAGGAGATTCCGGTCAGTTGTCGGAAATCCGTCGGAAAATATCAATTTCCGACAGATTTCCGACAGACTCCCAACTAGTCTGTCGGAAATCTGTAGGAAAAAATAGCCGTTATATAACCGTTATCTAGCCGTTATTATATCCGTTGTTTTTCCGACGCTTTGCCGACAGATTTCCGACGGTCAGCGTATTTATATATATGATTCCACACATCTTCATTCACTCACAAAACAACAACAACTTCCAACCAAATATTTGTTAGAAAAAAATCGTTAAGAAAGTGAGATGTCATCTTCTAGATATTATAGATCGTGGATGGATGAAGAGATGTATGATCCGGAGTCGAATACATTAAATCCAAGTTATGCACGAGGTATATGCGAGTTCATGGCGGTTGTCGGGAATCGAAAGGTGATAGAATGTCCATGTTTAAATTGTTGTAATTCTCGTAATGTTAATGTAGAACAAGTTTGGCATCACTTGTATACCGTTGGTTTTATGCCGGGATACAAAATTTGGTTTTTTCATGGAGAAACTAATAATGATGGTGCTAGTAGTAGCAGTGCACCATATGTTGCGGATAGCTTAGGCGAACATAGAATGGATAACTTAGGTGAACATAGAACGGATAGCTTAGGCGAACATAGAACGGAAGTAGATTTTGGTGTAGGTACCGCTGAGATGGTTCATGATGCGTTTAGAGAGAATTTGCCATCGATCGTAATAAGGGAGGATAGACTAGAAGAACCAAATGAAGAAGCTAGAAGATTTTTTGATATGTTAGACGCAGGGAAGCAACCATTATATGATGGGTGTAGAGACGGACATTCCCCTTTATCAACTGCTAGTAGACTGATGACCCTTAAGACAGACTTCAATTTGGCGGAAGAGTGTGTTGATGCGATAGCAGATTTTGTGAAAGATATTTTGCCTGAAGATAATCAGGCACCTGCATCATACTACGAGATACAGAAACTTGTAGCTGGTCTTGGTATGCCGTATCAGGTGATAGATGTATGCATCGACAACTGTATGCTATATTGGAGAGAAGACGAAGACCGGAGAAGATGTAAATTTTGTCGTAAACCGCGGTATCAAGAAACTGGTGGGAGAGTTCCAATTCCATATAAACGTATGTGGTACTTACCATTGACAGCGAGGTTAAAGAGGTTATATCAATCTGTGCGAACGGCAGAACAAATGAGATGGCATGCAGAGCATCGTCAAGATAGAGAGATTACACATCCTTCAGATGCAAAAGCGTGGAAACATTTTCAAATGTTGTATCCGGATTTTGCATACGAGTCAAGAAATGTGTACCTCGGGTTAAGTACAGATGGTTTCAATCCATTTGGGAAGCATGGAAGGCAGTATTCTTTGTGGCCCGTAATCGTAACACCGTATAATTTGCCCCCTGGTATGTGCATGCGTCGAGAGTTTTTATTCCTCTCCGTTCTTATTCCCGGCCCTGAGCATCCGAAGAGATCACTTGATGTATTCCTCCAGCCATTGATTTATGAGTTACAAATGCTATGGAGTCACGGTGTCGAAGCATTTGATGTTTCACGGAAGCAGAATTTTCTGATGCGTGTGGTCCTTATGTGGACTATTAGCGATTTCCCAGCATATGGTATGCTATCTGGATGGACTACTCATGGAACATTATCGTGCCCGTTTTGCCAAGACAACACTGACGCTTTCCAATTGAGGAATGGAAGAAAGCCATGTTGGTTTGATTGCCATAGAAGGTTTCTACCGGACGGCCATCCCTATCGTCGGTCTAAAAGATTATTTAAGAAAAATAAACAAGTGTTTGATGCTCCAATTGATGAGATAGACGGTCGTACTATATTGGAGCAGTTGAGAGATTTTGGTGCTGAGAGGACTCCTGATTGTGGGGGTAATGGGCATGAACCGCTTTGTGGTGTAGGAGGAGCTCACAACTGGCATAAGAAGAGTATATTTTGGGATTTGCCGTATTGGAAGGATCATTTATTAAGGCACAACCTCGATGTGATGCATATTGAAAAGAACTTCTTTGACAACATCATGAATACGGTGTTAAACATCCCGGGAAAGACAAAAGACAATGTGAAGTCTAGGATGGATGTTTCAAAGATTTGCTACCGTGCTTATCTTGATCGTATTCCCGATGGTACATATCCTTTTCCTCCGTACCGATTGCAAATACAAAAGATAAGAGAATTTTTCCGGTGGATTGAACACGAAGTTAAATTCACTGATGGATATGCAGCTAATCTGGGTAACTGCGTAGACTCGCGATACCTAAAGTTTTTGGGACTGAAGAGTCATGATTGTCATGTACTGATGCAGAGGCTTCTTCCATTTGCTTTTACCCATCTCCTTCCTCAAACTGTCCACGAAGCTATTGCAGCAGTTGGTGCTTTCTTTAGGGATTTATGCACGAGGACACTTACAGTTGAGGGGATCCGCAATTTAGATGCCAATATACCAGTGATCCTTTGTAATCTTGAGAAGATCTTTCCGCCGTCTTTTTTTGATGTTATGGAACATCTTCCCCTACACCTCCCCCGCGAAGCTGAACTAGGTGGTCCCGTTCAATTTCGTTGGATGTATCCTTTTGAGCGGTACATGTTCCATCTAAAGAAGAAGGTCAAAAATTTGGCTCGAGTTGAAGGTTCTATTGTCGCACAGAGTATCAATGAAGAATCATCACAGTTTGCGGAATATTACTTTCCGCGGGAAGTTAGTACGAAGAGTAGACGTCCTGCTCGTTATGATGATAAAGGTGAGAGAGTCACATATGCCGCGATTGTCCCTGAGATGTTTTCGCAAGTTGGCCGAGTGATTGGGAGAGGGAAGAGACGCTTCCTATCACAAGCAGAGTGGAGTCACTTACATATGTATATCCTAACGAATTGTGAGGAGATGGCGGAGTACGAAAGGTAAAAACAGAACTTATTTAAATACATCTTGTTTTTAATACCTAAGTAATATATAGGTTTCATATGTTATATATTTTTTGTTTGCTTTCAGGATTTACATTGCATCAATACGTCGCTATTATCCAGAAATGACGGAAGACGAACTTGGAGAATCTAAGGAAAACGAGTTTCCAAATTGGCTGCAATATTACGTAAGTTTTAAAAAAACGCTTACATTTCTTAAAATTACTGAATTAATTATTACTTAATTAAATGTTTGTTTATTAATTTGTCTAAATTATTATCTCAGGTTTCTGAAGGAATGAAGAATGGAGAAAGGTTTCCGACATGGTTACAAGAGATAGTTTCAGGCCCAAGCTTTGAAGCAACTTCATACGCTCGGTATTGCACTAGGGGATTTGCATTTAGGATTCATGAAGAAAGGCCGAGGGCAACTGCAGATTACGGTATTTCAGCTACAAGTGGTGATGTAGTCTACTACGGGATTCTGAAAGAAATATTGCAAGTGCGCTATCCAGGAATGTTGGGCATGAGGTGCATTGTTTTTTTGTGTGAGTGGTATGATCCGTCATATCCAGAAGGTGTCCAGGTGAGCCAATTTGGCGTCACTTCAGTAAATTCTTCTAGGAGACTGCAAAAGTATGACCCATTCATCCTAGCATCACAGGCAGACCAGGTTTGATTTTAAAATTTTATAATACGTGCCTTATAGATAAATAATGATATTGTAATTGCCTAAACTAAATATGTTTGTTTCAGGTATGCTACATTTCTTATCCTAGGGTGACACATCGAGGAGATCCTTGGATTACAGTGACTCTAATTAATCCAAGAGGGAGACTATATGGAGTTGCTGAGCAAGATGCTATGCAACCAACTAGAATTACTCCGATGGCTCCAGTTGATCATTCTTCAGCGGTGGACCTTTTTGTTGATTTCACTGAATTTGGTGATAATATCGTACATTCAGAATCAGAAGAAGAAGTTGGAGAATTTGATGAAGACGAAGACACAATTCCTTCGGAAGGATCTGATGAAGAAGAAGAAGTTGGAGAATTTGATGACGAAGAAGTTGGATAATTTATATATATATATATATATTTTTTTTTTAAATGATATATATATATAATTTCGACTTATCTGTATATTTATTTATATATATATATTTAATATAAAATGATTTATATATATATATATATATATTTTTAAAAAATGATATATCTGTCGGAAATCTGTCGGAAACATATATATATTTCCGACAGATTTCCGACAGTTAATCATTTTTATATAAATAAGCTTTTTTTATTTTATCCGTCGGAAATCTGTCGGAAATATATATATATATTTCCGACAGATTTCCGACAGATTTGGGGTTTTAAGCTTGTTTATGATCCGTTTTCGTAGTTACAAGTTAATAGTATGGTTGAAGCAATATTTGGAAGATAAAATACTTGATAATGGTCATTGTTACTTTCAAATTCTAAACATTTAGTATTTTCCGTAAACATCTACTGTTTTGTATATGTAACTGTATGAAAGGCTTTTGGTTGAAACATGACAAAATCGAAAAACATGTTCGGTATAACATCGAGAATGTTATTTACTCAATTATCTTTCACTTTAGTTGTCAGAATTGTATGCCGAGACTTTGTCTTCTCAAAATTCAGGAATTTGGCCTCAAAACCCTAAATCTGTCGGAAATCAGTCGGAAAAATATATATATTTCCGACTGATTTTCCGACAGATGTAAGGGTAACATGTGTCGTCTTTTAAGGGTAGCATGATATGAATATTGCGTCGGAAATTTGTCGGAAATATATATATATTTCCGACAGATTTCCGACGGATAAAATTAAAAAAAAGTTTATTTATATAAAAATGATATATCTGTCGGAAATATATATATATTTCCGACTGATTTCCGACGGATTTAGGGTTTTGAGGCCAAATTCCTGAATTTTGAGAAGACAAAATCTCGGCATACAATTCTGACAACTAAAGTGAAAGATAATTGAGTAAATAACATTCTCGATATTATACCGAACATGTTTTTCGATTTTGTCATGTTTCAACCAAAAGTCTTTCATACAATTACATATACAAAACAGTAGATGTTTACGGAAAATACTAAATGTTTAGAATTTGAAAGTAACAATGACCATTATCAAGTATTTTATCTTCCAAATACTAAATGTTTAGAATTTAAAACTAATGCTAACAATTTTTCCAAAATAAGCATTTTGGTTTAAAATTCTTATTTTGCTATATATTGTTTAAAAATATACAATGCTTAAATTTCCAAAAAAAAACATTGAGTTTGTGAATTGATTTTTGCTAGATTTAGGATTAGGATTAGGGTTTGGAAATTGTAAGTATTTTATAAAATGAAATTTGGAAATTGTTACTAATTTTATGAAATTGTTAGTAAATTGTTAGTATTTTTACTAATTTTTACTAAATTGTTAGGGTTTTTAAATTGTTATGAAATTGTTAGGGTTTTTAAATTGTTATGAAAAATTAGATTTATGATTAGGAAAAATGAGGGAAATTGATTTAGGGAAATTATTTTTTCCATAAATTTTTAGAATATTGTTAGCAAGTTTTACTAATTTTTAAACAATTATAACGATTAATTTAAAATTTTAGAATTTTAATTTTTTAGAATTTTAAATTATGTAACAATTACTTAAGAATTTTAGAATATCGAAATAATTGTAAATTTAAAGATAATGACTTAATTTTTGAATTTATATCTATATTTTAAAGAATTTTAAACAATTAGATTTAGGAAAGTTTTTAAAAGGTTTATAAGATTGTTTACAAAACCTTATAAAAATATTTAAAAACCTTATAAAACTATTTAAAAACCTTATAAAACTTTACAAAACCCTTATAACACTATTTAAAAACCTTATAAAACTTTAAATTTTAAATTTTAGAATTTTGGAAATTTAAATTTTAAATTCCACCACAGAATTTTAAATTTTACAATTTTGGAAATTTAAATTTGAGAATTTTGGAAATTTAAAGCAATGTTTTTTTAAACCATTATATTTTTATAATTATAGATTTTTCATATATTTAAAATATATTATCATATAAATCTAGGGATTACGGTGGTTTCGCCACTGCATCTGGCAGCGGCCAACATCGTCGTCGTCGTGTGAGTAGAGCTCATTCGACTTCGACGTCTACACCTACACCGTCGTCTATACCTGTAGAGATGTCGGTGACACCAGCAGCCACCACAGCACCGTCGCAGATTAGCGTCGAGGAGTTCATGGGTCTTCCTGGACGAGTTAGGTTGACTAGACTCCATCCAGATCAGCTCGGTAGAGACAGATGGTAAGTTTTTTGTTTCATTTCTGTTTTTTTTTAACAAATTTAATTTAATTGCGACTAATGTTGCATTTTTTCCCGTAGGTTTGGTGATTCTCGCAGCGGGATTTCGAAGTCCCTGAACAAGATGGAAAACTCTATGCTCAGCGGTCCTTATGCGACGTACACCGCCATGCCACTAGAGGATCAAGATATGTAGTTTCGCCAATTTGCGGTAAGTCATCTTTTTCACAATTTTTACTTTCATTTAAATTATTATTATTTATATTTAATTTTTGTATTTGCAGCAAGAATTTAGGTGGGACCCACACATGACCGCTCTGGTTAGGAGAGAATTCGACTCTTATGCAGCACTGCACTACTCGAAGAAGGTGTTCGAGTGGAAGGATAAGTGGCTACACGGTCAGGTGCCAAAGGAGATGGTGGAAAAGGCGGAGTTGTGGAACGGGTTCATCGCCTATTGGCAACTAGAGGCGACCAAGGAGAGCTCTACATATCACTCTAGCAACCGGAACAGCCAGCGCAACGGCAAGGGACCTGCCACCCACAACCTTGGAGCTACCAGCAAGAAGACAAAGGCTAGGGATATGGTAAGTTTTTCATTGAACGTCTTGATTTTTATTAAATTTTTTTTTTATACATTTATATTATTAAATAAATATCTAACAACTGCAGGCTAAGGAGTTGGGTCGGGATCCCAACAACTTGGAACTTCTGCTAGCGACACACACCGACAAGAATGGTGTTGTCCAGGATCAGGTAGCTCGGGAGATTCAGGAGAGCGTCCAAAGAATGGAAGAGGAGTACATTCTCTCTCAGCCAGACGTCGAAGGAACCCCTCCCCTCACCCAAGCCCCGGACGACATCATCAACCAATTCGTCTTAAAGGTATGTAAAATTTAAATTAGTTTTCAAGTCTTTTTCATTTACAATTTAATTTGTTCCGCAGGTTGCTCCGCAGAGCAAAGGGCGGCTTTATGGTCTTCCCGACGATGCGGGATCATCGGAGTCTTCTTGTTACTATAGCGAGACATCCGACCTGAGAGCCCAGATGAAGGAAAAGGACGTCGAAATTGAAGGTTTGAAGACGACGGTCCAAGAGATACGAGATGCACAAGCCGTCCTAGAAGCCGAGCGGGTGAAGGAGAGAGCCGAGCGGGACAAGGACAGGGAGATGATGCAACGGATGATGGCGTACTTGGGGCGCAACCCGGATTTTCCGCCGGGGCCCACCACTTAGATTTTTATTATTAACGTTTTGTAAAACAATATTACTTTCTATTTCTACTTTTAATTTTATTTTAATTTCTACTTTTAATTTTATTTTAATTTAAATAATTCAAATTTTAAATTTTAAATTTATATTAAATTAATTATATTTAATTTATTATTATATTTAATTATTTCTACGAATACGTCGGAAATCCGTCGGAAATTTATCCGTCGGAAAGCTGTCGGATATAAATCCGTCGGAAATATGTCGGAAATAATGACGTCGGAAGTCTGTCGGTTTACTAGTAGTCGGAACCCATCGGAAAGCTGTCGGTTTTATTTCCGACAGCTTTCCGACAGAATTTCCATTTCCGACAAGATAGAAACGACAGACATATCCGTCGGAAATCTATCGGAAAACTCTTATTCCGACAGACTTCCGACGGATATTTCCGTAGGAATCGCGCTGTTTTCTTGTAGTGACATATGAGTAGTTAACACAATAGCTTGGATTTCAAATTTGTCTATTGTTCTCATCAAGGCTTTTTTACTTTCTTTCTTGGGCCTTTCCAAAACTCTCTGCTCTTCCGAGCACTTGTGAACAACACATCTCCAGTTTTTGGTATATAAATTTCATATTTTATCCAAAAAAGGGCTATTGATTCTTCCTTACAAGGATAAAAACATAGACTAAAGAATAATGTACCTCTCCATATGGAATGTTTATGTACCATGTAAACACCCTTGTAACCCTCCAAATGTTTTTATCCAATCCTGGAAAAATTTAAGATCCAATTCCAATGGTCAGTAATTTGCGACTGATGTGCGACTACTTTAATTTGCGACAAAAACTTTGTGACACTTTTTTCAGTCACAAAGTAGTCGCAAATGCTGGTTTTGCGACTAATCTGTGACGCTTTTGGAAGTCACAGATAGTCTGTTTTCTTGTAGTTAACCCATTACACTAATTAGGTCATTTCTTTTCCACAGCCCAAGAAAACATGTGAAAGTTGACTATGAAAATGTTTGCTCCAAATTTGGTTTTCCTAAGCTATCAGGAAAGAACTATGCTCCACATCCTTTTATGAAAATATTTAAAGTATATATCGGTGAATGATCACTTTTACTAAAAAGCTTGTCAATCTTTGCATCATATCCTTTCATGACAATATTTAGAGTTTATATGGGTGAACGATCGCTTTTACTTAAAAGTTTGTCAATCTTTGTTTTTCGTGTGTATTATAGAATTCAAGGTTAGACATGAATATATTCTTCTATTATTTTTTTTTTAATTTGAATTACTATGAGGTTATTTGCCAAAGCCCGTAATCCTTCAGGCATGAAACCACAACATGTAAAATTTGTTTTCAAAAAAAAAAAAAAAAAAAAAAACATGTAAAAGTTGTTTTGTCTCAAAAGCGACTCGAACCAACAATCTTTAGTTTTTACCAGTTGAGCTATTTAATCTTGGTTATTCTTCTAGATTTTTTTCGGGATTAAGAAGAAAAGAATAGTCCAAATTCTCCAAGAAAATCTTTTTTTATTATTAATGTATGGAGCTAATTGTTTAATCATAAGTACCCCACAATCAAATTTCACTAGACAAGTAAAGAGTGTATTGTTTGTATACTCTTTAGGTTGACCACAATGAAGACAACGGCGATCATCTACCAAATGTCTATGGGATAGGTTATCGTTAGTAGCTTGCGAAATAAATATAATAATTTACCCCCAAGCTCGGACTTCCCTAGCTTATTCTTCAAGCAGATGATACGACAATATTTGCCTGAAGAACATAAAATATATATCTAAATTTAGGCTACTTCGTTAAAAATTTTAAAAGAAAATCTACTATCTACTGATTAACAATCTTAGAAAATATTTTGGACGATTGCGCGTCATTTTAATTATGATCAAAGCAAAAATAGTAATATTGTTTTAGGTCTTATAGGACTGGAAACCAGAACTGAATGAAACCGGTGGGGATAATAAAAAAAAAAAAGAAAACATAGGAAAAGTTTATTAATATCGGTGAAGCCACTAAAGTCTCACACTGACTAATATCTGTAAGATGCTGGTTTCCCATTTTGATCCTCAATTTTGCATACGATGCATCGCATCTTTACTTTTCACTAACAAATGTCCTTTGATGTATAGATGTTTATACAAGTTTTTTTTTGCTGTCTAGTAATGCAATAGATCCAAAGAATATTTTGATACATAATTTCATTGTCATTTGTTGTTTATTCCTTGCAGGATTTTAATTAACAACTAAGCTCAGATTTTTGCAAGATTCCCGAAGCACTAACATGAGTTCTACGAGAATGAATTTAAGCACTCAACCAGACAGATTATCGTTCCTACCTGATGTAATTCTGGCCCTCATCATCTCTTTATTGCCTTTCAAGGAATGTGTTAGAACCTGTGTTCTCTCGCGACGCTGGAAGCATGTGTGTTATCAAACCAGGAACATATCTTTTAAGGAACCCGAGTTTCTGAACCAAAGAGGCAGTGGGTCACTAGGATTTCTTTTGTTCGTTATATGATTAAATGGGTCTCTAGGTTTCACGGTCAAGTTATCGAAATTTTCGAGATTTATCTCCCCAATCCAGTTGGCTTTGTGGCAGAGATGGAGTTCCTGATCAAATTCGCCGTATCCAATAGAGTAAAGAACCTAATTATTGATTTCTCAAACCCTGCTTGGACAACCACTGATCAAGTGTCAAGTGATGTCCCTCTTGTTGAATTGCCCGAACAAGCTTACTATCTAACGACCCTCGAGTCACTGAAGATTTACGCGTGCGGCTTTGCACCCTCTAGTCTCGTAAATACGGAGATGTTGAGAAGCCTCTCTGTTGGTTGGATCAGACTCACAATGGTCGAGTCTTTGATATCAAAGGCTCCTTTGCTCGAGAGTCTAAGTATCCGATACTGCTGGGGACTTGATTTCACGAATCACGACAGTATCGGGGAAAATGAGAGAGTTTGGCTTGGAGAACTGTGACTTCCATGAGATCATGGCTTGTTCCTTTGACTTTCCTAAAGTAGAGATTTTCAAGTACTCAGGACATGTTCTTTGCCTTGATATCATCAGCGTGAACAATATGATGAAGAAAGTATGCTTGGACTTTGACATAGAGGGTGAATATGATGAACCATGCGAATCAACCATAGCAGGAGGAGAAATTATTTCTTCTCTTCTTAACGACCTTCGATCTGCTAAGACCTTAATGGTCTGCCCTTATCTCCTTCAGGTATGTCTTTTGCGAGAAACTCTTTGCGGTTTGAACAAAATATTCCGTTAGGGCACACTGTTTATTTACTTATGAGCAGTGGCGAATCCAGAAATTTTTTTTACTGGGGTCATGACCAAACCAAACATAAATATACAAAGCATGTTCATCGGGTATATGGGGTCAATAGGCTAAAATTTACCAATTCTATTACTATTTTGTTTTAAAATTACATAGAAATACAATTATTTTAGTATTTATATGGGTTCAATTGACCCCATATCCATCAACATAGGTTCGACAGTGCTTATGAGTGGTACTTGAAGCGCAATCACCACCAATAGTTTTAGCTATTTACATTAGTTTTAAAATGAGAATATTTTCGGGATATGGTCTTAATTATCGTTGGTAATTAATGATATGTTGAATACGTTGTTCTGAAATGCAAATTCTTTGAAGTAGAGCTGAACATAATATATACCCTAAAGTTATTACGTAAATTGTTGTATATATATAGATATTAGATTGTTCGACATTAATCTTGATTGGAACATGTGTGTTTCTTTTTTATTGGAAGGTTATCCAAGAATGTAGAGACCCTGACTATTTGCTTCGTGCGGTGGAAACACAACACTTAGTGCTGAGAACAATGATGCATCCCAAGGAGTTTGAGGGAGTAAGGCTCCTTCTCAATAATTGCCCGGACTTGGAAACACTCACTTTTGATATTCTTCCTCCAAGCCCTTTCATGGTAATTTGATATAATAACTTCCAAACAAAACACATTTAGACAATACTATACTATCATGGACCATTTTTCTTTTTACTACACTGTTAGGGCTTATGATTTCTATTTGATATTTTGCAGACGTCTTTGACATATCGGGGCATTGATCCAGGAACTTACTGGCTTCAGAACGTAACTTATAAGTGTTTTACAAAGACACTTAAATTCGTGGTGGTGAAGAACTTTGGTGGTGGCTCTAACGAGATAATTAAGTCTGCTGAAGTATTTGATTAGGTCTGGCCGTGGGTATGGGTCTGGTCCTGCTGGCTTGGAACGTGTTGACCTTTACTTGGAAAATGGGTTGGAGGAAGGTCTAATGATGGTGGCTCTTGCTGGAGCTGAGATGTTGCAAAGAACATCGAAGCGTGTGCAAGTTTTTGTGCACAGCCGTTGAAAAGTTGACCTATTCAAGATTTAGTGGAATTAGTTTGTCCCATTTATTGATGTTTCAGAGTTTGGTTTTATTGATTTTAAGGAAGGGCTCTTCCGTATCTTCGTTTGTTTTATTTGTTGAATAACAGCCTCGGAATAGTGAGGAGTTGGTCATGTATGTGAACCAAAGATGATAATAATGTAGTGAGTAATTTCAATATGATATTAGTTTTTATGTTTTTCTTCATTGTTCGTTCTCCTTCTCCGGGAGAGATTCTCACTGGACTTCGCCGTTTCTCTTAGTGGAATTGGTTTGTCCCACTAAAAGAAACGGCGGCTTAAAAAAATTTAGCGCTCTGTAAAGCGTTTCACCTAGTCTCCATTTCATTCAAGCCGCGTTTTCTAGCAAAACGCACCATCTCTTTTACCATCTTCGATTCTATAGATCCTTTTTTTGGGGTCCGGATTGTAAATGTCTATAAGTCGAATGATCATATTATTAAGTAATGATTTATATTTTTATTGTTTGGAAAAAAAAAATTAAACCAAACTTGTGGTTAATGAAACGGAAAAATATAGGAAGAATCTAATCGGGCCAAATCCAAAGTAACATAACTATTTATTGTCAATTTTCATTTTTCAACAATATTATTTATTTATTTATTTTTACCATATAATTATTACAAATTATTTTTCTTAAATTTTACAGTCAGTGATACACACTCAAATTGAAGCATTTTGATGGTTGTTTCATGTTTGGACTAAGTTAGGAGAGTAGTTGGACTTTTTTGAGACGGCTCTTTAAGATTTCCCAGCATTCCGTATAAATTTTAACTTAATGTCCATCTCATGGAGGTTTCACTCATGAATTAACCAATCTATGAATTTGATAGCAAAACGAGCTCCCTCCCATTTTTCGATGCCACAGTTTCTCCTTTTTGTTCCGATTGGTTTTCATTCCCTCCCTTAGTCCCTTGTAAGACTTCGAGTGAAAAAAGAAAAAAAGCCCTACTTTTTGTCAGTTTGTGGAAGCCCATGGACTTGAGACAAGAAATAAGACTTTCAAAGTGTCATTGTCGATGAGTATATCTTTCTTTTTGAGTGAGTATCTATATTCCTCTTTCTTAATAGGGTACAAACACATAAGGAAATTTTATCTATATGCATGTCACTATCATCACAAAGAGGCGACCTTTCAGCATTATATATATAGAAGAAAATCATCCTATGGAGCGTCCTAAGCCATTCGATCTTATCATACAACATATCTCTTTGCTTTCGAAATTCACCTCATTTCTCTGACAATGGATTCGAGTAACCAACCAGACAGATTGTCGGATCTACCTGATGCGCTTCTGCTCGTAATCATATCTTTATTGTCCTTCAAGGATTGTGTCCGGACCAGTGTTCTCTCGAAACGCTGGAAAACCCTCTGCCATGAGACCAGGAACATTGCGTTTAAGGAATCTGAGTTTCTGAACCAAAGAGGCAGAAGGGTCACTAGGCTTTCGTTTGTTCGTTATATGGAAGAATGGGTCGCTAGGTTTCTGGGTGAAGCCATCGAAAGTTTTGAGATTTATCTCCCCAATCCAGTGGGCTTTGTGGCAGAAATGGAGTCCCTGATCGAATTTGCGGTATCCAAAGGAGTAAAGAACCTACTTCTTGATTTCTCAGACCCTGCTTGGAGAACCTTTAATGATGCATCAATGAATGACGTTGTTGTTCACTTGCCAGCGTGCGTCTACAATCTAACAACCCTCGTGTCAATGAAGATTTACGCGTGCGGGTTTGCGCTCTCTAGTCTCGGAAACACGGGGATGTTGAGAAGCTTCTCTGTCGGTTGGATAAGACTCACAACGGTCGAATCTTTGATATCAAGGGCTCCTTTGCTCGAGAGTCTAAGTATGAGTAACTGCTGGGGACTAGATTATATGACGATTGCGGGTAAATTGAGGGAATTAATATTCGAGAACTGTGACTTCAATGGGGTTTATTGTTGTGCCTTTGACTTGCCTAAAGTCGAGATCTTTAAGTACTCGGGTATTGTTCTTGGCTTTCATGTCATAAGAGTAAACAGTATGATGAAAGAAGTATATTTAGATTTTGGGTTACTGGATGAACCAAGCCGATTTACCTTCACCTTCGTAGTTCTCTCTTCTCTTCTTAACGACCTTCGATCTGCTAAGATCTTAACGGTCTGCCCTTATCTCCTCCAGGTATGTCTTTACAAGAAACTCTTGCTGTTAGAATACGTAGTTCTGAAATGCAAATTATTTGAAAGTAGCATTGTATATAATATATAGTTATATACCCTTAAGTTATTACGTGAATTGTCGTATATATATCTTGATAGGAACATGTGTTTTTTTTTTTTGTTTGGGAAGGTTATCCAAGAATGTAGAGATCATGTCAATATGCTTCGTGCAGTGGAAACACAAAACTTGGTGCTGAGAACGAGGATGCATCCCAATGAGTTTGGGGGAATAAGGCTCCTTCTCAATAATTGCCTGGACTTGGAAACACTCACTTTTGATATTCTTCCTCCAAACCCTTTCGTGGTAATTTGATCTATAGCCTTGAAACGAATTTAGACATTACAATGCTATCATGGATCCTTTATTTTCTTACTAAACTGTCAGGGCTTATGATTTCCATTTGGTATTTTGCAGACGTCTTTGATCCAGGCAGGGCCGGCCCAACAGTGAATGATGCCTAACGCCAGTCCGAAAAATGATGCCCTCTACTTTACCTATTTAAAAAAAAACTTATTAAAACTATTAAAATACACAGTTGAGTTTAAAACCTTGTACATGAAAAGGAATTAGGTAACCGTATAAACCACTACATGTAGAAAACATTTCTGTATTTGATGCCCATAAAAAGTAAATAAAAGGTGATGTCTAACGCATTTGCTTCTTGGGCTTCACCTCAGGGCCGACCCTGGATCCAGGAACTTATTGGCTTGAAAACGTAACTTATAAGTATTTGAGGAAGACACTTAAGAATGTGGTTGTCAACAACTTTGGTGGTGGCTCTAACGAGTTAAACCTGCTCAAGTATTTGATTAGGTCTGGTCGTGGAACTGGGGCTCGGTTGAGAAGACTTGACATTTACTTGGAAAATGGGTTGGAGGAAGGTCTAAGGATGGTGGCTCTTGCTGGAGCTGAGATGTTGCGAAGAACATCGAAGCGTGTGCAAGTTCGTGTGCACAACCCTTGAAAACTTGTGCTTTTCAAGATTTGATTTTTTCACTTGTGGGTTTCCATCTGTCCCATTTAGTGATGTTTCGAGTTTGGTTTTATCGACTTTAAGGAAGGGATCTTCTGTATCTCGGTTTCTTTGATTTTATTCCTCAGATTTACGAGGGCTTGGTCATGTATGTGAACCAAAAATGATAATTATCTAGTGAGTAATATCAATATGATTTTTAAGTTTTTTTTCATTGTTCATTCTCCATTTCCGGAAGTGATTCTCACTGGAATTCGCAGTTTCTCTTGGAATTGATAGAGATGAAACCAATCAGGTATACGTTAGTTTAATAACCTTCTTGACTAGCATCTTACTGAATCTTAGAAGAAGAGAAATATTGTCCCTAAGAAGAAACAACCCTTGAAAACATTGTTTCTGCCTTGAATTTCAAATTGGGTTTGGTTGGATTAATTCACAGAGAATTATGCTAGTCATAGATCCGATACAAAGAATGCGAAATGTACAAACCGATCCCAACAATCTGATTCTCATCTTAAAATAAGGTGACGAGTCCTAAATCAAATTTTAATCGACGAAGAAGAAACCTTAAGTCACTTTTTCTTCACTTTCATCTTATAAATAGAAGACGTTTGATGAGATAGCCGTTTTTTCTTTTATTAAGTATCAAAACCCTCCTTTTTTTACATAAATAATTTAGTTGAGGGAATTAAAATGAATTAAACAATACTTAAGGAGTTTTTTCATTAAAATCCTTTTTTTTTTAACTAAGAACTAGATGACTCCCCGCGTTGTACGCGGATTAACTTATTTTTAGAGTTAACAATTGCTAATGATGTTCAACTTTTTGTTTAGTTCATTTTTGGTTTTGAGGGTTTTTATTTTAAAAGTTTTCTATGAATAATCCTATATCTCGATTAAAAAATATTAGTTTTGGAAATAGTTTCGATTCCTATTTAAAATTTGAATCAGTTTTCAGTTTTTTAAATAAATGTAAGTATTTATTGTGATTTTGTTTGTTTGTTATATGTCCATTTTTTAAGCAAAATTATAAAGAATATAAAATATATTAGTTTTGGAAATAGTTTTTAGGTTTGATTTGCATAGGTATGGATATGGTTTAGTGTTGTAGATTTAAATGAATTATTAATAGAAATATAAATTTATTTATTTTGTTTTAAGTAATATTGGAATGTTACTTTATGGTTGTTTATGGTTAAGTAAAGCTAAGTGAGTGTCATGTCATAATAAATCTTGCGCCGTGTCATAAGAAATCTTGAGGCATGTCATAATAAATTTGAGAATCACCTCTATAATAATATATAGGGGATAAGAAAGACAAACTTGAAAAGTTCTATTTTCTTGGAAAATGAAACAAATTTCTTTTTAATATAAGAAAAACAAAAAAGACCGATGAATCAAAATTGATGAATTTTTTTTGTTTTCCATTTCTTTTTTTATTTTAATTTCCTTTTTCTTTTGATTTTTGCAAGGAAAAATGAAAACAGATTTGATAGATCTTGATGACCGTTGATTCCAAAGAATAGTCGTTCGCCAAGGGTTCTTGATAATCGTTGATTCACGAAGAATACCAATAACAAGGAAGATGAAAAAGAATATGATGTTTTTGATACCATAAAGTGGTTCGGATCAAAAGCAAATCTTGTTCTGATACCAATTGTAAAGTCTCAAATAAAAACCAATTTATTGTTGATCAAGAACAATTTTTTTCAAATATCACCAATATGTTGGGCATTCGAACTCGACTTCGTGATAGAAAGATGCATCAACAATTGAAAAATGATTTGGTTGAGCATATATGGCAAAAATGTCGTCCACGTCAAGATTAGAACTGACCGTTCTTTTCTGTTAATGATTTGGAAATCTATGTTTTAAATATTTTTATATCATGTATATTTCAAATTTTATTAAATGCATTCATTCATTGTACTATGTTTAAAAATTTTTAAAAAATAAATTCTAAGTAAAATAAAAAATATTTATTTATTTTATTAAGAACCCTTAACGGGGTTCCAACATTGTTCTTAGACATTGATAATGACAAATTAATAATAAATAATATGCTAAAACCCAAATTAATGGTTTTTTGCATTGCACATGCTCTAAGAGTCAACATATATTTCTATTCAATGTCTATTGAAACTGTTTTCAAAAACACAAATACACTAAGACCTATTATATTCATAAAATAAACTATGGTCTATTTCTTAACCCTAATCTGAGTTCTCTTCTATGAATCTTCAGTTTCAACATCCTCTCTCTGAGCTACTTAAAACCGTTCAAATCAGTGTGGAGGTATGCATCTCTATTAAGTTTGGGTTTATATTGGGCTTCCAACTCAAAACCTATTAGTTATGAGTGGATTGGTTTTAACCATTTATATAATAAAATGTATTATTTCTTTAACTTCTTATGTGGGATAATATCACTTAACATTCTTTCCTCTCCCTCGAACCAAATTTGACTTTAGGACCGGTAATAAACCCTACTTGAATTAACAAACTAGGTTAATTAACTTGTTCGGATACCTTATTAGATTATGAGATTCAAACTAAAAACAAATTGGCAATTAGTATAGAGAACCATCTTTTTATATAGTACAACAATTTCCATCATATATTTTACTAAGGGGGGATTTGCTAAACAGGGCCACATTTTCTTCAACAATGTCTAAATAGACATATATCATTTTTTACCACTTTTTACCTATACTACCATTAATTTAATTACAAACAATTCAAAGTCAAACGTTTATGAAATATATAAAAATTTAATAATTATAAACATGTCATAGATAGTCAATTGTATATAATTTTTTTATAAAAAGTTAAAAACTATGTTGTAAAAAGATTTTATTGTTTCCTTCTATGGTTGCCAGAATGTATTAGATTTTGGATTCTGTCTATTTCACATAAATCTACCTTGTGTAGTTATTTTGTTTTACCTAATGGTCAACGTTCTACATCGTTGTATAATATTATTTCCACGACTTAGATTAACATCTATCATACCCAAATAGTGTTCTCAATAAATTCTATTGTGCTCTAAATACAGTTTCTACCGCCAAAGTCTAGTACTATATCTACCATCTATTGATTCATAGAATGTAGTTTCTGTAAAATAAGTTACAACAACTTTAAATCTAGGAATGAATATTTTGTTTCCTAAAATGCGTATTCAAAAGATATTTTACGTTTTTTTTTAATTAATTTTTTTATTTCTTTGGTTCTATTTTCCTTTTTATTAAAAATATTTATCTACAAGTTACAAATTTAAATATCTAAAAACATTCAAAAGCATCAAAAATTACAAATTTTAATCCAATTTTTGTATATATGATTTTAGTATATATATTTTTTTTGTTTTTAAATGATTTTGGTTTTTGAAATATATATTATTAAAGTAATCTGATCTTTTTATCCTTTTTAAGATTTACAATAAAATCATATACTATATCTCCTTTTTTATTTTTCTAATTATTGTAAAAATTAACAAAAATATTTAATAATTAAAAATCAAGGTTAAAATTGGGAGTTTAGAAATACAAAATCCTAATAGAACACTCCTATGAAGTGAATATCGTAATGAGATATTTTCTAAAAAATTTGGCCTAATTTAACAATTCCCGTTTTATTAAAGCAAAAAAAAAAATATATAGGAAGAATTTAATCGGACCAAATACAAGATTTAATACTATCTGTTGTCATTTAAAAAAAAGTACCATTGTTGTCTACGTATTTACAAGATAATTATAAATAAACATATTTTTTTTTTTTTTTGGTGTGTTAAACGTAAAATATTTTGTTTTAAGGTTATGGACCTATGGTCAATGATAGCACACTCAAATTGATGCATTTTTTTGTAGTTATTTGGACTTAGTTAGTAGCAGAACTAGTTGGACTTTTTGGTAAACGGTTTGCTTAAGAATTATAAAGTTTAACCTAATGTCCATCTCATTCAGATTTGATAGCAAAACGAGCTCTCTCTTTTACCATGTTTCAATGCTATGGTTATTCTTTCTTTTTTTTTTTTTGTCGACTTAATAATTCATTTCATAAGGCCTGAAAGACCAAATACATGAGGAGATTAGAGAGTTACAAATATTAGAAAGTTGAAGCCCATAAACATTTATCTCTATCAGACTAAAAGAAAACAATCACTGCATGTGAGCCACGTGTTGTCCTCAAAGCTGACAAGGGAAAATGTCGCCGGTACTGAATGATGGATCCCGACACCGAAAATCATTTTCTGGTAATCAAGTTATCATCCCGATCGGCCCATTCTTCTCCACTCCAGTACTTGTATAAACTTCTCCTTAAACAAGATCCGATCTAAACATCAGACTATCTTTAAACCTTCATTACCCGGAAGCACTTAACCACCACAAATCTCATGACTCCTCCTCCCTAATCTTCTGAAGATTCGATTTTAGGGAAACTTAGAGGAGAATAATACTCCTCGCCAGAGATAACGATGATTCCAATTTTATGAAGGAGTGAAAGATATAACCGATGGATCTACACCTTTTAAACGCCGGATCTGTAAAAGAGAAGAACAAAATCTGATAAACGGAAACTTAAATCCGAACTGAGTCGGAGTAAAGGATTATCCGAACAAACGCCGGAACAAAAGATCGGTCTATGCTATGGTTATTCTATTTTGTTCAGATTGGTTTTCATTCTCTCCCTTATTGGACTTCGAATGAGAAAATAAAAAAGCCCTAATTTTTGTCAGTTTGTGGAAGCCCATGGACTTGAGACAAGAAATAAGAATGTTTTGTTTTCATAGTGTAATTGTCGATGAGCTGTAAGTGGATGAGCATATCTTTCTTTTTGAGTAAGTATCTATATTCCTCTTTCTTAATAGGGTACAAACACATAAGGAAATTTTATCTATATGCATGTCACTATCATCACAAAGTCAGGACCTTTCAGCATTATATATATAGAAGAAAATTATCCTATGGAGCGTCCTAAGCAATTCGATCTTATCACAAAACTTATCTCTTAATTTGCTTTCGAAATTCACCTCATTTCTTTGACAATGGATTCGAGTAACCAACCAGACAGATTGTCGGATCTACCTGATGCGCTTCTGCTCGTAATCATATCTTTCTTGTCCTTCAAGGATTGTGTCCGGACCAGTGTTCTCTCGAAACGCTGGAAAAACCTCTGCCATGAGACCAGGAACATTGCTTTTAAGTACTCTGAGTACCGGACTGACTTACGGTGGGGCGAGGTTAGGGCTTCGTTTGTTCGTCACATGCTTCAATGGGTCGCTAGGTTTCAAGGAAAAGTCATCGATAGCTTCGAGATTTCTATCTACATGCCTTCGGAATTCCTGGCGGATATCGAGTCACTGGTGGAATTTGCAGTATCCAAAAAAGTCAAGAACATAGTTCTTGATTTCTCGCATCCTTGTTGGAGAACCTCTAATGATGCATCAATGAATGACGTTGTTGTTCAGTTGCCCGCATGCGTCTACAATCTAAAAACCCTGGTGTCATTGAAGATTTACGCGTGCGAGTTTGATCTCTCGAAATTCGCAAACCCAAGGATCTTGAAAAGGCTCTCTATTGGTTGTATCAAATTCAATAGGGACCAACATTTGATACTACAATCTTTTATGCTGGAGAGTCTAAGCTTCCATTACTGCTGGGGACTTGATTTCATGAATATATCGGGAAAAATGAGGGAATTTTGCTTTCAGAACTGCGATTTCATGATTCTCATGACGTGTTGCTTTGACCTTCCCAACGTCGAAATATTCAAGTACTCAGGAGATATTATTTGCCTTGAATTCGACAGAATGAATAAGATTATTAAACAAGTATTCTTGGATTTTACGGTAGAGGGTGAATATGATGAACCAAACCACTCAACCAATGCAGAGGGAGGAATTCTTTGCGGTTACCTCAATAATCTTCGAACTGCTAGGACCTTAACAGTCTGCCCTTATCTCCTTCAGGTATCTTTAACTCTTAACATATTTTTATAACATTTTCACATTATAGTCATTTTAAGTACCTTATATAAGAGTTCTCGAAATGTTTTGGAAATTCTTCGCAATATGGTCTAATTGTTGCCCAGTGAAGAGAATTTCGAAATATGTCTAAAGATTATTGTAAAAACAGATTAGATGTTAACTGTTTGTCCTATTTAGGTTAAGTTTGCATTAATAGTTGAATAGGTCCATTAGAGGACGATATTTCTTTCTCAACCTGTAATTAAATCGAAGATGATTTTCGCGTGGTAGGATACTTATACTAACCTACGTAGTTCGAATATGTAAATTCGTCAACCGAATACCTTAAAGCTAGTACTTTAATTTGCTGTGTATATATATTGTTAGAATGTAATTTTGATTGTAATATGTGTGTTTTTTATTCTTATGCAAAGCATTGTATCTCTATATTATCATATACACAGATTCTAAAGATGTTCCTTTGGTAGCAACATGTGTGTTTTTATTCTTATGCAAGGCGACTCCAGAAGCTACACATCCACATATGCTTCATCCGGTGGAAACACAACATTTGGTGTTGAGGACGAGGATGCATCCGAAGGAGTTTGAGGGAATAAGGCTCCTTCTCAATAATTGCCCGGACTTAGAAACACTCACTTTTGATATTCTTCCTCCAAGCCCTTTCATGGTAATTTGATATTATAACTTTCATCCCAAAACAAATTTAGACAATAATATACTATCATGGACTTTTTTTTTCGTTTTACTATACTTTTAGGGCTTATGATTTCCATTTGATACTTTGCAGACGTCTTTGACATATCGGGGCATTGATCCAGGAACTTACTGGCTTCAAAACATAACTTATAAGTGTTTTAGGAAGACACTTAAAGTCGTGGTTGTGAAGAATTTTGGTGGTAGCTCAAACGAGTTAAATCTGCTGAAGTATTTGATTAGGTCTGGTCGCGGGCATGGGTCTGGTCGTGGAGTTGGGGCCTGCCTGGAAAGAATTGACCTTTACTTGGAAAATGGGTTGGAGGAAGGTCTAATGATGGTGGCTCTAGTTGGAGCTGACATGTTGCAGAGAACATCGAAGCGTGTGCAAGTTCTTGTGCACAACCCTTGAAAAGTTGATCTTTAATTTCAAGATTTCAACTTTTCAAGATTTGATTTTTCACTTGGGGTTTTATCTGTCCCATTTAGTGATGTTTGCCAGTTCAGTTTTATTGACTTTAAGGAAGGGATCTTCCGTATCTTCGTTTGTTTGAATTGTTGAATAACAGCCTCGGAATAATGAGGACTTGGTCATGTATGTGAACCAAAGATGATAATAATGTAGTGAGCAATATTAATATGATATTAGCTTTTAAGTTTTTCTTCTTTGTTCCTTCTCCTTTTCGGGGAGAGATTCTCACTGGACTTCTCCGTTTTTCTTGAAAATGACGGTGATGATACCTTATTTTCCGCCGTGTGTTGTTCTTGGGGAGAGAATATAATTAAGATCGGTTTAATGTATCGGATCTTAATTCTTTAATTAGCTCTTTGGGAGAACATGAGGCAAATATAACAAAGCATTATGCTTGTAAAGCATGAGAACTGTGCTTTAAAAGAGTTTAAGTAATTAAAGGTAAAAAATCGTATTAAAACCTCAAAATGCTAGCAATATCCTCAAACAACAATGATTATGTATTCTAAATTGTACTCTAAAGTGGTAAAAATGAGATCAAAATTAATAATATTTATCACCACAAGATGATCGACCACATAATCCCAACAAATGACAATGGGTGTTGAGAAGCGAAACATAAAAGTTTATTTTTTTTTGGAAAACTTTGGTGCAAGCGAAACATATAAAAGTTTATATTAGATTTATTCACATAGATGACAAATACTTACATTTTTTTTTTTTTTTTGTGAGAATTATTGTAGTGGACATTTTTCTTCCATGTGCTAAATGTGATTTATTTTAGAGACATGAATGGAGGGAGCAAATTGAAGCATAAACAAAAAAGAATGTTCTAATCTATATTTGCATATCAGTATAGTTCTAACACTGTAAAGAGACGCATACTACACTCATTTTCATTGTAACTTGTTTACAAACTATCACGAAAGAGGGTTGTACAGAATAAGGATAACAGACTTGTACAACAATTCCAAAGTTCCATGTATTAAGTGTTTCTTAAGCATTTTGAAATAGGATGTCATACTTGTAAGTTGGGACATTGTAAAGTAAGATAAATCAGAAGAGGCACGATGGAATCTACCATGTTCTTGCATCCTCCAGTTTAGTTCAATAACTTTTACGTTTGAACCGAGATTTATATGAATCCAACTTTCTGCGTTTCCATTTTGAATCAAGATTACAGACCAAGTCGGGTTGTTACTTAATTTATTTTGGTTTGGTTTGAATCCTCCAAAGAGTGCACGTATACCCAATTCGAGTAAGTCCAGAAACACTCGATTTGCAGGCTGAATATCTCCTCCTTTGGAACTCTGATTGGGTTGATTCAAATTTGTGGCGTGATGTAGGTAAGCTGAGAATATTTCCCAAGTGGTTTCATGGTTGATTTGGTATGCTCCAAGAAAAGAACATGTCACCTTGTCGAGTCCTATGCGGCTTGTTTGGCACACTAGACGGAGCTCTGAATTCATCTGTTGTCTTGATGACCTCATCATCACTTCCTCTCTTGGTCCCTCCTTAAATCCCATATCCATTTGGTACTTAAAAATATCAAAGTATGCAGTGTAAATATAAGAAAACTAGTATTGGACTCTAACACTCAATCAAATCTAAATAGGAATAAAAGGGAAGGAAAATATGGATAATATAAGCTACTAAGACTACAACAATAAGATTTTCATCCCTATGAATTAGGAGCAAAATCGTCTTATTAATTTTTGTGAACAATACTAATTGTAATAAATTTTGAAAAGTTTTCTAGATTATGATATATTTTGACAATAAATGGTACATTTGAAAATAGTCCCAAAAGTTTTTAACTTTTTTATTAAAGATTGATTTGGATTTGTTCTTTTTCTTTTTGTTACGAAGACACTTCTTTTATTAATCACCCGAATAAATTTTATGTACGATTGATTCGGATTGATAATGACAAGTTGGCTGTAAATGTACGTAACCAAAGTCAAAAATTTAAGAAGATTACCACAATTGTAGTCGAAATGGTTCAACAATCATAAAAATATAAAAGGTTTGTTTAGTAACAAATCTTAATCGAAAAATTCGAAACTCATTACTAAAGCGTTTGTTGCCGTCTCTTCTTGATACAAGCGAAAGTAGTGTATCTTGCGAGAATAGATCCTTAATTAAACTTGTTTCGTTATTCGGGAAAAATAAAGAAATTTTGCGAAACCTTTTTCAAGAATTTTCCTCAGATCTCTCCTCAAATCTTCGGGATCCATTCATGTTTTCGAAGATCTGTATAGCAAATCTGAGGTAATCTCCACTTTTTCATTTCATTGTGCTCTTACTCAATACCTCTCTCTAGTGTTTGATCGCGATTGTGATCTGCTTTGGGTTTGATTTCAGATCAGAAGCCTCTTCGAGTTGATATATGCTGTGTTTGCAGGTCTGGGTTTGGTTGTATTTCTGAGATGTGCGATCAAAGACCCGTTTTTCTAGGGTCTCTGGTATTGGGTTTCTTCCTCTTGTTCGTAAATGGAGACGGATGTTCAAATTCGAGCTCTTTGATCGGGTACGAGTCTGAGTTCAAGATGTTACAACACCAGCTTCGTGGGGTTTTCACAATCGTTGATGATTGTTCCTTTAGGGTTTCTCGTTTCGATATGCTCTCTGGCTCTGATGTTCATTGGTGGGGTGCAATGGCTTCTGATTTCGAGAATATGACCAATAATGGCTTCGTCATCTCTGATCATAAGCTTAATCAAACATTCAATAACCAATCTTTTATTGTTCATTTGCTGGATAATGTTACATGGGATAAACTAGGGGTGGTTTCGGTTTGGGATTTACCTACTGCATCTGATTTTGGGCATGTTCTGCTTGCTAATTCGACGACGGAATCAGATTCGTCTTCTCCCAAAACTGAATCACCTCCTTCAGATGTTGCTCCGGGGAAATCGAATAACAGTGAGCCTTTTAAAGCTCCTACTATGTTTGATAATTGTAAGAAGCTTTCGGAAAAGTATCGGCTCAGGTGGAGCTTGAATGCAGATGGAGGTTATGTCGATATCGGTTTAGAGGCTACGACCGGTTTACTGAACTACATGGCATTTGGTTGGGCGAATCCGAATGCTACGTCTAACCTGATGTTGAATGCTGATGTTGTGATTACCGGGATTAGAGAGGACGGTTTCCCGTTTGCGGATGATTTTTATATCACAAAGTCCAGTGTGTGCTCTGTAAAGGTTGGTTTCGCTTCTGGGGTTTGTCCTGACTCTGTGTATGATGATGGATCGGATTCAGTTGGTTCTTCGGTGAATAATACTAAACTTTTATACGGGCATAGGATAGATGGAGTTTCGTTTGTTAGGTATAGGAGACCGTTGAATGATAGTGATAACAAGTATGATTTTCCTGTGAAAGCAACTGATAGTTTGACGGTTATTTGGGCGCTTGGGGTGATTAAACCACCAGATGTTATTAATCCTTACTATCTCCCCGAAAATCACGGCGGTGTGGAATCGGAAAACTTCGGGCATCTTTCACTTAATCTTTCAGATCACGTGGATGAATGTTTGGGACCATTGGATGCATACAATAAGTACGATCAAGGTGTGATCATTGCTGATGCCAACGCGCCTCTTATTGTCACGGCTGGACCATCTGTGCATTATCCAAACCCACCAAACCCTTCAAAGGTGCTGTATATTAACAAAAAGGAAGCGCCGGTCTTGAAAGTGGAAAGAGGGGTTCCTGTAAAGTTTCAAATAGAAGCAGGACACGACGTTTCTTTCTATATAACTTCGGATTTTCTTGGTGGTAATGCTTCTCTAAGGAATAGAACTGAGACGATTTACGCGGGTGGGCCAGAAACCCATGGAGTAATGGCGAGTCCGTCGGAGCTGGTTTGGGCTCCTAATAGAAATACGCCTGACCAACTCTATTATCATTCGATTTTTCAAGAGAAAATGGGCTGGAAGGTTCAGGTTGTTGACGGGGGACTTTCAGATATGTACAACAACAGTGTCAATCTAGATGATCAGCAAGTTAAGTTCTTTTGGACCATAGTAGGGGATTCGATATCGATTGCAGCTCGTGGCGAGAAGAAAAGCGGGTATCTTGCAATTGGTTTCGGTAGCGAAATGGCAAATAGTTATGCTTATGTTGGTTGGTTTGATAGAAACGGAACAGGTCATGTAAATACTTACTGGATTGATTCAGAATCCGCTTCCGGCGTGCATCCCACAACCGAGAATATGACATATGTGAGATGCAAATCTGAAGATGGAATCATCACACTGGAGTTTACCCGTCCCATGAAACCGTCTTGCAGTCATCAAAATAAACCCGAATGTAAGAATATGATCGATCCCACAACTCCTCTTAAAGTTATATGGGCAATGGGTGCTAAATGGACAGATAATCAGTTGACTGAGAGAAACATGCACTCCGTTACAAGTCAGAGACCTGTACGTGTAATGCTAACACGTGGATCCGCAGAAGCGGAACAAGATCTAAGACCGGTCTTGGGGGTTCACGGATTCATGATGTTCCTTGCTTGGGGAATCCTACTTCCCGGAGGGATATTATCCGCTAGATACCTGAAACACATCAAAGGCGATGGCTGGTTCAAGATCCATATGTACTTACAATGTTCTGGACTAGCCATTGTCTTCCTCGGCCTCCTCTTCGCAGTAGCTGAACTTCACGGTTTCAGCTTCAGTTCAACGCACGTCAAGTTTGGTTTCACAGCCATAGTTTTGGCTTGCGCGCAGCCCGTGAACGCTTGGCTAAGACCTGCGAAACCCGCTCAGGGAGAATTAATCTCTTCGAGGCGATTAATCTGGGAGTATTTTCATTCGATTGTCGGTCAATCAGCTGTTGTAATTGGAGTTATCGCGCTTTTCACAGGAATGAAACATTTGGGAGAACGGAATGGGGCAGAAAACGTGGACGGGCTAAACTGGGCCCTCGGGTTATGGGTGTTCCTAGGAGTGGTTACAGTTGCGTATTTAGAGTACAGGGAACGCAGAAGAAGAAAAGCGAGGAATCTGAGCAGAGGGAATTGGGTATTAGGGAATGTAGAAGAAGATGATTCCATTGATCTTATAGACTCAAGAGGAGGTTTCAGAGATAAAGATGATCAAGATGGTTTAAATGGAGGAGGGAGAATGGAAATTCAGTTAGAGCCTTTGAAATGATAGTGTTTCTTTTTTCTCTTCTTCCAGATTATTTTTTCTTAATTTTTATTATTTTTGCCTTACCAAACAAAGAAAAAAACAGAGGAGGAGTTGTTTTGTCTTTTACAGTTTTTCTACTTTATAATGGCAACGATCCCTATATTGTATCTATGCTTATGAATTTGTATACCTTTCAGTTCTAAACTACACAAGTTTTGAACTTTTTCTTTTTGTCTTGAGTCCTTAGGCATGAACATTTATGTGTGTTTTCTTTTGATCAATTTGCAAAGAAAGGCGCTAAGAATTCGAAGTTTTTCCAGTAACACATACTGTAGCCTCTTCATCTCTCGATCGATGATTTCAGTATTTTCAAAGTCAATATTAGTTTAGGACTTGGAAAATGATTTACAAACCATGAGACCATTACTTTTACAGAAGAGAGAGCTCTACCGAAAATATATATGCATGCTCAATCATAACCACAGAATTTAGGGGAATTGACTTCTTGATTAGTTATAGGGCAAAATTAACCCTTTTTTACAACTGCATGATAACCATTTAGTAAAAATAAATTGCATGATAACCGGATCCTGGTTAAGCTGTTGTAAACCCAGTATCAAAATAGTCGCCCACGTGTTGGGCTGTCAATTAGATTTGAGCCTTCTCATTGGTTGAGTGACGGCGCATTAAGACTTTAATCACCTATATCAAGGAACACCGTAAAACAATACAGCCTGTAATAGTATTGGTTGAAAGTCAGAAAAACGCTTCCACGAAATAACACGTGTCCTTTACCTTGGTCACAAAGGAAATTTGACTAATCCTTTATTTACTCTTCTGTTCAATAAGACGCGTTTCTATGACCTGTACATAAATACACTCGCTCTGTAGAAATTTCTTCAACTTCTCAGTTTTTTTTTCTTCTTAACTCTTTTTTTTTTTTTTTGTTCATCTCCTCTGTTAGATCAGTGATTTTGTGAATGGCGGAGGAATTTGGTTGCTTTGATGTATCCGTAGAGGACTATTTCTTCGATTTCGATCCTTTAGTTTACACTGAATCTCCTCCGGTGGATGATTTTACTCCCGACTCTGCAAGTCCGTTGCTCGGAGAGATCGAGAACCAATTGATGAACGATGAGAATCACGATCATCCGAATTTTCTGGAGTTGGACGAGCAATCGGTTTCTGACTTCCTTGCCGATTTCCTCGTCGATTATCCCACAAGCGATTCGACGGCCGAGAAAGTTTCAGATCCATTAACCGTCGGTTCTGATTCCGACGGATTTGTCACCGGAAAGGAAGCTCAGGGCTCCAGCGATCTACCAATCGTTGATTCTCCCACCGTTGGTTCGGATTCCGACGGATTCGTCACCGGAAAGGAAGCTCAGGGCTCCAGTGAAACTGCGAATGTATTGGTTGAGAAGAAGTCGGAATCGCCTAATGATTCCGGAAGCGAGAGTCAGGATGGTGCTGAGGTTGAAGGAAACGATGATGCAGTAGCCAAGAAAAGAAGAAGGTACATTTGAATTTGCTTTTTTCTATATTATCTTATCAATTACTTAAGTCTGTTCTTCATATGTTAGTTGATTTGGAATTGATAAATGGATTTGAAGTTTGTAATTCGTTTTTATTATGATATGACATTGTAGAAGCAAACATTGAGATTTGGTGATTTGTTCATTGTATCATATTGTTGAAGTTTGGTTTTTGCACATATTGATTGTTCAGGCAACTTAGAAATAGAGATGCTGCAGTTAGATCAAGGGAGAGGAAGAAGGAGTATGTAAAGGATCTAGAGACGAAGAGTAAGTATCTCGAAAGAGAATGCATGAGACTCGGGCGGATACTCGGTTGTTTCGCCACAGAAAACCAGTCTCTTCGTCTCTGTTTACAAAAGGGTGGCAATAACAATGCTTCCATGACCAGGCAGGAGTCTGCTGTGCTCTTGTTGGGTAAGCATTATAAATTTCTGCTCGTTGCATGCAATTCAATTGTCTTCCAGTTCTCTGATGAGTATAGAAGAACATAATCGGAATTTAAGTAAACAATCGATAGTTGTGGGTTTGATATGTAGCGAAATTGTTGATATTACAGAATCCCTGCTGTTGGGTTCCCTGCTATGGTATCTGGGAAGCATCATTTGCCAATTCCCTCAGTCCCACACAAAGAGTCGGGTCCAGTCTGTGGAAACCGACGAACTAGAAAAGCCGGTTCAAAGCGGGCGAGGGAGTAGTATACCGTTAAATTCTAGTACTTGGAAGAGTCAGAGATGCAAGGGTTCAAGGCCGAGGATGAAACAACAAGTCTTGACACTTGTGGCGTGAGGCGCCTTTCCTTCTATCTCTCATCCTTTAATTTCTTTTTCTTTTTTGCGCGTGTTGAGTCGTGTATGAGTGTGTTTAGGGTCTCTCGTTTCGATATGCTCTCTGGTTCTGATGTTCATGGGTGGGGTGCAGTGACTTTGAATATGACCTATAATGGCTTTGTGTCTCTGATCAAAGCCTTAATCAAATATTCAATAATGCATCTTTTGTCGTCCATTTCCTGAGTAATGTTTGTTACATGGGATAATTCAGGGTTGATATCGGTTTGGGACGTATCCAATGCCTCTGATTTTGGGCATGTTGTGCTCTCAAATACGACATGTCAAAAATTGCAAGAAGCTTTCGGAAAAGTCTAGGCTCGGGTGGGGCTTCAATGCAGAGAATACAACTGGTATGTTGAACTACAAGGCCTCGCTAAGCGAATTGCTACATCCACCCCAATCACTTAATGAGTCCAATCATAATATATTAGTCTACGTGCAAATGTGATCAACAGTTTAATGCAGAGACCGAGTTAAATTAGTTAAATATAACTACCATAGCTTTACACCCTACAAACTTTACAGAACTACAATTAGCACATCTAGATTCCTGAAAGAATTCAAAACTTAGCTAGGGAAAAAACTCTAGTGGCAGCTATAGCATTAGAACTAACATTGGGAGATACCAGAAACCAGTACAAAAAAAGATGTGTAAAATACAATACGATTGCACAAAATTAATTCACTACAGCTTGTTTAGAAACTTTGAGATTTAACATTCAAGCGTAGGGAAAACATACAAATTACATAATCCGGCTCGAGAAGAGACTCTTGTTAAAGTGCAAAACTCAATCTACGAACCTAATAATACTAGTAAACAGAAATACTCAATCTATTAACCTAATCAATAATAAGAAGAAGAGAATGTTTGCATCAGAGGTGGAGGAATATCGACTATGTTGTTGTTGTTGCTGCAGCCACC
Organism: Draba incana; assembly: GCA_963576765.1. Classification (NCBI taxonomy): domain Eukaryota; kingdom Viridiplantae; phylum Streptophyta; class Magnoliopsida; order Brassicales; family Brassicaceae; genus Draba; species Draba incana. The sequence continues at coordinate 25,319,116 of OY755205.1, forward strand.
AAATCCTTGTGCCCGAAGTAAAGAAGTACTACTCAGATTGTTGAACGATTGGTCAAAGCTTGAACCCAACTGAGTGAAATTGCCATTGTCGTGGTTAAACAGAAAGATCGAGAACTTGCTCGGATCATGATGAAGAAGATTCAATGAAGGCAAATCACTGAGAGGATTATTCACTAATGGCTCTGTCCATTGTTGTTGCGGAGGATCATCAGGTAGCGACGTTGATAAATTGATCAATGGTTGAGGAGTACCATAATCGGATGGAGCCGAGAAAAGCGGAAGCTGATCTTGTAGGACCGGTAACTCGCTGAGAGGATTTTTCACTAATGGCTCTGTCCATTGTTGTTGAGAAGGATCATCAGGTAGCGACGATGATAAATCAATCAAGGATTGAGGAATACCATCATAATCTGATGGAGCCGAGAGAAGCGGAAGCTGATCTTGTAGGATCGGTAAGTCGCTGAGAGGATTCGTTAGTGGCTCTGTCTATTGTTGCGTACGGCTCTGATCTTCAAGTAGCCGAAGATGATCTTCAAGTATCGGTAAACGCCGTTCCAGAGAAGCCTCCATCTCTAAGAGTTTCTGCGAGTATTTGTAGGAATCATCCTTCTTCTCTTGGCTCATCTTCTTGGCTAGACACTCGGAGAGGTTGGTGTTTTTCTTGCGTTTATCTCTCTCGCTTAATCGGCTAAACCTCTCTGCCATGCCTCTCACTTTGGCTTTGTCCTCGGGCCACGTCTTCACGAGTTCTCCGTCACGGCTGTAATAGAGTACGCAGATTTCAATGTCGCAGAGAGTCGAAAGCTCGTAAGCTTTCTTAAACATGGTGTCTTCTCTCATGGCCAAACTAGTAGCGAGGGTTTTGGAATCACGAGTAGGACACGATCTCTTGAAACGTGTTGTATGTCTCGGACACAGTTTCGAATCCATTGTTTAACACAAAAAATCAGCTACAAATATGAGGAATCTCTATGACTATTATTACGGGAAAGAAGAGAAATAGTGAGAGGCAACTAGGTTAATGAAGAATGAAGAATGAAGATTAGTAAGGTTCATAACTATATAGGAATTGTTGTCTTTGGTTTACCCTTAATGGATTTGCCCTTCCCCTTTTTTAGGATCCCTCTTCATTTAATGCCGATACGATATTTCCATATTTTCCTATTAATCTAGCCGTTGGGATCATGCATTAACTGTAATAAACTCAATGTTCTTTTCGTCTCTTTTTATCTTTTATTACGAAATCCCAAAGGTGGATGGAACTAGATCTGATTTCCATTTATTAATTTCTAACCGTTATTTTTAACATTTTTGTAGTAATAATTAATTAAAGGTTAAGAATACATAACTACTTAAAAAAAAGAAAAAAAAAACATAATTGCACATTCTTTCTAGAAATAATTGGTCCAAATAACATTTTTCCCCGAAAACAATCAAATTTCCGACATATTATTTTAGATCTTTGTGGGCTTAGCACTTTTCAGTACAAAAAGACGAAAATATCCTCATCCTATACACATTTCATTTTCTCCTTTTTCCTAAGTGAATATGTGATTACTTGTTTCTTATTTTTAAAATTTTTGCTTTACTTTTTTCTTATAATATTGAGTCAATTAAAGGAAAAACCCCTAACTCTTGGGAAATTAGGTAGGAAGGAACGAAAACCCGAAACTCTGGCCGAGTGCCAATTTTTCCCCCAATCCGGACGATAATAACCTTATGTTGTTAGCCCACGCGCTTTGTAGCCTCAGCATAGATGTATAGCGTCTCATCAAGTGGATATAGGTCTCTGAGAAGCTACTATAGGGTTGCAGGCGGCATTGTTTCGTCCACACAATCTCTGAACATGCTAATTAAATAAATATCCAACCTTATCTCTACTAGTAAGTTTGAACCTAATACTATACCCCAATTAAGTATCATAACCCAAATTCAGACATTTAAAGAATAAATATTTGCTAAATCCTAAACCTTAATTTCTAAACCCAATCCCCATCCCCAAAATCTATACCCTAAAGTGTAATTATTAACTCAAATGGTTCATAAACTTAAGTACAAATGTTTTTTAATTTAGCTTAGTCATTTACCAATAAAATTGTAAACCCCAAACCCTCTCCCAAAAAAAAAGGGACAAAAAAGTCTTATATATACAAGCTAAACTATAAATCATTTGTGAGTAGAGCCTCGTGACATCCGTACAGTTCCACTGCAACAAAGCTATAGTCACATTTGAGATACATAATGGTGTTAAAAGATTTTTTTTGATCACTTCAAGCTTAGCTGAGATCGTAACGTTCTTTGCCGTCATGTCACGATAATTGATATTACTAATCTTAGGCAACACCTTGGAATCGAAGCCTATGTATTGCAGTTTATTCGAACCGGTCTCGGGCAACACATTGAGATCACACCATTTTCTCTTTCATTCAAGCTCTCCAATACTTTCAACTAGATGACTCCCCGCGTAATACGCGGATTAAATATTTTTCTTTTTACTATAAACATAAGAGTTGTTTCTTTCAATCAATAATTCTTCAACAAAAAACATTCTAATTAGTTTAAAAATAAAATTTGTTAAGATATTTTTTATGACCATTCAAATCAGTTTAATTTGATTGAATTTTCACAAATTTGGAAAGACTGTACTGTGGTTATATATTGCTAAAATGCTCAATATTTTATTTCATTTTGGTATAATTGTTGTGAATTTGAAATTTTTGAATATAATATCTAAAATATTATTAATATATGATTTTTGTGATTGTAAATTTTCTTTGTATTGCTCAAAACATGAAAGTTTGCGATCATATAGATTCTATGGAAATATGTAAAAATCGAAAAAGAAAAAGCTAAAATGTTTATTTACTTTTAACACATATATTTCAATAATTTTTTTGTTTTAAAATAAATTATTTTAAGAAATCAAAATGCAAAGAGAAATAATTTTAAAATAATGGGTACTAATTTGTTTTATTATATTTATGAAATAAAAGACTTTTCTTATTATTGGAAACATATTGAATAATCCATTGATATGTGTCTTTCCATATTCGAAGTCACATTTTTTATATAACATCGTCGAAATATTTTGTAATATTTACTCCCTAATTGTGAAATATAGAGAGATTCGTTAAGTCAATAATCCGTCGATTAAAAAAAATTTATTCTAAAATGATGATACAATATATAAATTTATGATCATTTTGAATTATATAAAATTGATGTTTATATAAAAATTATGTTGCAGTTTATTCGAACCGGTCTCGGGCAACACATTGGGATCACACCATTCTCTTTCATTCAAGTTCTCTAATACTTTCAATTTGACCAACTTGTGTGTTTATATTGTCAATATATCCCTATAATACAAAATGCCAAACATATTTTTACTTGAAATCATTCAAACACTCAACCCCAAAGTAACGACAGAAGAAGATAAATTCAAGGTTGTTAAAACTGGATGATTCAGCTACTTCGGTTCAATTCCTTCAAAACTGTATCTCTAGTCTCTACTAAAACCACCAAATCTGCTTCTGAAAACTAAATCTCCCAATAGTCCAAATCACTACCGGTAATCCTTATCTCTCACAGGCTAAAACTATAACCCAACTCATAGCATTCCTCCCAAATCGGAAAGCCCCAATATCTTTTTCAAGAGCCCTAACTCGCGAAGCACAACACTATATTACGATTCATAAACGTGTCTGGTCGGGTTATTTTTTGTTCATAATTGTTATTAGGTCTTAAAAAGTTGGGTCGAGCTTGTTTCATTGAAATTGGGTCAGATCATGTCATAATGGTTATGAGATCAGATTGTTATTAATCAAAGTTAAGAGTTTTAATTTCTATAATTGCATTACCCATTAAACAGATATGTTCAGAATTAACAAATTTGTAGTTTACAAATTTGTAGAATCAACAAATTTGTAGTTTGTAGTTTGTACCATGCAACATAATACATGGTGAGATAGTTTGTCTATGTCACCATGTATTATCTAATTCTTGGTGTAGTTAAAAACACATTTCTTTACTTGCGATGGTTTTCAATGTATTATGCAATACTTCGTGTAGCTAACATTCATTTTTCCTAAATTTAAAAACATTAAAATTCTTCGAAAATATGGTAATATGGAACTCTAAAAGTCAAGAAAAAAAAATAGTGTTTGAAAAATAAAAACAAATATTTTAGTTATATACTTAGATTTATTAAAAATAGAAAAAGTTATAAATAAAAACAAATAAAAGAATAAAAGAAATATAAAAAAAATGTTGGAGTGGAATGTGCAAAGAGAGAGCTATGGCATAACCGTAATTGGGTCTGGGCATATTTACCGAAACCGAAAACCGAACTCAAAACCAATCCGAAAAACATGGTTTGGTTTGGTTTCGGTTTAGGGTCAAAATCCGAATGGTTTCCATAGGTGTCGGGTATCGGGTTCGAGATCGGTTTCAGATTTAACAGAAATACTCGCGGTTTCCCAAATTACCTGAAAACTAATAACACCTATGTCCTTTCAAGTTTTGTTTCAATTGATTAATGGTTTTTGTGTAGTTTTGATTTCAATTAGAGTTGTGATTATGGTTTTCTTTCAAGTTTTGTCTCAATTGATTTCTGGTTTTATTGTGATTTCTATATAATTTTCGGTTATTTCATGTTAATTTCGGGTAATTGAGGTTAATTTCGGGTATTTCGGGTTATTCGGTTGCAAAAACCCGAAATAAACCAAAATCCAAACCGAATTTTTATAAAATCCGAATGGTTTTTTATATTCATAAAACTGAAAACCCGAAAACTGAATCAGCCAAACCGGAAACCGATTGGTTAACCGAATGCCCAGGCCTAACCGTAATATATTAGGTGGATGGGGGATATAAATGCCATGAAGAGTAGCCAAAAGTGACAAACAAACACCGTTTTCGTGAAAGTGCCACAAACCCAACGATTTCATCAAAAAGTACTAACATCACAATTTTCTCTTCTCTCTATACTACGTTGGTGTTGTTTGGCACTCCCATTCCTGCTTGCGAGATAAGACTTTGCGAGATAAGACACGTTGATAATCATTTTTTGAGCAAGATCTATACACTATGATACACTTCTAGAACTTGAAAGATTTAAGTTTTGCAGTTCAAATTTGTTCAATGGTGGCTTCACTGAAGCTAACTCGGAACAAAATTGACAAAGACAATCGAAGAAAGAGATTTATCTTAATTAAGAGAATTGTTGTCGTGTTATCGTATTAGATTTTGGAAGTCTGACTGCTACTGTGGATTCGGAAACACCTAATTGTCTACCTTCGATTCGAAACAAGACCATCTTGGTATCGCTAATTTGTCATTAAAGATGATTGTCCTCACTTTCCTTCTGGTGTGGAAATGCTATTAGTTTCTCTTTGTATTTCATATGTTTGATCTCTTATATGATGTAATCGATGTTAAATCAGTTTCAATATAATAAAGCGTTAAAAAAAATAATAATAACTTGAAAGATTTTAGCACATCTAAATTAACAACGCAAGATATCTTCTGGAGAAAAAATATATCTGGATAAGGAATTCAAGATACCATACAAAAGAAAAGAGGAAAATAAAAGGAGTGCAATATGCCATGTATATCTAATTATATCTATTGAGTTCCTTTGAGAAATTTACAAATATGTCACAATTTCCCACTTTCAAATACAGATATGTCATAGAAAAGGTGGTGTGAACAAATATGTCACATCTGTATGATAAAATGAGAAATGTTCCTAAAACGTGGTTAGTTGATTTTTTTAAAAATAAAAAAAAATGAAAATTGTCAAACGTGTTGTCACTACAAAAAAAACCGAACTCAAAGGATTTTCCAAAATGTTTTTCAAAACTTCTCAATTATTGAAATCTTTCCCATATCTGCCAAAAAAAAAAAAACTAGTTTATGAGCCAAAATCCTCTCTTTCTTCATTTTCTCTTTGATAAACCCTAAAATTTGTAAATCTACAAACTAAAATCTCTTTCTCGAAAATTATGGGATGATGGTGTACACGGTGGAGTAGATGATGGTGTTGGTGTACAAAGATGGTGTACACGACAAAGAAATTGACAACCTTCACCGCATCAATACATAAGATATTTGTCGTGTCGTCGTCATCAACGTGTAAAATGTTATATTTTGGTTTTGACAACCTTTACCACATGATTATTATTTGTTTTGCAAAATGTTATATTTTTGTATGACGGTGTACAAGAGAAAGTATACGATGATTTTTGTGTACAAAGACATGGCGAAGTAGAAAATAGTATATTAATGTACGACGATGGTGTACACAGTGAAGTAGATGATTGTGTTGGTGTACGAAGATGATGTACATGATAGAGTATTAGACGATGATATTGGTGTACAAGAGGAAATATGGGGCGTTGTAAAATTTGGTGTACGATGATGTTGTATGTACACACACCGCGTACATTGTCTACCTCTAAAGATGTATATACAACCCCACAAACCATGGAAATGTACGACACTTTTAAACATAATCAAGAATATAATTATTTTAAATTTAGTATATTGAGCAATGAATGTAATTGTTAGGCCTGGGCGCGGATCGGATATCCGGAAAAATACAGTATTTGTGATTCGATTTTTTTTTTCACGAATATTGAATTTTTCGATTTGCTTTGCTTCGGAAAAATTCGGATATTTGAAGTTACGGATATCCGGATTTTTTCCGGATATTTGCGGATATTCAGATACTCGTGGATATTTGTTTTAAAGGGAAAAACGAAAGAATTTTTTTTTTTTTAATATATAAGATTTAAAAGAATTAGTGAAAAATAATATAAGCTATATAATGTTATTCGATATAATTGAAAATAAAATGAAAAATGAAAGATAGAAATGGTGGACAAAGAAACATTTATTATTTTTTTTAGGAAAAAATATGAAACAATAATTTTCAGTTAAAAAAATTAGTAACTACATAAATTTACTATAAATATATCCGTTCAATGTATTGAAAAAGTAAAAAAAAAATGCAAATATATGTTGTAGATGTATCATAATATATGTATGTAGGGGTCGGATTCTACCCCTGCGAGATCGATGCAACGACAAGAAAAATTTTGCCAAGACCAGAAGAAATCCTAAACAGGCTCACAAGGGCCCAATTTGTAATTAAGCCCGCAATAGAATTAGATCCATATTTAAAATGGATTTAATTATATTATGGGCCTAAAGCTATTTTAATTGCTTAATGGGCCATGCCCAATTCTAGTATTTAGACCTAGATTAGAAAATCTATAAATAGCTTATTGTATTCACCCAGAAGGGGGATCAGAACTTTTTGACAACAAAGATCAATAAAGCTTTCTTAACAGCTACTGCAACCGTCTCTACATCTTTCTGCATTGTGATTCACTCAGAAGTCTCGCACCTCTCCTAAAACTCTTATAAATTCAATTGTGCGAGTTACGACTCCTACAATTTGGCGCCGATTAAGGGGACACGTGAGACATTCTTACTCAAAAAGAATCACCGTGGAACCAACACCAGCGGTGATCAACAGCGCAACATGGATCGCAACAGCAACGACCTGGATCGCAACAGCAGCGACCAACATCGCAATGTGGACAACACCAGCGGTGACCAGCAGCGCAACGTGGATCGCACCGGCGGCAACAAAGAGACAAACATCACATCAACTACAGCGACTAGTGCACATATCCCTAGGGTCGAGCGCACTACAGATGAAGACTTTCAAATCCGACATACATAAAAACACCGGCTAAACAAAGCAGTCAGCAAGCGTAAATGGATCGTCGCTCCTTTCGCAAACAGAGGAGTGCTCCTCTCAAGCAGGCAGTCGCTCCTCTCACGGAATGTCACTCCTATCTCAAGTAAGCTGGCGTTACTCTCAAGCAGGTTGACGCTCCTCTTAAGCAGGCTGGCGCTATTCTTAAGCAGTAGGTTGTTGCTCCTCTCACGGATTGTCGCTTCTATCTCAAGCGGATCATCGCTTCTATCAGGCAGGTAGTCATTCCTCCCAAGCACGTAGTCGCTCTTTTCACGGATGATCATTCCTATCTCAAGCAAACCACTGCTCTTATCTCAAGCAAAGCGTTACTCTCCCCATCTCACTTCTTTAACATTCCCCTCTTTTTAAAGAGCGGGCAGCTGAACCCATCCGAAGATGAGCTGCCTACGTACCCTTTTTAGGGATAAAACCGCCTCGTAGTTCAAGTGAGTAACAGGCGTCACGCTCCTGTCACGCATGCAGTCGCTTCAATCTCCGGCAGGCAGTCACTTCTCTTGGACAGGCAGTCGCTCCTATCTCGCAGTCGCTCCTCTCAAGCAGGCAGTCATTCCTCTTGGGCAGGCAATCGCTCCTATCTCGCAGTCGCTCCTCTCAGGCAGGCAGTCGCTCCTCTTAGGCATGCAGTCGCTCCTATCTCGAGCAGGCAGTCGCTCCACTCACACAAGCAGTCACTCCTATCTCCAGCAAGCAGTTGCTCCTCTCACGCACGCAGTCGTTCCTATCTCCAGCAGGCAGTCGCTCCTCTTAGGCAGGCAGTCGCTCCTTTCTCCAGCAGGGAGTTACTCCTCTCAGGCAGGCAGTCATCTCAAGCAGGCAGTCATCCCTAGCAGGCAGTCGCTCCTCTCAAACTGTCAAAATGTTGACAGAGATCGAAATCAGATCTCCAGATCTTCGCCGTCTTCAACATCTTTAATGTCGACAAATATTGAAATCGGATCTTCGGATCTTCGCCATCCTCAACATCTTCAATCCAACATCACCATCCACGAAGATTAAAATTGGATCTCCTTACTTTTCGAAATGCTCTGCGGTGCCAATTTAAAATTCTAGCGACTGTCGAAGATTTTTGAAGCTCCTTTGATGATCACGATTCACGAGCGAGGCCAGTGAAGATGAAGCTACTCCTCCGTCTGGTTCATGGCTGGACGAGGGTCTGTTTGTAGCAGCCACAAACCACAACGACAATGAAGATGCATGCAACAATCCTCAATTATTCACGATGGAAGATCTCGATGGAGACGAAGGCAGGACCGTGGTGGTGAAGGGGAGACGCGTGAAGATTGACGGTTAGATTTCGCTCTTCAGACGGTGGCAAAAAGACGCGTGAAGATCGACGGCTGGATTTTGATCTTCAGACGAGGCAGAAAGACACATGAAGATCGACGGCTGGATTTCGATTTTCAGACGGTGGCAGAAAGACGCATGAAGATCGATGGCTGCCTTTCGACCTTCACGCGGTGGCGATGTGATACTCCTCTTCCGTCAATGAAGATGAAGATACGTGAAGATCGACGGCTGCATTTCGATCTTCAGACGCCGTACGATTCGAGTTTTGCACGAACTCTGCACGATGAGAATCTGCACGATGAGAATCTGCACAGATCTGGCTCTCTAAAATCTTCTCTGATCTGCAGCCGCACAAAATTTGCACGATCTTGTTTTTGCACGTTCTCTGATCTAGCTCTCTAAGATGAGTGTTGCACGAACTTTGCACGATCTGGTTTCTGCACGATCCGAATCTCCATAGATCTGTGACCCTCTGAAATCTTCGTTGATTTGGAGCCGTTCGAAATCTGCACAATCTAGTTTTTGCACGAACTCTGCACTATCTGAGCTTTGCACAAAATCTGCACGATCGATCTGAAAAGAAAACAAAAATCATTTAAATCCGATTTTTGCACAAAATCTGCACAATCGATGCGGAAAGAAGAAGATATAAAAAAAATCAGACAAATCCGATTTTTACACGAACTATGAATGATAAGAGAAGAAAAAAAATCCGATTTTTGCACGAACTCTGTACGATCCGAGTTTTGCACGAACTTTGCACGTTCCGAGTTTTGCACAAACTCTGAACGCTACAGAGCACAAAAAAAAAAAAAAAAATCTAAAACCCTAATTCACTACGGGACAAAAAAAAATCACTTGGTAAATATAAAACCAAGGAAGAGGAGGCCTATTTATACTTGGAGGATTTCTTAAAATCCCTATAGTTTTTAGGAAAAATTTCAGAAAATCTCCTGATGGACCTCAAAGTTCAATAAAGAAAAGCCCGATAACATTTTCAGAAGTAAGTCAAGAAAACACGGTAGCATCAGCTCTACATGGAATATTCAAAACTTCCAGAGTTCGATGACAAGACGTCAACGCCTGGCTGCTTCAAAGTCCATGACATCAATCTCAAACTTCAACAGCTTATACCTTGGCATCATCTAACTCGATACTACCAAGCTAGGGGGCTAACACCACATCAATCTCAAACTTCAACAACCTATACCTTGGCATCATCATAACTCGATACTACCAAGCTGGGGGGCAAATAGACCGTCGCTTCTTTTGGTTACGGATCGTCGCTCCTCTAAAAAATTAAAAACGGATCATCGCTCCTCTCGCAAACGGACCGTCGCTCCTCTCGCAAACGGATCGTCGCTCCGCTCAAAAAACAGATCGTCAATCCTCTCGTAAACGGATCATTGCTTTTCTATAAAAATGAATCGTTCGAAGTCCTACCAAAACGGACATATCACTTACATCCTTTATGGATCATTTGAAGTCCTACCAAAACGGACATATCACTTACATCCTTTATGGATCATTTGAAGTCCTACCAAAACTGACATATCACTTGCATCCTTTACGGATCATTCGAAGTCCTACCTAACCGGACATATTACTTACATCCTTTACGGATCATTTGAAGTCCTACTTAAATGGACATATCACTTGCATCCTTTACGGATCATTCGAAGTCCTACTTAAACAGACATATCACTTACATCTATTATGGATAATTCAAAGTCCTATCTGAACGGATATATCAATTGCATCCTATACAGATCACTAAAAGTACTTACTTGAACTACGGGGCGGCTTGATCCCTGCAAAGGGTACGTAGGCAGCTCATCTTTGGATGGGTTCAGCTGCCCCCTCCTAAAAAGGGGGAGTGGGATACGTATACTCATATACTCCCATCACTCTTACTTGATTTTCTCGCAGAAATCAAATAAAGCAAACTTATATGAAACAGTTTCGCTTATAACATCTAAGTCTTAACAAAAACAGACTTATTTTAAAACAATTTTCATTTACATCCCCCGTGGATAGCAAAAGTCTTACCAAAAACTGACATAATATCTCGCTGCTGGCCACAGCGAAAGTCTACTTCACAACCTTCAGATCTGACTATTACATCCTTAGCATGATTAAACAGCGCGCTATACAAATATATAATGTTCATTACAGGAGCATGTGCGTTAGAGGAAAACGTATGTGTAAACCCAAATGTTAATTTCAAAACCCAACAGACAAAACGTTGGTTGCATCACTAAAAGTGATCATTATAGGAGCAGACGTATTCTCGGGAACATGTCTGTAAACTTAATTGTACACTCTAAACCCAACATACTGAATTGTTGGTCATAACACGATAACATGTTCATTATAGGAGCGGGTGCGTTAGTAGAAAACGTATCTGTAAACCCAAATGTTCATATCAAAATCCAATTAACATAGCGTTGGTAACTTTGTCGAACTATATTCACTTGAGCGGATACGCTTGCTGCAGCATGAACGTAAACCAAAGTGTCTATTCAAAACCCAACTAACAGAACGTTGGTAACCTCGCTAAAAAACCCAACTAACAGAACATAGCCTGTTAACTAAAGTGTCTATGCTAAACTCAACAACCTTGAACGTTGGCCATAACGCAAGAAACATGTCTAATCTTTTGGAGTGAAATTATTAAGTGATAACATTATTGGTAAAGCAAAGTTGTCTCACACCGCCAGCAGGAGCGCCTTACTCATCAGCTAAAACTTCAGTCTCAATAACTCACAAACCTCCAAGGATCTCCTCTAACTCGCGGATGTCCATCTGAAACATTTTGTCTACAGACGACAGACCCGCCTCCAGATTCTTCAAACCAACAAGCTCATGGCTCTGAAACAACTTAACAAACTCAACATTCTCTCGAGTCAAAGGGAAGGGCCGAATGTGACACTACGCGGTTACCTCGAGAGGTATCAATGCGTTTTGATCTGCTCTGACCCTTATTATTCAACAATGCGCACATCTCCATCATCTCTGGAATACTTGCGGCTTCCTTCTACACTTATCATCCCTAGTCATCTTGTCATCATTACGTCTTTGCTACAACTCAAGGCGGCGATCAATAGCAACAGTAACATTCCGCTCAAGCTCAGGACGATGCAGCATTGGTGCAAGCGTCGCAGTAGTACCAGCTCTAGGGGCAAGTTACGACGGTCTAGCTCGCTGAGACGCGTTTGTCCCAGTCTTGATAGCTCTCATCTGAAACGAATTGCTACACATGTCAATGTCTCGACCTCGATGGAAATTTATCTTCTCAAGCACACGAGTCAATCTAACAACAAAACAACTTATGTATTCTACCTCAGCGACGAAGCAAGTCAAATCTCATCTGAATTTCAAGTTCGCCGACTTATTTATCTCGACAATGTCTCAAAATACATCGGCACAGTCTCGCTAAAGACTCGAGCACATCTTCATCGTCTTAGAAGATGGTATCATTCCAGACCGAGATGAAGGTATCTGAAGAACATTAACTGATACATGGGAGCTCGGCGACGTCAACAATAATCTCCATCGCCGAGCTGAACATTAAACGAAACAATATTTGAGTTTGGCGACATCTACAATAATCTCCATTGTTGAGCTGAACATTGACTGAAACATGGGAGTTTCGAAAATCAAAAATCTTTCGAAGAAAGTATACTACAACGAGTCGAATCATATCCGCCAAGTTGAACATTCACATAAACAAGGGAACACGGCGGCGATAACTATAACTCCAATGAGAAGTGTGTGACTTGTGCTCTTTTCCCCTTGATTTGATTTTTCCCACTAGGTTTTGTAAACAAAGTTTTTACCGAGGCTTGCTCACACACTTACACGATTTCCTCATTGACGACAAGCTATTCCAAAACATGAGTCTACAAGGATTCTCGGCCAGGCTAAGCATTTACAGAAAACACGTCAAGCTCGGCAACATTAACAAGTCGGCGGAACAAAGGTTTACAATTTCATCTCGTCAAAACACATCATGGAGGACAATGGCAACGTCTGCGACATACCTTCTTGAAGCATCGACCTCACTTGTGACTTCTTCAACCTTGACACTATCATACCAGACACTGCCAAGCTGGGGGCTAACTGTAGGGGTCGGATTCTACCCCTGCAAGATCGATGCAACGACAAGAAGAATTTTGCCAAGTCCAGAAGAAATCCTAAACAGGCTTACAAGGGCCCAATTTGTAATTAAGCCCGCAATAGAATTTGATCCATATTTAAAATGAGTTTAATTATATTATGGGCCTAAAGCTATTTTAATTGCTTAATGGGGCTGACCCAATTCTAGTATTTAGACCTAGACTAGAAAAGCTATAAATAGCTCATTGTATTCACCCAGAAGGGGGATCAGAACTTTTTGACAAGAAAGATCAATAAAGCTTTCTTAACAGCTACTACAACCGTCTCTACAGCTTTCTGCATTGTGATTCACTCAGAAGTCTCGCACCTCTCCTAAAACCCTCATAAATTCAATTGTGCGAGTTACGACTCCTACAATGTATATATGTAGGGGTCGGATTCCACCCTTGTGAGATCGATGCAATGACAAGAAGAATTTTGCCAAGTCTAGAAGAAATCCTAAACAGGTTTACACGAGCCCAAATTGTAATTAGGCCCATAATAGAATTAAATCTATATTTAAAATGGGTTTAATTAAATTATGGGCCTAAAAACTATTTTATGGCTTAATGGGCCAAGCCCAAATCTAGCACTTAGACCAAGAATTATTTAGTTCTATATAGCTCATTCTATTCACCCAGAAAAAGGATCAGAACTTTTCGGACAACAAGATAAATAAAAGCTTTCTCAACAGCAAACGCATGTCTCTACATCTTTCTGCATAGTGATTAACTCGGAATTCAATTGTGCGAGTTACGACTCCTACAATTTTGCGCCTACTAAGGGGAACACTTGAAACGTTCTTACTCAAAAGAATCATCGTACAAGCTACATAAGAAGTGACCAACAACGCAACATGGATCACAACAGTAGACATGTCAATTAAGACCAAAGCCCGAAGCCCGGCCCGGCCCAGCCTTGAAAATTAGCGGGTTCGGACTTAAATATATAAGCCCAAAAAAAACGGGCCTTTCGGGCTTAACCCATTTGGGCTTAGCCCAGACGGGCTCGGGTCGGCCTGGAAAACCCGAAAAATATCATGTTGTTTAAAATTTTAACAACAAATTTTGTTTAAAGACACTTTCTAAAGATATCTTCATTAAAATATTTTATATATATTATTCATTAACCAAAACTTTTAACTTTTTAGTTCTATTTTACTGTATGTTTCAAAAAACAAATCCAAAATTCCGACTTTTAACTCCATTATCTAGAATTTTAGTATTTTTATTTATGTTTTGTTTGGTAGTACTATTTATTTAGAGTTAATTGGATTGCGTTGATATTTACATTCGTTTTGTGTAATTTATTTTTTTAGTTAAATTGAATCTTTAGTAAGAGAAATTATTAGTAGGTGTTTAATTCTCTTGATAAAAGTCAGAATATAATTCTTATGGGTTGTTTGACGAAATGAAGCTCGGTTTTATCGATAAATAATAATTTTTTTTATTTTTTTTTCAAAATAAAAGCTCGAAAAAACCCATAAAACCCTGAAGCCTGAGTTGGGCCGGGCCGGGTTTTAAAAGTAAGCCCATATATTTTTCGGACCGGGCCGGGCCGGGCTTATATATATGCGGGTTTTACGGTTTTGGGCCGAGCCAGGCCAAGTTGGCCCGTTTGACATGCTTACACAACAGCGGCGACCAACATTGCAATGTCGACAGCAGCAGCGGTGACCAGCAGCGCAACGTGGATCGCAACAGCGGCGACCAACATCGCAATATCGACAGCACCTGCGGTGACCAGCAACCCAACGTGGATTGCACCAGCGGCGACAAGGAGTACAACATCAACAGCAACAATGGTGACCATGAGCGCAACTCAACAGAATCAACGGCAATCAGCAATTTAACGTCAACAGCACCATCAGTGACTAGCAGGGCAGCGTGGATTGCACCAGCAAAAACTAACAGACAAACATCACAGCGACTACAGCGTCTACTACGCAGAAACCTAGGGTCGAGCACACTACAAAGAACGCACATGCTGGGAACATAGCGAGCAGAGTTGAATGAAGCAGCACTAACACAAAGTAAGAACACTATTCTCTCAAAGACATCGTCGCTCTTCTCATAAGCGGATTGTTACTTCCTCTCACAAATGGATCATCTCTCCTCTCGCAAACGGATCGTTGCTCTTCATCGAAGCAAAACTTTGATCCTCTCTCACACGCATCGTTGCTTCTCTCACAAATGAATCACTGCTCTTCTCCCAAGTAAAAATAATGCTCCTCTCTCAAGCAGATCTTCGCTCCTCTCGTAAATGGATCGTCACTCCTGGCTCACGCACATCTTCGCTCCTCTCGCAAACGGATTATTGCTACTATCGCAAATAGACCATCACTACTCTCGCTTACTCGCTTACCGACTCTTCTATCAACCTAGCTCATCTGTTGTCTAACTTATCTACTTAATAGTTGCTGAAGCTGCTTAGCTCGTCTACTACATGGCTGACTTGCCTAACTCTTTGTTTACCTGCTCTCCTACCTGCCTGGCTCACTGGCTGACCACCTCATCACTTACAAGCTCGTCACTTACCGACTCGTCAAATGTCAAGCTTATTTTCTTACCAACACTCCTAGCTGCCTAGCTCACTCGCTGCCTCACATACTAGTTCTCCTAGCCGCCTGGCTCGCAAACTCGCTTACCGGCTCTCCTAGTTCACCAAATAACACAAACGCTTAACGTCCTACATTAACGAACATATCACTTACATCCTTTACGGATCATTAAAGTCTTATCTGAACAGACATATCACTTACATCCTTTACGGATTATTTAAAGTCTTATCTGAACAGACATTTCACTTACATCCTTTACGGATCATTCAAAGTCTTATCTGAACAGAAATATCACTTACATCCTTTACGGATCATTCAAAGTCTTATCTGAACAGACATATCACTTACATCCTTTACGGATAATTCAAAGTCTTATCTGAATAGACATATCACTTACATCCTTTATGGAATATTCAAAGTCTTATCTGAACAGACATATCAGTTAATCACTACGAAGTATTTATCATTCAAAGTACTTACTTGAACTACGAAGCGGCTTGATCCCTACAAAGGGTACGTAGGCACCTCATCTTCGGATGGGTTCAGCTGCCGCCCCTCCTTAAAAAGGGGGGGAAGTGGGGTACGTATAGTCGTATACTCCCACCTCTCTTACTTGACATTCTCGCAAAAATCAAACAAAGCAAACTTGTCTGAAACAGTTTCGCTTATAAAATCTAAGTCTTAACAAAAGCAGACTTCATTCAAAACAATTCGAATTTACATCCTCTGTGGATAAATCTAAGTCTTAACAAAAAGAGCCATTCAACCTTGTTGCTGGCCACAACGACGGTATACTTCACAAGCTTCAGATTTGACTATTACATCCTTTGTAGGATTAAACAGCGCGCTATACAAATGTATAATGTTCATTATAGGAGCGTGTGCGTTAGAGGAAAACGTATGCGTAAACCCAAATGTTCATTTCGAAACCCAACGGACAAAACGTTGGTTGCATCGCTAAAAGTAATCATTACAGGAGCGAAAGTGCTCTCGGGAACATGTCTATAAACCAAAATGTTTACTTTAAACCCAACTAACTGAATCGTTGGTCGCAACGCTATAAAATGTTTATTACAGGAGCGGGTGCGTTAGAGGAAAACGCATCTGTAAACCCAAATGTTCATGTCAAAACCCAACTAACATAACATTGGTAACTTCTCTAGACAATATTCACTGTTGGAGCCGACATGTTGAAAGTAACTTAGCTTTAAACCGTAGTGTTTATTAAAAAATCCAACTATCTGAAACGTTGGTCTTAACACAAAGAAACATATTCGCTGTTGGAGCAGAATTATTGATGACAATGCTTCTGTAAACCATGCAAAGATTCAAGACAAAGCGAAACAAAGCATGAAAAGGGTAAACACCACCTAAGCAGAATAAAACCAAAAGCAAAGAAAACACTAAGGCATTTTATCTTCAAGCTCCGTCAATCGCTTCCACAACTTCTTCAGCTGAAACCTCACTCTGAGAATCTGACGAATCCTCATCACTGGACGAACTAGAAGAACTCGAACCTAAATCAACCTTTTCATGAGCAGGAGCCGGTACAACAGGAGCCGATACAACATGAGCCGATACAACATGAGCCGATACAACATGAGCCCCTCCACCAGGTCTTGGAATCCTAAGCATCTCCTCAAGTTCGTGCATATGCTTACTGAAACTCTTATCTGCATACGATAAGCCTTCCTTCTGCTTTCTCAATTCGCCAAGCTCATCATTAAGATCAGGCACCTTGCCACTCCGAACCAACTCCAAAAACTCAATGTTGCTCTGAACTTGGGAAAGGTCAATGAAATCAGTCCACGGTTGGTCATTGATCACCTTAAGCTTCTCTCTCGCTCTCCTTATCCTTGATTCATACTTTCTGCTATCAGCTCTCGCTTCGCCTCATCAACAGCTTGCTTAACGTCTGCATCTTGAAGCTTGGTCGCAACACCTAAATGAGCAGTGAGATCAGAGACTTCTTGATGCAAGCGTTTTATCTCCGATTCTGACTATGTAAATGTGCCATCTATCTCACGGCGATTGTCCTCAGTCTCCTTCACATCAGCTTCCAGGGTAGCGACTCTCTCCTCCGCCTAAGGCCTTCGCTTCTTATGATCGTCGCACAATTTTTGAACACTACTAAGTTGACGACCTTGCGAGAGAGCAGTTGTCTCGTAGTCCTTATCGAGTTCATTGATCAAAGCAAAGAGGTGCAAAAAAATTAATAAGTCAACATATTCGAAGCGAAAGGAGTAATGTCGCAGAGTTCAATATAAATTCATATTGTCATGCCATGAAGGGCCACTCTCGCGTAAATATCTCTCTTTGGCATATCTTCTCGAGCAGGAAACTCAGTCCCTGGGAAGACAATTTTTGACATCTCAGCCGCCGCCATATTACTGTTGCTGAATAACTCCCTCGGATCAATGTTTTTCCCACTATCTTCTCGAGGACGCTTGCGGCTGACATCTGCAGCATCGTCCCTCCTCTTAGCATCATCGCGACGCCTCTGCGGTGACTCATGACAACGATTAGTATAAACTGTAACATTTCGCTCAAGCTCAGGATGACGCGACTTAGGCGCAGGGGTAGTAGTAGCACCAACTCTAGCGACTGACATTTTCGACCACAACGATGTTATCGGAGTAAAGATTGATTAATCCCTCCAGAAGTTACTCAACGTGGCTCGGAACTGCAAAACGATAAGCAAGAACTAAAAAGGTTAAAATTTGACTAAGTCAAAAAATCTGCAAACAGTATCGTTAAAGTAAAAGACGACACAATTATATCAACAAACATCTCTCCGGAATCATCTAAGTATGGGACTATTCTCAAGTCAGTTCTATCTATTTGATGATAAAACCGCGAATGTCCGGAAGCCATTCTCTTCAATCTACACCGTTAGTGCGATAAGACCCATCATCCGAGTCGAAACTAAAAATCAAAACCAAAAATAACTGCGTTGACTTGTTGACTTTTGTTGACTAGGTGACTTGTTGATTTTTGTTGACCAGTTGCCTAGGGGGCCTATTTATACCAGAAGGATTTTATGAAATTCCTAAGGTTTTTCAGGAAAATTTCTTTAAACTTTCCTAACGGACTTTAAAGTCCAGTTAAATGAGCCCAATAGACTTTTCAGTCTATTAACCTCATCTCTAACAACGCAAGCATGTTGATGTCTCGAGTTTTAACCCAAAATAAACTGCAAGTGTACAGACAAGAGCAGTAGTATAAGAGGTATCGAATCCACAGAGACCAAGGTTACACTATGAATTTATAGGTTCTAAAATAAAGCTAAGATAAATTAAATAGCTGGAAATGGTACGAGCAGGTGCTCAATGCAATAGAGCAGGTGCTTGGAATAAAAATCGGATTAAAAACAGATGATAAAAGCACTAAGCCGAGATGATTCTCCGGTGATTTCGGATACTTAGGTTGAGCATCTATTCAGGGTTTAATTGAACACGGTCTAGAACTCAAACATGAATGTAATATTGCCCCGCTTTCGGCGGTGTATCAATATCTTTGTCTACAACCTAAATACCTAAACTTCCGAGTGGATTTAGTAATGAAGTAAACAAGCCTTAATGCAATGGTTTGATATGTTCACACTCGATGGCAACGATCAATGGCATTTTGGTTACCACCGAATGCTCATCAATGGTAATTCTAGCAACCTATATCATTTTCGGTGAATAGATTAAACCTAGAGATCATAGACTAAGTGATCAAGTTAGCCTAAGCGTTAAGATTTCCTAGAGATGAAGACATAAGATTACCCTATTTGGCTCAACCATCTAAGATCCTAAATCACCATTGAAATCACCCCAACTTAGTTATGAAACTACTCGGACATGGTCAAATCAAATGCAACAATCAATAGATAAGAATTCATAATGGAAAATGGAGAATGAAAGGGGGTTTAGAATTCTTCTCTAGATGATTATTGGATGATGATTCGGAAATGAACAAGAGACTTCAATGGTGGAAGTGATGATTCGGATGATGAAGAACAAATGAAGAACAAATTACTTTTTATTCAAAACGTGAGAAGGAACTCTAAGTTTTTCTCAATATTTCGTGATACAAGGCTCTCCTCTTTTTGATTAAGAAGTCATTCTTTTAAATACAAGGAAAAGCATTAAAAAACAAAAGATTTCTTTTTAAGCAAAAGAAGGAAAGTAAGTAGAAATCCCATTTATGATTAAAATCAATCATCTCCCTAATGAAAAGGGATTGATGTTGACTCATTAACTCCTGGGGATCGTGTGGGCCATCAGATGAACTCGTCGGCCACAACTTTATTAGGTTTAGGTTCTGGTGTCTTGGTGCGAGCAGGTGCTCTCTCGGACCGAGCAGGTGCTCGGTGGAGTGAAAATTCTTCTTTTTGCTCCAATTCTTCTCCTTTTCTTCATAGAGCTCCAGCAGCCCCAAATTATGCTCCAAAGCATTGTAGGACCTGAAAAGACATCAAAAGGAAACAAAAAGACAAGAAAAACAACACAAAACCATGGGTGAATTAGGCCAAAAACCTAATACATCAACTCCCCCGGACTTGCCTTTTGCTTGTCCGCAAGCAAACCAGAAAAGTTAAATCCGGAGAAGGGGTTTGAAAGTGGGAGCTCAAATCCAAAAGAAGCATCGAAGGATTCAACAACATGTCCTAACAAGAACTAATGCGATGCACAACAAATCTTACTCAAGAAGCTTTCGCCATACTCATCTCTTATCAAAACATTACTCCAAATCCTTAGACTCAAAAGAAATCATGCAATCAACAAAAATTCAACTCTTTAACATTCATTAATGTGTTTGGTGCGGTCTCACAATTGGAAATTGAATCAATACCATTTGGCTAGGTCGAAGAAGGCTTTTAAGTGAGGTAAAGAGGCGGTTAATATTCCTTTTGGTGGCTAACTCTCAAATGCAAGTGTCACATTTAGCAAAAGCAAGAAAGAAAAGAGACAATTGATGCATACAAGGCTAGGAATCCAAATTTCTACCCATAATCCCACTGTTGCAATCTTTCATCTCTCTTTTCTCACTACCCAATCGTTTAAACACTAGCCATTTTCGGCCAACCTTTCAAACTTCCTCTTTTTTCTTTAAATCTCCGAATCTTAGGGAATTTCTTTTCTTAACATTAGCTCTTTCTATCCTAGCATTCCAACATATTTTCTTCTTTTGATTTATTCTAAAAGAATGCTAAACCATCGTTTCCCGTTTCAAACACTTAGAGCTATATATTTTTCTTCTTAGTTTCCTTCCCTAGAACTTATTCTTTCTTTTCTTTCTTTTCACACTCAACCACAAACCCAAAGATATTCAATAAAGCATTTAACCAATTCGGTTCCATTCCCCACCTAAGACTAGTCTTAGACACAAGAAACTAGTCTATTGGAAACTTTGCCTTGTCGTCTCTAATGCTTGCAAGATTTTGCCAATGCAACACAAAGAAAAAGGCCTCACTCAAGGAACATATGCAAGGGCTTGAACAAAATGGTTGGGTTTAAAAGGTGTGGTACTATCCTCATCTAAAAGATGAACTTAGATCGAGATAGCCATTCAAATCAAGATAAGAGTGGTAAAAATAAGGCAAACATGATTTGAATGTCAAGTGTTTATCCATAGTTATGATCCAAAGTCCAAAAGTGAGAAAAAAAAAAAAATCAAGGTTAAGTTCAAGTTGATAGAGTTGAATCTAGATCATGCAAGTTTCAAATGAGTTGGGATTTTCAAAGAAATAAGATTCAAGTATGGATGAGCCTCTACTTCATGATTGCTAATGCATCGAAAAAGTTCTAATGAGGGCATATCATGGAATCCTAAGATGAGTCTTTACAAGGAAATTTCATCATTGCTCCCTATGCAAATGCAATCCTAAGATGCTCTAAACTCAATCCTAGCATGAAAAAGATAATAAAAATGGTAATGCCATGAGAAACTATATGCATTTTTTTTTTTTTATGAAGAACAAAAGACTCAAAGCAAAACAAACCAATTAAACGTTAATCCACTCCCCCGGACTTAACTTTCACCGTCTCGGTGAAAGAAAAGTACCAAAAGAGTAGATTAAAACAAGTTCAAATAAAAATCAAAATAAAACGAAAATGGTATAAACAATGAAAATAGAAGGGTGAAAGTGGATATCACCTGGAAGTAGCGTTGTCTCCATCGTCATCTGTCCTCCTCCTTCGTCGTGCAGGCTGGTCCGAGTCTGAATGTGAGCGAGCAGGTGCTCGCTCTGAATGAGCAGGTGCTCACTGGTTTTCAGTTTCTGGAACTTGGCAGCAGCCTCTGGACAGTGCCTGCATGAGCCTTTGAAGGAGGCTGTTGTTCTTCCTAGTGGATTGGATCATCCACCTCCTACGGCTCTTCCAAAGAGCATGTTGCTCAATATCCTTGCCACGATACGGAGTGCGGGGTAGCGAAGGCGGTTTTAGCTCGCCGAGTTTGAGGAGTAGTCACCCGAAGCGATTAGACCCCAAAAGGTCTTGGCTTCTTGGAACCTCTTCGGACATGATAGCTTCGTGTCCGTCTCATAGAACCCATACGCTATGCAAAAATCGAGCATGGAGATAGCGTACCTCTTTCCTCCAGCAAAGAAAGAGAATGTGGCCTCCTCGAATGAAGGCTTGTTGGGGTTCACGTATGAGAGAGTGGCGGTTGCTAGGCATTGCCTAGTGAGATCGGGATAGAGCACATCTTCCTCTAGAGCAAAGGCCATGCAACGAGCATTGTAGAGTATGCTCCTCACTTGTTGTTGAAGACCAAGTTCGACCAATGTTCTATCGCACATGAACCGAGTAGGTTCGAGATGAACTTGGAGGAGTTGGTTGTAGTAGAAGGCGTCGATTTTGTCCCAAGAGTCCGGTGAGGACATTGGGAGTCCGGCTTGGTCAATTTCAAACGGTTCGCCTTCCGGTCTAGGCCATGGAAAGGTGAGTGGAGAAGCGGTTGCGGAGGTAGAGGCCTTACCCTTGCCTTTTTCCTTGTTGGAGAACTTTGTTTTTGGAGCCATGGCGAATGAGGAGAGGCGGAGAGAGGTGATATTACGGAGGTGATGCTGTGGTGAATTTTCCGAGTGAGCAGGTGCTCGGTCGTGAGATTTCTTGAGCGGCGGCGAGGGAGTTGGAGAGATTGAGAGAGAGGTGAGTAATTTGGGAGTTGGAAGCTTGAGGGATTTTCGGTGAGAGGAAGATGAAGGATGTGAGTGGTCTTGAAGAATGGGAGAGATGGTGATTTAATTGAGAGGAGTTATGGTGATTGTGGCGGTTTCAAGGGAGTGGGGGTATGGTGAGATGGTCGGCAGTTTTGGGGAAGAGGGAGGCAAAAAGGTTTGTCTTTATCTACAAAAAGAGAGAAGATGTTAGTAGGGTATTGGGAAAAAGAAAGAGAAATAAATGGAAAAATTAAAAGAGATGGAAATAAAATTAAAAAGAAAATAAAGATTAAATGGAAAACCCCCTCTTCCTTTTCTTTATCATTCCCCTTTTTTTTTTTTTTTTTTTTTTTTTTTTTGCAGGATTGGACGAGCAGGTGCTCGGCTAAAAATTTTTTTTTCTTTTTCGCAGAACATAAGTACTGAAAACACAAGTAAAATGTCAGTAATAAAAGGAATTGAAAATCGAATTATGTACAAGAAATCGTACCGGTGGATTGCCTCCCACCAAGCGCTTGGTTTAAGTCGTTAGCTCGACTTGGGAACCTTTTAGGCTCGAGGAGGGTCACTAAAAGTGACGGAATCAACTTCTCCTATGTATGTATCCGCAAGGTATGGCTTGAGACGTTG
This sequence comes from Draba incana, assembly GCA_963576765.1. Classification (NCBI taxonomy): domain Eukaryota; kingdom Viridiplantae; phylum Streptophyta; class Magnoliopsida; order Brassicales; family Brassicaceae; genus Draba; species Draba incana. The sequence continues at coordinate 25,342,696 of OY755205.1, forward strand.
ACCATTAACAACAAAATCACCTCCTTTAGTGTTCCACAATACTACGGCTCCATGTGGTTTCACTTCTTTTATAGTGAACGGACCGGACCATCTCGACTTTAGCTTCCCTGGAAACAACTTAAAACGAGAGTTAAACAATAAGACTTGATCGTTAGGAGCAAAGTTTCGAGGGATAATCTTCTTGTCGTGGTAAGCTTTGGTCCGTTCCTTGTAGATTCGGGAATTGTCATAGGCGAGATGCCTAATCTCTTCTAACTCATGCAGCTGCATGGATCTCCTCTCGGACGCACTAAGGATGTCATAGTTAAGCCGCTTGACAGCCCATGCCGCTTTGTATTCCAACTCTACCAGTAAATGACATGCCTTCCCATATACCAAATGAAAAGGCGTTGTCCCCAACGGAGTCTTATATGCTGTCTTATATGCCCACAAAGCGTCATCTAGCTTATTTGTCCAATCCTTACGCGTCGTACCGACCGTTTTCTGCAGGATACTCTTTATTTCTCTGTTGGAGACCTCAACTTGTCCACTAGTTTGAGGGTGATAAGGAGAAGCAACCTTATGTGCGACTCCATTCTTTCTTAATAAGTTCTCAAAAACCCTGTTAATGAAATGTGAACCTCCATCACTTATCACAACCCTTGGAATTCCGAATCTAGGGAAAATCACCGTCTTGAGCATCTTAGTAACTACCGCAGCATCACAAGTCGGGCTAGCCTGTGCTTCGACCCACTTGGAAACATAGTCAACGGCTACAAGTATGTACTTGTTCGTATAGGAGGAAGGGAACGGTCCCATGAAGTCTATACCCCAGACATCAAAAACCTTTACTTCCAAGATGAAATTTTGAGGCATCTCATTGCGCTTACTGATGTTCCCTTGCCTTTGACATGCGTTACATCGAGCAACAAACCTATTCGCATCCTTGAACATCGTTGGCCACCAAAGACCGGCTTGAAGCACCTTCGTAACCGTCTTGAATGTGGCAAAGTGTCCGGCATACGATGAACCGTGACAATGGTGCAAAATCCCAGGGATCTCTTCCTCCGATACACATCTTCTATACAGCCCATCCGAACATTGCTTGTACAAGTACGGCTCATCCCAATAGTATCGCCTAACATCTCGAAAGAACTTCTTCCTTTGGCTTCCCGTTAGGTTTTCCGGAATCTTGTCAGCAGCCAAGTAGTTAGCAAACTCTCCAAACCAAGGGAAACTCGAAGATTGGACTGTCTGAATTGATCCACAAAAACTCTCCCGAGCAGGTGCTCGGTCGGGCCGAGCAGGTGCTCGCTCAACTTCTGGAAATTTTTCGCAGATCGAATAAATGCGCTCATCTGGCAGACTATCCTCCATGGGTGTCTCATCTTCAACTTGCAGCCTGCTCAAATGATCAGCAACCCCATTCTCGGACCCTTTCTTGTCCTTGATCTCTAAATCAAGTTCTTGAAGCAAAAGGATCCATCTCAATAGCCTAGGCTTGGCATCCTTCTTGGTCAGCAGGTATTTCAACGCAGCATGATCGGTGTGAACAATTACCTTAGAACCGACGAGGTATGATCTAAACTTCTCAAATGCGAAAACAATCGCCAATAACTCCTTCTCGGTAGTAGCATACCGACATTGAGCATCATCCATCGTCCGACTAGCATAATATATCACATGGAGCATCTTATCCTTCTTTTGACCAAGCACAGCTCCTACAGCAAAATCACTCGCATCCGTCATGATCTCAAACGGTAAGTCCCAATCCGGTGGTTGAACTATCGGTGCACTAACCAAGGCACCCTTGATAGTGTGAAATGCAGCCAAACACTCTCTATCAAAGTCGAACTTGACCTCCTTGCACAACAATCTAGTGAGAGGCCTGGCAATGTTGGAGAAATCCTTGATGAAGCGACGGTAGAACCCGGCGTGGCCTAGAAAGCTTCGGATTCCCTTGACCGTAGTAGGTGGTTGTAAACCCATCATGACTTCTATCTTAGCCTTGTCAACTTCTATTCCTTTCTCTGAAATTCGGTGCCCAAGTACTATCCCATCTCGGACCATAAAATGGCACTTCTCCCAATTGAGAACTAGATGTTTCTCCTCGCATCTCTGTAATACCCTGCACAAATTGGACAAACAAACAGCAAAAGAACTCCCATATACAGAGAAGTCATCCATAAATACTTCCATAATATCTTTAATTAAATCGGTAAAAATGGACATCATACAACGTTGGAATGTAGCTGGGGCGTTGCACAAACCAAATGGCATCCGACGGTATGCGAATGTGCCATACGGACATGTGAACATCGTCTTTTCCTGATCGTCGGGATGGATAGGTATCTGAAAAAATCCTGAGTAACCATCTAGAAAACAGTAGTAAGGGTGATTAGCAAGACGTTCAAGCATTTGATCAATAAATGGCAAAGGAAAATGATCTTTGCGAGTAGCAGCATTCAATTTCCTATAGTCTATGCACATTCTATGACCGGTTACCGTTCTAGTTGGGATCAATTCATTTTTCTCATTCCTAATTACCGTAATACCTCCTTTCTTGGGCACAACATGCACAGGGCTTACCCACTTACTGTCAGATATAGCATAAATTACACCAGCATCAAGAAGTTTCATTATCTCTTTCTTGACGACATCCTTGAGACTCAGATTTAACCGTCTCTGATGTTCGACAGAAGTCATTGATTCATCCTCTAGATTTATTCTGTGCATGCACAAGTCAGGAGATATTCCAGTGATATCATCAAGTGAATATCCTAGAGCCTTTCTATACTTCCTTAATTCACATAGCAACAAGGTAATCTCTACATTATTCAATTCCGCATTCACTATAACAGGATATGTAGAGTTAGGACCGAGAAATGCATACCTGAGCCCTGCTGGGAGGGTTTTCAACTCTACCTTTGGAGCTTTCAGCTCGCTCCAAGATCCGGTGATGTTTTGATTTTCGGTCCGAGCAGGTGCTCGGTCTGAACGAGTAGGTACTCGCTGGGAGTCTGACAGAACATCGATCTCTGTGTCCTCGGTCAGACTCAGGAATTCATCTTCTTTTTCTATTCTGACGTTGGAATCCAGACACTTGGCAAACCCTTGGGTGTCTTCACTCAGAAAACCGTGTTCACCTTCGGCTTTTGTCAACGCAACTTCAAGTGAGTCCTTAGCTAGGATCTCCTCAACTACATCTTCCGACATCTCGGGATCATCATGGATTACGAATGTTTGCCCATCAATCATCGGCTTCTTGAGCATCTTACTCATCTCAAAACGCACCACCATATCTCCGAGACGGAGGTCTACTATACCTTGTTCAACATCGATGATTGCACGCACCGTGTTTAGGAATGCTCTCCCCAAAATCAGTGGGTCCTTTGGTTCTTCATCGAGCTCTAGAACCACGAAATCGGCTGGGATTAGAGTGTCCCCTATGCGGACGTGTAGATCCTCGATTATACCTACAGGAAGTTTAGTGGATCTATCTGCAAAAATCAAGGAGATCTTAGTTGGTTTGAAATCGGTAAAACCTAAACGTTTAGCAACAGAATAAGGCATTAAGTTAACACTTGAACCCAAGTCTACCAATGAGCATGCAAACGTGCACGACCCAATCTTTACCGATATAACAAACCTTCCGGGATCGCCTCTCTTAGTCAATACTTTACTCTGAAGTATGGCGCTACATTCTTTGGAAACCATCATCACATTCTCCTCTTGCACAACTTTTCCAGAAATCAGCTCCTTCATGTACCGTTTGAGAGAAGGTACCATTTGAACCGCATCAACCAAAGGAAGCTTTACTTCCAAACCCTTAATCATTTCCTTACACTTAGCATCCTCCAAATCCTTCTTAGATTTCTTGGGAGGCACTGGGTAAGGCACCCTAGGCACATAGACTCGCTCCGGTGGAGTTTCTGGGATTTTCGCGGGAGCATTCTGAGCGAGCAGGTGCTCGGTCGAGGGAGCAGGTGCTCGCTGGGGTGTTTTCTCCAGATTGATCAGAACAGCAGCTGGGTGTGTTCCTGAGTTAGAACCAATCTCCTTGTGCGCCACATCTTCTGCTGAATCATCTTCTTGGGCCGGTTGCTCAACAACTTTCTCCTTGGCCCTTACTTGAGAGGTTGTGGCCGTAGGTGGTGCCAACATTTTTCCGCTTCTTAACTCAACAGCATTACATGGCGAATACTCCTTCCTAGGGTTCGCTTCTCCATGGCCCGGAAGAGCTCCAACCGGTCTTTGAATAGCCTCGGCCGTTTGAGCCACTTGTGTATCCAACTTCTTCACATGTGCGGTCACGGCATCATACTTTGCATTAAGATCCTTGTACATGTTATCCACCTTGTTGCCCAGCTCGGATGCCGTCTGCTGTTGGTTGGCCATGAGTTGATGGATGAGACCCTTCAAATCATCTTGTTGAGATATAGATGCGGAAGTGGTTTGTTGTTGGTTCGTTGCTTGGAACCGATTCTGACTTTGGTTGGGAACGAATTGCTTTCCTTGAGCGTTGGTGGTGTAGAACTTCTGATTTGTACCCACTTGTTGCGGATAGACTTGGTCTTGGGGGTTCTCCACATTGGTGTTGCGGTAAGAGAGGTTGGGATGGCTTCAGTAGTTGGGGTTGAACCCACGGTTTTGGTACCCTTGGCCGTTCACATAGTTAACTTCCTCGTCTGATCATCCACAAACTCTTGAGAGATAGGGGCAGCCCCGTCTTCTTCCATAAACTTAACCGGCCTTTGAGTCTCTCGTAGAAGCAAGTTCACTTTAGCAGTCAAGTCATCTATCTTCTGGGAGTCAACACTATTGACTTTCTTGGTCCTATCGTACTCGGGAGCCTTGTTGTTGGAGCTTGAGGCAAGGTTCTCGATTAGCTCAAATGCACCTTCCTTCGTCTTGGTCATAAAGTCCCCATTACTTGCGGCGTTCAATGCGTTACGATAATCCCAATCGACTCCATCGTAGAATATGTTCAGGATTTGCTCATCCTTGAAACCGTGATGAGGACACTCCCTCTTATACTCCTTGAGTCTTTCCCAAGCTTCACCACAAGCTTCTCCGGAGTGTTGTTGAAAGGATGCAATCTTGTTCCTCAAAACGGCCGTTTTGGACTTCATATAGAAATGATCCAAGAACGCGGATCTAACCTCATCCCAAGTCCTCAATGAACCAGCCGGCAGCGACTTCAACCATCTTTGTGCCTTGTCCGCGAGAGAGAACGGGAACAACTTACACTTCAGAAACTCGGTTGGAACACCATTAGAACCCGTAGTACTACAGATTTCCTCGAAGTTTTCAATGTGGTCCATAGGTATTTCAGCGGGTAATCCATGAAACAGATGCTGCTTCACCAATGAGATCAACTGAGCTTTGACCTCATAATCTTGTCTCTGAATGGTAGGGATGACGATGGCCGAACGGTTTTGATAAAACGCATGGGGATTATCCGAATCCCCTATGGTTGGCTGACCCTGCGGCCGTTGCCTTTGCAACTGGGTGATTTGATCTCTCAAAATCTGTAACTGAGCATTCGTAGCTTCCTGATCTGCCATGTTTTCTGTGCGAGCAGGTGCTCGTTCGGTGCGAGCAGGTGCTCGACGGCGATTCTGACGTTCGAGATGAGCGAGTTCTTCGTTCGTAAAATTAACTAGATCTTCGTTAAGGTTTCTCCTCGTTCTTCTACTGGTCATACACCTGAAACATAACAAAATAGACAAAAAAAAACACAAAATTTAGCAAAATTCTTAGACTATATATAAAACCAAAATTCAAAGGTAACGCTATTGGTCCCCGGCAACGGCGCCAAAAACTTGATGTCTCGAGTTTTAACCTAAAATAAACTGCAAGTGTACAGACAAGAGCAGTAGTATAAGAGGTATCGAATCCACAGAGACCAAGGTTACACTATGAATTTATAGGTTCTAAAATAAAGCTAAGATAAATTAAATAGCTGGAAATGGTACGAGCAGGTGCTCAATGCAATAGAGCAGGTGCTTGGAATAAAAATCGGATTAAAAACAGATGATAAAAGCACTAAGCCGAGATGATTCTCCGGTGATTTCGGATACTTAGGTTGAGCATCTATTCAGGGTTTAATTGAACACGGTCTAGAACTCAAACATGAATGTAATATTGCCCCGCTTTCGGCGGTGTATCAATATCTTTGTCTACAACCTAAATACCTAAACTTCCGAGTGGATTTAGTAATGAAGTAAACAAGCCTTAATGCAATGGTTCGATATGTTCACACTCGATGGCAACGATTAATGGCGTTTTGGTTACCACCGAATGCTCATCAATGGTAATTCTAGCAACCTATATCATTTTCGGTGAATAGATTAAACCTAGAGATCATAGACTAAGTGATCAAGTCAGCCTAAGCATTAAGATTTCCTAGAGATGAAGACATAAGATTACCCTATTTGGCTCAACCATCTAAGATCCTAAATCACCATTGAAATCACCCCAACTTAGTTATGAAACTACTCGGACATGGTCAAATCAAATGCAACAATCAATAGATAAGAATTCATAATGGAAAATGGAGAATGAAAGGGGGTTTAGAATTCTTCTCTAGATGATTATTGGATGATGATTCGGAAATGAACAAGAGACTTCAATGGTGGAAGTGATGATTCGGATGATGAAGAACAAATGAAGAACAAATTACTTTTTATTCAAAACGTGAGAAGGAACTCTAAGTTTTTCTCAATATTTTGTGATACAAGGCTCTCCTCTTTTTGATTCAGAAGTCATTCTTTTAAATACAAGGAAAAGCATTAAAAACAAAAGATATCTTTTTAAGCAAAAGAAGGAAAGTAAGTAGAAATCCCATTTATGATTAAAATCAATCATCTCCCTAATGAAAAGGGATTGATGTTGACTCATTAACTCCTGGGGATCGTGTGGGCCATCAGATGAACTCGGCGGCCACAGCTTTATTAGGTTTAGGTTCTGATGTCTTGGTGCGAGCAGGTGCTCGCTCGGACCGAGCAGGTGCTCGGTGGAGTGAAAATTCTTCTTTTTGCTCCAATTCTTCTCCTTTTCTTCATAGAGCTCCAGCAGCCCCAAATTATGCTCCAAAGCATTGTAGGACCTGAAAAGACATCAAAAGGAAACAAAAAGACAAGAAAAACAACACAAAACCATGGGTGAATTAGGCCAAAAACCTAATACATCACATGTCCAGAAAAATACTATAGCATCGTTTCAACATGGAATGACTGAAACTTTCCAAGTTCGGTGACAAGAACGTTAACGCCTGACTGCTTCACGATTTCAATTCAAGATACAATCCACTAAACTTATTCTTAACAAAAGAAGTAAGTCACGAAAACACGGTAGCATCAGCTCGACATGGAATATCTGAAACTTCCTCACTTCGATGACAAGACGTCAACGCCTGGCTGGTTCAGAGTCCATCACATCAATCTCAAACTTCAACAGCTTATACCTTGGCATCATCTAACTCGATACTACCAAGCTGGGGGGCTAACTAACTGTAGGGGTCGGATTCCACCCCTATGAGATTGATGTAACGACGAAAACAACTTATGTATTCTATCTCGGCGACGAAGCAAGTCAAATCTCAGCTGAATTTCAAGTTCGCTGACTTATCTATCTCGACAATGTATAAAAACACATCAGCACAGTCTCGCTAAAGAGCACATCTTTGCCATCTTACGAGACTGTATCATTCCAGACCAAGATGAAGGTATCAGAAACCCGTCTGCCGAGCAAAACATTAACTGAAACATGGGAGCTTGGCGACGCCAACAATAATCTCCATCGCCAAGCTGAACATTAACTGAAACATGGGAGTTCGGCGACATCTACAATAATCTCTATTGGGGAGCTGATCATTAACTCAAACATGGGAGCTTGCCGACAATGACAAAATCTCTATTGACCGAGCTGAACATTGACTGAAACATGGGAGCTCGGAAAAACAAAAACCTTTCAAAGAGAGTAAACTACAACGAGTCGAATCATATCTGCCGAGTTGAACATTCACAGAATCATGGGAACACGGCAGCAATAATTATAACTCCAATGAGAAGTGTGTGACTTGTGCTCTTTTTCCCTTGATTTGGTTTTTCCCATCGGGTTTTCTAGACAATGTTTTTACCGAGGCTTGCTCACATACTTACGCGTTTTCCTCATTGACGACAAGCTGTTCCAAAACATGAGTCTAGAAGGAGTCTTTGCCGAGCTAAGCGTTTACAGAAACACGTCGAACTCGACAATATTTACAAGTCGGCGGAACAAAGCTTTACGATTTCATCTCGTCAAAACACATCTTGGAGGACAATGGCAACGTCTGCGACGTATCTTATTCAAGCGTCGACCTCACTTACGACTTTTTCTACCTTGACACTATCATACCGGACACTGCCAAGCTGGGGGGCTAACTGTAGGGGTCGGATTACACCCTTGTAAGATCGATGCAACGACAAGAAGAATTTTGCCAAGTCTAGAAGAAATCCTAAACAGGTTTACAAGAGCCCAATTTGTAATTAGGCCCATAATAGAATTATATATTTAAAATGGGTTTAATTAAATTATGGGCCTAAAAGCTATTTTATGGCTTAATGGGCCAAGCCCAAATCTAGCACTTAGATCTAGAATTATTTAGCTATATATAGCTCATTGTATTCACCCAAAAAAAGGATCAGAAACTTTTCGGACAACAAGATTAATAAAAGCTTTCTCAATAGCAAACGCATGTCTCTACATCTTTCTGCATAGTGATTAACTCGGAAGTCTCGCATTTCCTCGACAACCCTTACAAATTCAATTGTGCGAGTTACGACCCCTACAATATACATGTAATTTACGGATCGAATCGGATATTTGGATTTTTAAAATTAGTATTTTTTATTTGCTTTGCTTTAGACAAATCGTAGATTTTACTATTTGCTTTGATTTGATTCATAACAGATATCCGGATTTTACGGATCGAATCAAAACGGATCTCGGATCGGAGCAAATCTAACGGATAATTTGCACAGCCCTAGTAATTGTGTGTGTTTGTGTATAGATTTTTCCCACATGTGTACATCATAAGATCCACTAACTCATGTATAGATTTTAGTTCCCTCAAGAGCACACATTCTATATTAATAATTTCTTCTTGTTTCTCACAAATCTCCAGTTTATTTGGCTTTAGTATGTATTACAATTTTTATTTGGCCAAACTATTTTTTTTAGCGTGTGTATACATCGTTTTATCTCTCTCCCGTCATTAATGCTTGTAAATAAACATTTAATCGACGACAAAAAAAAAACATTTAATCCACCTATAGATGATCGCAATAATGAAGATATCTTCATTCATAGTTGTTCGTAGTAAAAATACCTATAGAAATGACTAAGGCTACAATCTTTGTTTATCTTTATCAACGGTTTTCTTTAAATTCTTTTTAAACAGTGTTTTTCATTAAACTCAATTTTAAAAATTCATGTACAAAAGAGAAAGAAACTTTTTTTACAACAAAAATAAATAAATAACCTAAACTAGGAATCGTAGTCGATAATAGGCTCACCTAAGGTCAAATTTCTGTCAATCTTCCATGGCAAATTAAATAGTTTAGCCAAAATGAATTTGAAGATTTTGTTCACATTTATGTTGTGTGTCGCACTTGAAAAGAACAATGACGCCTTCATCACCTTCGCATACGCTCTTGCCTATTCATTTGATATAATCAAATTAAACCAAAATTAACCATTTATATTTACAAATTATAACAAAATATCCAGTTGTTGAAATCATCATGGAAACGTAAAATATAATGAATATTTGAAATGATTAAGCTGTATGATTGTATACCTGAGTGACAATGGTCCACTGAAGATTAGGTGGGAGCCGAACGAAATCATCGAATTTTGTTCCTATTAGAATCGGAATTGCCGTCTGATACAACAAATACAAAAATTAGAAAAAAATACTTAAAGAAAAGGGAATTTGTTGGAACCTGATTCCAAAAGTTTATAATATACACTCCCTTAATGTTAATAAATAACATTAGTATGGAGCATAATTCAACTAATAAGAAAAGCTGCTAAATGCTATTTGCTTTTTTTTTGCTATTTACTTTAACCGAAACTAAACCGAAGCAATGGAATTATGTATACGAAAAACTAAAAATAATTTTGTTATACTTTTAAAATTCCTCCAAGTATAGAAGTCAACAAAAAAAATCATCCAAGTATACATTTTGTTATAAAGTCGAATCTAAATTGCATGGAAGACGTAGGAACAACTCAAATCGAATTTGGTTTCTTTGCTTTCTAAATCAAAATTTATAAATAAATAAAGTGGTGAAACACCAACCAAAAACAGAAATAAATAGACCAAGGATTTAATCAACGAAATTGTGTTGATGTTATTGTTTTAATTTACTGTCAAAATTAAAAACTAGATAGAAAATATACCGTGTTCCATTTTATTGCCTGGCTATACCACCCAAAGACACTACAAACAAAAAATCGCTGATAAGTATTAGTTAAGAAAAAAAAGGAAAATGCAAAACGAGAAGCAAATTGATGAAGAAATTACGAACCTGTTAAGAGTAGATCGACTGGTTAGATCAAACATGAACAAGATTGCTACTGAATCTTTACAAGCAATGGGTATATGAACTTTTGACCTCTTTTCATCACCTTCAACAATAATAATTTATAATCTCATAACTAATGAAGTAATTACTAAAACTTCCCTAAAACTTTAGTCACCAACCCAAAACTTGAGTCAACTAATTATAACTCACCTCCTACATCCCAAATGCTAAAAGAAATCGTAACTCCTTGAACATAAAACGTTTTGTCCATCAAATTTAAACCTGTCATCTCCAAGAACCCTTGATTCTCATCCCCTACATATTTTATCTTAATAAGAAAAGAAAAATATATAAGAATTAATCAAGAAATATAATAAAACGGTAATTATGAACTAACACAAGATTCCGATACTTACTACAAAAGTAGTCTTCCCTGTTTGACAATCGCCTAATAAGCTGATCTTGAGACTAACCAAATCAGAATCTGAACTCGAACCAAACCTTCTACCGGAACTACTAGGTTCGAATCCGGTTTCGTCGCCGTCAAAGATCTCTCCGGCAGTGGAAGAAATCCGGTTGGCGATCCGCCCGTAAATAATTGGTTTTTCAATGATACTTGAACAAGAAACGAGTTTTCTCCATATAAACCTAAAAATATCTCCAAAGATTGATAATTTGTCGATGATTCTCCATTTTATGTCCACGTGAACTATTTTCCGGTAGAAAGGAGTCATTTTTCCGGCGACCTTATTGGTTTTCTCGGCCATTGAAAAGAGAGAGAGATATGTGATCTTTTGGCTAAAAAGCTTACATCTTCTTCTTTTTTTCTAAATTGTTTCTTTGTTTGTTGTTACTGTGTAATTGGAAGTTCTCGGTTATATGATGGATTGGTTGGTTTGACCCGACATCTTAGAAAATACCGAGAATGCCCTTGGTGGATGCTTCTTTACATTTTGGCTCTTTGTTCTTGGCATCTTGCTACGGAAGGAGGTGAGTTATATAACTCACCAACCCAAAATTTGAGTCAACTAATTATTACTCCCGCGTGGAGTAAACCCAAGTGTACATGATGTCACTTACTCACTAGTTATCATTTTGATTATTCTTTTTTATTTGTCGTCAACATTTGAAATTCATCTAAAGGTTGTTCTTATTTGATTATTATTCTTCGATATTTTTCTATATTAAAAATATTTTCTTGCCGTGTTATATCATTTATTGTTTTATATATTAATTAAGATTCACGACAAAAATGAAATAATAATCAAATAAGATGTACAACTAATTAAATAAATGTAATAGTAAAACTGATTGTTGAAGAGGATATAGCCGTTTCTAAATAAGAACTCCATCTGAAACACAAAGCACGAGAATCTTGAGAAGCGTTTTGTTGAAGGAAGCAAAAAGTCTTCAAAATGGCTAAAAGGTAGTTTCTTAAAGAATGATACAAGTAAATATGTGCGGTCGACCGTCCATGTAGTTCCCGTTGGTTAGATCTAAGGCATATAACACATTCATTACTTTCTGTTTATTAATGGAATCTCTAAAAGGGGTTCAATTCTTTTATTTTCTTTCAATTTCCTTAACTATCAAGTTTATAAGAGATTATTATACATCGTCTCGTTCTAAATAATAATAAAAAAATGTATACTATAGTTAAATGGAATTCATGATAAATAATATTGAAATTACAATAGATAAATGGAATTCATGTAAATAATATTGAAATTAATCCGAGTCATATAAATCCTACTGTTATCAATATGACATTCATTTGATTACAAAAATTATAATTCGGTTTGTTGACGTTTGATTGTTATGAATGAAAACTTATAAATACAGTTTACTTACAATTGTGTTTAACTTTATGTTAAAATACATACCATCGTTGAAGAACAAATTATGGCTTCGAATGGTGACAGCTGTTTGGGTGGTGCGGGACAAGAGGTTTAGGAGGTGCGGTTCAGTTCAAGTGCGGTGCGGAAAAGAGCGGTTTAAGAGGTGCGGTGCGAGATAATGTTTGAATGGTAAAAAAGCAACATGCGGTACAAAAGTAAAGTTTTAAATGGTGAAAAGTGCAAATAGCGGTGCGGGATACATATATGAAAAATACAATGCAAAAAATAAAATTATTGAGAACTATTGATTTTGCCAATACATATTTGCGATATTGTCTCTTATTTGCGTCATATATTCTCCATATGTTATTTCTGATGCTTCCATATCAGCTGAAACAGGATCCTCATCTGTGTTATTTCTTCGCGTCTCTGCCATTACTTCTGCAAAATCTGCATCTGAAAAATTTGAAATTTTGATAAAATTGTGTAATCCCATTGTTGCCATTACCACTCTCTTTTGTATGTTAACGTTGTATCTTGGAAAATCAGATAGAATCCTCCATTTTTTTTCCATACTCCAAACGTCCTCTCTATGACAAAACATAAAGAAGCATGCCATTTATTAAACAATTCTTCTTTATTCCTCGGAGGAGGACCAGAGTTAAATTGTGACATATGATACCTCACCACCCTGTTACGTGATGATTTATATGGTGCCAAAAATCCTTGTCTGCTTGGATAACCAGAATCAACGAGGTAATACTTGTCTAACGGAGGCATAGGAAACTCAGAATCACTTTGTCTTGCCATTGCCAGCACAGCTGTGTTGTGACATGATCCCGGTGCTCCATTCCAAATGTAAGTGAATAACATATTCAAATCACATATTGCCATGATGTTCAAGGATGCATTGTCATGTCGATTCCAATACATACCTTGTAATGCAGGTTTCACTTTGACGCATACATGAGTTCCATCCACAGCTCCAACAAATCCACTAAAAAATGGATAATATCTTCGATCTACTATTACTCTTTCAGGAATTCGGTGTAGGTCTTGCGTCGTCGGAGTTTTAATATAATCACATGAAAGTAATTATGTCGCCGTTAGAACTTCACTAAATTTTCGCTTCACTGTCTCTTGATTTCGTCCAAATCTCAATTCAACATCTCTTTAAACTTCATTGTGTCCACATATCCGTAGAAACATAGCAACACTTTTTTCAATGCTTATATTTGATGTCGGTTGGAGACCGTAGTTTGTTTGTAGAAGATTACACAATGTTGTGAAAGCTGGAAGTGACATTCGTAATAGTTGAAGACAAGCGGCATCATCTTGTTGTAGTCGACACCAAATATTTCTCCATCCCAAACCTCCATCTGTTTGAACCGGTGCTCTTTGAAAATATCGATAATAGTAAGACAAAGTTGGTTGGATTATTAACTCCTCAAACTGGTCATTTTCCAAACAATACAATTCAATTCTCTCTTCGTAACTTAGATTGTTGAGGCCTTGTGCTCGCAACTGACATATACGAAAAGCCTGAAAATTATAAACACAGGAAAAATTGTACATTAGGTTAACAAAATTTTGGCATTATAAAATTATACAAAACACGTAAAAAGTTAAAACATCTTACAAACCATACAATCAAAAGACATTAAATATTGAGTAACTTAAATGAAATTTATAAAACATGGAATTGACAAGCTAATCCTCGTTTTCAGCATCACTTTGATCACTTTCATTTATACTTGCACTCCGTCCTTGCGAGGTTCCCCATATATTGAATAAACCTCCAGGTCTATGTGTCTGTGAATTTTGTCCCGATTCAAAATAATTTGTGAAACCAAAATTGGGTGGTGATGATCGTTGAACGTTAGGTGAAGTGCCTTCTGTTGCACCTTCTGAACCTTCTTTTCGAGTATTTTTCATATTATCTACTTGTCCTCCAATGGTAAATCCATATTGAACATTAGGAGGAGTCATTTCTGATGAGCCTCCTTGTTGAAAATTTGATGCATTCCTTCCTGGATGAAAGCTTGATTGTGAACCCCCATTTTGAAAGTTTGGGGAAAGACCCCAATGTGGATCAGTTGAGGGTGAGCTCCATTGTTGTGCATTTGGTGGTGTGTTCCATTGATGTACATTTAGTTGTATTCCCCACTGTTGTGCATTAGGTGGCGTTCCCCACCGTTGTGCATTTGAGGGAGTTCCCCACTCTTGTGCATTTGGGGGTGTTCCCCAGTTTTGTGTATTTGGTGGTGTTCTCCACTGTTGTGCGTTTGGTGGCGTTCCCCATTTTTGCGCATTTGGTGGCGTTCCCCACTGTTGTGCATTCGGTGGCGTTCCCCAGTTTTGTGCATTTGGTGGTGTTCCCCACTGTTGTAAATTAGGACCCCATAAGCCAGATGAATTGTGACCCACCGAAGACGGACTACCAGATGATACACCTCCTGAATGTTGACTCCCAAGAGATTGGTTAGAGCCCAATTGTTTTGGCACATCTTGGTTGTTCCGTGAAATGCCGGTCATAGCTTATAGCAGTTGTAACTTATCCTCATCATTGCTCATAGCAATATCAATGAAATATTTTCTCCAAAACACTAGCTCTTTAAGTGTGTTAATGCATGCCCAATAGAATCTAGTGTACTTTGGAAGCTCCAATGCAAGAAATATCGCTTCTGCCTTTTTAAACTCATCGTACTCATCTTGGTCAAAAGCACCTGGGCAAAGTTGTTGCAAACTTTTTCGTTGAAACTCTCTATAGCTAGTGATGGTGTCTTGTATGGTTGTTTCAAACGATTGTCTTCTTCGAGCTCCTTTCGATCCATTTCCAGTACTGCTCCCCGAGATCCTTTCAGATCTGTGCGTACTAACCCCACGTCTCCCACTGCAGGTTGAATTACTCATACGCCTACCACGTTGTTCACCTCTTCCAACAGATCTGATTTGATGCAACGTTGTCTTGTGTTACACGATGTTTATTCGCAACCTCAACAATCATCACGACAAAGAAGAGAAGAGATATTAACTGAGAGACGGGTAGATAATGGCCTTCATGGTTTCTTAGATGCTGATGGTGATGAGATGCCTCAAAATAGGATTGATGATACAGATCAAAATAAAGAAGTGTACCGTGTTAAAATTGATGACGATACACACCCATCCAATGAATTCACCCGTGAGACCACTCGAAATTCTGTTGGAAGAGGTGAACAACGTGGTAGGCGTATGAGTAATTCAACCTGCAGTGGGAGACGTGGGGTTAGTACGCACATATCTGAAAGGATCTCGGGGAGCAGTAC